>OY728157.1:1202693288-1203926000 GCA_963277665.1 Viscum album
GGCACGAACCGACCACTGGTCGGCTCGACCTGGAGGGTTCTATGATGGCATCGTGGCCCGAAACGAGGGGTCGGTTCGGCCAGGGCACCGTGAGGGCTGCTCGGCCCAGGACGTAGGGATGGTTCGGCTCGGAGGGCCACATGGGAAAGCTCAGGGTGGCTTGACTTGGGGGCCAGGGTGGCACAACTGTGGTTAGTTCATCCAGTAGGCAGCATGATTGGCAGACGGCACGAGCCGGTGGGGTGCACAGCCGGACGACGGAGCGATCGATGGGTGGCACGGCTGGCGGGCGGCGCGGTCGGCGGGTGGCGCAGCTGGCGGGCGATGTAATGCGGCCCTGGGCGGCAGAGATGTTTCCACCGGGCTGCCAGGGTAGCGTGGGGGCATCGTGGGTCGCAGAGTACACGGGTGGTGCAGTCGTTTCCTTCGACTCCTTCGACGACATTTTCACCTTGGTCTATTTCGAAGAACACCAAAAAGAAGAACTAAAGGGGGCTCGGGCCTTGTTTTTTGGCCTGCACACTCCGTGTATAGAGTGGTCGCAAGCAGTTCATCAATAACATAAAAAAAGAATGAGAATAGAAGATATTTAAATTATAAATTCCCATAATCCTTGTATAATGTATATTCCCATACCCGCAATGTAAAAAGAGTGGAGAACATGGGAAGTGTTAACCAAAATATTGAATAAACCCCTACAACTTCTTGCAATAACTTATTCCCAACCAGCAAGAAAAACATCCACGGATCAATGTGTTAATAAGGTGAACCACGTTCATTGTTTTTATAAAGAATGAATCAATTTAATAAAAATCATACGTAATTAGAAACCCAAACCTATTCAATGTTGGTTGATGTTAGCATGAGAAGGCGGACGTCCATCAGTTTTAGACGAACATGTCCTACATTGGAGATAGTTCCAAGGAAGGAAGTCTCAGTCGTCAACTTTGTTCATGGAAGAAGGGTTCTTCATTAGAGAATAATTTCCCATGGGCTCCTCCCCTCCCAAATTCCACCAAATTAAAGAGATATCCAAAATAAAAAATGTTTCCCTAATTTTATCATAGACACATTTCCAATTAGATTAGTATAAATTGACTCAATTATGTGGTGTGTTGGCAAGATATATGGTGTGTGCATTGGAACAATAAAGGTGGAGGTGGTAAAGATAACCTACCCCATTAATTGTGGGAGTTAAGGGTTTTATCTCAATTAAAGGGGGGGGTTCAATCTCGAGTGTTCCCCACCACCATAACCTCTCTTGGGAGGTTATGGTTCATGTGGTCACCACCACCTTAACCTCCCACAGGTGGTTTAGGTCTGGTGGTCCCCACTTCCAACTTCCACATGTATGTTTATTTCTGGTTGACCCCACTCGAAATATCCACATAAAAGCTGAAAATAAAAAAAAGAAGTTTATTATATTTTTTTATTTCCACGAAATACCCAAAAACTATCTTTCTCCCTCATCCATCTGTCATCGAGGTGAAAAACTCCTTAAACGAATACAGGCATTGTGAGTTCAATGATGCCCTCAAATTTCAATTTAGAGCACCAGATAAATAGTCAGAAAAACTTGATTGTATGTTTACTTAAAATACACGAAATAAATTCAGAAATTCATTCCGGGCACTCGAGACCTCGCAATCACACGTCATCAATTTTGGCAGACTCGTAAAATTTCCATTTTATTAAAAAACAAAAATTAAATGGAAATTCCTTGTTTTTACATGATTTTTGAATAAAACAGATGAAAATTAGATAATATTAAGGAACATAAATGGATAATGGAATATTTTATAAAATTCATTATAGATTGAAAATATATTCTTTTTAGTTATCTTTTAGTTACTAGGGATTTTAAATTACACGACACACAAAAATTTTTTCTAGATATTTTGTCTATGAAATAATTATTTTCTGAGAGTAACCTGATAACCTATTTGGAATAAAAATTAAATATAATTTCATGAGTAAAATTAGAATTTCATGAGTGAAGATAAATATGATAATAATGAATTAGTGAATCATTGGTTAAGTACATTTAATTATCCATTCAAATAAAAATGATAAATATTTATATTTTAAAATAACCTTTGTATGATAATTTTGTGGAGTATTTTTATGATATATTGTGTATATTTTATATAAATTTATAAATTTTTTATATAAAAAATCAAAAATATGTTGTAATTATTTTCCTTACTTTGGAATAACCATTAAATAAAAACATTCACAATACTTGTTTTAATTTTGATAATTAATATCTAGAGAATATTTTTTTGGGGTTAAAGTTGGCATTTTATTTTTAAATTCTAAATAATATAATGGATTATTTAATGAAATTTGAAAATATATCTATGTTCTTGTTATACGAATTATTTTATATAAAATGTTAAAAAAATATTGGTGTATTTTAATTGTGTTCTATGAATGACTTCAATTTAAAAAAAATTAGGGATAAAGAAAAAATTGTTCCTTTTGGTTTCTTTGTATGAGATATAGAGTAATTCTAAATAAATAATTAATAAAATTATTAATTGGTTATCCCATTTTGAAATATAACATGTTATAATTTCTATAAAATTTAAAATAAAATATTTTTTAGTTTTCTTTATTTGTAATTCACTGAAACGATATTTTGATGTGATACTAGAGAATTTATTCATTGTAGAGAAATGATTTATTTTTTTGATCCTAATGTTTAGAATATGGATATGGTGAATTATAAAAATTATTTTTTGATGATATTATCTTCAAATATGATAATAATATATGTGTGAGGTATTTCAATGGTGTAAATTTTAATAAAAAAATGGTTTCCTTTTAATATTATTTAGAGTGAATTTATCCATTAATATATATAATTAATTTTAATATTTAATATATTGTTTTTTATTTATAAATTGTTATTTAATTAATTTATTCCATGTATGGTTGTAAAACTGTACATTATATCATTCTAAGATTTAAATATTTATAGGTTTTAATTTTTAATGTGGTCTATGGAACACAAGTATTGGGGTTGGCCTAGTAATAGTGGTGTGTGGTAAACAATAACAGATTATAACATAATACTCCATTTTAAATTGGGATCATCTGAGTGGAAAAAATATTGTTATTTTTCATTAAAATCATACTATCTAATCTAAGTGTATCTATGTGAAAAGGAAATAACAAATAAATGGATCAGTGTTACACATTGATGATGTGTCTTGGTGACATGTAGGTGTTACTATGTGGGTTTCCAAAAAAGAGGGATGGGAGTGATTGATCGTATAAAACCATCCATGATTCTATATAGATTTTCCATTTGGTTTTGATTGGATCCCTTCCACATGATGATAAATACAATGAAACTAGATTGATTTTTTGGAATAACAGAAAGGACATGAAACTAGGTTCAACATAGGCGTCATAGAGTGGGAAACATAAAATAGTGAAGGGTGTGCTGAAACATAACATCTGACCACATTATAAGGTTCATATATGATGATGTATTATGAGGTTCCCTTCCATGAAAAATTATTGGCAATCAAAACACAAAAACTCTTAACTGGGTGACACAAGTTTCATACTCATGTTAATGTGTGAGGACTGAAAATAAGGGGGAAGTGAGTTGTATGACTGGTGACATTATATGATATTGAATTATCATTTATGGAACACCATGTGTTTTTACTTAAATCAACTGGTCCATTCATAGACCCAATCTTTTAGGTAATTTTAATTCATGGAATTCAGGAAAATTATGTTAACAAAACATGTTAGTTTATTTCTATCATTCCATTTACGGAGTGATGATTCTTCACCCACCGAGGTGTCTAAGTGTTTTTGTCATTTATATTCATATATATACCTCTTTATTAAATTTGTTGTTTATTAATGGGAATTTATTGAAATTTTATTTTTTAAATTACATTTATCTAGAATTTTTCTTTTTCTTTTAGATTAATATCAATTTAGTTCTTTCCATTTTTATAGGAAATAGAAATAATTAATACATTGTTGAGAAAAACACATCAAAATTATTTATAGGATAGAAAAAATTAAAAAATAAATATTGGTTATATAACTATTTAAATTATTAATGAAATTCATTTTCATATTCATTTAATGGTTGAAAATTAAATGATTAGTTAAAAAATAGAAGTACGATGCCATTAAATTATAGAAAATTGCATGGAATATGGATATTTAATATCTACTTGAAATGATACGGAAAGAATATTTTTGTTTCATATACCAAATCATGATTTTATGGAAGAAGAATAAAAATATTCTATTATTGAATAAAATTCAGGAGTATTTATTCAATGAATTAAATTTTAAAATGATGATTTTTAATCTGTTTCACTAAAAATGAAAAGAAAATCCTACTATTTTTTGGAGTAATAATTATCCAATTTATTGAAATTGGGATAACAATATTTATTTTCATGAAATAATCATTCAATATATTTATATTTTCCTTTTATTTGTAGATGATTTTTTAAATGTAGATTTATCATTCATCTTATTTCCATAAACATGGTAAAATAAATATATTCATTACTATTACATTACATGGTTATTTATGTTTATTATATTCTAATTGTTTTTTCATTAACTATATTTCCAATTGTAGTTGAGTGTTAATTATTATTAATAATTCTTCTAGAATTTAACATCACAATCAAGATGTTATTAGGTTAACTCATCTTACTAAGGAAATTATTTTCTATTATAATATGTTCATATAAATTTAAGTAGATGTTCATAAAATACATTCCAGAAATGATAATATTTTATTTTACATCCCCTTCGGTAGTTTTGATGAATATATTTATTAGAGAGAAGTTAATTTATTTTTATGCATTTGGATGAGAAATGATTGAATTTAAACCAAATCGTACCAGGGAATGTCATTATTGACACATTTGTATTGAGGTTAATAGATAGTTTGAAGACATATAAAAAGAAACTATATTATATTATATCATCAAGGGAAGAATTTTAGAATATCTTATAATAGTTTAAATCCATATTGGATGGAATGATGAGTTATGTTATTAATTAAGGCCTGCTATGATGACATAAGGTTTGTACTTTTGTCTAACGTATCCTAAATGTGAATTAGAGTCAAAAAAATCATTGAGCAATCTAATATGGTTAAATGAGTAAGTTTTTGTTCAATATCATCTATGTGGATATAATGTTAAATTGGAATTTATAGCCATCCAAGGATAAGACATTATTATATTTGTGTTTGGGGTCTCTCATGCAATCATGTTGTTAGGCTGGAGTTTCACGAATGAAAGGATATTTAGAAGGATACAATGGGGATTACTTTTTCTTAGAAGCAAAAAAATTATGTATATTATTCCTTTGACATCATAATGTCAATAAAAAATGATGAGGCTTAATATCTCTTATGAGGATTTTAGTATATGATGGGGTTTCATTCTATCTTGGAGCGAAAACTTTTTACAATAGGGTTTTTTGTTTCTGAGATGTACATGTGGGTATATCACAGTTTAATGTTATCAATGATGGATACATGGGTAAAATAGTTTTTATGATATATATAGGGAACATAAGGATAAAATGGAGTGTTATGTCATCTAGTAAGGCTTAAAGGGTGTGATGGGGTTTATGGTCACTCATGAGGACCCTAGAGTACACTAGATTTTAGAGTTATCGGGGCATATATAAGCATTTAATAGTTTTTAGGTTATCCTTTTGAGGACAATGGGTACATTGGGGTTTCATGTCATCCAAAAAGGCTAATAGGGTACGGATGTTTTTAAGAATTCATAGTAGTGATTAAATGTTATATAGAGGATGATGTTTTGTAAGAGTTATGATTGGGCCCATGAGAGGGGATTCATACATATTCATATGAAGGTTACCAGAACCCATGTAATTAAATTAAATTTAATGTGTCACATTGTAGATTTAAATTTATTGATACATGAACCATTAAGAATTATTTTTCATCGTTCATCTCTGAGTGATTGTGTACCTTATTGGTTTTTTCATGAAAGTATGCTATTTATTATAGTTTAATTTCAGAGGACATGAACTAGACCAGAGTACAAAAATGGTATGTTGAATTTAGTAATAAATGAAAGGAAAAAAATAAAATGGTTTTTTTTGTACATATGAACTAGTTGAAAATTTTATATTTCATACTAAATGTTGGGATAAAACATTTATCATGTTCTCTGGTAATTTTTTGGAGGATCAAAAGTTCATTTCTCTGATGATTAAGAACATATATAATCAGTTTATATATATGGAATATGTATTTATTAATTGATGTATTAGAGGTTTAAATAAGAAATTTAATATTTGGAATTATTCTATGATGATAACTGATAAATTTTCAAGGAATCCATAGTAATGATACATACCATGAATCACAACATAAGGGATTACCTATATCAATGTGGTAAGGAAATAACCACACTCGGAAACACTAATAGAAAATGAGGGGAGAAAATGGGGACTAATTTTATAGGCTTGAGGTTATCATTTATCAATGGGATGGAAATTATGATGGATATTCCATGAATTTGAGTAAAATATGAAAAAACAGGGCCTATGATTAAAAATGTTTATTTTCAGATGCATTCAAAAATGGGTCCAAAGATTCAATAAGTCTTTGTAGAATAAAATTGTATGTATTAGTTATGTGATATAGATATGCCCACTGAAAGACACATGATCGTTGACGGATATCAATTGGATGTGCAGCCGAAGATTAATAAATATTACCTTCGGGACCATATATGTGATGCTCATATCCATATGTATATGGATGCATCAACATTGCATAATTGATCGATAAAAAATATCATTTAGTGGATTGACCAAGAAAATAATAAATATTAAATAAATTCCATCTAAACATTCATTATCATCCCTTGGATCAAAATTTATATATTTGAAAACAGTGAATATTGATCATCTATTAAGAGATTAAAAAAAACATTTTGGTATGATCTTAGGTATGTTTGGATAACAAATTTCAATTAAACGTCATATGATATATATATAATAATATAAAGACCCGTATAACTTATAAAAATTAACATAAATCCCTGATGATGGTGTATTTTCTAAAGATTTCGATAGTTATCTTACATATTATGTATTAGTGACTTATATTTTAATTTTATAGATCATAAAAATAAAAAAAACCATTAGATATTTCTAGATGAATCCAATTTGATTTTTAATTTTATGTATTTTATGGTGGTCCCATGGTTTCGAAATTCCGTGGTTGGGGGTTTCTTACATTCCAAAGATACCATATATAGTGGCTAAGTTCTCTAAAATAATGGTAATTATTGGTTTTTATAGTTTACTGACTCCTTTAAGAGATGTATGGTTCACATGTTATTTATTTAGAATGCCCCTTCCCTAAAATGATACATATAAGTATAAAATTTTATATTTTGGATAGTTATTTTAATATTTTATTTTATATTTCCGTGAAGGGGGAAAACAGTGATGCATTTTCTTGAACCGGAATCCATCTTTATGTAAGAAAATGAAGGGGGATTTGTGATTATGAACCCCAGTTATCGAGTTATCAGTTTTCTAAAATATATACTTCCAAAAAATTATTTCTAACATTAAATTAAAGTATCATATGATATGATAATAAATTTTGTATCAATAAGATGTCAAATTAAATCAGGATAATTAACATATTCTTATTGATAATAGGACCAAATACATAATATCCATTTTTATTGAAAATATAGAAAATGGGTTGGAAAATAATTCAGCAGATTTCAATGAACTATTCATAATTAATGGCTAGAAAATAAATCCTATTCAAGAGAAAACATTCTCACTACCATTTTACAAAATTTCATAGTGTTTTTGATGTACCCAACTCCATTGTAAAAAAGAAACCAAAAATACATGGAGATGAATTTTCAAATATTAAATGTATATTAAAATATCATATTCCATAATTTAATAAGATAATGAATCCAGCCAATAGAACTAGATTATTGTGGAATGGAATGTATCAATTTCTGAATAAAGACTCTGATTTTATATGTATATTTATATAATAATCAACTAGGGGAATCCTATGTATATGGAGAACATGACTCATTTTTTTTATCGTTACTATTATTTCTAAAAAGTATGACCCTAGCTCATGAATTTTGTATAGATGATGATTTTCTAAGAGAAGGATATGAAATTAGTGTATTTATTATTTGTCTTGATTTATTCCAACATAGGGATGGGTATAACTGTGATTTTTTATTTTCCTTAGTCTATAATGATGAAATAATAATTTTTCTTCCATGGTGAAACAAATCATCATAATTCAACACACAAGTTACATGCTTAAGAGTTTGTATGAAGTATTGAAAAGTCTCATATAAAGTAACTGATACTCTATTGAATATGAATACATGGGATTCATATGTGTTTGGATGCATAATAATCATTAAAAATTTGAAATCACATAGAAAAATGTAGGCCATATATGTGGAACATGTTCGATTAATGTGAACAAAGGTTTTTATGAATGATAAAATATTAAAACATATTTTTCACCCAAATGATTGTATATTGATGGATAATGGTGGTGAATATATGTGGCATAGGATCCATAATTATATCTCATAAAAATCATCAATATATTAGGGAATATATTAATTCTATTTGTTTAATATTGAGAAGAGTATTTTTTGGAATAACGTTCTTATTCAAGATGTATTTACGAATAATTTGATGATATCATTATACATTTGTTCATGAAATAGTTATGAAATAACTTGAAAAACATTTAGAGATCAATATTGTTTCAATATATATAACCCTAGTGAGTATATAATTCATTTTTGTACTTTGGTTTCTATCCCCATGAACTTTTGGAATGATTTTTAGTAATCCATTACTTTTTCCTCATCAATATTGTACTTGGTTAAGTATGAGGTGACTCAACATTTTCATGGACAATTTTTTTGTTTATGTATTAATTAGATTCATATGTATTTTTATTATTTAAATATATGAATTTATTCTGTAATAAATTTATCATGGGGCCCATATATTGGAATATATTTTGGGGACTACCAAATCCATAAGAATGTTGAAAATATCGCTATATTATCAAAATATTACATGGAGGTGTTGGATACCTCCATGATGTAGAAGTCCATGAATACTTTATGATCATTCATATCTATAAAAATGATTTTAATAACACGAGGACATCTATTTGTGACATAGAGTATGAAAAAAATATTATTTCATGTATCTCAGAAAAAATAACTATTATTTATTATTTTTTACTCAGAAAAAACCAGATATTTATTTTTTTTCATCTACGAGATATGGTGAAGAAAAGTTTAGGTCAATAAAAATAACCTATGTTGGGGATGAACAGCTACTAAAAAGGTAATATTTAATCCAACTTGAATGTCGAAATCCTCATATAATATGATATAAATGAAAATTCGAAAAAATTGTTTAATCCAGAGATATGAGATTTGGGGATCACGATGCATCACATTGAAATGGTAATCAGACCGTGTGTAGGTATTGGATGAACACCCAACATGAGGTGATATGTATATACACCAGTTAGTGGGACATCTTGATTAAAAAGTGAAATTTGTGGCTAGTTATATGATAAAAGACTTGGATTTCATTATGAATCCTATGAGACTATTAATCATGTCATACGTTTATCTTTAAATAAAGAACAATCTTTATCCTAGATAATTATTATTAAATTTATTTAGGCATGGATAATGAATCTGCATATAAGGATTCCCTCTTTATACATATTCTTACTATTTTAATGCACGCTCATTCATGATAGACCACATCTAGATCTTTTTTGTTCATGTATAATATGTTTTTCATTATACAGATTTCCATTTTGAGAAAAATAAATTTCATTATGGTGCATATGATTAGGAAATAAAAACAATATGATGTTTGTGTTTTATGTCCTAATAAATTGAAAAACATTTATGTCCCCTGACTGAGGAATAATAATTGATGTTTTTGGTAGTGAGACCATAAGACCTGTAGATGGCCTCCATATAATCTAGATTTTTCCTATTAGAATTGGGGATCTAGGGTGGACTCATAGGGAGACTATATTCTCAAATCAGAGTAATTAAAAAAATGAAGTGAACCAATATATGTCCAACATATTAAAACAATCATATTTTAAAGAAAAAATAAAACCATAAATATTTATCACAGAAAACAAATAATTCCATATGTATACATACACATGGTTATAAAAACATTCAATACATGACATTCTTCTAGGATTATCATAAATATAATTTAATGAATTAATTAAATGAAAAGATGCTCAACAACTATCCTCAATACTAATCACACCACGGCCTCCATTCCCACCAATAAAATCCCACATGGTCATGCAATGTTGGGCCACTAACCTATTATAAAATGTGATCAATTATGTTTAATGGCGTACCTTACTGTCATGGATTTTGGATCATGTTGTGAGTACAACATGTCAAAAAACTACCAACTGGGTACCGAACTCAACATGTAAGCATTGTGTATGGACATGTGATATGTTTTGTACAATAAATAATAAATGAAGGAAGAATAATAAAATATAAAACATTGATCCTCATGTTCTATGGTGATAATTGAGATTGATAGTACATATTTCATCTTGAACCATATTTTCTTCAATCATGTATAATATAATCATATGTATATATTTACTACCATATATTATCATGGAAGAAATCGATCACTCAGTGAAATGACATCCCACCTGTGTTATATTTCAAAAATATGTTCAAGAGCCAACATCAACATGTTATAAACATGTAAATAGTGGTGTAAAACATCAACCCTATAATATATTATAAAAATATTGACCAACAACAAAATTACAGTGAAAATAAATATTGGCGTCTAACATCCACCACATGGTAAAAATGTAAACACATCCACTAACATCTAATAAATAGTAATATTAAACAGTTGGGGATTACATCCTCTACATAATGAAAATAAATATTTCTAGCCCTCATTTAACCAATAGTTCCATTAAAATATGCGGGCAAACATCAAAACAATAGTAATAATATAAAATCATTATGTGGGGGGATATATTCCTAGTGACGTCCCTTAAAACATCCTTCTTAGACTAAAGAACCATTTGTGAAACAGTGTCACACATCTTCTAGGATATCTACTTAAGTAGACAACATATATTGATCATTCAATACTATAAAAGGACATATTATATACCTTTAGGTTCATTGGTGGCACTATAAAACTAAAATAAAAAACTCCTAACATTAAAACTATCATTTTTTTTCTTATAAATAATAATCTACCAATGAACCCAAAGTCACATCATACCACACACACCTGAAAAAGTGTTTTTCTATCTCATTCTCATATTTTTGGATGATCCCATCATCCAAAGGGAATAATTTCCCTTGAAATCACCTTGATCATATTATATTCATATCACCCTGATACTATAATCCCCACTAGTACCACACTATAGAGTTGACATAATTCTCATCTTTGTTTTTAGTTTTCCTAGGACCATAAACGCTCCAAATATATATACATATATATATATATATATCTCCCTTTATCTCTCTATTATAAATATAAATATATATAAAACATAAACATTTCATAACAACCCCCGAAGTCACATATAAATCGGGTAATTAACTATTTCCCTAGTCGATCATAAATTTACCTAATGGCCAAAACGCACATTGGGACTGACATGGACAACCCATAGGATCAAAGGTTATACTGGGGATTTATTAAAACTAGTCCATATTTACACCATACTAAAGGGTATAACTGAAAATAATATCAATTTATTCTATATATCACTTAATATATTTATATTTTACCCCTTGGTTATTGATCATTAATCATCAAGACATTGTATAAGGGACCATCACAACACTATAGTGATTTCTAATTTCAATCCCTATTTTTTGAAACAATTAATTTTAAATACATTCAAATTCAGTATAGAGAATATATACCACATGAATGTAATTAAAATTAAACCATCATTTATTCTCAAGGGACCACCCACCGTAATCACAGATTTATTCCCTCATGTACATTCATGGATGATATTGTTGATGGACATTTAAAACATGCTTGTTCTTACATAATAAACTAAGGAACTATCTTGATACATAATATTTAAATTAATTATTAATAAGAAATTTATTATTTAAATTAAAATTATATCAAATTTGTAATTATACCTAATAACTAACTAGGCCCCCTCATAAGGTATATTCCTTGGGAGAAGGGTTGTGAACAACATATGACATCCATAAAAATATTTAATGCAAAAAATAACTAGTTATATTTTCTATAAATAGAAATATTTATCCCAAAAATATAATACATAATAAATAGTATAGTTTCAGAAAAAAATACATATTTTAATCTCCACAAAAACATCTGTGATCATCCTTCTATAACCTCTTTGAGTTAATCGAGGAAAATGAATGATCCATTTGGACAATCCCACAATACTCTTTTGGAATTATCACTAAAAATCATTATCCGAAAAAATAACTCATTAGTGATATGGTATACCATGGCATAAAATAAAAAAAAATTGGACTTGTAAATATACATCATGTTTACCTTGGAATTATAAAAGAATCTATTCTAGAATTAATCATTTGAGGACCAATCTTGGAAGAGGAGTAGGATGAGTGACCTCTGTGTTCGAGATCCAATTTTATAGTATTTAAAAAACACTTGAAAATAATCATAAAATGTATTTTGAGGAATTATTTAATATTCTAAAATTATTGGAACAAAATTAATTGAATTTTTACCGTTTAAGGGTCGTTATGAACAAGGATGACCCTATAAAGGTCAACATCCATTTGGATGGACCATAAGGTTTATACACGTAGGGGTGACTCAGTATGGGTCATCTATCAAAAGGATAGATTTTATGGATTATCATCATTATGATTAACCTGTATAGGTTATCAACCCTAAGGATGAATTTTGATATTCATTCATGTATGTATAACCTTATGTTTAACAAGGGCCACATAAGGGTCGTCTGTCATAATGATAACCCGTAAGGTTCATACATGTAAGAATGAAAATTATATGTAATGATGACTTAATAAGGATAAAATACATAAACATGGATTTCATGTGTAATTCATGTAAGGATGTAATTATGAGGTCCATTCATGTAGGAATGTCCTTGAATTATAAATCTATGTTTTTTTATGTTCAATTATGTTAAAATTTTTAATTGTCCAAACCACATAAGGTACATCTCATTTCATAATGATACACCATATATATATATATATATAGATACCTGGTATCAATAAAAACATTTCTTGGGTTTTTCAAATTGAATACTCATATCGTTATCTTTTCCTTTATGGGTAATCAATAATTTAGACAAACAGTTACAAAGTAATCCCATACATTAAACGACTACACCTATACTCAACATATATTTTTTTCACAATATAAAACTCTTTAAATCAAAAAATGATTTCTCTTTAGGAAAAATCATCCTATTTATCCATATTATCTCATCCTTATCTCTACAACACCATAAATTATATGAAAAAACAATTTTAAAAGACAATATGATCACATAATCTCAATGATATAGAATTAATGAAATGAAAATTTTAGTTTTGTAAGAACATGGAAACTCATAATAATTGTACCTATATATTCATTGTTCAATTATAATATAAAGTTAAAAAATCTCACATGAATTAAAAATAAATTTTAGCGACCTTTCCCAAGTGTCACAGAGTTGATTAATTATTTTATTACATTGGAATTATCACAACAAAATAAAATCCTAATAGACCGATTGGTTTAGTAGCCTTGAAAAAACATGATACAAATATATGTTTTACATTACATATTAAAAAAAACAACACAATGTCTCCTTTGTAAACACCCATATTCGAAGAATAACTATTCATTTCAATCATAATATACTACATCATATCATAGGGAATAACGAAACATAAGAAATGGGGATATCAGATGCAAAGTAAGGAAAAACTATATTTTTTGAATCCATAATAAATAAGAATAAACTTTAATGGAAAGATAAAAAATATAATCACAAGCCTTTTAAAAATAAAATTTGTCATAATATATCAAAGATAAATCATTTATTTCTATTTAAGCTTTCACATTGATATTCTACTAGATGAAGAGTCAATGTAATATCAATTACTGATCACATAACGATGAAATGAACAATACAAGACATCATAACCATACCATCAAGGACCCAAGACATGACCATTACCATATTATCAATGAAATATTCTAGGTAACTAGTTTTATCATGAGACCTACCCATGCATTGAGTGTTTAGAACGGGTCACGCCTATCCCATTCTATGTCTAATTTATTCATCTTATGAAAAGTGTGAATCATGACATAAACATTCGTATTTAAACTGACATATGAAATGTTAATACATTTATCATAAACCATGAATGGTATAAAAATATCACATCCATAGTCCAACATATCATAAATCCTTCAATACAATTTCGAATATTGTATCATAATAAATCAACCTAAATCAAGAATAAAATCCAATAAAGGATATCGACATTAGTGAAAATAATCTAATAAATTCATTAAAATTTTTTTAGAGAAATAACCTTTTTTTTACTTTTGAAATTATTTAAACGCTGAACATTTATAAAAAAAAATTTCTTTTAAAAACAACATTGAAATCTTGTATGTGATGCTTCATAATGGTAACACATCACAATAGTGGAAAATACCCACTCGGTTCATATATGTAAAAACAAACATTCATTACTTTATTTGACGATATGATCATAATGGGCATCAATTGTAAAGTGATGGAAATATTCCTTTTAATTTGTTTTTAAAATAATTACATTGGTAATACATTTATTTAAACATTCGATAATATTTTGAAATACCTTTAATGAAACATGGACATGGATGATAAAATTATCTATATATATACTTATGTATAAACATTCTCGGATAATAAAGTGATTGGGAAATTAACCAGTACATTGTACATTGCCAAAGTTATGGGTGGGTTACCCTCTTATGTAATGTTTTAAGCAGGTTATTTAATTATACCAAGACCATATACATGTTAATGATATCATATATTATCCTCAAATATCATTTTGGTAATAATATTTTTGCATTATCATTGTCTTAGGTGTTAACTGCTTCATTTTCCCATTCAAGTTTTGCCATAAAAGTACTGTTTTCTACTGATATGATATATTTATTTAATATAAAAATTAAATTATGGTCATAATTATTATTTTACTCATAATAAAATTTTTATAAACATTATTTAATGGTTAACATATAAAAATGATCTCGCCGCGCTGTGGAGATGGTCGGTCGTATACACACACGAGTAATGGATCCATTCCTTAATGGTTAAATGGTTTAAAAATTGATCGCATATTAATAAAAAATAATAATTATAATGTTATTTTCATTATTTATATCCATTATACTCATCATTATACCCATTAAATCAAATTAGAGTTGAATTATAATTTACAACATGATGTAGAGATAGTATGTCGTACGTACACACACATTATGATGTTATTATTTTTAAGATTGATAAAATTTATAATATTGTTGTTCCATGTTTATATTAAAATCTTAGTATATGGATGACAGTGGAGATATTTTTTGTGATTTGGAAGAAACCTAGAAATAGGAATAAGGAGAAGGAAAGTGCATTGAAAGGGGTGATAATATAATTACCGCTTCTTCTGGTGTTTCCTTTTGATTTGAAAATAGGGGCTCTTTAGTATGTGTTTGTTCTAAATTTAGGAATACAGGATGAAGTGAGGGAGTTTAAAAGAAGGAATGGGCCAGGTTTTTTGAACCAACAGGCTACATAGGTGTGATTTAAAGAGAAATATAAGTTCCCTTTTATAAGAGAGGTGAGAGAGTCTTTAGAAAAATCTACATATATGAATTTATTAAAAAATTATATTCTATTTATAATAGCTCTAATTTGATTTATTTTGAGGATAATATGTGGATGGATCTAATTCATATCAAAAAAAATGTTTTAGAAATGTTTAGGTCATAAAATTAACCTAATCATTTATATTTATCCTACAGTTAAATAGTTAAACTCTTAAAGTGTCTTCTTTTCTTTTGAATCTATTGGGTTAATATAGTCAATATAAATACTAAAATATCCCAAATTGGATCATTAATGAAAATTTTAACATTATATAAGTAATTTTCTAGATCAATGATCTCTTGGACTATTATATCATTTAATAAATTTGTATATTTATTAAAAACTCATTTATGTCAAATTTGACACTATTTAGTAATTGGTTTGTGTTAAAGTCATAAAAATTTGATTCCATCAAAAAATTGTATTAACTCAATTATAAAATATATATATTATCCATAAAATCCATGGATGACATCAAAATGTTCAAATTAAATTTATTTTAATATTTATAATGTCATTTATTTGAATCTATCATTTATATGGTAATCACTACATCATCATTGTGTCATAAATAATTTTTTTATATAATCTCTAAAAATTATAAATAAAATAAAATTATATAGGAAATAATTGTAGATTTATAATTATGATATAATCAAAGTTATCAGTTAAATTTCACTATATTACATGTTTTCAGTAAAATATACTTGTTTATGTTATATTCCTAATTACTTTAAATTAATTCTTATAACATGTCATTATCTAACCCTACTGGATCCATGGTGTCCCAAAATAGACCCAGGGATTCCAATGGTCTGAAATATATTATCTAAAAGAAATATGACATTTTTAGGGTAGTTTTATATTATTATAATATTATTTTTTTAACCTTATTTACCTAATTTACCATTTAACCATAGTAAAAATAATAATTTCAGAAGTTACTATTCATAATGTCAAAGAATAAAAGGAACCTATTTAAAAACATTCATTCTTATGATTTAAAATATTGAATTTATTTTTCCATGTTCGAAATAAAAATGTTATATTATTAAATTTAAAATTAATTTTGGTTGTAAAAACTAGAAAACATGGGTTTAAGAAGTAAAAACTCTCAAAATATTGATAACTATTTATGTACAATTTAATTGTGAATTTTCTTCCAATGATAATCATTCGATTAAATGATAAAATTTTAAATAAATTAGACATTAAAACTAACTAAAAATACATTATAACTATATAAATATATTAATTGAAAAGGGAGTTCTGAATTAAAAAGTACTGTTTTTTACATTTCATCAAAATTTGAAACATTTCAGAAAATTAAGAAAATTTCACCTTAAGATGAATTTTAATTTCAAAATTCAGAAATGAATTATATTTTGAAAAATAATTTTTTTTTGAAATTTTAAATTGTGGTTAATACTATTCATATCAATTTTTTAATTTACTAGTTTGAAAGGTCATGGTGTGCTCAAACTCGATGTTTCATCTAGCGCAAGATATTGAATTATTTGAAAAGAAGACTATCGTAGAAGCTTAGTGAATTGTATTATTACCCCATTAAAATAATAAATTCCTCAAAATTTCTAGAGTATCACTTCATAAAATTATTCTGGCGATTCTTCAAGATATGTTCTTCAGGTTCCCACATCACCTCTTCCATTTTTTTTGTTTCTTCAAATATCATTTATCTGACTAGTCATCTGATTTATAAAAAATTTATTTCTAGTATCAAGAATCATGATGGAATCATCATAATAAGATAAATATGTTTAATCATTTTTTCTTCATAGGTGATTATATATGATGGGTGTGGCATTTATTTCATTAACATTGATACATGGAACATATCATAAACTTTGGAGAGACATAGCGGCATTGCAATATGGTAAGAGACATCTCTAATTTGTTACAAATTCCCAGAAGGTAAAATATACATGGGACATAATCTATACTTCTTACGAAATAATTTAGCACCCTTCAATGGAGATATCTTCAAAAAAACATGATCTCCCACTAGAAATTACAAATCCTTATTTCAGTAATCAGTATGATCATTACCCACATTGAGCGGTTTTTATATGGTTCAGAATTGATTTTACCTTTTAATTAATTTCCTAATGAAGTTCAGTACATATGAGTTTTATTTCAACAACAACATCCCATATAGATGGTGTACAACATCTCTTTCCAAATAACACTTTATATGGTGAATATAAATACTTTAATTGTAGCTATTACTATATGAAAATTATACTAGAGGTAAATAATGATCCTACATACCATGAAAATCATGTGAGATAGATGTCAACAATTATTACAAATATTTAATAGACCATTCTGATTTTACATCATTTTGAGGGTGGTATGTTGTGATCCAATTATTATTAGGATCTAGGGCCTTATGATGACATTTCCAGAAATGTAATGTAGAATGGGGATCATGATTAGAAAAAATCGATAGGTGTACTCCATGAATTCATACCACATCATTAATATTTATTCTTTCTAAATGATGAAGTGGTAAATCTTCTCTTATAGAATAACAATTTTCTGATTTGGTATTATGGTCAACAACAACCCATATCACATCATTCTATATCATTATTATCCATGTGAAAAAGTCCATCGTAATATCAACCAACTTCCACATAGGTAAAGGAAGTGGTTTCATAAAACCTCTAGGATGCAGACTTCTAGGCCTCACCTATTGATAAACGAGACACCTCAAAGCATCATCATGAGTCTGCCTCTTCATGTTGGCCCAACAAAAAAGTTCCTTAAAATATATATAAATCATAGTTCCACCTAGGTGTATAGATATATTGTATTTATGAGTATCATCCAATAATTACACTTTTAGCTCAATTATAGAAGGATCTCAAATCTTCTTCCCAAATAGAAAAAGACCATATTCAAATATGATATCAATCATTGTCCTATCATTTACAACATTAATTTCCTTTTTAAAATCATCATCCCCAAATTGGTAACATTTTATCATTTCTAATAATGAAGGGTTATGAACAATTTAATAGGGTAGTGATGTTTACCATTTTTTAACTATTCTCAAATCCATCATTTATATTTATAAACATATATGATAGCTATCGTGTTACATTGTATTTATAACACTATGGCATTTTCTAATGAAAGTATATGCCACCTTATTTTCCATTTTGGGGTGGTTGTGTATAGTGAAGTCATAATCATTGAGTAGCTCAACCCATCTCTTTTGTCTCTCATTTGGTTAATTATGTGAGAAAATATATTTCAAACTCTCATGATCAATATATATATATCACATAATTCATTATACGGATAGTGTATTCATATCCTAGTAGAAAATATTACTACTTGTTACTAAAGATCATGATTTTAGTTGTTTTGTACATGAATTTTTTATTTCATTGATGCATAAGGAATAACCATAAAATTTTTCATATAGACACTAATGATTCCATTCCATGATTCATCACTATAAATAACTAAACCATCCATCACAAATTATAGAGTCAGGATAAGATCGTTGAATAATCTTCTCCTCAATTATTCAAAACATTCACCATACTCTTTTGTCAAAAAAACTCTTTTTCATGTTAGCTTAGGTAATGGGATTGTCGATCATGAAATATTCTGAAAAAAACACCGATAATAACCTACTAAACCAATAATACTATATACCTCTATTATACATATCGGTTCTAGGAATTTTTGAATGAATTTTGTTCATTTTGGATAAAAATAGATCCTAATTTTGGAAAAAATATTTCCATGAAAATGAATTTCATAATCTAGAATTCTAACATTCTAAATTTACCATATAATTCATTTCTTATAAGAGTATGCAAAATTATCCACATGGGATTCTCATGGTCTTTAGGGTATTTGAAATTTATTAGGATATCAGTAATATATATGACTACAAAATCATCATTAAATTCCTTGAAATATTTTCTCATTTGATCCATGGAAATATAGGGTGTGTTAGTCTATCCGAATGGAAATAATATAAATTTTTAATAACCATATCTCTTTCAAAATGTTTTCTTCAAAAGATATTCTTTTTTACGCACAAATGATTATATCCAAGGAAAAGGTCAATATTTGGAAAATATTGAGCTCCATGAAGTAGATCAAATAAATCCTTAATGTGAGGTAGGGGATACATGTTCATTATATTAATAGCATTAATTTATCTATAATCAAATCATAGCCTCATTCATCAATTTTTAATCTTTCAAAAAAGAACGGGGGATCCCCAAAGAGAAAAACAAATTTGAATAAATCTCTTATTAGTCAACTCCATTAATTTTTTTTTCTCAACTAATTCCAGAGTTGAATTTCTATAGGGAGATTTCGATATTGACCTTGCATCAAGGTTTAAAACAATAGTGAACTCAACTCCCCACTCTAGAGTATGTCATGGTAAATCCTTCGTAAGTACATAAATTAATTCACGTACAATATTAAAATCCTCAATTAAAATATTTATTCTTCGCCAATGGATGGTGATTTATCCCCCCCATGAATTTCATTTAAAATATTTACTTAGGGTAGATCTATATATGAATTAGATAAAGAAATTTTTTCCCTAAATATAATGGATTCAACATCATGGTTACAAATCCGAACTTCATTCTTTATGAAAATAAATTTGGAATCATATATTGATATAAAATCCATACCATGGATTATATCAAATTAGACCATAGGTTTGAGGATAATGTCAGTAGATAAAGCACGTTTAGAGTTCATAATGTGAACTACCTAACAAATATTTGTTGAAATTTGACTTTCCATTGGTGCTTTTACTGAAAATTACCTTTATAATGTTAATTGAAAACATCAAATTTTTAAATGAAACTAGGATGATAAAAAGGAATGGGAGAATCCAAAATCAAATAATTATTTTTCTAAATTTAAGGATATTATTATAATACCTACCACCATGTCATTTGGAACTTCAAACTCAGTTGTTGTTATCGCATAAGCATTTATTTTCTCTCTTGGCCTTTTCTGAGGTATTTTTCCTTGACGTTTTGGATATTCATTTGTATAGGTTCTCATTTATTTTCAATTGTAGCACTGAACATTTAAAAGATCTTTCTTCAACATACAATCATGAGCTTGGTGTACTTTTTCTCCATACTTGTAAAAAACTCCCATACCATATAGGCATGTACCGGGGTGTTTTTTAACATAATTACTATAAGGGGAAAGTCATATTTACCTTTATTCCCCTTATTTATATTCCCTCTGTGTTTAGTGCCCCTATTCTTCTCTTGATTACATTTAATGTCATAAAACATAGAGAATTATGTTTCTGTCTTGATAGAACATGATAATGTATATTCGTACGATAAGAAAGATTGTGAGACTAATACCTATCAATGAAATGGTTCTAACCCATCAATGAATTGACCAATATTTCATCTTGAGTTACCTATAGAGTATGAATAATTCCTTTCTAAACCCGTGATTTAATCATTATTATTTTTAATATTCTCATCATTTTTTTCCTCATACTCACAAATGGATTTACAATGTCTTCTCATATATCCTGAGGAAAGTATTTTTCTATAAATATGTCATTAAATAACTTCCATTACATATTTTCAATCTCTACATCCTCTTATATTATTTGAATCAATGATCCCCATTTATCTGCATCTTTTGAAAGTAGATATAAATCCATAATAACTCTTTCCATTCGTTACACCACATGGCAAGAATTATTTTCTCTAAAGAACTTATACACCACTAATTTACAAGAGCATTTGTAGTCCCATTGAATGATGCAGGTTATTTTATCATAACGTGGTCTAACATTGATCCTCCACATAGTGTATTGGGAGTATTAATATGGGTAACATTATTATTCATAACCTGATTCAGTTTTCCCAGTATGGTTATATGTTGTTCAGCGCCATATGAGTCACCAACTCTATTATCATTATCTTTTATAGGATGAAAATACATACATGGATTAAGTGTGTTTATTTGATTTCCATTTATTACAATAGGCACCATTTCTAAACTTTGGCATACACAAGATTAGGTTATGAATTATAATGCATAATTCAAAATAAGTAAAATAATTAACAATGATTATAAAATTAGTGCATATCTAATACATAATATAAAACATGGTTTATTTGAGAAAATAATTAATCATTAAATATTCATAGTGGTTTTTAAATTGAATATGAATTATCCAAATCATATCCCCCTTTATTCTCAATCCAGTTATCAGTAAGGCCATTTGTTGTTTACTATGATACCCTGAGTCATGCACAGAACACCTTGTTAAATTTTTCACACCTAGATAAATCTCTACTAGAATCAAATCCACATATAAAATCCATTCAAGAATTTATATTCCAGTAATACCCACATAATATTTATCTTACCAAAAGTATTGGATTATATTAAATATATATCCACAAATTCTATTTTAGGGAAATATTCCATAACCAAGGTTGATTTCTAAATCTAGTTCCCAAGGATTTTACTAAATATCAAATGATACCTACTATAACCCCCAGACCCCAGTTTCTTAGAGTTGTAGAATTATTTTATTAAATTGGAATGATTATAAAAAAATAAAATCCCAAAGGACTGATCGATTCAGTAACCTTGAAAGAACTATATACGAACACAAGTTTTACACAACCTATTAAAATGAAACAAAATGTGTTGTATACCTTGTAAACACCCATATTCATTAGAATATCTATATAGGTCAATCATAATATACTTCTCCACAACCTTGGTGAATTTGAAATATAATAAAGGGGTGTGCTCAGATGTTCCATAAGAATAATCAATATATAGTAAATTATCATAAATATGAACAAACTTATAAGGAAAAGAATTAAAAAGAAACACACACCTTTTAAACAAAATATTTAGTATTATATGTCAAGAATAATCTAATAATACCATTTAGACTTTGACATGGATATTGTAATAGTTTATGAATCAATGTAATATCAATAACTGATCTCATAACAATGAAATTCATAATGTCAGACATCATAACCATACCGGCAAGGCCTCATGCTAAGACCATTATGATATTCTCAAGGCCTTGTGCCAAGATAGTATTTTTTTCTCATGATACCTACCAATGAATTTATAGGACATATAGGTCTCTGGCCTTCACATACTATGACAAATGAATTACACTTATAAAAATAGTGAGTCATGATATAATAATTCATATTAAAACTAGAATATGAAATGTTAATACATTAAACATATATCATGATTGGTAAAAAAATAAAACATTCAAAATAAAAAATATCATAAAAAAATCAATAAAATGTTTAATATTGTATAATAATAAATGAACCTCAATAAAGCATAAAATATAACAAAGGATATTGACATTGATGAAAATAAAATTATAAATTCAATAAAATTATTTGAGAGAAGTATCCCCTTTTATCAATGAAATTATATAAAAGATGCAAAATTATAAAATAAATAATTTCCTATGAAAATAACCATATATTCATTTACGGGGTTCATCCATATTATTAAGAGTCATAACGGTGGAAAATAGCCTCTAGTTCCATATAGGATAAAGAAAACATTTTTTCCTTCATTTATATAAATGATCATATAGTACATCATTTGGGAAGTGATAAAAATATTCAAATAAAAATGGTTTTAAAAAATTCATACATTGGCAATATTTTATATAAAAAATTATCAGTAAAATTTTGAAAATAATTTAATGAAACATGGACATGGATAATAATGTTGTCTCATTAGAGACGTATTTATAAAAAAATCTCGAATAATAAAGAGATTGTGAAATTAATCCCTAACTTATACATTCCATTAGTTGAGGGTGATTTATCCTCATTTATATTGGTCTTGTTAAATTATAAAAGGACCATATCAATTTTTATGATATCATATATTATCCTCCTGTATAATTTTGGTAATAATATTTCAGTATTACAATTTTTTCAGGTGTTAACTGCTTCATTTTTTGATTCTGATTTTGTCATATAAGTCCTGTTTGTTTTGAATATGATATATTTTATTCGTATAAAGAATTAAATTATGTTAAAAAAATTACACATCATATAAATTTTATAATTAATCATGAATGGTTATTGTTGAGATTTTATCTCACCGCGTCATGGAGATAGTAGGACGTATGTATGCCTGAGTGATAGTATCATTCCCATAAATTATAGATTGTATGAACATGGATGGAATGTTAATTATAAATAATCCATTAATGTTATATTAGTTTTTTATATCCATTATACTCGACATTATAACCATCCAATTAAAGTATTGTTGAATAACATATTACACCACGGCGTAGAGATGGTATGTTGTACAAACACACACATGGTGATATTATAATTTTTAAAATGGATAAATGAGAAATATGGTTGACCCCTTATTAAATTACCAACATAGTATTTATGTTATACTAGATTTATTATTTTTATATGTAAATAACAAAGAAGTTTTATGTATAAGAAAGAGTGAAAATTGAATGTGTAGATAAAACAATTACTTCTTCTTTGGGTGCTTCCTTTTGATATGAACAAAAAGTAATTATATGATTGATTTATGACTAAATTTATCCCTCTAGGATGAATTTAGATCGATTGGGATGAGAAATGGGTAGGATTTCACCAAACCAAAAGCTTTTAGGTGGGTGAGTTAATATGAAATAGTGGTTCCCTTTTATATGATATGTGAGAGGTACATTAGAAAAAATCTAGATATATGGATTTATTATAAAATTATATTTTGATTATAATAGCTCAAAATTTATTTATTTCATGGATAAGATTACCATGTGTTTAAACACTCCCAACCATTAGGTTTTATACATGTTAGGTCACAAAATTAAAATTATCTTTTATATCTTACCCACAGTTATAATGTTGAACACTTTTCGTGTTTTATTTTATTTTGACACTAAACGGTTAATATTATTGCTATAAAATGACAAATGAACCCAAAAAAGATAACTAAGGAATGTTTTTAAATTATATAAGTCATTTTCTGGATCAATATTTTTCAAAACTATTATATCTTTTATTGAAATATTATTTGTTTTAAAAAATCATTTATGTAAATTTTGACACTATTTAGTAGTTGATTTTTGTTAAAGTCATAAAAACATGATTACATCGAAAATAGGTATTTACTCAATTGAAATATGTTAGTATCATCCATAAAATTATTTTATGGAATTATAATGTTAGAATTAATTTTATTTTAATATTTATAATATCTTTTATTTCAATTATTCATTAATAAGGTAATCACTACATCATCGTTGTGTCATAAATAAATTTTATTTTTTAATTTATAAAAAATATAAATAAATTAAAATGATTTATTAAATAATTTTATATTTATAATGAAAATTTATTGTCATTGAAATCAGTAATATAAACTTATATTAAATTTTTTTTAGTAAAAGTTACATGTTTATGTTATATTTTCCTTTACATTAAATTATTTCTTATAACATATCATTATCACACCCACGTGGCTCCATGGGGTCCCAGTATCATCCCAAAGATTCCCATAGTCAGAAATATATTATCCCATAGAATTAAGACACGTTTTTCTGTAGTTTTATATATTATAATACTATTTTTTATCCTTATATACCTGATTTACCTTTTAACCATGGTAAATAAAAATAATTACATAAGATACTATTCATAATATCAAAAAATGAAATTTAAATATTTTAAAAATTGGTATCTTCTGATTCCAAATATGGAATCCATTATTTCAAATTCAAAACATATAATTTACAGTAATTAATTTAAAATTAATTCCCGTTGTGAAAACTAGAAAGTAGCCTTCTAAGAAATAAAATCTATCAAAAGAATAACATATACTTATTTACTATTTTAAAAGTAAATTAATTATAGTGACATTAATAGTTTTTAATGATAAAATATTAATCATATTAAACTTTAAACCATTTAAAAATACATTCTATAAATATAATTAAATTAAATTGAAATATTTTTTCGAATTAAAATGCATTATTTTTTTTATTCATCCAAAATTGAATAATTTCAGAAAATTACCAAAAGTTTACCCTATGATATATTTGATATAATAAATTCAAAAATTAATTTCATTTAAAAAAAATAAAAAAATTTATATAATTGGATACTACTTTTCATAACTATTTTTAAACTCGTAGTTTGAAAGGTCATGGTGTTTAATAACTCGATGTTGTGTTTAGCGCAAGCAATCAAATTATTTAAAAGGAAAAATACCATGGATGTTTGGGTGTTACAAATTTATCAAATAATGTCATTGGGCACATAAAATTAAAACAAAAATTTATTATTTTATTAAGTGAATCATATAATTAAAAACATTTCAAAACCCTTTCAATTGAACTAACAATATAGCTGACATCCAATAAAGCATTTAGGGGGTGATAGAGAACTATCTGTTCCTACCCATGATAATCATTAATGTGATTTCCAATGGTTATGTAGGTCATACATGTTATGAAATGTTGTTCATTCTCGGTGCTACCTATGAAACAACATGTTATGCTATTATGGGACTTCTTAATACTATCTGGGGCACCCCATATTAAGCTATAATAAGGTTAACTAACAAAATATGGGGCACCACATATATAATAAATAGATGGTACAAATGATTCCTATATATATAATGCATCATTTCATTAATATAGTAGTTTCTTAATAAATTCAATTATAAAACTCTATTAATCAAAAATGAATATACCTTCATATAAAAAAACATTTTATTTCAATAACCCATTTTCAATTCCAAATCGCCCATTACATGGAAATATTGTTTTGATTACCAAAATGAATAATAAGTATAATTTTTTTTTTCATTTAATGAAAACATAAAATATTTTAATTTAATAATATAATAAAATAATTCCCAGGATGGTTGAAAAGTGTTTGTCATCGTATATATTAGTAATTGATCATTGCATAAAAATACTCGAATTTCACTATACAAAAACATCTAAATAAATTTCTTTTTTCTATAAATTACAATTAAATTAAAAATAAGAAATAAAATTTCATTAATATTACTCTTTTATCCATAAAAATAAATATGTAAAATAATGTACATAATATTTAAATGGTGAAAAGTATTTGATAATTAAATCATTAAAGATTTAAGGAGTCCCATACCACATTGATCATTTAAATATTAATGTACATGAAATAAAAAATTTAAAAAAACATTACAGAATAGTAGTATATATAAAATATGGATATGAAATTTCCTATAATCTATATACACACATTATAAGATAATAAAGGTTCAATTCTTCTAGAAATGACACCACAGAAAGAGATTGTGATGAAATTCCTAACCTTGAGTGTGACATGTCTGGTATTTTCATTATAATTCTTGATAATAAACATAGTTTACTTTTTTCTTTTGAAACATTTAAATTTTCATTATTAATTTATTATCTTTTTATATATATTATATAATTATTTATGTTCATTTAGGTAGTTTTGTTGATATTATATACTTGAGTGTAAAATTATTCTGGTATGTTATATTTAGCCAAAAGTGGTCATTAGTTCATCATCTCCCATATAATATTCATGATATAATAAATAATTTTATACATATATTATAATTTTAAATTAAATTATTTATGTATGATTATGAAAAATGAATGACATTATAATCATGGAGACTGTAGGTCAAGCATACACATAAGTATCTTTTCCCTTTTTCAATGATAATTTTGGAAAGAAGGTAAGTATTATTTTAACATTACATAATAATAATCAAATCATTAATATAATATTAAAATTTTTAATTTAATTATATATACCATAAATGTGATATGGTGAATAAAAATGAGTCACATCAATGTGTGAATGTGATAATTCACATGTATGAACGAGAGACGTTATTATTTTCATTGTATGAAATTTTATGTACATAAATGAGATATTATTATCCAAAAATAATAATTATGTCATTATTATGATATAAATACTTTAATTCTATCATTATAAGCAGTCTTGAGAGATGATTATGGAAAAAATTATATTAGTTAGTGGAGGAGATAGTTCACATGTTACCACGAGTGATTAATTCTTCTCCCATTTAATTGAAGTGGATATGGATTTAAGATATTATATTAAAAATTAACATCCAATTATATTTAATAAATTTGAATCATTCTTTCATCATTGTGAATGAATATTTAATGGAAGATGAAGAAGAAATAAAATAAAAAAAATTCCTTAAAAATGATACCTATACTTCAGAAGATATCTTTTGATTAAGACCATAACCGCTTAATTGGGGATGTTTGTCCAGATATAATTCCTCTAGAATGAGGGTATAAATTATATAAATGTATTTGTTTAGATAATATAGAAACCAAAAATGTTGTTATTTGTGATTAAAATACAATAATGATATCTATTTTATAGGAGAAGGGTGGGGAACTTTTAGAATTATTCAAAATGTTAAATTTATAAATATTATTTTTATAATTTAAATGGAACCAATCTGAATTATTTATAATATAAGATTATTTTGGGTAGAATAAAATTAATCCAATTAAAATTAGACATGTTTTAATTTTTTTAATATGTATCTATTTTTTAACCCCTTTTAACTCTTAGAATGATATCATGTAATTTACACATTGAGAGTTATTATTATTATTATAAAATTACAAATGACCATAAAAAATAAATAATTCCAATTATTGATATATAAAATTCTATTGGATCAATTGGATAATTTATTAATTTTATATCATTTAATAATATATTTTTTATTTTTAAATACCATGTATGTCTATTTTGACATTGTTCATTATTTTACATTTTTAAACTATAATAACAACAAAATATCATTGAAAAAACTATTAACTAATCCATGTACCATAAGAGTCATCTAAAAAATATTTTATCTAAATTAATTTTATCTAATTATATTTATTTTAATATAATTATTATCATTTATTTGAATCTCCAATTAACTAATCAATTCCTACATCATCATTGTGTCACCAATTAATTTGGTTAATTATTTACTATTAATTATACTTAACATTCCTTAATTTAAATATATTTTTTATATTACTATTTATTGTCTAATATATTTCTTTTTATAACCCCATTTTAAAAATATTTCACTTATTGAGAAAATAAGTGTGAAAAAATTCTTTTTTTTTGAATAAATTACTTTAAAATTTTTAGAATCCCCCATTTGGTTCCAAGGGGACATAAAATCGTCCAAAGGAAAATTGTGGATCAATATAACTAATAAAATAAAATTATTATAGGTTCTATTGTAATTTTTCAATATAAATAGTATTGTTTTTACCCATAATTGCCTTTTTACCCTTAACCATGATAATATAAAATGTTATTAAAGTTAATATTCATAATGTCTAAAAATAAAAGAAATATAATTATATAATAAGGAAGTAATCATTAAAAATATAAATTCCATTTTTCAAAATTAAAATGTAATAATTGGTAGAAAATAATTAACAAATTATCTCATTTATGGAATAAGATAACATGTTTTTAAAGTAAAAAACATTCAAAAGTTCACAATGTTTTTTTATCCATTTTAAATTTGAAAATGATTCCAATGTCATAAATTGGATTAAATTACAAAAAAATTGGTAATTATAATTTCAAACCATTATAATTTATAATTTAACACTATAAAAAATCTAATGAATAAGGTATGGTTTAATAAAAATTCATTATTTTGTTAACTATTCAATATAAAATAAACCTTATCTTGAAAAATAAAAAAAATTACTCCAAAGTAAATTTTTATAATAATATATCAATGAATAACATTATTATTTCAAATAGAACATAGAAATCTGTCTAAAACTAGAATTAATATAAGTGTTCCATCAAAATTATGAAAAACATATTTTTTATAAAATACATTGTTTATTAATTAAAATTTATTTCATTTTATCTCATGTCTATAAAAAAATATAAGTTGATTTTTAAGAAATAAATTAATATTATATATTTAAATAAAAAATATAATCTAAAAGGGGTGTATTATTAATTTATCTATATCAAACTAGATTTTTAACAATTAAATAATTTTTTATAAAAAAAATCCTTTTATTTAAAAAAAATTCAAACACATTTATAATTAAACGGTTATATTATATTTAAGAATATAAAACTTTTTAAACATTATTTTTATAATTCAATTCATAATATTTATTTCTTATATTCTTAATGACTTGTTGTTGTGGTAACATTTAAATATTAATATTTATTTTTTCTATTAAGATCAATGTGGTGTATCTTGTATGCTATCAAATATTGTGTTTCCTTTTAAAAATATTAGATGTTATATTCTTCTACTTTAATAAATGTCATCCCCACAATTTAATCATATGATTAAAAACTAGGGTTTTGAATATTTAAAATTCATTCCCTGAAATACCACATTCGAATAAGGATTATAAAAACATTCACATAGAAATAAAGAAAGGGGATTAATAAGGTCAATTGAGATATCCCATACTAGGGTTTCATGTATGAAAACAAGTATAGAGAAGATAAAAAAATTATCATGTTCATATGGATAGTGATAGATAAAATTTTCATGATAATGTAACATTCAAAAAACCCTAAAAATGTGTTTGGATAAAAAGGAAATTGTTTTCTTAGCATGAAATGTATATAGATAATGAATATGTTTCAAAATAATTTTTAGAGTTCGTGAATTATTTTAATTCTATGACTAGTAAAATATGTAAATATAATTACATGAAAATTATAGAATCTTAATTTAATCAATTCCCACTAACATTCATATTTTTCTATAAATTTTTTACATTCAGGTGTAATTTTTCATGCTTAAAGGGATAGAATCAAAATATATTGAACCACATAATATAAAAAATATTAAATACATATTCCATGTATCCTATAAAATAATCCAAACCCAAAATAGTTTGGATACGATATGTTTATTCCCCCAAAATTATAAACCATAATATCAAATAATCTACAAATTCAATAGTGAAACCAAAAGTTAAAAATAGACCATTATTCAAATAACATCCCATAAAATTACATGAAATTATAAAAAATAATTTTGAAAATCAAAATTTAGAGTGATTGGAGAAAATACTATTCCATGATTAATTTTAACATTTATCTCCAAATAAAATCAATCACTATTATTTCATCACACTAGAAATGTTACTTTTTGAAATAAATAATCTCTAAGATATGCTAGTTATTTCAAAAAAATACACCAATTTACCATAATTCCACATTAAATTCATATAATCATCCCAAATATCATTCTAAAATTAATTCTAAAATAAAATCACATAGTATTATGTTTAAATAAATCAAATAAGTTCTCAAAATAGCAAACTCCTTTCGAAAAAACATTAATTTGTTGATCACCAATTCATTTTGTAATCCTATAGTTATTTATTTGATAAAACATATAATCCAAAAATAAACTTATATATAATCCATAATCAATTTTATCTAATAAGAAAAAGTCATACTAAATAAGACTTTACATAGGCCAGTGGTAGGTGATACACCCATACCACCCTTCAGTGTTGGGTTTGATTATTGTTGCCTTTTCGGACAAGAAATGTTGTCACCCATCATACGAGTTGTCCTTTTTTGGGATTACATTGTATCTCCAGTGATTGGTCCCTCCACTTCTCAGGTTGGCATTTCCATGGAAATTACACACTATGCGGGTCATGTAGTTACTACAACGGGATTAGTTGGGATTGGATAGAATGCTCCACTTTCTGTTGCAGGATATCCTACTTGCACTGACCCCTCAAATATATGCATGAATCCTGGCACAAGTTTGTAATGTGATGAGCCTATTGGGATGACTTCTATCACTAAGGCTCTTCCCCAGGTTGATTTCCATAAGGATATCTAGAATCTTGTGAACTCTTCTAGGATATCTAGGAAGTGGGGTGATGTCTCGGAGGCTGAAGGGACTGCAGAGGGTAGCGGTGGTCCAACTTCTTTCAAGGACGTACTCTTTTCTGGAAAAGGGGGAGTTGACTACATTCATACTCCCTCGAAGTACAGGACAAGGAAGGAGTACTCTAACACACCTTGCACTATGTGTACTCGATCTAATAAGCTATCATGTAAGTTTAATTCTGATATTCATAAGATTCTCAATCAGGATAAATCTCAAATTAATGGGAAACTATTGATGATTCTAATTATGGGAATGAAATATCTTATTAGGATCTATAACATTGTGTTTTGACGGATGAGGGAAAGTCCCATTGTTTGACCCCACCTATCTCCTTTTTACTCTTTTCCTTTTTTAAATAAATATTCATAAGCATCACTTTTGGCATGTCTTGCTGGTAAAAAAATCTTATAACATTCATTTTTATCCCAAAATGTAAAAACCCATAATTTCCTAAAAATTTACGTCTTTAATAATAATATTAATCCCCTTAAAATTTTAAAACATAAATCCTTATAAAGAATTTTTATGAATCAAAACAATTGAAAAAACTAAAATTAATAAACCCATGATGATTTTTATAACTCATAAAAAGGCATCATAATCATCAATTTTTTAAACCATAACTTGATATGAACTACAAGGACCTGAACATAAACAATATATTTTCTAGTTTTTTGGAACTATAATTAACATTTAATGATTTATTCAATATATAGATTTATAAAATTAGGATACAAACACACAAATTAAACTCATACAATATAAGTGGACACTTATACACAATATCCATTTTTATCACTATATATAACAATTTAAACAATGATTTATATTTTTGAAAAATCTTCACAGTTATCCCAATGATCTCACCCCTTTTTCTATTTTTACATACTTTTTTTAAAATATTTTAAATACATGGGATGATGAAATATTATCATTTAGGGTTAATGAAAAAAAGTATACCATTATTTCAGTAAAAACATGAAAAATAATACAATGTTTACCTTTATAAAAAAATTTCAATTATATTATAAAATAAAACATTTTCACATGAAAAAATACACTTTTTTATGATGATGTTCATTAAAAACCATAACATGAAATTAAAACCCATTTACATGACATACATCATCATATACATAACACCATTTCAAACACCTTTCAATTGGAACAATAATATAGCCAACTCCTAAGTGATCTATTATGAGGTTACCTTGTTTCATCTAGGCCACCCCATTAATAAATATAATATTCATTCCTAAAACTATCTAGCTCACCCCTTGTTATATTATATTGGGCTTTTCTAGATCTATATGGGGAACCCCATGTTATGTTATGACGTGTTTTCCCAGTTGTATCTGGGACACCACATATTGAGCTATAACATGCATACCCTACACTCTCAGGTTGACCCCATGTATATCATTATCAGGCCCAAATATTTCTTATAATTTACTTCACCTTATCGTTGATAAATCAATTTCATCATAACCCAATTTAGATAACTCTTTTAATCCCATATGAAAAAACATATTGATAAAAATATCATTTTCTTCAAGAAACCATTTTCAATTATAAAACAAGATTTTCCTAGAAAACCGATTTTAATAAAAATAATAACTAAAAATTTAAATATTAATTTTCATTTAAGTAAAAAATAAATCTTTTAAGTGTAAAGTAATATAAAATAATTTTCATGGTTGTGGAAAATTCTTTATCACCATATACATTAATAATGAATCAATCTATTTTTCATTTATCAAAAAATTAAATAAAAAAAGAAATAAAAAAATTCCTATTTGAAACACACAGAATAAATTTAAATATATTCATAATATTTCCTTTAAATAAATTTTATATACATATATAAAATACATTTCCAATAATATCAATAATATTGACATGGTGAAAAATATTTAATAATTAAATATTTAAACGTTCAAGGTGTCATGTACCACTTCGAAAATTTACATCATAATGTCCTACAAATAAAAAATTTAGGAAAAAATTAAATACAATATGTATAGATAAAATATTAATATGAACTTTTATATTTTCTTTAATTACATTTTATAAAATAATAAAGCACCATTTCATCATGGAATTCCATAATGAAATGAGATTGGGATGAACTCCCTTACCTAGACTATGATTCATCATTTATGTTCTTTATCTTCTAAAATAATAAAATTATATTACATAGTTACATAATTTATTAAATTTATCACCTTTATAATTATTTTATTAATGTTTTTTAAAAATTAATTCTTTATATTTTTTTACATATGATATTTTGATGACATTGAGAATAGACCCCAAAAATGATATTTAAAAGTTGTTTTATCCTAAATTTGTAATTATTACATCATCAAAAATGTAATATTCATTAAATAAAAATATCTTTTATAGATTAATTATAATTTAAAATCAAACATTTTATGTATGGTTATAAAAAATTTAATATTTTATAATTAGTTAGACGGTAGACCATACGTACACATGAGTAATATTTCAATTTTTCAATGATCATCTTGAAACAACAAGAGTTATTAATTTATATTTTATATAATGATTATATTATCCTTAATATCATATTAAACGTTTAAATGTAATTATACATATCATCCATGTGATATGGTCATGAAAGATGAATCAAATAACTTTATAGATGTGATAGTTTACAAGTACGCATAAAAAACATAATCATTTTTATGTGCATGGGAAGGTAAGATCATAAATGACACATTAATAAAAATATTTGTAGAGATTTAATTACTATACTATATAAATATTAATCCCATCATTATAACCAGTCTTGAGAGACGGTGGTGGAAAACAAATTATATCGGTTCGTGGAGGTGATAGTTCACACGAATACACAGACAATTGATTCTCCTTCTATTTGATAGAATTAGAGATAGATTTCGGTGGTGATATTAAAAATATATCTTTTTTGTATAATGATGACACTAGATTTAATATTTTATGATGGTGTAGACATATTTGAAGGAATATGAAGATAAAATAAAATAAAAACACATAATTTAAAATGATACCTCTTCCTCAGATGATCTCATTTGAATAACACCTTAACATATCTAAGGAGGACATTATAGCAATTTAAATTACCATATATTGTGGGGAGGAATTATAGAATGGTTGTTTGGTAGATATTTTCTAAATTGAAATGTTTCTGAAGTGTGATGAAAATAGAAGAATGTGTTTTCTTTATAAGAAAGGGGTGGGGAACTACTGAAATTATTAAAAATATTAAATTAATATAAATTAATTCTCTATTCTGAATTGGATAAAATGTTATTTATTTTTATAATGTAATTATTTTTTGGTTTAATCACATTCATTTTTGGAATATTAGATATATTATAGTTATTTTTTTATTCTTATCTATTTGTTTTAAAACCTTTTAACCATTACTGTTTTATCACATAATTTAATCATTGAGGGTTAATATTATTACAATAAAATTATAAAAAAAAGAAAAATTAGTTAGTAGTGATTATTAGATATATAACAATTATTTGGACAAATTTTATATTTTTATGAATTTTTTATCCTTTTATAAAATATTATTTATTTTAAAATATTAATAATGTTAATTTTGAAAGTATTTATTATTTGACTATTTAACATTATCTATTAAAAAAACTATTAATTCATCCATATCAATTAAAAATAATCTGAAAAATTCTCTTATGGAATAAATTATATTTTTTATTATTTATTTTAATATTTATAATATCATCTTTTTGATCCTCCAAATAATTTAAAAATTAGTAAATCATTTTTATATAACTATTTAATTTAATAATTTCTTATTTACAAATTATGAATAAATTACCATTATGAAGATAAATATTTTTTATTTAAAAATACTATTTATAGTTGAATATGCTTTCATTATAACCAGATATTAAAAATTTTTCATTTTTAAAAAACAAAAGTTTAATAAAATTGAATTCACATTGAATATAACACAATAAAAGTGTTACAGTCCTCCAACTATCTCCAAGTGAAAATAGAAACATCCCAACTAAGAATTTCATTCAAAATAACTCATCAAATAAAAGTATTACAAGTTTGAATGTAGTTCTAAATATTTATAATATTATTTTTACCCGTAATTATGTTTTTACCCCTTTATTATGTTAATAAAAAATATTACTAAAGTTACTAATCATAATTTTAGAATTTTAAAGGAAACTATTAACCTAATTTAAATGTTATGACTGATAATTTGGAATCTATTTTTAAACCACTGAAAAAAAAATTTATAACTATAAATAAATTGGTTAAAACTGATTTTTTTCATCTAATATGAATTATATTTTTAACCATTGAAGAAAAATGAATGACATCAAAAATATTTTAAAAAAATGAAAAATAGTAAATTTCTATAATACACTTTTAAATAATATTTTTTTATTTGAAATATATAATGATCTAAGTGTAAAAACTAGATTTAAAAAAATTAAACCATCAACAGGAGGTAAACTACCTTTTTGTTAAATACATCTTTAATTAATGAAATATTATTTTCCGTAATTTTACGTCTATAAAAAATATAATATGAAAGGTAAAAGTTAAATTAAATTATTTATATATATATATATATTTCATTAATATAATACAATAATGACAATTTATTTTTTTATAGATATAAAACACTATTGTATAGATTTTAAAAGTTTTTTAGAAAAAATATTTTCTTTTATTTTGAAAATGGGATGGAATACAATTATAAATAATCGGAGACTTAATAATTAATTATATAAATTTTTTAAAAATTAATTTTCATAATTTTATTAATAATGGTGATTCCAACAATTTTAACAGCTAGTTTATAATAGTCACAATTAAGTAATAATATTTAGGTGTCAATATAAGATCAATGTTTTTTTCATATATGTTATCGAAAATAGTGTTTACTTTTAAATCGCAGGATATTACAATACATAATATTAATGTACGACTCATATTCACCAAAAATCATAACCCAAACCTCAAACTATATCAAGAAACATTATCCATGAATTTTGTAACATTTGGACTTTCAATGCATATCCAAATCCTAAGAATGATCATACATTCATGACTAGTATTTAAAATTCCCATTAATATTCACATCCTATATAGTAAAAAGTCATTTAAACCTCAATACAGCAACATTTCTCATACATAATTATTCTCGGTAGCCTTTAAATATAATACCAACCGACAATGGTAGTTTAGTTAATGTAAAATCATCATTATCCACCTCAGATTGTTGAACATGTTTCCATTGTGTAACACCAAACCAGAGAAAAACTATTCATAAAAAGATAATATACCAATATAAACAGTTAACATGGTTTTAATTCATTTATTACCACTAATAGTTTACCATTTTAATGTATTATTTAATCCATTAATTCATTCCATTATTCATGGTTCCCCAACAAAATGTCTATTATAATGAAGGATAATTATGATCCCCGATGCTCCACAGTATCAAAATATCCTATATAACCTACATTCTAAGTTGTATGATTTAATTATAAATGTGATTTCAGTCTCACTACACAAAATTTCATAAAAAATATTATTTAATTCCTATTATGGTTGACCATGTATGAAAAATATCATTTGTAACAACCAACGCCCCATAATATTATTCAAACATTATTCTATTGGCATTGATGCATCCCTAAAAATACTATTCCTATTATGAATTTCATACCTAACATTTGGTGAAATTTTATTGTTGGATTACAAACCATTAATAGTATACATTAGTCATCCACCATAAGAAATAACACATGATCAATAAAAAACATTCCCAAATCACATCCAAACCACCAGGTGCTTAATAAATTTTTTTGGAATCCATACACTACTAAAATTGTACCTCAAATATGGTATTTACAAAAAAAACAAATGAAATAAGATAAATAAAAGCACCATTATACTAGTTAATATTAACCACCCAATCACTATTCCCATAAAACAGATGACCCTACCCACATGAGGGTCATTCCTCAATGACCCATGCCTTATCCATTACCGCATGTAATGTCTACATATGTCCATACTACTCACACCTAAGAGATAATAAAATTGATAAACTACAACCTATTCCTAACCCACATGGAGAATCCTCCATGAAATTCACCAAAATAATATCATAATTAAGATAACAACCTCTAATGACCAATGATACACTCTAACCATATGGATTTCCTTTTACCATCCCATGAGCATAATTTCACCATGTTCTGTTGTAACATATATGTCTCTCCTCTCAAACCACAATAATGAATTTTTTCAACCACAACCCTCGTCCATAAAAATTGATTCTATATAATACCAGTAAAAAATGTATCATCCTCATTAAAATATCAATTAACAATTCCAAAAATATGTTTATTTAACTTATCAGTCTTTGTCACGAACATCAGAACATGATGATCCTCATCCTAAGAGACACTATCTGTAACAAACACATAAAACTATTGTATCAACTAAAACAATATTATTACACTCCAATACCACATAATCATTGATCCAAACTCTCACTCCCATTTGTATCACATTATGTAATCAAATCTCACATGCCTTTTTAATTAGATGGTCATGCCTCAAGATATGTTAATAACATCAAGATAGATCCACAGATGATTTGTTCTTCTCTCTGACTAGACATCCAACACATGTCAAGGCTAGTCACGTGATCAACTACCACCTATCATAATTTAAAATAATAATTCTTTACTAAACTCTCTAGTAATGAATAATAAATTGAGCTAGGAATACCACTGATCATGTTGTAAAAACCTTAATACAATAATCATTACAAGTTATTCTTATAATGATCTCTCAGGAATTTATTTTTCTAAATCTAGATGGCTATTCAATCTGTATAGGTTAGGCCAATTTCAATACAAGAACCACATAGTATTCTATACTCAAAACAACTTTGGTATCATAATGCTTATATCATTTTTTTAAAAGGTTGGGTCCGAAGCCATATTAATTATTAAATCAAACTAAATACATCTATAACTACGTAGAGGGAGACAAAATACATAGCGTGAAGGCCCAGTGGGAATTTATCCAATTACATGACCCATATGCCCAATTTTTTGGCCCAAGTCCCTTTATGTGAATAGTGCTGCTATAGTCTCCCCCTTCTACAGTACCACACAGTACCAGCCATAGCTACAGTGCTCGGACACTACTATAGTGTCCTTCCATCGCTATAGTTTCGGATGTTGCAATAGTGATTTTAGTTCAATAGTACTGCTATAGTACCTACGCCAAATGGGTTTCCAACCTCCCATTTTTCATTTAGGATTACAGGGTGCTTACCACTAATCCAAACCCCAACTACACAATGCTTATATTATATATATGTTTAATGTGAACTAAAATATATATACATTTGATTCATGAACACATGCATATAACACATTAGATAACTACATATACAGCATATGATATGGGGTATATATAATGTTTATTTTTTATTTATTTAGTTCATGAATGTCATGCACGAATATAATTATTTTAAATTTTAAATTTTTTATTAATTGATTTCATATAAGATACAATAAATTGTAAATGGATTAATTACAATGAGTTTATTGATTGATATTCGTTATTTAAATAAATACATATAGGGTTGTAACACATGAGGTGAATTATATATTTTAGATTCATCTTGAATTTTCAATATAAGAGAACGTGATCATGTTCTTTTGGGTGCAGTGGATATTACAAACCCTCCTCCTCCTTTACTAATATTTATAATTTCCTAAATTATGGTTTCGTCACCCCTTTAGTATTCTAGTATCTTCTTTATATGATCATAGACAAAATTATTCAGGGTATTCCCTTAGAGGTATGTTGAATATGTTCACTATTCCACCAGATGATATATTAAAATTCATAGCTGATGAATATAGAAACTTCTACTGTAAAAAAAATTTAGAAACATTAATTGAAAAATATTATTTCTTAAATTTTTATTGAAGATAAATATAATGTGTTCATGTTATATTCCAATGTTAATATTCATATCATGATGATTAAAAATCCCTATATTGCCTCAATGGGAGTTATTCATGATTTTAATATGATTGATTCACTAGTTTTAAAACAAAAAATATAATACAATATTCTCATAAAACTATTACAGTATAATAGAACCATAAATCATTTATGTATAGGTAAAATTTGTTTTCCATATACATATCGAATATGTAATGGTAATAAGCATACATATATGGTCTATTTAAGGGTATCCACTATGGTTACTTTATTAGAATTTTTTTTCTAAGGGTATTATCCTTAGGTGGTAGATTATCATGTTTTATGATGGTAGGTTTTCTGATACCATTTTGGGACACCCTTATACAGGTGTTATGTATATCAGTATCCTTAACAGTTTCCATTATAAATGTGTTTTGGGCAGATGTATAACCCTTACAAAAGGGTTTTATAAATGAATAACCTAAAAATTAATCTTTATTTGTATTGGTAATAAATCTATGTAAATGTCCCTGATGTTTTCCAATAGGTAGTATATAAAAAATTAAAAAATCCAAAACACAAATGAATTTCATAAAGATAATACCATTAGGAAAGGGAGTTTTGTAAAGGTAATCTCTATGTTACCTTTACACAGTAGTATTTGAAAGTGTTAGGGTAAAATTACACTAATTTATGATATTTAAAACATAGTATATCCTTACACATAGAATCAATTAACATTCATAGAATATTATTTATTGGTTAAGGGTAATAAATAAAGTGTTAACAATTACATTTAAACAATTTAATTTTTTAATTGTTTATAAATTATTTATAAATCATATTAATATTTTGGGAGAATATAATTAAGGAGGATTTTATTAAATAAGTAATTATAGAATTTCATAACAAATTAATCAAATGTTTATGAAATATTTTTTTTTCATATATTGAATGTTCATATTTAACAGACACATTGAAAACATAAATGTCATACCTAATACCATAAAAAATTTCCTTATATTGAAATCATAATACCTGATTTTTTATGAATTTATATTTTATAATATATTTGATATTTATATTATATGAAATGATAATATAATAGATATAAATTTTGAAATGTATATAATTCATAATATATAATATAATGTAAATTTAATATACGATATGATGATGTTAATGTTAAATTTATTATAATATGTTTATATATTAAATCAAATGTAATACCTTTAAATATATTATTAATTTAAATATAGTTAATAAATGTATCATGCATTGAAAAATTAATAACTTTTTTTTGTTAAATTTAATTGATATTAAAGTTTAGTGAATTATTTATAGTATATGAATATAATGTTGAACCAATTAATTGATAAATTTTTTTAATGATATTAATTTTCATAACATTCAAGGGTCTGGTATTATAATATTTAGTGTTCTTATCCCCTGAACTCTCATTATAATTTTTGTTTATAGCATTAGAATAGTTAATGGGAATAGTTTGTTCCTTTTAGTTGTTAGTGTTTTTATTGAATTGAATTATCTCTTGAGTAATGTCTTACCAAGAAATTATAAATGGGTTCAAACCCCCTACTTTCCTAGTGTCTTATATTTTTTATGAAAGATAATTGGGTTCGTTAAATATCTCACCGGGCTTACTCTTGTAGAGTTTTTCAATCTCATATTATTATATGCCTTTACTCGAAGTGTTCATATTCCATAACCAATTGATGAATTTTGAAATATACAAATACGCTTATATTATATTTTTGTGTTATTAACTAAAACATATGGGTTTTATAATGTGTTAGACATTATTTTTATAATAACTCATTAATTTGTTAGCTAGAATAGGGATTTAAAAAACACAAAAATTAACATGAATGAATAAAAAGGAAATAAAAAATTAATTTAAAATGATGAAATATGAGTTACTAGTTATGAATTTATCATTAGTGTAACATATATTAAATTTATGGGAGTAAAAAACATAATAATATTAAGTGTGAGATTTCCAAAAAATAAGTTTTTATCTAGATGTTGATCATTCACCAGAGTCTGTAATAACTTCACCGAGATCCCAATAATTATCTTGTGAAGGGAAATAATTTAATGGGTGACAATGTATAATCATTAGATATGATATACCTTCACATGGTGCCCAAATATTATCCTTGTACAATCGATTTTTGGGTGTTATCTTTAGGTAAAAGATAGTTGTGAAACCCTTGTCATTAATACCTTATGAATTGAGTTGAGTGAATCCATATAACTGATATTGATAATAGGTTTCCCACTCAACTATCCAAGAGTCTTTTTCTCTAGTTGGGATGATTACCTAGAAAAAAACAATGTTAGGATCATAATCCCCTAATTAACTAATTTCATGGGGAAATATGGATCTTGGATCAGTTAATGGATATAATATACAAGGTTATCATTTTTAGTTCGAGAAATATGGTTTAAATCCCATAATGAAATTTTATAATACATCATAATCTTATACTGATATGTTTTATAGTATATTAGGTAATAAATCAAACTTGTAATATTGAGATAATTAATAGGATTGTCCTATAAAATAGTTATATATAGGTATCTATGAATGAGTAGTGCTTTAGAGGTGAAATATTTACTTTACCAAAATGTTAATGCTCTAGAAATAAACTTCTTGGTCTACGTCTCATTTATATTAGATAGTAGGAGTGGATTAAATATTTGTAATATCAAAAAATGACTTTGAGATATGAAGAAATAGGTTCAACTGGATCTTAGAGATGGAAATATTTAATTGTATATCACCAATTATGATATGTTATTCCCTTAATTATGCTTCCTAGAATTGATTTTTTTTATGTTTATCCAACAAACCTGAATTTCATATATGTATATTGTTTTTACAAGATTATATTTTCATTCAATAATAGGAAAAATTGTTATTATATTCATATGATTGAAAAGTTTAATGGAATTTTGATTTTGTTTTATTTTTTATATAATATAGGTATAGATAATCATAATTATAATATTCATAAAATCAATGTTTGGGTTGGATCTAATTCCACTTACCATTTTAACTATCACTATTGACACGATAATGGGAACCCTATTAAAAGATTATAAATAAATGGATTTATGGGATCATTTTATTATGAATCATTTGATACATGAAAATACTATTTATTGGGGAAAATTAATATGTTTCATTATGGTTGAAAATGACATAGGGTTAGTCGATTATTGAATCAAAAACATCGTGTTGTATGTGGCTAAAACTATCCCCAACCAAATGGGAGTTTTGAGTATTGAAATACATTTACCAATGACTATTGTCGCTATTGGGACATATTTTTATTAACCATAACTATGAAACTACTGAAAAATATAAATTATTTCAAAAATAATGTATATAATAAATATAGAAATGTATTAAAGTCCACTAATCTAATTCAGGTGGTGATTACCTGATATAGGAATTCACATATCATGTATGAAATTTTAGATTTGTTTCATAACTAACCCCATTAATAGTGAAAAATTAAATACTATTAATGGTATGGATACTCAATTTAATTATTGAATATTAAAATTCATTTCAGATAACATCTCATAGGTGATATCATTAGGATGGGTGATGTAGAGATTTTTTGGGTGAATATAATGAAGAATATAATATTTCTATTAATGAAACCATTATGGACAAAAATAACATCACATTCATTTAGAATATATGGGTGTTTAACACATGAGTTATTAGTTGTAATGGTTATAAATTTATCTTTTAAAATTAATCTTCAATTATAATTTATCCATGTGTTCTACAATTTTATTTTAGATGACTTATCAAATAATAAAATTCACTAAAAGTATATCTTTGAGTTTCCCCTAATTGATGATCATTATGATGTATAATAGGTTTTAATTATATAATAGGTATATCTGGAATAGAATTTTGTTTTAAATTTTAAATTCTTTATATGTTATATTAATAGAACATTTGTGTGGTAAAAATAAAATAATTGTTAAATGGATTGATATACTATTGTATCCTTCATATATTTTCAGATAGTCCGTAATATAAATAGGGTTGTATTCATATTATCAAACATTTTACCAAATTTACTAATGATATGTAGCATGATAACCTTCATAATTTTATAGCATACATATGGAATTCATCATATGAACAAAAAAAATCAAGGGGTTGACTGGTATGTTTTTTTATCATGTCAATGGTTGATGTTCTTGCGATGTGGGATTTTATTATTTTTATTATATGAAAATATGTATACCCACTAATTGAATTAGAACTATTAAATTCATGGTGATGCTTAGATATTTCACATATGATGTATTTAACAACTTAGACAAGTGAAATGTGATTTAAATATAAGATAGATGATTGAAATATATTGTATTCATCAATAATGTCCATATTTTTTAGAGGATCGAGAAAATGATGTAGGCCAATACTAGATTGATTTATTCCACGCATAGAGGGACTTGATTCCATGGAAAGTGTGATTCTATATGATATATACAATATGTTTGATTCGGCATGTGGATGAAACGATCATATAGAGATATGAATATGTTTTATAGATATCACACCATACACCATATTATAAGAGTTTCCCTAATTATTTTCTAGAGGAATCCCTCTATTATATATATGATATTAGGATTTTAATGTTTTCATCAATGAAAATAGGGCCCATAGGGTCACAAAGTTAGGCCCATGGATTCAGATACTATTGTGTACAATGTTTTTGGTAAAAATAAATAGAATTTGGGGAAATATAAAATCCAAAATAGTTTAGATAGATTAAAAAATAGTTTTTCTGTTTTTTGTAATGTACATATAGAATTTTAGTTCATGAGACAGATTGATGGATGCTAAATTAAATACAAAAATGGGATGAATGTACACATTCATATGATTCATGATATATATATATAATTGGAAATCATATATATACATAATATTTTGTTATGCATTTGAGGTATGAAAATGATGCACGATGATAATATATATATTTTATTTATTTATTTCACAGCAATGGTTTTATTAGGATTAAAAATCCATAATATATGGATTAAGTACTTGAAATTTATATTTTTCAATGAATTCAAAAAATAAATACGAAATGGGTAGTAATGCCTGAGATGTATTATATATTTTAAAAGCTTCTAAATCTCAATATGTAGGTAGGTAGAATCCTTCTCTATTAGATGTGGTGGAAATTCCAGGGTCTGTATTTTAAATTATACTATTATTCATTATTTTAAAAAAGAATCTATAACCAATTCAATATTTGGGTATCCTTAAAATATGATCTGGGATCCATGTTTCTCATATACTCTATCGGAGATAGGGTACGTTCATTCACTAGTCATTATGATAATATTCAAACTCACTCTAATATAGAATTAAAAAACAACTCCTATAAAAAAATTCAAGGTACACTATTTTTATAGTATCATTTCATCAGTTATTTATAATGAAAAATCACATGTTTTTAGATCATCTTCTATATTAAATGGAAACATGATTATAATTAAACTCTAGAAATACCCAGTAAAAACTCACATTCACTAATATCACAGCTGGAATGAACTACCCATGATTCATAGTTGTAATTGAACTCTTAGTCCTAGACTAAACCATCACTTAGGTAACTATCATATATCCAATCTCATTTAATGAACAGCAAAATGACCAGCTTATCAATAATAGAACATAGTTCATCAATATCATGAGTTGTATCTCAAAGCTCGTGGATATTTCAATTATCCCATAAAAATCCATATATTTTTTAAAAATCATAGGGCGAATACCTAATCAATTCTCTAATATTTCATGGAAACACATGTTCTATCATCGTCTCTAAAATGTCACAAAAAACACTCACAAACTAGGAATTACACACTATGAAATCAACCCAATAGGGATGAAATAATCCCCAATATGATCCATAGGGGACTACACCCTAATTCTCCAAAATCTAATCCACACACACACACACATTGATCCACATCATCACATGATGGTCAACATTAAGTATAAAAATCAAAATGCTCATTTCAGAATAAATCGATAGATAAGCTATATGGTAAATCGTATATAACATATTATTAACCATTAAAATAAATGAACATATTTTATTTTCAAGGAAGACATCATAAGTTTTCATATTGGGTTGGTTATAAGTGCATAAAATTTTTATATTAACCCATCAAGGGTCACATTACAAATAATAAAAGAGGGAATTATTTGTTTTAATCATGTAGAATTCCTCCATTGAGTATACATGACATATCAATAGAGAAAATATATCCTTTTTTGATAGAGTATAATTTCACAAAATATTATATAAGAAAATGTCATATAATCTATTTTTAAAAATATTAAATAGTTGAAACCTCATCATCCTGACTATCAAGCACAAGCAATAAAATGTATGTAATGATGGTAATATGTTCCAAATATGATCCATGTAAAAATTAAACTTGAAAATTAAATAATAGGAATGAAATATAAAACCAAAATCTCTAAAAAAATTAAAATGGAATCATCTTCAATAATAAAAAAACTCAACTATAATGAAAAAAATGAATATCAAAAATGTAATATCACTGTGAACATAGATTTAAAACAAAAAATGTGTGTATGAAAAAATTGTATATGGTCAATCACATTCCCATAAGTATTCTTATATAATAGACGAATCATCTCACAAATAGAAACACAATAAAATATTTGATACCACTATGTGACGTTTTTGAACTAGAAACTACTAATAGATGTCTTGATTGTTGAAAAGAAATGATCGAGGCACAACAACCAATACACCATTAGTTTTCAACTAGAATCTTGGGATTCATGTGTTATTATTAGGATAATTTAATATTATATGAGAGTGAAAAAATATCGAAACCAAAAAAAATAAAATCCAATAAAAATAAATAATTGTAGGATACTAAATACAATAATAATAAAAATTATATATCGAATGAGATACATAATCAGAATTTTATAAAAAAAATAGTTATTTTAGTTTACAAAAACTAAACAACAAATTGTTAGATAAAAATGTAGATAAATTAAATAATTAAATTCACGGAGGATCTATAACCATCCATCAGCCTTATCACACCATGGTCCTTAATTCCCATTTTCTCTATCACACTCAATCATGTAACGATGATCCTTTTACCTAAATATTCATATTATTAGTTGAGTCTTCTTAGGATCTCATGCATCACATATAGATAAGAAGGGTCTGATTAAAAGTAGGAAAGTAATGACATATGGGGTTTTGACACAAATATTAAACACAATGTATACAAATGTGATATTCTCATGTAAATAAAGAATATAAAATTTATGAAAAAAATAAAAAAAATGTTTCCCTATTGGTTCTATGGTCATACTCATGATCAATTATACAAAAAATAAAATGTTATAGATTATATATAACCATGAAGAAACAATATAGGGGATAAATGTATTTCCACAGAATCTCATGAATGTAACCAGTCACCTAGTAAAAATATTATGGACTTGGATAATCTTAAGAATATTCATTCTTGTGATAAAAACCATGTAATAGTATCATATAAATAACTTGGTCTTGAATCCACCATATAATTTCTCATAATAATTAGGGTATCTAACCGAAAAAAAAACAATAAACTGTGTGATCTAGTTTCCACATGATATTAGAAGTAAATAGATTACCTTGGTTTGGGATCCACATAATACATTCTTATAATGATTCAACCTCACACTGATCGAACACTTGTCTAACCCTGTCACACATAACCTTGGTTTTAAAATCATGTGAATTACCCATACCGATCATTATAGCCATGAAATAATAATTTTATTAAGCATAGGGTTCTATGTTAATGTACAATGATGGAAATGAAAACATCCAATAAATAATTCCTTCTGAGGCTATAATATATATTGGAAACATTCATGGTTTTTTAGGTTACATCATAACATAAAAACCCTATATGGGATACTCTATATCAGTACCATATCATATAAATAGATTGTCACATAGAGGTAATAACATCATTATTAATTTCCTTGATCAATATATAGCCTCATTGATATTATTTCATAATCCCTACTGGTACTACACTATATAGAGAAAATAATGTTAATCCTAGAATTTTTTTCACCATGGTCGGTCACCTCAACAAACCCCCAACACCTCCCACACATAAAATAACACAAATACTGTTTTTCCCATTTGAATAACTTCTCATGAATTTATATTTTAATGGGGGTTGGATATCATTATTAAATATCATAAAAACTAACTGTATTCTATAAGGTACATCAAGACCCAAATGATATACCCTCGAACTCTGAGGTTAAACTTAGGCATTCTTGTGTCATTTACAATACATAAACCTACATAGGGGATGTTACAACACAAACAAAAATGTTTCATGCATCTCATGGAATATATTTATAATCAATCAAATGGTAATCTCTCTTTGTGGTGATACTATATAACACATATGTATACAAAAATATTAAACCATGGGTTATACTTAATGAAACACCTACCCCAATCATGGAGTTATTATCTTATGTAAATTTATCCAATACACATAATGACACTCATTTAATCCCCAATCATTCAGAAATCATCACCTGATTTCCTATCTCAAGACACAATAATTAAATTAGTAACTTATAATAATGTATAATTAATTATACAATTATATCAAATTTGCAATAAATTCTATTAAATCCAATATTCATGACATGAGTTCTAATCCTTGACAAAAGGGGTCCATACAACCCCTAAATTCATTCAATACAATTATCTCATTAAATTCCGAATTAAATTCAAATATAATAATTTATTTCCACAATAAGTACAAAAACTAAATAAAACTAGAGAAAAAAACTAGTTTTTGAATCCACAAAAACATTCTATTGAAATAATTCTCCTAAAAAATTAGCTAAATAATCTAAGTAAAATAACAATGCTATCATATGATTCTATTATTCTCTATTTGTATAATCACTAAAACCACTTTTCCAGTATAATTAAGAAATTTTGAGCAGTGAAAGAATGATATCATATAATAATTGACAAATATCATCAGGTGTACCTCAAGTATTCCACTAGATCAAATTTCGTACTATTCTGAATATAATTGAGGGATGAACCATCTCAAAAGAAGCATTGGGAATGATCCCTTTCAGATTGTGTTCTGCACTTATTTGTAATAAACCACCCCCCAATAAATCAAATTTTAATGTTTTTTAATATTTTTTTAAAATATTTTGAAAATCGTATTAACAATGTACACATAAGGGTTCTGATGTAATGGTCATTATGTATATGGATGTCCTGATATGGAAAATCAATATAATGATGGATCATAATTATTATTCTTGTTTTGTTGAACCATATGTACAAGACTGGCCGAATTGGGTTAACCCACCATATGATTGACCTATATAGTTCATCCACATAAGGATAAACCTTATACATAAGGATTCCCCTTAAATATAAGAATAATCCTATAAGGATGTCCCAATAGGTTTATCATTGTATGGTTGACCATGTAAGGGTAATATTATGTAATGATGGCCCATAAGTGTCAACCATATGAGGGGGACCCAATAAGGATCACATTAATTGTTATCCATATAAGTATAGCCCCATAATGGTTATATGAATTCTCCAAAACTAGACACGTATTATTTTTTTCATAGTACCATCCAAAAAAGGGTTATGAAATTAAATAAATCCATCCCACATATTAAGATAAAATAAAAATCCCAAGATACTATATCATCACATGATCCTAGAATAATATCCAATAACATTATTCATGGTTTCCACCTAATTTTTAATTATTAATTTGATTCTTGGTTTTCAAAATGGCCCTTTCTCCATGACAAAAAATTTTATATTTCATCTAAAATTTTAAATTTACAAATTCATGGTTCATTACAACAATGGTATGCATACATTCTTAAAAAATGGTGATAATTAATCATAGTTAATTAGATGTTACACTGATCTAAATGATAATTATTATAGAAAATATCATAAATAATGTTTTGTACTAGTTATTATAATCATTCCAACATCGTAAAATATATTATTAATGTTGATTTATATTATATATTTAAATTTTTAAATTAATGAAAAATAAAAATAAAATTGATTTGATTTGATAAAATAACATAGTATTTAGATGGTGATCCTATTATCATACTATTAAATATGAAGTACATGGATAACCATTCAATTAAATTAAATGATATTTTAGACATTAATGTTGTAAATGACATATGGGGTTAGTGTATCACCTACCTTGTACAAAAAAACTTTATTTGGATAGTTATATGTGGATAAAGTTTCATATCATGGAAAAGGGATTGTTTTAGTTTATAATGTTCTCATTACCAATATCCCAGAATAATTTGAATTAGTACTCATAATCATAGTATAAAGTGTGTAAAATATGACATTAAAAATTATTTAGAACAATGTTGTATGTGAATAACTAATATTGGATTGTCATAATATATTTAAGGGGAGTTTAGGTGGGAATGATTTTATGGATCTATCTATGATAGATCTTTAAGATTTCCTTATATATTGCATAAAAACCAAAGTCTAGCCAGAAGTGGTTCATGGAAGAACAATCATACAATAATAGGGATATTGTGAATAAATATATATAAAATTTATAATTACTCTTACATTATAATGTTATTTTAGGATTCACACAATAATGGAAATTTATTTTCCATCATATTGTCTCCTAGTGTCTATTCAATGTAAAAAACTAGACTTGATGAAAGAGTTATTCAAAATGGGAAGCATTGGATGGTGATAAATTTATAAGTTTTATCCAAGATAAGATATCATTACATAATTAAATGTTCTATGACAATAGTAATAAATGTATACGCAGTACTAGGATAAAGCTTATACAAAAATCATCACATGCACCTGAGGAAAAATTAAGCAGTTTTGCACTAGAAAAATGTTGTTGGATGGGACTTTAAATTAATGGGTACAAGCTCAAACATAATTATAATTGGGGGAATTGAAAAAAAATATATTAATCTTCATTCTCATATTGAGATATGATATGTTTTAATAAAATTATATCCCATAAAAATACAAATAATTCCAAGAGTAATTCTTAAGGAAGGGAGTATTTTAGCCTAGTGAAGGGTTATTATTTTTTTTATAACATATCCTGTGAAAATATACATCATGTGAAAATTACTATTTATTGAAGAGGGAATTTTATCCTTGTGTTGGATTACTATAGAAAATTCATAATTGGTGGGATTAATATACAATATGGTTTATTAAAAAGATCTATCACTATGTCAAAAAATTTTGTCTCCTGAAGAAGACCAGACAACTAAAATTAACTATTTTAAAGGATGGACCACGTACCTTATATATTTTAGAAATTATTGAAATGATGTTTATGATAAATAGTTTCAAAACCTGAAATATGATATTGCATAATTTAGTTTATAGATTTAGGAATATAAATTTATGATGTGTATTTTAGGGTAGAGACATAGTGGATTTTCAACAACACATAAACTTATGTATTGTACTTCTGTTTGAATATATCATTTGTGGGAAGAATTATATGAAATACCATAATAATAACCAAGGAATATGATTCAATTGAGTATAAATTATGAATAACAAAAGTCCATTCAAATATTGGATCTATAATTTTGGGGGGTTCTTCATTGGAATCATTTATTTCCTCAAGAATAATATCCTTTCTAACTAAACAGACGACCAAATGATTTTCATAAAAGTAATGAGTTAGAATACAATATTATATTGAAAAAACATGTAATGTAATTCCTAAAACAAACTATTTTCACATATTTCTAATTCATTTAAATTAAATTTAAATCATTACCCATAAGTTTATAGATAATATTTGGCCTTCTATAGTGATTGAAATAGAATCCAATTGTGAAACATCAACTCTATTCTATATAATAGATATTGTAGAGTATCCTGAGAGGGGTTTAATATAGTGGTGTATATGGCCATAGTGTATTTGAAATCATTTTATAACATTTATTATTATACATATTTATCAAATTATATAATAATTTTTGAACATATATTAGAATAACCTATATATGACCATTTTAAGAAAACTTATTGGGAAAATTGGACTTAGAACATTACTGATGCACTGAATATTGAATTTAATGGTCATGGGATTTGAAATTCATGCAATTATTTATTGGAATAGTAAGTGGGACTTCGAAGCTACTGATGGTGTTAAATTTGAACATTTATTTTATGGATTATAACAATTATTTCATTAAGGAAGTAATATTAAACAACATGTTGAAGATATAAGTGGATTTAAATATTAAAATGATCTGTTGAATCATTGTTGAGTGGTATCAACACATAATATTCATACCGAAAATATTAAAAAATGAAGTTTTCTTACCATAATGAACAAAATATAAGGGTTTCTGAATGAAATTAGCGTGAATATATTTGATATATAATTACATTCAATATATCGAAAATTTATACTCCATCTAGGGATAAAAGAACCCATGTTTCCTAATTTGTTCAGATATCATGGTTCTTCTTAGATGAAAACCACATGTACCTGAATAAACATACTATAGGACATTGATGGTCTCTCCTCCTTTAATAGACCGGAGGATTACTCAATAAAATATATTATTGTAATATATTTTCATAGATTTTAGGCCTTTATATACGATGAAATTTTCCAAAAGTCTATATATTTGTTCATTTTAAGCCTGGTCTTCTCAAAGAATCACATAATATTTATAATATATGATTGGGGACATCTAAGTTACCACTTAATTTAAATATAAAGATATACATCCCACATAAGGCATGCTGGGGACACATTCATCCACTTATATAATATCATCATATATGAAAGGGGGTATTAATCTCGGATGCATGATATTAATGACTATTTTCTCTTTATATAAGTTTTCAAGGGTTTATTATAGATTTTTTACTCCATATATGAGGGAGTTATAATTTTAAGATACATAATATATTACCGAATCTATAGGGACAATGCCATTATTTAAATATTTTGATCATATAATGGCCTCATTTACCCTATATAATTATGTAGTAAATATTAACTTATTTGATAAATAATTTTGAATCACATTTGACATTAAGATAGTTGAAATCATTTTGAATGGATTATTCTAGACATATGATCATGGAATGATATTCTACCTTATTATTTATATAACCCATCGAGGGGAGAAATAAATATTGGAGGAGAACATTTATAGGGAATGAAATAAAATATAGAATCCAACCATATTTTACATATTTTAATCCATATTCTTAGCACACAAGATTCATGATACACCATCAACATAAATTCACTATGACTATGGATGTTCAATGATAAAGAGGAAATATACATTATGTAATTCCATTCAGATAAAATATCCTTGAAATAACTATATTTTTCAAAATAAAATCTTCCTCTAACAATATTCTTAGTAATGATATTTTTATGTGAAAACAATATCTACAAACAAATACATTTTATAGGAAACTGTGAACAGTAACAAGAATAACTATTTGTGGTGAAATTAAAAAAAATTAACAAAATAAATTTGACGAGAATGAACTATTTATTTATTATTGTAGAGTTAATTAAAAATTGATGATAAATACTATAAAAGAAATATAACATCCCAAAAAATCTAATATTTAATTATTTACAATTATATTATAAAATCCATAGAAAATTATAAATATTTATGGCAAAATAATAACTCTTATTGAAAATAATGGTTATTTAATATGGGATAATAATTCCATCAAAAATATTTTAGTAATGGAATTATTTAAATGAAATGATATAGTTTTTCATAAATAGTTGTTTATACCAACAAATTATATATCATAACTAATTTGGTCATTGTATAATCCTATTTATATAGCGTAATATTATTTACAATGAAATAGTTTGTTGTCAATATGTTTTTTCGAAAAGATGGATAATGTAAATATTGTTGATATTATTATCAATGTATTCAATATCCATCACATGTATGCATCTTTAATAACATATTTCATCATAAATATCCCTAAAATATAATTATGAGGACTTTTGTTTTTAAATGTATTTGTTTGTAAAAACATATCTATCATAAAATATTATAATATTACATAGTGAAACCACCCCTTCTACCAATATAACTTATCTCTCTTTCTTCCATTCTCTAGAAAAAAAGTCACTTGAAGCTCCATAATCCTCCCATGGTACATAATTTCATTAATAGCATAAAGTTATTCATTAATCCCTATTTAAAAAAAATACTTATTAGTTGTTTGTTTTTATTTTTATTCCATATTATTTATTAATATTTCAATTAATTATTTGATATTTTATTTTTTAATATTTTATTATCAGGGAAATTCATGTTTTTAATTTTTTTAATTATTATGTTGTTAATTGTATAAATTTTTATGTTTTTAATTTAAAAATTACCCATTAGTATAATATACAATTACCTATATAATAATGATTAAACTAATATTTTAGCTTTTTAATACAATTATTCTTATAGAATATTTTTCATCAATATAAATTAAAATGACTAAAAATTTCATATTTTAATTAGGTAAATAACATAATTAATAATTATAATGAAATAATTTAAAGTAATTTATAAAAAATTACTAACTTTTACATTAGTAATAAAAAGGTAATCTCAAATAATAATAATTAGTTATAATTATGTAAATATAATAAATATATATATATTTTTAAATAAATAAAAATAAATAAAATTTAATATCGAGTAAATATTATATGGTGTTATTAGTTATTTATATATGTTAATGTACATACACAAAAACATAAAAATTTTAATATATTATGATATTAATTAAGGAAGTTAATAAAAATAGAATATAATTATAAATTTATATTATGGTAATTTAAATTATAAAAAATTAATAGTATTGTTAATTAATAAAAATATAATTATGTTAGTGATATTTTTTTAGAATTATTATTTTAGTCGTATAAATATATTATTACAAAATAAATATTATATGGAAATTGTAATTTTAATTATATAGTAATAATAAATAAACCCAATAATTATAGAAATAAAATAAATTATAAATTATAATACTGTAATAAAAAAGTCAAGTAAAAATATATAAATAATTTATATTATAAAAAATTGAAAAAATAATGAAAATACATAATATTTTATTAAAAATAAAAATAAAAAATTAAATTTATTGAAAATTATTATATAAAATTAAATGTTATTATATTTAATTTAAATTTTTATCCATTATTTCTAATAATATATATAATTAGATTACATTAAAATTTTATAAAAATACTAATTTAATGTATAACAATTAAACTATTCAATAAAAATATATATATATATAAATATTGTATCTATGTTTTAATTTATTAATATTTCCTTAGAGAATAAATTAATAATTGAAATTTTTCACTATTTTTGAAGATGAAAAATATAAAAGAAAATAAAAAAATATTTCATGAACATTATTTCCCAACACATTAAGATATAATTATGATGAATATTGGTGATGGTTAATCATCTTGACATTAAATGTTTTTATGGAGATTCCTCTGTTTGATTATTAGATGGTATAGGTATGTATTTGTTGTGAAAATACACACATTGGATGAAATTTTACAATCATGTAAAAAAATATATATAATTGTGACAAACAGAGTCATATATGCGACATATAGTTTTTAAATAAAAATGGTTATATTTTTAGTTTCAAAATAAAAAATTTAAAAAGTAATTATATTTTAGTACATTATTTCCAAAAATTATTTGAATTTGATTCCTTCAATTTTAAAAGGAAATAATATATTATAAAATATAATTTTCATTTATACAATTATTAGAAATTATAATTTTAACCCTAATAAATAATTTGTATTAAATATAATAATAAAGAAAATATTTAAGAATAATAAAATATTAAAAACACTAGCTTTATATTATGTTTATTAAAATATTTTTTATTTTATTATAATTAATTTAAAACTAATTAAATTTTTATAAATCAAAATAAAATCATTTTAATTTTATTTATTCATTTATTATAACTAATAATAAATTATAAAAATTACTCAGTAATTAGAAAAATATATTTAAAGAAGAAATAATAAATAAATATTTATGGAAATTATAAAATACTATAACATAATATATTAGTAATTCGTATTATAATAAAACAAATGAAATCTATATAATTTCATAAATAAAATATTGAAATGTAAATAATCTATTAATAAAGACATTCAATCATATTATTTTATAAAATATTAACATATTTCTAATAGATAATTAAAATTTAGAAAAATATATAATATAAATACTAATACATTAAAACAGTTATTTATATATTAAAATTTGTTAAAAGGAAAGAAATAATAAATTAAAAAATAAGAAAAACGTTGTATAAAAATTTTATTTGAAAATAATATGATCTCACATTTTTCCAAAATGTATATACAAGATGATATTGAATTTTCAAATATGGGGGTGGGAAAAATCTAGATTTGGGATTCAAAATGAGAACTAAATAGTTGGAATTAATGTAAATAGTTTTTTAGATAAGGGTTAATGATTAGATCCTCGCTTAGTGGCTTTGAGAGAATATTAGCATTTAAGGGAAATAATTCGATGTTTTGGATATTTATAAATAATGGAGCATAATTACCGCACTATTAGGGTTAGTCGGGATGACTAATTTGTATATGTGAAAAATTTATGAATATGGATATAGTCTAGGGAAGACCATGAATGTGATATGAAATTTATTTCATAAAAGTTGCATGTTTGGAATACTGGCTATGAAACCGTCGAATGAAATTTTGAGAGGTATAATTGTCAAGATAGAGAAAAGTATTTTATTGGAATATAATTTTGAAATTCTTGTGGTAAAACTATGTGACTCATTAAATGATGAAATTGTACTTTTACACCTATGATCCTTAAGTGTTAATTCTTTTATTTACTTCCCCTTCTTCTCTCACATGATCCATGTGGCCCCCTCTTCTCCATCCCCTCATCAACCCCCAAAATGATGGTGGTTTTTAGATAGTCTTTCAAGGTGTTTTATTGAATGATTTTTCATTTTTTATTATTTTGTGGTCCCATCACTTATTTTTTTAAAACTTTTAGTATTTCCCGTTAGTTTTTTGAATACTGATTCCACCAAATGATGGTGGTATTATATTACAATGATAAGGGTTTTTCTATTCATAGAAAGTGGATATTCTGAGAGGTTTCAATCTCTTTTTCTCTTTTGGTTTCGTTTAGTAATTCCATTGAAGCGAATTTCAACGAATTTAAATCCTAACACAAATTGTATTAATTATTGTGTTGTAATTTTTTACTAAGGTATTTCATGAGAATGGTGTCTAGGATAATTAGTATGCCTTCTGAATGTGATTTTATGAACTTATATAGTTCCATGAGCACTCCTTGAATTATATCATGTATTCTATTATTAGATAATATCTTATAATTATTTGTTTACCATTTTTGTGGATATCTTGGACTATAATTGTTCTTTCAAATAATAGGTTAGGTCTTAGAAAATGATACAGGTTTGCTCGGTTGTCAAGAATCATGGACAGAGCTCTTGAGATATATATATAAATGGGATTCATTCTAAAGGTAGGTTGTGAGTCATACTATAACATTTATAATGTATGAATTTTTATGATATTAGGTATATTATTTGGATCGCCCGTGTAAGAGATTACTTCTATACAATTTAATATATTCTTTTTTTAAAAATTACTGGGATAATGGTAGTGGATGAATTCCAATGGTCTCTAACAACTCCACTTCTCCACATATAGGCATTTTCATATAGTGGCCTAGACTTATCCCTTGCGACATCAAGTTTCCACTAGACCACTCTGGTGGTGAGAACGAGTTTTTAATGGAATTTCACACTTTGTATAGTCCTAATTCAATGAATATTTGTTAGAAGAGAATTTATATGGGTGTGTAAAATTTTTGAGAGAGACCGTGGTACTGATATATTGTGTAACACACCCTATTTGAGATATATGGACTTTGTTTATGCATTTTTACGTGTTTAAAGTGCATGGGATGTGTTGGGAAGAGGTTGGGAGAGTTTTTAATTATTTTGGATGTGTTTGGATGCTTTTAAACGGGTGCACAGTTTGATCACGGTTAGTGGAAACTGTACGGATTCCCCAGGAGCCCATGTGGAACCCTGTTCTCGAGACAGTAGGCCTCGCACATCCTGCACACGGTTTTTCAAACCGTGTGACGAAACCATGATAACCTTGGATTTCGAGGCAGTGGCGTGCACACTGTTAGTGTAGAGTTTTCCAAATCATGTGGGCTAACCGTGTGGCCACATAACGTTAGGGTTGTAAGATCCAAGCCCACTCGAGATTCCCTCATTTCACTCCAATCTTTATCCCACTCAAGCTTCACTCAGGATTTTGGGTTCTCAGGGGTTAAGGGTTCCCTCCCACTCGATTTGAAAGCATTTCAAAGAGGATTCAAATTGGTTTGAAGGTGATTTTTTTCGAGTAAGTCTTTTCTCTTGTTTCTCTTGTGTTTTCCTCTAGATTTACACCCTTCTCTTTCGTGGTATTCTAGATCTACACTTTTTGGGTGTAGATATAGGGTTGGGGTTGCCTTGGATGTTAATTTTAAGGCTTGTGATGGTTAGGGAAGGTGATCTAGAGGGGTTTCGGTGGTGCATTCACCGGATTGGAGGTGTGTTTGTTTGTGGGTCATTTTCTCAGAAACCCTAAAGGTAGGTGTATTATATCTCAACTCAAATTTGTTAGAAGTAGTGGTTTAATGTTACAATTAATTTGTTGTGATTAAAAATAATTGTGTGTTGATGTGCGAATTTGGTTGGAAATGCATTTGGGGGTTTTGGGAAAAAAGGGTTTTGTGGTGAAATGTTCTTGTTGTGGAATTTAAAATGGGGATTTTATATTGGTATGCTATGGTTGATTTTTTAATATGATTGATGGAAATGGTTTTCAATAAAAAGGTTGTTTTATAGAAATATTGTTTGCCAAGGAAAATGGATTTCAATAAGTGTGTGATTTATTGAAGTGGATTGACATGGAATGGAATGGATTGATTACATGATGTTGTTGTGACATTGATATGTTATATGATAGGTTGTGATTGGTTCAGATGTTGTGTGGAAGTGGCGACAAGTACCACATTAAAAAGGGGATGGATTATGGACGTAAGGGCTACCATCTAATTATAAGTGGACGGAAAGGTCCATTAGCTGTAAATGGATGAAACAGGTGGGATAGAAGCTCCATCATTATGATTTTTTGTTGATAATTTCTTTGAAAGTTTGAAATTGTGGTGTTAGTATGTAATGATGGAATGGTTTTTGGCTTGTATTTTTTATTTCCATTGGACTCTTGGGTTTGGTGTGATGTCTTGCTAAGAGCATGGTTGGATTACGGTAATGGTTTCACTTGTGATTATTTTGTATAAATTTTTTTATTTAAATGCGATAAATGTTTTTTCAAAGTGTCATGTGTAGGGAAGGCATTTGGGGAAATCCTACTGAGTATTAGTACTCACCCCAACATTGGAACTGTGGTGTCTTTGCAGATGTCATGTACCGTGACATGGGAAAAGGTAAGGCATCACCCTCCTTTAGTGGAGATTTGTGATTCCTTGGAGGATCATGGAGCATGGAGCTCGGTGTGGAGCTGTGGTGGAGGCATGGCTTGTTGTGTTTGGTTGTTTAGTTTCTGATTTGTACTCTGATGTGTTTTGTAACAACATGGTTGTTAATGGATGGGTTAGTTGGGTTTGATGACTTGCAGCGTATAGGTTGTAGATTTTTATTTGTTTTGTCTTAAGGGAAAATCATTCTCCATTTTTTTATCAGAGCCCTCGGTATTTATTTCCATCATTTTTTCCTTGGGAACGTCTATTAAGGCCAAGTACCCCTCACCGCCTCAGCAAGCCAATAGGGTATGGGCGGGGTCATACAAGTGGTATAAATTTGTTCGGTCCATTGGAGTTGATTCTCAGATTTGGTGTTTACATTTTTTGGGTTACATTATTTGAGTCGGGATGGTAGTAAGGCGTAGGAATGTCAGAACATGGAATGTATAGAATAAAATGAAGTAGATAACCCTTTTATGATAACTTTCATGTAACTAGAGAGTTGGGTACATTAGTGTTTTGGAGACACTTATAGGCATTGGATATCCCATTGGCATGGGTGTAGCCAAAGAGATGAGCACGACATGCATGGTAGAAATGACTTCCTTCTAGGATTCATATTTTATTAGGGGTATAATGATTTATGACGTGATATAAATGTGTGAAATTTCATTGTGAATAAATTGGTATTTTGAAAATGGTTTGGTTTTCAAAATGGTGAAACCTGGAACATGTGGAAAATGTGAACAGGTGGAAAGCCATTTTGTGATAGTGTTGTGTAATATGATTTGAAATGTGTTTACGTGATGTCTATGGAAGTGAACCTCAAGGTTTTTTGTTTTCTGTTTATAGAAATGGCACCGAGTAGGTGTCGTAGAGACCAACCGGAGGAGGCTTCTGAGAATGTGGTGGCACCTGAGCCTTAGGTGAACCAGTAGCTAGTGCAAAGTATAGTGAATGCTTTCCAAGTTAGGGGAAGTGGGAACAAATTGGATGATCCAAGGCATGTGGATCATGCAGTTCAGTTTCAAAATAAGAATCCACCTATCATCAGGGGTGATTTAGAGCCGGAGAGGGAAGAATATTGGTTTAATAGAATGAACAAGATCTTCGAGTTCTCAGGAACTCTGGTAGATTTATATTTGAATTTGGCCACGTATATGTTAGAATATATTTCTCTTCAGTGGTGGAAGTTAGTAGTCCAATCTAGGATGGGACAGGGTATGATGTGGGAAGGCATTGAGGAATTGTTTAATAAAAAATTATACCCACATACATTCAGAATTCTGTGTATGACTGATTACATCAGTTTGAAGCAAGAGATTATGTCGATGATGGAGTATGATGCTAAGTTTATGAACATAGTGCGGTTTTCACCCGAGGTGGCAGGTAGCACGTTGTTCAAAGAAATGATCTTTGAAGTGGGATAAGTCAAGAAATTCATTCAAAGATGGAAGTGTTGTGTATAGATGATTACACAAAGATATTAAATAGAGCCTCATTGGATGAGTGGGGTCATTTGGGCACTCCGGGCAGGGGAAGCATGGTGTTACCCATGTGGAATAGTAGGAACTCTAACGCTGGGTTCAATCGGATGAAGGACACTTATTCCCTGGGTAGGAATATGGCATATAATCCGATGTCAGGATCGGTAAATCATCCTCTGAAGCCCCAAAGAAACCCGGGGTGTTTTTAGTGTGTTTCAATGAGCCACATCAAGTGGGATTATAAAGAACATCCCTGAGCATGTAATAATTGTAAGCAGATGGGGCATCTACAGAGTTATTTTAAGAATTCTTCAACGTTCGGTGTGCATGACACTCATTAGGGATTGCAGACGTCGTATAATTTGATGGGACGGGGGAAGCAGCATACCCCTCATTATCAGAGTAGAGTGGGTCATGGTGATTCTCAGAATACCACAATGTCTTAGCAAAGAAATAATTAATAAATTGTGGAAAGAAAACATGAGTTTGGAGATGAAAAGGTTATTGTGGATGATCTGTCGTGACCATCCACGGTGCGAGGTATCATTATTTTAAATTCTACATTGATGCAAGTGTTGTTTGATATGGGTTCTTCACACTCTTTTATAGCTGCATGTGTGGTTGATTTTCTGGGTATAAGGGTAGAAATGATGCCCTCAGTTTTGAAAATTTGAACTCATCTAGATCGAAGAGAGTATCGAGCCTTCTTTTGTAGAGAATGTTGTATCGTTTTGGGCGAGGTTTAGATAGTGTGGAACTTCTCAATGGTTGAGATGGATGGGTATGATGTAATCATTGTAATGGATTGTTTGGTGAATTTTACGTCCCACATCTATTATTATGCACAGATAGTGGATTTTACGACACATGATGGCGTTATACATCTCTTTAGAGAAGAGCAGTATGAAAGGAAGGGTGAATGGGTTGGTTTTCACTAGCAGTGGGTACGTTATAGTATCAGTTGGTGGTGTTGTTGATGGGGTCTGTAGAGGGTGTAGAGCAGAGTGTTTCTATAGCAGTGGTGGATTAGTTCACATATGTTTTTCCTAATGAATTATTTGAGATAACTCCTGTAATATAAGTAGAGTTTACGATTGATCTCCATCCAGGGACCTATCATATCTCACTTCCATATTATTGGATGGAACCATCTGAATTGTGGGAACTGAAAACTCAGTTGGAAGAGTTAGAAAACGAAGGGTTTATCCGTCCCAGCTTGCCTCTGTGGGCAGCGTCGGTGTTGTGTGTGAAAAATTCGGATGAAACATTGTGTCTATTTGTTTATTATCATAGACTTAACCATGTTACCGTAAAGAATAGATATCCACTTCCACGAATTGATGATTTATCCGACTAGTTGAGGGGAGCCCAATGGTTCTCCTAGATTGACCTGAGGTCATGATATCATCAATTGTGGGTGATGAAGGAGGATATTTATAAAACATCATTCATCGGTTGATATGGCCATTTTGAATATGTGGTTATTCCGTATGGTCTAATGAATTCACCAGTGGTGTTAATGGAATTGATGAATCAGATATTTCAGAGATATCTGGATTCATTTGTGGTGGTGTTTGTCGATGATATTCTAGTGTATTCAAAGACAATGGTGGAGGATTAGTAGCACTTTGTGATAGTGATGGGGATCGTGAGGGATCATTGGTTGTATGCCAAATTGACAAAGTGTCACTTTTGGAGACAAGATGTTTGTTTTCTTGGCCATGTTATTTCTGAAAGGGGTGTTTCAGTGGATCTAGAAAAGATAGAGGTTGTTATCTCATGCAAACTGCCACAGAATGTGTTTGACATATGGAGTTTTCTTGGTCTATCTGAGTATTGTCGGCGTTTTGTTTGAGATTTTTCACATTTGGCTTCGCCAATAATATATTTCACAAGAAATAATTTTCCATTCTAGTGGAATGAATATTGTCAGCAGTGTTTTGAAGATCTAAAGGGTCGTATTACATCAGCACCAAACTTAGTTTTTCCAAATTCAGGAAAAAGGTATGTGGTTTTGTTGTGAAGCGTCAAGATCAGGGTTGGGTTATGTTCTCATGAAAGGGAATCATGTGGTTGCATATGGCTCACAGCAGTAGAGAGTGCATGTGAAGACTTCCCAAATCATTATTTGGAGTTGGCAGTAGTGGTCCATGATTTGAAAGTGTGGAGTTATTATCTCTTCGGTGAGAAATTCACAATATATATAGATCATAAGAGCTTGAAACACAATTTCTCACAATGGGATTTAATAATGAGGAAAAAAATATGGATAGAATATCTCCAGATGTTTGATTTTGACTAGATGTACACACCGAGTGAGGGAAATTCGGTGGAGAATGCATTAAGTAGAAAATCATATGCTCAGTTGGTGAAACATGCATCATACCAGTGGTAGTTGATGTCGGTTATAGTTGATATGCTGTTGGAATGTGAGGACCAGGGAGATAGAGCGGTCTTCTTTCCGGTTCTGTTGATTCCTGACTTGGTTGTCCTGGTTAGAGATGCACAGATATCAGATTCTAAGTGTGTGACTGTGGGGTTGAGACTCAATGATGGGGAGACCATTGAGGGCTGGAAACGGAATTAAGATTCATTTGTGTGTTTTCAGAATCAGATGGTTGTACTAGTTTCTTGTCAAGAGGATCTTCTTAGGGAGTATAATAATTCCAGGTGGGTTGTTCATCATGGAATTCAGAAAATGTATAAAGCGTTGAAGTCGCAGTTCTGGTGGGCTGGTATGAAAATAAGAGTGGTTGAGTCTGTTTTGATATGCTTGACCTGTCAACAGGTCAAGGCAGAGCATCAAAGGACAACATGAATGTTGTAGTCTTTACCAATCCATGTTTGAAAGTGGGAGCTGATAGATATGGATTTTGTCATAGGTCTCCAAATAATGGTCAGAAAGCACGATGCCATCTAGGTGATAGTGGATTGGCTAACGAAGTCGGCCCATTTCCATTCGATTTTTGAATCTCATACAGTGGAGGATCTGTCCAAAATCTATATCCGGGTAGTGTTAAAGTGGAATGGTGTTCCAGTTTCGATTGTATCAGATAGTGATCTGAGATTTACATCACATTTCTGGAAATCCTTGCAGCAATCCCTTGGGAAGTATTTGACAATGAGTACAGAGTATCACCCTCAGACAGATGGTCAATCTGAGAGAATGATACAAACTATGCAGGATAAGTTACGAGCTTGTGTCATAGATTTTGGTGGCTCATATGAGGAGAACTTATCATTGGTTGAGTTCTCGTAAAATAACAGTTATCAAGAATCCATACAGATGGCTCCGTTAGAAGCATTGTATGGGCAGCCATGTCGTTCTCCACTATGTTGGGTGGAAACGGGTGAGTCCTTGATAGTTGGACCAAGCCTTGTCCAGGAGAGGATAGATAAGATCATGTTGATCATAAAGAGAATGGAGACGGCTCAAAGTAATCAGAAATCGTATGCGGATCATCATCAATAGTCATTGTTGTTCCAGGTGAGTGATCCAGTGTTTTTGAGGATCTCCCCTAGGTTGGGACATCGTCAGTTTGTGAAGCAGAGAAAGATATCTCCAAGGTATATTGGACCTATTGAGGTTTTTGTGAAGGATGGGGAGGTTTCTTATCATTTAGATTTTCCATCACGGTTTAGATCGGTGCACAATGTGTTTTATGTCTCGCAGTTGAAAGAGTATCAGCCGGATCGAGACCATGTGATTCGATGGGATCATGTTGAGCTAGAACAGAATGATTTGTTGGTGCATGTGTTAGTGTGGGTTGTGGATAGGTAAGAGAAAGTCAGTAATGGTAAAAGCATCAGTTTAGTTCATGTTTTGTGGAAACATGGTCAAATACAGGAGGAGACATGGTAGTGGGATAAAGAGTTGGTCAAGTAGTGGCTTAAGCACTATCGGTAAAGGGTGGGTTCACTACTTTCCGGGGATGGAAATTACAATGATGGAGAGAATGTAGCACCCATGGTTTGTGATATGTGGCTTTTTACTGTGCATGTTATGTGTTTAATGTGCATGGGATGAGTTGGGAAGAGGATGGAAGGGTTTTGAATGGTTTTGGATGAGTTTGGAGGCTTTTAATGGGGTGCAAGGTTTGAGCACGGTTAGTGGAAACCAAGCGGATTCCCCCAAGAAACCATGTGGAACCTTATTCTCGATACAGTAGGCCTCACACAACCTGTCCACATTTTTCCAAACCATGTGAGGAAACCGTGAAGACCCTTGCTCTCGAGGTAGTGACGTGTGCTCGGTTAGCACACGGTTTGCCTAACCGTGCGGGCTAACCGTGATGCCACATAAAGTTAGGGTTATAAGTTCCCAGCTCACTCTGGATTTCCTCATTTCATTCCAATATTCCTACCACTCGATCCTCACTTGTTATACTGGGTTATCAGGGGTTAAGGGTGCTCTCTCACTCGATTTGGAAGTGTTTAAAAGAGTATTCAAGGTGGTTTGAAGGTGATTGCTTCCTAGTAAGTTTTTCCTCTTGCTTCTCTTTTTTCTTCCTCTGGATCTACAGGACTCTCTTTCGTGGTTTTCTAGATCAACACTTGTTGGGTGTAGATCTATGGTTTGAGTTGCCTTGTATGTTAATTTTTAGGCTTGTGATGGATATGGAAGGTGATCTAGAGAGGTTTCAGTAGTGTATTCGCTGGATTGGAGGTGCGGTTGTTTGTGGGTCATTTTCTCAGAAACCCTAAAGGTAGGTGGCTTCTCTCTCAACTCAACATGGCTAAAACTAGTGGTTAAATGTTACAATTAATTTTTTGTGATTAAAATTAATTGTGTGTTGATGTGTGAATTTGGTTGGAAATCTGTTTGGGGGTTTTTGGGAAAAAGGGGTTTTGTGGTGAAATGTTCTTGTTGAGGATTTTAAAATGGAGATTTTAAAATTGGATTCTACGGTTGATTTGTGAAAATGATTGATGGAAATGGTTTTTAATAAAAATTTTGTTTTATGGAAATAGGTTTTGGCATGGAAAATGGTTTTCAATAAATGGGTGATTTATTGTAGTGGATTTACATGTAATAGAATGGGTTGATTACATGATTTTGTTGTAACTATGATGTGTTATATGATTGGTTGTGATTGGTTGGGATGATGTGTGGAAGGGGAAATAAGTACCACATTAAAAAGGAGATGGATAGTGGGCGGAAGGGCCACCATCTAAGGATAAGTGGATGGGAAGAGCCACTAGCTATAAATAGATGAAACAGGTGGGACGGAAGCTCCATCTTTATGATTTTTGGTTGAGTATTTCTTTGCAAGTTGGAAAATGTGGTGTTAGAGTGTAATGGTGGAAGTGTTTGTGGATTGTTGTTTGGCTTTCCTTTGGCTGCTTGGGTTGGGTGTGATGGCTTGGTAAGAGCATGGTTGGCTTATGGGAATGGCTTCACTTGTGATTATTTTATATAAACTATTTTATATAAATGTGCTAATGGTTTTATCCATGTGGTGTGTGTAGGGAAGTCATTTAGGTAAATCCTACTGAGTTTTAGTACTAACCCCATGCATTGGAACTATGGTGTCATTGCAGATGTCATGTACCATGACGTGGGAAAAGGTAAGGAATCACCCTTCATTAGTGGACCATTGTTATTCCTTGGAGAAGCTTGGAGCTTAGAGTTTGGTGTGGAGCTTTGGTGGAGTCATGTCCTGTGGTGTATGGTTGTTTAGTTTTCGCTTTGTTCTCTGAAGTGTTGTGGAACATCTTGGTTGTTAATGGATGTGTTGGTTGGGTTTCTTGACATGAATCATATAGGTTGTCGATTGTTCTTTTTCTTTATCATTAGGGAAAATCGTTCCCCATTTTGTTCTCGGAGCCCTTGGCATTTATTTCCTGAAATTGGCTCCTTATGAACGTCGCTTTAGGCCATGTAACCCTCACCGCCTCCACAAGCCAATGGGGTAGGGGTGGACTACTACGTAGTGGTTCCCAAGAGTGATACCTATTGTTATGTATATACATCTTTTATCAAAATTAGGGTGCCTATTTTATGTATTGATAATAGGGACCCCAATGGATAAGAAGGTGGTTTACAAAGCATGACCAAATGTGTATGGGTTTTCATAAGTTTGGTCTCTGGTTTCCCCTAGACCATGCACATAACATGAGGGCCTGAGAGGATGATACAATATTTTAGGATTTATGCATTTTTTCACCAAAACTATTTTCATAATGATTTCAAATAGTTACAATTGATGAAGCTATTATTTTTAGAGTTTCTTCATGGTCTACGGATGATTGTCCTAACAAAATGCTCTATCCTTCATGTTTTTTCAGAAGTAATTCATGGGATCCATCTTATAAACAATATTGATTTTTATGAAAATCATTTTTTAACACCTTTGATGGGAATTTTTGGAATGAAACCAACAATGATAGATTTTATAGAATGATTTAGTGAGTTCTCTATGTATTCCCTCCATAGATAGAGATTGGATTCCTTGGTCAGTGGTCAGGGGATATATCCCTAGAAAGTTTATATTGTTTTGATATTGATATGGTTACTCTCCATGGACTCAAAGATGACCCCACAGTATTTTGACATCAGTCGTTGACCGACTATGTCAACATTATAAAATGTTTTCTATGGATGTGCCCCATGGACTCAAAAATGATTCCTTGGTTAGTGGACCTCTTTCAAGGTGCTCATACGTCTGATACTTGATACATCTGAAATAATATGCATATGATGTAGGGTCATTTATTCAGTATTTTATGTAGGTACAAAAAATCCTTATATTTTGTATGAGTATAGGTGATTATGGGGTTTCCCATGGTAGGGGAATGTATGATATTGGTGATGTATCTTCCTCAGAGACTATTTCATCACTCTCAAAAGAATTTGTTTGTTGATATGGATTACAGGTGCAAGGATTGGAGATGGGTTGATTTTGTTAATGTTATTTCACAACATACTCATATATATATATATATATATTTAGTAACATAGAGACAAAGACATATATTTATTATGATATTAAATCATGTCTATATTAATTTATTCTTTTTTCAAATCATGTATGGTAAATTAGGTTCACAAACCCAATGATAAACATTGGTTTATTTTATCAAAAACATTATTTGTATTTATTGTTTTAATTTTGTTCATTAATTTTATCTGGATGAGTAACTCAAATATACATATATTTCATTTTTATTTCTATGTGTGAGGCCTCGTTGGTGGTCACTAATTGTGATTTGTATTCACTCGCTGATTCGACCTAAATCACAATGGGGTACCTGAGAAGATGTTCAATTCATTTCATGAATTGGTTTTGGTTGAGACCCAATATTGGTCAAGCACGATTTGTATTATATTTTCAAGGATCATGTATATTTTTTTATTTCAGATATATAAGTAGAGACTTATATTATTATGTTTTATTTATTAACTCATGTATGTGAATGGAAGTCCAATTTGGAGATGATTGTTGTACATGTGAGATGGTCGTTCAAGCCTTTACAGTATTTCATTAGTTATTATGTTCTATTTTATATTTACTACTTCCAAACTCTATTATATAGGACTGTTGATATTATCTAGTTATTTAAATATTTTTTAACCTCGATATTAGGGACTATATTCCCCATCGACATACCCTAGTCCCTTTATATTTTTTTGGTAGCCCAGGGTGTATAGAGAGGTATTCTTGTGGCCTTGTTTGAACTGACTTGGTGAACATTATTTGTGGAATATGGGAGTAGACATTACCAATTAGAAACATATTTACTCATTTCCAATAATATAAATAGTTTTGATATATTATATAGGTGTATTTGTAAAGTATTATAAATTGTTTAGGATATCTAACTTGTGCATTGAGAACACATGTTTTAGAAAGAAGTCCTAGTTTCATTGGACATGGGTTTTTTATTATAATATTTAATGTTACAACTATGTATCATTTTTCAATCTAATGGTTGTTAAAGTAGATATATGATGGTATATTTTAAGGTGAGTCTGATGAATCATTTATAAATCACAAGAGGTGCAATAAACCTAGTTGGTTAATAAACTAATTCCTCATAAATTTATAAGAGAAATATGGGGAACTTGTGATATAAATTATGTTCTTCCTATCAATACATTTTTTTAATAATGTTATTGAAATAGGAGTAACTAATATCATACCATTTTCAATGACTGTTTTTGTGAGCTTATCTTAAATCCATAAGGGAGTTTCATAGAATGATGTAATTCCCCAAAAATGTTTGCTAAGACAGACCACACATCCAATTATACAATGTTAGTTTATAAGAATCATGCGGTCAGAAACCCCAAAAGACCACTAACCTATAGAATGTATCTACACACTCAGTTATGACTTTATTAACAATTTTTTTTCTATGTAATATTATAGAATTTTAAAATTTATGCATATGATTCTATAAGGAATTTATCCCACAAAATTAATCCAATTTTGAAAACCTCATCAACATCATTCTGTAGAAACAAAACTAGGAAAACCACAATGAAAAACAATAAATATATAATCTCATTGATAATATAGAAATGATTTTTAATCCAGTCCTTGATAATCAATTTAATCCTCACATTTTGCAAAACAAAATTTTAAATCCAATATGTTTTTTTAATGTGTACACCCTTTTATAAAAATAAGATACCACCCCTTCATCCTTTGACTATAAAATTAATTGATTAAATATGTACTCATATATATATATTAAAATTCACTAATAAATTGTATTTTTTATTCATTAGGACTTCCAAATTCTATTCATTAGAAATGAAATCATCGTGTGTGGCAATGGATTTTGAGATCACTAGAAAATCTCTATTGGGACTGAGACCCCCACGTACAATGTCACCAAAACACCGCCTCAAGTTCTAGTTATGGATTTACATATTGTGGGATTAATACATTCAAAAATCCATCCTAAAATTGTTATTACCTCAATAAATCCTTCTGAGGATGAATCCTTATTGGACATATTTCCCACAACAGTCTGAAAAAGGGAATGTTGACCTCATTTCCAGATTCATCCATATTGGTAGAATATCTATAGAGTGAAACAAATCATATCATCGATAAAAATTATAGTTATATGGGAAAATTAACATTTTAAAATATATCCTTATGGAATATCCACAGTGTAATCTCACCTATTCTAGTAATAATCATTAATATATGGCCATCATTAAACAAAGATAAGATGATAAAGCTTGGATAACCCCATCCATCTGAATTATGAAACCCAATAAGAGAGCCCATCAGGGATATAAATAAATTTACCTATAAGTAAATATTATTTTCTTATTATATAAAATATTTCTGGCTCCCACCAGTGTATCCCATCTAGGTCCTATAATCAATTAAAAATCTTCAATAGAGATAATATTTTTAACATATTTATAGAGAAACTTACTTAATATGGAATACATAAGAGTACTACATACCACATGTCAATTTAATTGGTACCATAAATTTTTCCCATGATTATCTTCAATATGAGGACCAATACCTTAGAAGGAACTAATGAAACCGATCCATCAAACAGTATATTGGGTGCTGACCCCCAAAATGGTATATCGGTCACTGACCAAAAAAATTAGATATTCCTTTTAAGAGGATCACCATCCTGATGATGTCATAGTTCATAAGATATCAATTAAATTTGAGGACATATCAAAATATTAAACAAGAAGGCTCTGAATCATTACAAATATAAAATTATGTAATCATCATTGTCACAAAATATTAGCATACAATCATTCACTAGAATATGAATAAAAGAATCAATAGTTGCTTTCAAAAATATATAAAAGGTTTAAACAACCATGTAGTAATTTCAATGGATAATAATCGTTATTCATATGGACTGCAAAAACTATGGATTTAGTCTATGGGGTCCACATCGGGACACCCATCCTCATTAACCCACCATTCTGGTGATATAAGAAAGGGTATTTTCTTGGCACCATAACGACATCCCCTTGAGGATGAAATGTATTGATCATTATGAGAAAATATCACCCAACTACAATGAGTGAATATGTATATTTTAGAAAACAATTTGGGAATTCTCTTATGATCTATACCTTATAATGATGTACTCATACATTACAATAGAATCCTGCTATGCATTGAAGTTCCCCACATCATAGTGTTGGGGAAATTTTTATATTTTTCATCCCCAAGTTACGTGAATACTATATATTTTTTACCACTCCCCAGTCGATGGGGAAAGAGTCGTTTCAAAATTTCCCACCACATAATCGAGGTTATTTTAGAAACCATATAACATCATCCCTTACTAGAATCCTCCATGAGAGTCGGAATATTATAATCATTTGGAGGTATCTACATCATCCAAGAGACCCAATTCTCAAGATCCATCCCAACGAAAAATTAAGACTATGACAATACACCATGAACTCAAATCTCAGTAGTGCACCCATGCCAACTGAGGTATCAATAACATGTTGGAGAAGAAACATTCATATACATATCATAAATATGGACATTGAAAATTATATTAAATTCAATAAAAACATGATACCAATTACTTTAATTATTTAATAGAAAATGTTTTGATAGATATATTAATAAAGAGAATGTTTGAGGAGGAATGAATGATTGGCCATGACATGCATTTCCCATACCATCGATCTCTGTGACTTACAATATAATGTTGATTTTTCTTTCTTTAATGGATTTTGGTTCATATGGACATGGTGATTTTAGATCCACCAAAACCTATGTCCCTACTAGTGTTATTTATACACTATAAAAAGGACACAAATGTTTTTTAATAGATAAAGTTCCATATACCTCTTAGGGATAGATAACTAAAATTAAAAACAATATTGAACAAAAAATTTTCATTAAAAAATGTCCCTATGTATTTTTAATGTTTCATGGAAAATATTGTGATGGTATTATAAAATATTAGGAAGCCAAATGAGACAGGGTTGACATCCAGGGATAAGAATTATTCATACTATCAAAATCATGGGCGCATATATGATAGTTTCATTGTCTTCAATTTTTTGTGAGATATGGAATTACAAGATTGATATAGTTGAAGGGTCATAAAAATCAGGAAATATGAATAACATTTATCCAAACCCTGTTAGGATTGTCACTCTTTTGATATGATATTCACACACATACTTACTGTAAGACATTGAACAACATGGATGATGTGCAAGCTACAAGACACTAAACTACATGATTTTCCATGTCCATACATCAAGATGATAAACTATATGGCCAATGTCCTTGCTACATGATTGTAAAATTAATAGTATCCAACATCATTTGAACAATACATTAAACTCCTTGGCCAATTTCCTTTCAAAAATACACTAAACTACATGTATTCATTCAGAATTATTGTATAATGTTAAACTACAAGGCTGATTTCCTTTCCCCGTGACTCTAAACTAAATGGTTTCCAACAGGCTTACGACATTTTTTTGAAATGTATGTCTATTTTCATAGTTTTATGATGCTAAAATGCCCAATAATATCATTACTGCATGACGATAAACTCTACAGATCATGTCCTCGTCATAAGACAATAAAATGTGTGACATATTAATATATGGGATTCATTATAATTATTATGTTTAAATTGAAGTTTCTCGATATTCCACTGATATATTACACTATTAGTACCATTGACATCACAAAATAAATAATACCATTAGTCTACTACTGAGGTAATTGTCCAACATACTTACACTCTATACATACATACAAGCCCATCAAGGACACATTGTCGAATGTTAATAGATGTGAATAAGAGGGAGAACGTTCAGATCCTTTCTATTTCAAACAATGTTTGAAACCCTATCCAAGAATTAAGAATTGTGAAAGTATAAATCAAAGCCTCTATGTATAAAATCATCATCATATCATGATTGAATATGGATGACTATAGTGGGCATATATACTCACTTCAATCACAGACAACGATCAACATATTCGTACAGTTGAATGAACAGAATCATATTGGTTGTAAATTACTTGTTAATGATCCAGGGATTTGTAATATAAATAGAGGAGCTCAACCAGCTTATTCTCAGGATGATTCAGTTATAGGAATATATTACTATACCAAAATCCAGACCATCAAATATCTTAAATCATTAGAAACATGTGGTTACTCTAGTGATAACATGTATCCATTATACATTCCCAGTGGATTATCAATATATACAAGGATATGATGTGTTATAATATCTGGATAACTTTTTTTTCTCTGAATGGAGATCACATTGTGAGAGAGAAACATGCCTTGAGGAATGCTCATATATCTGATTCTAGAAACCGGTGAAATATTCCAAAGACAAAAGAATAGGATTATATCCCTATCATTCCTAGGGATCACTATGTTCATGTGTTTCATTCCATGGTAAATTATTTTATTCCAATCTATTAAAGTGCCAGCATACTTTAATGGCTCATTATTGTGCTCAAATCACATTTTCTACTATGTCCCACCATGTGAGAGCAAAACATGCCTCAGGAAATGCCAATATTCCTATTAATAAAGATACTCAAAATATTTGAGTAGAATACATGAAAAGGCTCATATAACTTTATTCTATTATGGGGGTACAACAACTTATTTCGATAGGTAATTCATATTTGGACTAGGATCATATTCCCATTCAAACTAGGGATCACCATGTTATAGTGGATCATTTCGTTTGGGAATGTGAATACACTAGTAAAAACACCAACAATGTATTCCAAAGTTTCATGATTGGGATCATATCCTCAATATGGACAAGTCCCACAATGTGAGACAAGAAGAAGTCATAGGAATGGCTCATAATTCTTTTAGATAACTCATTGACATACTCCATTACCTTCACAAATGTGGACTCATATTCTTATAGAACAATCTGGTTATCAATTTATTCTGTAATCTGTCATTGAGAAGACATGTATCAAATCTAAAACTATAATGGTAGGATGAAATATTGTTAATATGATATAAAACGAGGGGCATACACCTGAAATACTTAATTCCTTGCGTACTTGTTGCTGTTGGAAAAAAATTTCACAATACCACAAGGTTCTATCGACTCTTGAATTACTGTATTAAGAGATCATTTCCATGATATTCATCCACATGCTAGTGTGGAGATGGATTATATGGAATAAAATCATAACATCTTCCATCTTCAACCACCCCATGTTGATATATACATATATCACGGATGATTAAAAGGCCAACATGGATATATGATGATTTTTAGTAGAAGAAACATACGAAACATGTCCGAACAAATTCCCGCGTCCATTAATGGAATCCCAGATGGGTGAAAATGTAGTGAATGGTTTAAATTTATCCAAATATATTTGTTAATTAAATTAGATTAGATTATAGTAACCTCCGTTTTTAGGGATAAGAGTGTCAAATAAAAATAATTAATTCATTACATTATCACATTGGGTTCAATGTGCCCTATGTGGCATAACACCCCAATTTGTAGGAGATTTACATATGTATATGACTAATTTTCTATGAATTATGGTAACTCCCAGACTGAATAAAAAATATCAGTCATGTAAATTTTTCCAAATAACCAGAAATCAAATCTTTACAACATGTCATTATACTTTATAGAGAACATACGGGTTGCCAGATGTTAAACTAGACAAATATTTCCTAAACACGTGAAATTAATCTAAATGGAGCACATCCAAAACACATGATGGAAATCTATATTGGGTGTTCCCATACTACATGATGTAAAACTGTATATATCATTTCCTCATAACATTACATAAAAATGTATTGTACTCATCCTTACCGCATGTCATAAATCATTACAATTATGTTTGGACCACAAAATGTTAAACTATAAGGAACTCATCATGGAATCATGAAATTAATCATTGATGAATCTCTTATCCAAGACACATGATGATAATACTATAAAAAGGATTTACTAAACATAAAATAGATAGAAATCATCATCATAGAATATATTTAATTCACTTGTTATATATCTACATGAAAAATGATTAAATGACAATGTCCCTATGTGAGAGTCAGATCGACATAGGGAATGTTTTTATCCAAGAATGATGTGTTCGTTGATTACTACCATTATAAGATACTTATTTTCTCCCAAACATCTATTCATGGGTCTTTATAAAATATTACATTAGTTCAACACTGTAGAGACCCTAATCTTGACATACAAGGACATTACATTACTTTTGCGGAATACTTAGTACATAACAAAAACACACACACAAGGACCGTAATAGTTTACTGTCTTTGGAAACTCAGAATATAATCTTCTAATCATGAGGAAAGATCTTCAACATCTCCCATAATGATCTTCCTTTTTTTTACCTAAAACATTTCTTTATATACTAGGGAATATAAAACATAAAAGGGTGAGCTCAAATGCTCAGTAAGGGTAAACAAAATAAATATCTATCACATCATATTCATAAGGACATAACATTTTCGAAATCTTAAACTGTAAAAGAGATCATAATATCATAACATGGGATAAATCATAGTAGTGAAATGTAATACCAATAATAATAACTTATAACATGAAACTTTGTGGCATACACACATAATCATGGAGAATCATTTTTTATTAGTCAAGACTCATTGCCAAGACTATCTTAGTGGAAAAAGTCCATTTCTTAGCCGAGTCACCCTCGTTTCAGTCCTGTTTCACTAAACCGGTTTAACCTACCATTCCAGCCCTGTCTCTCTCATGAGATATAAAATCATTACCCAATTAATTGTAAAGATATATAGGTCCCACCCATCTCATAATGATACCATTCTTATGTGTGCCACAAAATCAGAAACCATACATCATAGCATAACCCATGTAATAAAAATGGGAATCTTAAACATCGTGACATCATAAAAAAATTCATATAAGATAAAGGAAATCATAAATACATAATTCCATCACAACATAATCAAATCAATGTAATAATAGGGATAGAAACAGAACCCTTTATTATCCTATATGGAAAATTATTTTGATAAAACACTTGAACTCCATTCTTGAGGAATATATCCTTTCTGCTTCAAAAGCACATTTCCTTTCTTATAATGTCGTACAATTCTAAACTAAAGGAAGTTGATTAAAAATACACTTGAAAACTTGTAAAGGAATATTCTTGGAAATAATGTTTTAAAATTCCATTAATGACGTATAAGTTAAAAAAACATTGTTCGAACTTTTTTCGGAAATGTCAAAAAGTACCTCGTACGAAAAATGACAAAAGATTCGTTTCATATTCTTTTCTAAATACTCACCGAAGGGTAAAATTGGATTTAAACAATTGTAGGTGGATGTAAATAATATTTAATATTGATTAAACATGGATTTTGATGATAAAATACACCCCAGTAAATACTAATGTATAATCAATCTCAGATGAAAATGAGATTGTGATATTTCCCTTACCTTAGGTCCGATTTGCTTCGTAAGTGTCCGAACCTCCTGTATAATGATTTAAATAATGTCATTTAATTATTAAAGAATCATAATCATTGTTATTATATCATATATGGTTCACATATGACTTTATATTACCCGTTCTTTTGTAAATTCCATGTTAAAGAGCGTTTTGGGTAAAATCGTTTCATTTGTCGTCCGTGTTTTGACTTGTAATTATTAATATGATTACTCAGATTATTATTAATTAATTCCATAATATAAAACATGATTTATATATAATATATATTCATAATATATATATATATAATAGATCAGTAAATGGAAAGAAATACATTGTTCATGGAGACGGTAGGTCGTACGTACGCATCAACGCAGTTTTCGTTTCTTTATTGAGTTGAATGGAATTAAGTAGATGAAATACATATATATACACATAAATCATGTTTCATTATTATGTAATATATTTCATGATTACTTATTATATATACTTTATAATCAATCGTGAATGGTTAACGTGGAGAATGAATCTCATCGCGTCGTGGAGATGGTAGTCCGTATGTACACACAAGCGATGATATCGTTCTCATGAACGTGGAATTATATTGGAGTGTATGTATACTATTTCAGAATCAATATCACTTTACAATAATCATATATAGTTATTATGTACACCATTATACCCATCCAAGTATGGTGGTGGTGGAAAATAGATTACACCACGGCGTGGAGACGGTATTCCGTAAGTACGCACGTGCGGTGATTTCGTTTTCCATAGGATGGATAAGAGTTGAAATAGGGTTGTTTTAAATTTATAATAACATATCAGTATATTAGTGATACTGATGTTATTACCTGATAATGAAACAACCTAATAAGAAGAAGTGGAAGAAGAAATAAAGATGAAAGAATTGGTAACGGACATTACCTCTTCTTTGAATCGCCTCTTTGAGTCCTCATCTTAGAGCACTAAAATTTGTCTTTGAAGAAGACCAAAACCTCTAGGATGTTTCTAGGTAAGTGGAGAATAGAATTTGGCAGGGGTTTTCCGAGCTTGAAGGCTCAATGTTGTGTGAGGAAGAGAGGGAGGATGTGCCCTTTTATAAGGGATTGGAGGGCCTCTTTTGGAAAAACAAAAAATATTATTTTATTATAAAGCCAAATTCGGTTTTAAATAGCTAAAAATTGATTTATTTCGAAGCTATGGTGCAGATGGGTCGAATTCCTCTCATCCAATAGAATTTAGACATGTTTAGGTTCCTATTTTAACCTTATCGTTTATATTTTTCTTTAAGATTGATAATTTTACTTTTACCATGTCTTTTTGTGTTCTTACACTATAAGGTTAATAAACTTACTATAACAAGACAAACGAATCCCAAGTTGTTTATTATTCATATATATATCCTTATCATAGTCATTTTGCTGAACCCTAGAATTTTAGGAATAAAATAACAATTAATAATATAATATTTTTTTAAAAACTATTTTATGTCAATTTTTACACTATTTTGTAATTGATTTTTGTGAAAATCATAACAGAATGATTAGTTCGAAAAAAGTTAAATAAATAAATAATAACATGTCATTTTATCTTATAAAATTATTGTAATTCGTAAAAAGTCTTAAATTACATTTATTTTGGTATTTATAACATCAATTATGTCAATATTTCATTAATATGATAATTACTGCATCATCTTTGTGTCATTTATAAATTAACTTATATAAAGGATAAAAATTACAAATAAAATATCATTATGTAGGAAATCGTTTTAGATTTCTAATGAATATTTATAGTCGAATTTATCTTATGTATAACCCTATATTAATAATGATTTAGTTATTAAACTTTGATTTTAACTATTTTAACCCTTCTTTAAATAAATTAATAATAAATGTCCTAATCTAATCCATGTGGGCCTAAATGGTCATATTTTATTCCAAAGGATGTTTTTGGTCTAATTACACTAATCCAATAGAATTAGGACATGTTTTAGGGTAATAATAACATTTTTACCCTTAAATATCCTATTTACTTTTAACCGTGGTAAAAAAAGTAAAAAGTTAATATTCACCAAAAATTATTTTCATCTCATTGAACCACATTTTACTTACTGACATCAACAGTGTCTCTTGGATTTTTGATATTTCACTCACATAAGTGATAAAATTTAGTTTTATGAAAAATTCATTTTTTTTTAACTACCACTTTGTGGTTTCACTATTCATCAAAAAAATGAATGTTTCCAGAAAAATACCGAAAATTAGGCCTATGGTATATTTGATATTATAAACTCAAAAATGATTTCTATTTTACAAAATTCAAAACATATCAGTTGCATTAATTAATTTAAAAATTAATTCCTGTCATCAAAACAAATAGCGTGTTCTTAAGAGATAATAACTATCAAAAGATTGACACTTGTTTATGTCTGGTTTAAATGTGAAATTACATCCAATGACCAACATTGTATTAAACTGTACAAATATATTCTAAATTTACTTTAAAACCACTCAAATTAATAATTTATCACTATTAATTATTTCAATTAAAAATATTGTTTTTAATTAAAATTTTTTAATTTTTACTATTCATCAGAAAATTAAAGTTATCTGAAAAGTACCAAAATTTCACCCTAATCTAATTTTGATATTCCAAATCCAAAAATAAAATCCATTTTGAAAAATAAAATTTACAAAATTTCAAAAAAAATGGTTATTAATATTAATAATGACTAGTTTTAATAATATTTTAATAGCATATCGTTGTTTAGTGAAACTCGTCACACGCAATCGAGGAAGGTTGTGATTGCGTGTAATGTAAGTCCAGTCAAGGATGCGTGTTATGCAAGCTCCTCTTGGTGTATAGTACAACACAAGACATTAATAAAATTAAAAAGAATTTTTTTCATAAAATCTCGGGTTATTACATTCTACCCCCCTCAAAATGAATTTTTCCCTCGAAATTCATTGGGGTTATAAGTGGTTTACTACTCGAACGTTTGATTAATATAAACCCACATCGTAAAAAGGAATACCCAAACTTGGCTTAAAAAACTAAAGTATGAAATGTAATGGTTACCCAAATTAACTCATCACTGGGTTTCCACCTAGGATAACATAGGTGAAAATATGGATATGGAAGAAAAATCTAACCATCAAGTTCTGATGGAGAGTGGTAGAGAACATGGCTATGAAATAGCCAACAATCACAAAGCCATATATTTGCGATGATCTAAGGTACTATCTGATTCATCAGATATAAGGGCACTAGGACAACTTTTTTGGTTTTCAAGATCATTTCCCTAAAGTTGGTGAATTAATAGAAATAAATACATGATTTTGGTACAATTTCACTGTTGTTCTTGAATTGAACAATTTCCCCTTCATCCATTAAAGAAATGAAGTTAAATTTGTTATTCGTGATGTGTTAGCAGATCATGTGATAGAATGATGGGTCATTCCATCTGTTTCAAACAAAAGGTTAGCAAAAGTTATAAATCCATCTTATGGTTAGATTAATCGTATATAGTTCCAAAAATTAACTTATACTTCATATATCATACCGTGTAATAAAATAGTAACAGTTTCTACAAAACAGGACTTCCTGTAGGCCAGTGGTAGGTGATAAAGGCCAATCGTACTTCGGCTGTGGGTTCGATTCCCACAGCCTTGTCTGACGCGATGGGTTGTCGCTCTTCCTATAGCTTTTCCTTTTTCTAAAACTACATTACTATAACATCCCATCAATAATATCAAAAAAAAGTTAGATCCTTAAACAATACTAACTAATGTCCGACATAATCCATTCCAATCATTAGGCTTATCTAAAATACTTCGGTCCAAGATCATTGTATAAAGAAAATTATTAATTGAAATGTCACATAACAATCACATGAATGCCATCATTTATCCCCCATATATAACAAGATATATCTTGTTGGTCAAATTAAAAACATGTGAATACCTTAATCGTGTATTCTCTTTAAGAATGAATACCCATTGAACCTCAGTGAAAACATTAATGCTGTAAAAAGTTAACTCTTTCCACATACCAAAATCCAAAAATTCTATATACTCAAACCATGATATAACCTTCTCTTTATATCAGTCATGAGATCATGAATACTATCAAACATTTAATTTTCTCCTTATCCCTTCATTATGTGCATATCATCTACATTCCAAAAATACCTGAATAACCTTTCATGGATACTGGTACCATTAATCATACACTTTCAAAACTCAAGGAAAGGCAATAGTGTAACAATCCTTAAATGTATCTTTATTCCATAGTACCGTGAGATTACTTATACAACATTACACTTGATAAACATGTAATCATTCCACTACCTTTTTAAACCATTGATCGAGCTTCAACATTTATTTCAAATCACATATCATTTGTAGTCTCTTCATCATCATCAACATAAATACTACCCATACGACCATACTGATTCTCTTCATGAGACATTCCCTTTGGGCATTGGTTTTCATAATTCCCGTACATTCCACATTTAAAAACATTTAACCATTGTTTATGTCATAGCAATACCATTAACCTCATCCCTGGTGTTAACTGAACCTTTTCCTTTGCACTTACTGGCTTTGTGTCCTTCTTTTCCACACCCAAAACATCTTCCAGTTCCTTTGAAACATTCTCCTAGATGCCTCTTCCCAGATGATTTACATAGGGAAATTGAACATTATTTCCTCTATGATCATCATGAAACTCCATATTTCTCTTATTAGCCGAGTTAGGAAACTTACCAAATTTTACATTATTGATCATATTATGAGATTGCTGATTCAGCATAATAATGATTTTTGGACTTCCAAATCCCATTTCTTTTGCTTTCTCATGAAGAATATCATTCCATTGTCCATCATATCCTCCATTATCATGAACCATCTTCTTTCCATCCATTTTCTAAAACCCAAAAAGAATAATGTGAGGGGCAAAAATCCTAATCAAGTGGGAGTAACTTCAATATCTAACATCTTAGGTTTAATCTAATATCGTTACCATAATTCTAGGACTATAACCTATACTTATACTTAACCTTAGAGACATCCCTAGACATACCTTAGAAATATTTCTAGGGATCTCACTAAAGTTCTTGCATCCTAGTTTCCAAAGGTTGACAAAACCTTTCCTCTAATACCAACTGTAGAGACCCTAATCTTGACATACAAGGACATTACATTAATTTTTCGGAATACTTATTATATAAAAAAAACACACACAAGGACCTCAATAGTTTAGTGTCTTTGGAATCTCGGAATATAATCTTCTAATCATGGTGAAATATCTTCAACATCTCCCATAAAGATCTTCTTTTTTTACCTAAAACCATTATTTATATCCTAGGGAAATGAAAACATAAAATGGTGAGCTCAAATGCTCAGTAAAGGCAAACAAAAGAAATATCTATCAAATCATATTCATAAGGACATAACATTTGAGAAAACGTAACCTGCAAAAGAGATCATAATATCATAACATTAAATAAATCATAGTAGTGAAATGTAATCACAATAATCATAACATAAAACATGAAACATTGTTTCATACACACATAATCAGGGAGAATCATTTCTTATTAGTCAAGACTCATTGCCAAGACTATCTTAGTGGACAAAGTCCATTTCTTAGCCAAGTCACCCTCGTTTCAGTCCTGTTTCACTGAACCAGTTTAAACAACCATTCCAGACATGTCTATATCATGAGATATAAAATCTTTACCCAATTCATTGGAGGGAGATATAGGTCCCACCCATCTCATAATGATACCATTCATATGTGTGCCACAAAATCAGAAACCATACATCATAGCAATACCCATGTAACAAAAATGGGAATCTTAAACATCGTGACATCATAAAACAATTAATATAAGATAAATGAATTCATAAAAATATAATTCCATCACAACATAATCAAATCAATGTAATAATAGGGATAGAAACAGAACCCTTTATTATCCTAGATGGAAAATAATTTTGATAAAACACTTGAACTCCATTCATGAGGAATATATCCTTTCTCCTTCAAAAACACTATTCATTTCAAAAAATGTCATAAAATTCTAAACTAAAAAAATTTGATTAAAAATACACATGAAATCATGTAAAGGAAGCTTCTTGGAAATAATGTTTTAAAAATCCATTCATGCCGTATAAGTTAAAAAAACATTCTTTGAACTTTTGTCGGAAAAGTTAAAAAGTACCTCGTACGAAAAATAACAAAATATTACTTTCATATCCTTTACTAAAAACTTAACGAAGGGTAAAATTGGATTTAAAAAATTGTAGGTGGATGTAAATAATATTCAATATTGAGGAAACATGGATTTGGATGATAAAATGCACCCCATAAAATACTAAATTATAAACAATCTCGGATAAAAATGAGATTGTGATATTTCCCTTACCTTAGGTCCGATTTTCTTCGGAAGTGTCCGAACCTCTTGTATAATGATATAAATAATGTCATTTACTTATTCCAGAATCGTAATAATTGTTATGATATCATATATGGTTCACTTATGACTTTATATTACCCGTTCTTTTGTAAATTCCATGTTAAAGAGCATTTTGGGTAAAATCGTTTCATTTGTTGTCCGTGTATTGACTTGTAATTATTAATATGATTACTCATATCATTATTAATTAATTTCAGAATATAAAACATGATTTATATATAATATATATTCAAAATATTCATATATATATAATATATCAGTAAATGGAATGAAATGCACTGTTCATGGAGACGGTAGGCCGTACGTAAGCATGAACGCTGTTCTCGTTTCTTTATTGAGTTGAATGGAATTAAGTAGATGATATACATATATATACACATAAATCCAGTATCATTATTATGTCATATATTTCATGATTACTTATTATATATACTTTATAATCAATCATAAATGGTTGACGTGGAGAATGAATCTCATCGCGTCGTGGAGACGGTAGTCCGTATGTATGCACGAGCGATGATATCGTTCTCATGATCGTGGAATTGTATTGTAGTGTATGTATACTATTTCAAAATAAATATCACTTTACAATTATCATATTTATTTATTATGTACACCATTGTACCAATTCAAGTAAGGTGGTGGTGGAAAATAGATTACACCACGGCGTGGAGACGATATTCCGTACGTACGCACATGCGGTGATTTCGTTTTCCATAGGATGGATAAAAGGAGAAATAGGGTTGTTTCATATTTATAATAACATATCCGTCTATGAGGGATACTGCTGTTATTAACTCATAATGAAACAATCTAAGAGGAAGAAGTGGAAGAAGAAATAAAATTGAAAGAATTGGTAACGAACATTACCTCTTCTTTGAAGCGCCTCTTTGAGTCCTCCTCTTAGGGCACTAAAATTGGTCTTTGAAGAAGACCAGAACCTCTAAGATGTTTCTAGGGAAGTGGAGAAGATAATTTGGTAGGGGTTGTCCGAGCTTTAAGGCTCAATGTTGTGTGACGAAGAGAGGGAGGAGGTGCCCTTTTATAAGGGAGGAGAGGGGCTCTTTTTGAAAAACAAAAAAAATATTATTTTATTATAAAGCCAAATTCGGTTTTAAATAGCTTCAAATTGATTTATTTCGAAGATAAGGTGGGGATGGGTCGAAATACTCTCATAAAATTGAATTTAGACAAGTTTAGCTTCCTATTTTAACTTTATCATTTATAATTAGTTTTAAGTTAGATAATTTTACTTTTACCGTGTCTTTTTGTGTTCTTACACTATAAGGTTAATAAACATACTATAACAAGACAAACGAATCCCTAGTTGTTTATTATTAATATATATAGCCTTATATAAGTCATTTTTTCAAACCTTAGATTTTTAGGAATAAAATAACAATTAATAATATAATATTTGTTTTAAAAACTATTTTATGTCAATTTTGACACTATTTTGTAATTGATTTTTGTGAAACTTATAACAGAATGATTAGTTCGAAAGAAGTTAATTAAATCAATAATAACATGTCATATTAACCTATAAAATTAGTTTAATTTATAAAAAGTCTCAAATTACATTTACTTCGGTATTTATAACATCAATTATGTCAATATTTCATTAATAAGATAATTACTGCATCATCTTTCTGTCATAAATAAATTAAATTATTTGAAGTCTAAAAAATACAAATATAGAATAATTATGTAGGAAATCTATTTATCTTTCTAATGAATATTTATAGACGAATATATCTTATGTATAACCCTATATTAATAATGATTTAGTTATTAAACTTTGATTTTAACTATTTTAACCCTTCTTTAAATAAATTATTAATAAATGTCCTAATATAATCCAAATGGTCCTAAATGGTCATATTTTATTTCAAAGGTTGTTTTTGTTCGAATTACCCTAATCCAATAGAATTAGGACATGTGTTAGGGTAATAATAACATTTTTACCCTTAATTACCCTATTTACTTTTAACTATGTTAGAAAAAGTAAAAAGTTACTATTCAACAAAAATTATTTTCATCTCATTGAACCACATTTTACTTACTGACATCAACTGTGTCTCTCAGATTTTTGAAATTTCACTCACAGATGTTTTAAAATTATGTTTTTATGAAAAATTCAATTTTTTAACTACCACTTAGTGGTTTCACTATTAATCAAAAAATGAATGTTTCTAGAAAAATACCAAAAATTAGGCCTAAGCTATATTTGATATTATGAACTCGAAAATGATGTCTATTTTACCAAATTCAAAACATATCAGTTGCATTAATTAATTTAAAAATTAATTCCCGTCGTCAGAACAAATAGCGTGTTCTTAAGAGATAATAACTATCAAAAGATTGACACTTGTTTATGTCTGGTTTAAATGTGAAATTACATCCAATGACCAAAATTGTATTAAACTGTAAAAATATATTATAAATATACATTAAAACCACTCAAATTAATAATTTATCACTATTAATTATTTTGATTAAAAAGGATGTTTTTAATTAAAATATAGTAATTTTTAATATTCATCAGAAAATTATAGTTATCTGAAAAGTACCAAAATTTCAACCTAAGCTAATTTGATATTCCAAATCGAAAAATAAAGTCCATTTTGAGAAATAAAATTTACAAAATTTAAAAAAAACGGTTATTACTATTCATAATGACTAGTTTTATAAATATTTTAATAGCATATCGTTGTTTAGTGAAACTCGGTATTATGTACTACACACGCTATCGAGGAAGGTCGCGATTGCGTGTAATGCAAGGCCAGTCAAGGATGCGTGTTGTGCAAGCTCCTTTTGGTGTAGAGTACAACACAAGACATTAATGAAATTAAAAATAATATTTTTCATAAAATCTCGGGTTGTTACAAACACCATGTGGCCTATGTCCTTAAAACAAGAAAATAAACTTCTAGATTGATCTCTTCACAACAACAAAAAAATCTGCATGGTTTCCAAGAACTATTTGTGGCATGATTCATTCCATAATAGGATATGTGGTGATTCCCAGAGATCCATTATTGTGCCATTCTAAAAAATTACTCTTTATTCATGCCGAGTCATCCATGTCTTTACTGGAAGATGTTAAACTAAAGGGTTGATGTCCTTGGTGCATTAAATAATTCTAGATGGGTCTTTAGAAATACATAATAATTGAAACTCATTATAGAAATATACATTGGGTTTTATATAACACATATCATAGTTGAGTAACCTCATTATACAAAGCACCATTTTCTTGTATCCAATTAGGACCATGTCACGAGTGAACTTATTCATTCCTTATTTTCCAGGCTGAGCATAGATCACGTGCGATTAGGTATTTCTTTAGGGGATCACCCCACATGACTGAGATATAACTATTTTCAAAATGATTTTTATGGTCTTGAATAAAATAACATAAAATTAATACAATGAGTACTTGATGCATGACATAAATTGCATAGTTTATGTCTCTTTCAGGACACAGAACTTCACATTATTATACACCTCTCCCGATATGACAATAATTTTTTTTGTTATTCTCCCACTGGTCCTCTATTTTATAAAAATACATGAATTTATTCCATAAATCTCATGAAATGTAGTGACGTCCCGACCCACAAACATAGTACATGTAAAAATATAAACATTAAAATTCCCCCTCCATGCATATGGGTCAGACCTATGTAGGGACCTTTCTCAAGATCGATGTGTTACTTGATTCCTATCATAAAAGGATACATAGTTACGCTATCACTTCAAGTCATGATTCAAGATTCGATATTCCCTTTTCACATTGGGTATCCTACATTAATGATCCATTTTTTATAATAGTATTCACTCTCAAGAACAAAATTTTTCTTGATTCCTTCCGTCAAAGGATATTTACTGATTCTTTGGTCTCCGATACTAAGTCAAACTACAAAAAACAATGAGAAAAGTTTACCAATTTATATATGATACATACATGTATTGATATTTATACATTCAAGAACGACTTGTGTCCTTATCCCCTACATCACTAGATATGAAGTGATGCATTTATCTCAATCCCTAGGTCTAGATACAACAATTAAGGAAAAACATACACCCCCAAATGCATAATAGATGTTCCATTAAAGCTCATTTTTTCAACATATGAGTCAGATTTACATAAAAAATTATTACACATGTAATAATAAATTCATCATTTTTCACATTACATTCCACGACCTTTCCACGTGACGTTAAACAGTAAGGACAAAAATACTTCCTTATATCAGGGTATTAATCTAAAAGTTAAATTCCTTTTTCATATGAAATTTAAGCTCCACAAAAACTGAGTCGACACTAAATGATGTTAAAATGTGAATTCTATCACCAAATATCATCCATTAATAATGAATAAAATATTTCTAGCCTTGTAAAATAGAAGATTGGGTGTTTCTCCCCTCATTTAAGCACCCCAATACATAATATATACATCATGTCATGAGCACCTCGGGTTTCCACAAACCATTCATAGCCCATTAAAATGAAAATAAATTACATTTTTTGTCATTCATATAAATTTAAAAGGTATATATCTACCACTCAGAGACATAATTTCTTTATATTAATTTGTTTCTTATCATTTTGATCTTCACCACGCCACATCATAAATAAATGTCCTGTGTTGTTTAAGGATGTACCCTATGTGATTGTCCCATATCATTACTTGTGATCTGAAAATCCTTATCCATGATTCCAAGAATTTTCTTCTCCCACTAAAAATGATTTTTGAGTACTCTTGACCCTTGTTATCCTAATAAAACAACTGTGTATCATTTACCTTGTATCAGTTCCACATACATCATGACCTAAAACTGCTTGTACATTAGTCGATGTTGTACTACCATAAATTATATCCTTTTATGGTCATAATCACAAGAACCTAAAAATATAGTGAAAAATACATAAAACATGTTACAATGAAAACATGAAAATGGTTTCCTAAGAAAAATTCATGTATCAACTCTCTAATCTTATTATCTACACATATTATGTCAAAATTATTATGAATAATGTATTTAGATCATAGATCATAATTTACATTCCTTAAAAAATCCATGATATTATAAATGGTGGCCTTTGTCTAGAGCAATGTTAGATTAATGGTTTTTCACATCTTTTCGATTTGACAACGTGTTCACTATGTGGTGACACGTCTTTTCATATGCCCAAATCGATCATGAATATTACATTTTTAATTAACCAAACTCTATGATTTACCATTATTAGGTAGATAAAAACCATTCATGTCCCACATAATAGAAAATAGATTTCTCTTTCTGCACAATCTATTAATAAATAATGGTATAGACCTAACAACATGTAAAATCATTTCCCAGTATATCGGGAGTTCTGATTCTCATGTTCCCAAATTCACTTTTGGATGACACATGAAAGGAGGGTGGTATGGGTAATCCTTTTTATGATTTTCCCATACCATTATCAAGACATGAAAACATTGGACCCAGATTCACAATCTCTATAAATATATCATTTAAGGGGATTTCAAACCCCTAACATTATGCCCCCATTTATTTTAACCCTTCTCAATGAAGGGATGTGACACCACATTTCTGAATCTTTTTTTCACCCATAACATGTGGATCAAAACCAAAGAGAATAGGGCTAGTTCATCCCAACATAAAATATAAATTTCCCTCTAGTTCCATAACCCTTCTTTGGTAGTAGTAATCCTTGTATCCCACATCATTGACCATACATTTGAGAGTTCTACAATATTTCATGTTCCAATGAAAAGTGTGCAGAGAAGATATAATTGACCATAAATATAAATCCAATGGACTCATGAATTATGTATTTTACCTAAATATTAGACTCATATCCACCTTATAGTTAAGTAACTCTAATCATTATGAGCATTGATGAAACCGTGTTAGTGAAAAGAAACATACAATGTTTTGTGTCACCCCTGTTATGTACTCCTCATTACATGATTCATTGACCAATGTTACTACACTCATTATTCAAAAAAACAAATAATTCCAATATCTATATGGGATAAACTTCCCTAAAACATGTATCTATTATTTATAAAATATCTAAAAACATTCATAGCCCTTAGAAAAAAGTAGCTATACCTCTACATGTCAATAATGGAAAGACATAATGTTTTAAACTGACCAATTCACGGTATGTCCACCTAGTAGAAATGGAAATCCAGTCCTCATGACCCACGATAACAATATGGTGGGAAAAAAATTATGTCTTCTTGGTTCATCCATAGATTGCATTCCATAAATTACAAGACAGTCAATCATGTCCTATTTTAATGAATTTAAACTACCTAGAATGTCATGTTTTGTGATAAATGGGATTAATCTACAAAAACAGATGTTCAACGATAAAATACCATAAAATTTTGGAAAATAAGGATTGTACCAAAATAACTTAACCTAAAATAGTAGAATTTCCAGAAAAAATTCTCAAAAGTACAATCAATGGTTTGTATGATCTACGAGACCAAAAACTACAATGCAATGATTGTTTACTTTTTAATACCAAATAAATAACTATCCTCACTAGGTTTTAAACCTGATAATGTAATCCTGAGAAATGGTTAGGTATCTACTAACCATAGACACTCTATGTGTGATCCAAGTAATATTATAAACATATAAACCAAAAATGAAAAAATAATTATTATGTTCAAAACACCGGAGAGAGTCCATAGAAAAACAAAAAGACCACACCTTCTAATTCTTCCTCCATATGATGTTTTGGAAAAAAAATTCAGAAATATAAATAACGATATAAAATTGATATGGGGAAATGATTCGGACATTGATAAAAATTCCACAATGGTCACTAATTCCCAAAAATTGTGTAGAAATTGGATATTTCTCCATCAAGGATAGAATCCATTCATCAATTATCCAAGTAATTTAGGATACCACAAGATAACTTGAGCAGGTACATTTATAAGAAATCTCATGTTTTTGGGAATTCATGAGAATTTATCAATATATATTTGTTTTCAGTTAAGGACTTATATCATGGAGTTTGGGTCCATATGGTATTAAAAAAACTGGATGGATATTATGGATGTTCTATTAAACATATTCAAAAATCCATGGGTCACTAACAATGATTCTTCAAAAGAAAATGTTATTCATCCTTCCTATACACAAGCTGGATCTACATAAGGTCATTCATCATATGTCTCTTAATCTATAAACTAATATTCCCTATGCACAAGTTTGAACGTTATAGTGTTATATTTTAGAATATCAAACTACATTATTCCAATTCTAATCTGACACATTGTGACATCCATTTAACTTACATTAGATCTACACACAAAATCCCATTTTTTCCAACTGATCCATATATGATCAATTAATATTTTCCAATGAGGAGTTACATCTTTGAATTATTCAGTATAACATCTATAAAAAATACATATATTTTGATTCATATTTTTAATTCAATCTTGTTATAATTACATGTAATTATTTTAAGAAAGGGAGGATTTGATAAACTGAATGACATCAAGTAAAGGCATTAACATATAATCATATTCCTCCTTATTAAACCACATAAAACTCCTCATCCAAAAAACTCTAGAATAATCCCTCATGGGGATAAATTCCCAGCCCAATTTTATGTTCTAATATGATACAATTTTATTTATCAATACCTAATAATTAGAGGATTTTTATTCTGAAAGAATCCAATTATAGGGGAGTTATTTCTTTTGGCACTAAACATTTTGTGATATTTACTTTATTTTCATGTTTTTAATATGAGTAAAGACAAAAAAATCTTGATGTACTTATCATGAGAGGAATGTAAGAAGTATTCATGAAATATTAGATACATGTTCAAATATTTTGAAACTTTTCTATAGATATTTTACATAGAATATTTTTTTAAGTGTTTATAAATATTACTATTTACATAGAAAAAATTTGTAGTAAACCCATGGAATAGCTAGGAGAGGGATCGACCATATATCCATGTGGGATGATTGTCGACCATGAATAGTAGTAGCCTAATGATGTTAGAAATATTTTTATAATAGGCTTAGAGCACGCAAGTAGAACACTCGATGTAGGCTAACAATAATGGCTCATTGAGTGCATGTGCCTAGTGTGGAATAGAAATCGTAGTACCAATGTATTTGTGGAAATGTGTAAAGGTTGTGTGAGTGATGAACCATTTTATTGGATTGAATGAACAGTGTTTATTAATTGTCTATTTCACTGGCATCAAGACACATATTGTCTTCAATTAGGGACATAGAGGTAGTAGTACATTTTTTTTCATATAAAAATGGAAAAAATATGCGCTTCTCGAACAACCTAACTTATAAATTCATTAAAGTCATATATAGTTTCATTTTGAATTATTATGTTCCTATCATAGTACCAATTTTGAACAATCATATCCCGGATACATCATCGTCAACATCTCCCCTCCCTGGTTCAATTTTGAGGGCCACATTTGTTTCTCTCTCAACAGCACCACCATATCCCTTAACCTCTAGTCCCTCATTAATATCCACCAGAACTAGAGACATCCCGAATTGATTTCCCTGTGTTTAACAGCCTCAATATTTATTATATGAAATCCTTCTCATGATCTTTATTGATCATTTCAATAAAAAAATAGCATATGATAGCATATCCACATATCCACCATCCATGCAATATTTGACATACATAAACTTATTTATTTTGATAATAAATAGTTGTTGTGATATAATCTATCATAGGAATACCAAAATAACAACCAGTGTCTAGTCAAAATAACTACCACCTACTCATTAATCCATCAGTTGAGGAAAATTTTTATCTTTTGTTATAGTGAATTTAACCACTGATTCCTTTTCAAGAACTATAAAACCATGTTAATATCTTGTCTTCTACATGTATTATCACAGTATTAAATTGATATTATCAATAGGATGTACCTAAATCATGTAGTATCCCATCATAAGAAGGCCAATCTCCTGAATCCCACTAAGAGGCCATCAAAAGAAGAATCTTGATCCAGGATTAATGATATGGAGTGGTGAGGCAGATAAGACCATGGCCTTGAATGTATAGAGAATATATTTTCATCAAATGAACCGTCCATCATCCAATAGATTGGGATCATGTGATTCATTGAATCCATCCATGAAAAGCCTTTGACTCTCAACAACATTGACACCCTATGCATTGAGTCAAGACCACAAAAATACAAGTGGTCTTGTGGGTCCATTAGAATAATAAATAATGTTCAATAGGTTGTCCAATGTTCCATAACAAGACATTATATCATAATCATATAAGGTTTTTCTTGTAAATATAGGATGGCCTCATGCTGGTGCATCCTGAATCATCCTTGTGAAAAGTGACATCAACATCTGCCTCCATCAGCATATATAAACAATAAACCTATTCAAAAAAATATATACACAAGAGGAATGGGAGGGAAGTGGTGAAATAGAGGAAGATCACGACCACATTTAGATTTCACCTCTATGTAATTATGGGCCTCCCATCAAAATAACCCACTATGGGAACACCAGTAAAAAAATTCATTAATCGACCATCTTAGGATAGCATGATCTCATGACATAATAATGACCTTAAGATGCCATGTAATATGGGATATCCATTCGACCTGGAACCACATATGAATATTCATAATATCCATCAAATGTCCTACCTTCTAGTCTTGATATAAAATGTGTTATAGAACCCCATGTGATACAATTGGACTTGTATGTGGAAATACAACACACTTATATTAGTATCTACATGCATACACTGGAATACATGCATCTCATTATTCCAAAAATCTATGGTTTCGTGATCCACATTGAAACATGGGAAGAATTTTCTTCAACACGCAACAAACCAATGATCCCTAGTAATTTGAATGGGGCATCAAGAGTGTATAACTTATTCATGAAATGGGTCTACATTACATAAACTATGTGTACATAATGGAAATTCTTAGTTTCTTCCAATAGATTAATTAACATGATTACATAGATATCATGTGGACGCATATTTATCATGTGGCCCCGTCCATGTAGTGTATGTGGGAATCCTAAACAAACTCTTCTTTTTCATGTGATGTTATGAAAAAAGACATTCGGTATCATGATGCTCCATTGCATAGCCTCATGATCATGGATTAGGAATTTCACCCCCATATGTTACACACTCTTCCCCAATGAATTATAGACCTCTATCTAAGAAATAGATGACATTAATATGGATTCCAAACATGATGGGCTTGTATTAAATAAAAATTACTCTATATTGAATGCGGATTTTGATGCTTACAAATCCCCTTTTTTATATTCTAATGATGTTATAATAAGAATGATTCAAGAATATATATCATGTTTTTATTTATATTTTTTGTGCAATGTGAGCTATGGGATATTTTATGAAAACACTCATAAACCACTAAATTTGGTAATAGAACTTATGGATCATCATCTCAAAAATAAGATGATTAGTTTTAATATGGGAAAAACCCAAAACACATTATTTATTATATGGATCAACAAACCTACATTAGGGAATCAGGAAACATATATCATATCAACCATTCACTGGAATCTAGATGTAATGTTCATATCATATGATCAGAAATATGAATGTATGGTTTATAAATGCTACGTTTGGATTCTTAGGCTTAAAAGGATGAATGTATAGATCAGTATCCCGACATTACGTTGATCCCTACATTACATTCATATGAAAGTATGGTTAAGTAATTGTAGGTTGGAAGGAACCCTATGCTATGAAATTCAACCCTACATTTATTAACTGCACGCACTCAGTTGTTGATTTGCGGTCTTGTGATACGAGGACCATTCTAGTGAAATTCACTAAGCTCGTTGAGAGAGGTATTTGTGGGACATACAAAGAAAATATTTTATTTTCGAACCACTAGAAAATTGTGTGTTTTATATTTTTATTATCTATTTCATATATTTAAATATAAAATAAAATAATGTATATCCACATAAATTAAAAAGGGTGTTAAAAATACTAAATGGGGTTGATTGTTGAAAAGATACAATTTACCCTCTCTTTTGTTACTATGATTTATTCTGACCTAAAAATTTTCATCAAATGAAATATTTTTTCATAATGAAACAGAAAGCTAAAAATATTAATGTATATACAATGATATAAATTTTTCATCAAAGAGATGGTTTGTTAATTTTACGTTCAATGAAAATTAATGGTGAATATTATAGATTCTGGAAATATCCAATGATCATATATATGATGAATCATGGATTCAATTTCTATTCTAAAATCTTTACTCCATTTATGATTCATGAAAACCTAGATACATGGGATACATTAATATATGTTGAGTATGATATTAATTCGAAATTGATGAATTATATTATTTGTTGACTTTGTCTTTTTGAATTTAATTGCATATTATAATTCTATATAGCCTATAAAATGTGGAAAGTTATTATAGTTTCCTCTGAAATATCAAAAAATGTTATATAGATGATGTATGATATAAAAAAGCTAAATTTTAAAACCTTTAGAATGTTTGATAGTGAAATCATCACACCAATGAATGGAAGGATTACATATATCTTTTACATTATTATAGACTTAGGAGAACCCATAAAAATTATGATCAAGTCTCATTAAAATTCAGAATACTAACTTCAAAATGGAATGTAGTTTTTCTTGATATAATAAAATCATCACCTGTCAGGTATCTGAAAATGTTAGAACAAATTGGGACACTGATGATATATGAAGCAAAAATGTATTTTGAAGATAATGATCATAATATTGTTGTGAAAAATGAAAATACTACTCTGAAAGTGGAATCATAGAAGCATATATGAAAATCCAAATAAGAATTCCAAATTATAAAAAATTATGATTCATCATTTTTATAAATAGAACTAGATTCGGTAATTAGAAGGCATTGTAAATTTTACAAGAAGAAAAAATGCATAAAAATCATTTAAGTATGATGAGAAGGAACCAAGAGAATCATGATGTCATGAATGCAAAAAATTGGGTCACATCATGTCACAACCTTTCCCTTGGGGCCCATCCTGTGACTACCCCAAGCCAACCTTCTATAGGGTAGAGGCTAGTGACTAGCACTGAGAAGGTGAAACTCAAAAAGGGAAGGCATTTCCTTTCAAACTGTACAAATACAGATAGGGAACACATCTTACAAGTTAAACCAGACGGAAAAGGTAATGTATAAAAATAAATACAAAACACAAATAAGATTAAAAGTAAGTACTGGAAGTAAAGATGCCAATATACATGCCCAATTTAAAGAAAGTACACCAAAATAGGGGAAATAAGCTCTGGAGGTCGTCCACCAACCATCCTACCTAAAGGGTTGGTACAACATATCGACTGTCATCACTGTCCCTCACCCCATCTAACAATCACAACCGAGAACCATCTAGCCCCAGCTTCTGAAGTCTCAGTCATCCTATTTTTTGTCTACACAAGACACAACAAGGTGCAGGCGAAGCCCTTGTAGGGGTGAGTATAATTATACTCAGTGGGGACCTTAAGAACCCCGGTGGTCTCTCGAAATTCAACAATGAAAAACCACAAAACATGATCTCATTTACAATGAACAATGTAAACGACAACTCAAAAATATTATACAACATAAAGATCATTAATAAATAATATTATTCTTAAATATAGACCATTTTATTCTTTCAATATGATTTTTCTAATAGAACGCACATGGTCTCTAGGTGTTGATCCATAGAGGATATCTATGTGCTAACCCACAAAGGATCGCTAGTTGTTGAACCATGTATGATAGCTAAGTGCAGACCAATAAAGGATAGCTATGTGCAGCCTGGTAGATTGTCGCAACATGCTGACCAAGAAAGGGTCGCTAACATCTAACCCACCAAGGATGTATAAGAGCTGACCCAAAAGCGATCACTATCTACTAACCCACAGAGGATCTCTAGGTGCTTCATCACATCACAACTTTCCCCTGGAATCTCGAACATAGAAAGCATGATCCTGGGTGGATCCCTTCCAAATCCATTGGTGATACCACAACCTCTACTAAATCACTCTAATATGTAGCTCACTGAACTTCCATGTTATAAGTGTTACATCACAATAGATTATGCATCAATAAAACTCACAGTCTATACGTTATTTATATTTTAGTACCAAGGGCACAGTTGGATTCAAGACTGATCCAACCTACCTATACTCCAACACTCACCAAAACCCTTTTGAAGTATCCCAAATAGACCTCCTCATCACTAGGGTCCTTATGTTACTGATATCACATTTAACAGATGAATGAAATGTGGGATTCACCTTTTTTGGTAAAATGGGGTCGGTCGGGTTCAGGTCCGATAAGGGTCCGACCCGACCTGTGGGTCCGGCTCTACTGGTAGACCCAGCCCAACTAGTGGGTCCTGCCCATCTCGTGGGTTCCCCCCAGTTGGAGGGTCCGGTCTGGGTCATGAGTTCGACCCCATTCGCAGGTCCGACCCACCTGGAAGAACTAGGCTCCCAGGTGGGCCAGTTGCTGGCTCCCCGACCGGATGCAGATCGTCTAGTGCGGCCAACTAGTGGTGCCAGCGGGTGCCACCCCCTTTATTCATATTACCGACTCAGCTTGACCTTTTGTCCAATCGAGCATCCTTTTAGAGCCACTACTCCCTCTATATGCGGTGAGTTAGTGCTGCACCATACCAGCATTGTGGCATGCCTGCCTACGGCTCCATTCACCCTAGTACCTGCTAAAGCTACTTCTCCATGCGGCCGGCTCAGCCGGCTGCCACCACTACATCGGTGGAACCACACCATGGATGCCTCTGCAAGCCACTTAAGATGCTCCATGAGTCTTATTTTTCTTCTCGTATGCATCTATAGGACTCCCAAGTTGACGCTTTCACTATGATTCCCTCAGAAACACCCATCCACCATGTTTCCTGATCATGCAAAATAAACGCTCATACAAAATAATAGTGTGGGGAGGGGGTTCTGATGTTGTTTGGATTGGTGTGTAGCCTCCACATTATTGTTCTAACAAAATGTGATATGAATTATCAAAAAATAATAACAATCCCCAATTTCCACCCACATGAACAGAAGAGACGCAGATCAACCTATTATTTAGTTGGTCAGCATTGATTGTATTTTTCATGAAAGAAATGAGAGGGAAATTCAAAACATGAAAACCTCATACCTATAAATAGTGTTCCGGTGGAAGGAGAATATTCAATTTTTCATACGTTCTATGTTCATTTTTAGTCATCATTTCCCATCGAAGTATGGATCGAATCATCAAATATTTTTCGATCAAAACCATATTCTTTGTGGGAGGAAGTCGTCATTTGCGTTTTGTCAGAGTTTTATCTCATTGGTTCCCAATACTAATTATAAGGTATTCTTTAAATAAAACAAAATTATCCACCAATGTTGCGTTCATTAACGTGGTTCATTAATGAACGAAAATTAATGATCCATTAATCCTACGAGCGTCGTGGATACATAACCTTAGGGTCATGCAATTATATACCTCTTATTCAATGCCTGATGTGATACTATGGTCCCGCTAACTGCCACTCAATGGTTGGAGATAGAATAAAATAACTCATTTAGTTATTTTATTATTTTTTTGTAATGGCCAAAAATTACCTTTTTCATCTGACCCTTCCTGGTCAAATTTAAGATTCACCTAAGTGAATCCCAGAGATTCAAATTCAACGATGCCATCATATTTTCAATCCTAACACTGGTTCAAATTATATAAATCCATGCTCCCAAATTTGTTGAACATACCTTAGAAATGTTCAAAAGTAATTAACATCCAACTCGACCTATGATAGTGGTGGTTAGGCTCCGCCTAAGGGAAACATGCCCTACGAACTAAACAATTCTATAATATTTTGAATCCTAGTTACTATTTAGAAGTTAAAATAATTACCATGAAAATAATTGTTATTAAATGATTTATTTAGAGAAAAAAATAACTTCAATTTTTGACCTGTTTTGGCCAATATTAGGATCTTTCTATGGAAAGAATACCCTCACGAACTCAGTAGTTTTCATAGATATTTTATCCGAGTCACAGTTCATGAGTAATAATCATTTGAAAAATAAAATAATTTCATTTAATTATTTTCTTTATGGTTATGACATTTTTGGGGTTTTCAGTGGAGGCATGCACTGACTAAAATTACGTCATGCTTAGGGTAAATCTTCCTACTGGAACACAACAATGACCTCAGATTTTTTATCCAATCCCTCATTTAATAGTTATTAAACAATTTTAGGAAAAACACTCTCACATGATATTTAAATATTAAAATTTTTTGATTGATCTTTCCAGGAACTCCAGACCTTATAATCATGTGCCATTAAATTTGACGGTCTCAATATAATTCAACATAATAAAAAGAATTATTCCAAAATTATTGTTATCTACATTCTTCCCACATTAGGGATTTATGTCCCCTAAATCCACAAAAATGATAATAAAAAAATGAGGGTACTGAGCATGAAAATAAGCATATCTGTCCCATGTCCTCTCCTAGATGTTCCCATACTTTCCCCTAACTCGTACCAAAGGTATCAACTGTCCCTGAATGAACCACTCCTTTCGATCCTCTATCTATACTAGGATCTCTATAAAAGTCTCCCCATCCTTAATGTCCATCTCACCCTAGTAAATGACATGCGATGTATCATTAAAGTATCTCCCCAGCAGCAACATGTAGAAAACATCGTGCACTGTGCGCATCTGTGGCAGAAGAGCAAGGCACTATGCCACCACCCCAACTGGGATGAGAATCTAAAAAAGTATGAAGAACCTGTTAGATAGCATGCCACCCTAGCCAAATCTCCTCAATCCTTATCGAGGTGAGACACATAGGAAGACCTGGTCTCCCTCCTCAAACTCTAAGGGTCTTTATCTTCATTCAGCATATGAATTTTTCAAACAATTTTCTGTATTCATCCACTCCCAGATGATCTACACCATACAGTGGTAGTTCATACCATCTATAGATCCATGAGTTCTGACTCCCCCGGGTTATTCTTTAATAGGGGTATTCTATAAAGTCACCTATACAAGGCCTTAAACGATGTCATGCCAATGGAGGAGTGATAGGAATTGTTTTATTCAAACCCCACCAGTAGTTTGTGGTCCTCCCAACTGTAACCGAAGTCTAGGACACAAGAACGAAGCATTTTTTACTTTTTCTGTATGGACCTCTGTGTCTGAACATCGGTATGGGGGTAAAATTAGTGTATAATCATGCTAGAATATGATGCTCAACAATCACTTACTGACATGTGAGTCGTTGTGAAGGAACTCTTCTACTACTTCCTTCATCCTTGACTACCAGTATTAATGTCAGAGGTCTCGGTACATATTTTCCACACCAGGGTGTACCGCCAAAGTGGGTATGGAACTCCCCCAGCACCTCCTACCATATCATCACTAGTACAATGGTGCATCTTGTGAAAATAATGATGTGATCCCCACTTATCGAAAATCCATCGGGAGAAAGTACAGAGGATATCTGAGAATTTTATCCTCATAGTCAATTTCCACAAGCTATTCATCCATAACATACTTTAAGAGTGGGGGAGACATAGTCATATACTAGAGGTAAGATGCTCCATCTCTATCCATGAAGGATATCTATTTCGTGGCTGTCTGCTTTGTTTCCTCACCCATCCGATATAAACCAGACAACATGCTTAGTGTGTCTACCATCACATTCCCCTTCCTAGGAGTATAGCCTATCTCAAAGTCATAGTCCTGGAGGAACTCCAGCCAACACCGATGTCTCAGCTATTGTATGACCTACATGCACCATTCCATCTATGTGAAAGGCTACCTCATTTAAATTATTGATGTTCTGATCGACCCTTTGGTGGTGAATACTCATTATCCAAAGCCACATGGATAATATGGTGGTAATCTGTATATAACCTGGAATGGTGGGTCTTATTACGCCCTTCCTCTACAAATCCCCCTACTATACTCTAAAATACAAGATATCCATTTGATCCATCCGATATGATGTTGTGTATATCAGTTCCAACCTAGGGTATAAGACAATGAAGAATTTCATCTCCTTATAGGAAGGTAATCCTATATAAATCTTTAGAAAGATTGTTCCCACACTGTAACAGTATTGTTGAGAACTGAAATCTAAAATCACCTTCTGTGATGAGGGGAAGTCTGGCTGAATCAAGAGTGATTGGATACACCCTCCTATGAATGTGTTTATCGCGTGCTTCCAGGATTTTCATTTTCGCTGACCATGGAAATCCCCATTAAAATGATGTAGATATACCAAATCTTTGTGCCTAAAATAATAAATCTGAGCATGCACTATAGATGACCATTATATACCCAAAATTACATCATAATCTCTCGATAATTCCACCATGAGGTTCCAAATGAAACTCTCACCTCAAGGGTTAGATCGCACTATTGGCATAATTGTGATTATCGAGTCTCCTCCAATAATAATCTCTAGAGGTAAGGGTCAATTATATTGTTTAACAAGAAAATCTAGGTATGAAATAAGATTCATGATAAGAAGGAATGAATTTTTACTATTCCTATTAATACAACATCTAGTAGTAGACATATACTGTACCTATATTTATTCTAGGATCCCTTGGATCACACTCCTTGACCACATGCAGATAAACTCGTCCCATGTCCTCCAACTCCCTGAGCCTAGAGGGGAACACAATGGGGTATTGGTTGTAACAATTAGAAATGTATACAACCTCTTTATTACCTCTTATACTCTATTCCTAATCTTTTACCATTATGATTAATCTATCCCCATCACTTTCTCATCCCAAATAATTTTACAAATCCAATTCTCTTTGACCGACGTTATTTTCCTAATTTCTCATTAATGACATTCCCTGGTTGTATCTGCTCAGCCCGAGAATTTTCAACCACAATGGTTCTATCTAGTAACATATAATAAGAATGAATGCACATAGGTATAGTGATATCATAGATTTCCTTAAACACATCTCACTCAGAGGCATGATCACTAAATCAAACTAGTCATATCGTATTCATTGAGTTCCGAGAATGGTCGATATTCATTGATGAATACTCAGTTACTGACATGGCGTCCGGTCTAAACTATAGGATATCTTGGTAATGAAAACCCATTAGTTTTTTATGGAAAGAGACCCACATCTCTAAAATTGGTTATCATGATATGTCCATGGAATTGTCACCTCATCGTATGATAGAGGAAATCAAAACCCTTCTATCGCCCTTCTGAGCCACATTGAATTCTCACTACTATGACTTCTATTTAATATAATGGTTTTATGTATAGATGGAAGCTCAGTCACTACCTTAGGCCAATCCATAGCTACCTGTGAGTCGAGCTCACCTCAATACCTGATGGGTATCTATTACTAAAACTCGTGTAAGGCACAAAGCCTATTTGTTTCCTCTACTAGTATCGTCAGTAGTAACTCTTGACCAACGAGAAGTGGTATCATTGGGACACAACTCAATGTTTCCATGTCCGAAAACAATCTTTATACTAAATCATTATTAGTATTTGGATCATCCTCAGGGCCATGCATTGTAATCTAGGCAAGTAGACTATGTGGAGGCATCTTGAAAGATAATCAAGACAAACCACTGTAAAAAAGGTTATGACTGGTGATCTATGTCAAAAGAGTTCAATAGAAAAACATTTTCAAAACACATGAAACTATTGTTTTCATGTACCCATATAGAAAATAGTAGTTAGGGTCTAGGTTCATATATACGTCCACCGCCACACCAACACTGGACTCCCAAAACTGAAATCCTAACTCAATAAACATAACACAATTTCCCCCATTGAAAATTTAGACTCTTTGTTCTTCTACTAGAACTGACCACCCTCTGATACCACTTTGTCATTACTCATCCCCTAAATCCCATTTGTGACAACCCCAAGCACATATTCCTTATGTCAGCAGCTGGTGACTACCATTGGAAAGGAAAAACCCAAGAAGGGAAATCATTTCCTTTAAACCTATACATACATGGACATGGAACACTTCATACAAGTAAAACACGATGAAAAGTGTAATGTATGACCACAACTAAAAACCAAAAATAAGAGTAAAGGTATGTAATATAAGTAAAGGTTATTGTATAAACACCAAACTAGAATGAAAGTATATAAAAATGGGGAAAACATGCTCTAAAGGACGTCTACCACAGATCATATATGAATGATAGGTACAACTCATTGTATATCTACAATGTTTCTCACCCCTTCTATCCATAACCTCTAACAACTATCTAGACCCACCTCCCTGAGTCTCAGTCATGCTATCCATCATTTGTACAAGACATAACAAGGTGCGAGAGAATCATGTCCAGGGGTGAGTATAACAGTACGCAGTAGGGACCCCGATGCCCCTGGAGGTATCTCAAAATTCCTCAAATAAAAACCAAAAATCCTTATCTCAATCGTAAATCACAATGAAAAATATAGATCATACTAGGTATACAACATAAACAACATGAATAAATATGATTAGTCATAATGCTAGATCATCTTATTCTATCAGAATGTTATTTTGTTCAAGACCGCACAAATTCTCTAGGTGCAAACCCATAGAGGATCCCAAGGTGATAACCAACAGATGATCACTACATGCTAACACGTGAAAGATCTCTAAGTGGTGACCTAGAGAGGTTCTCTATTTGATGAACTATAAGGAATCACCAACTGCTGACCCATATAGGATCGATATTTTTTATCCCTGAGAGGATCGCTAACTTCTGTCCTAAAGAGGATTGTTAGGTGCTTCATCATGTCACAACCATCTACTAGATTCCGCACGTAGAACGCTTGATCCTAGGAGTATACTCTCATAAATCCATCTATCGTACCTCAACATCCACAATGTCCCATGAGAATGTATCCCGAAGAACTACCATGTCCAATGGGTTCCAATGCAATAGACAACACTATAATCAGATGCCCAGTTTGTAATTTATAGGCATTTCAATATCGAGGGCCTAGTTGGATTTGAGATTGATTCAACCTTCATGTACTCTAAAATTCTCTAAAACCCATTTGGAGTATCCAAAAAGGATAGTCTAATTGTGAGGGTCCTCACACTGCTGACAGCATGTCAAACAGACTACTGGTATACGAGATTGACCCATTTTAGTGAAACAAGGCTGGTCAGGTATAGGTCTGCTAGGTGTCCGGCCTCACTGGTGGACTCGATCGGCAGGCCCAGCCAGCCAGGAAGAACCTGGCCTGCATGGGGGCCAGTTGCCAGTGCACTGACCGGACGTAGAGTGTTATGTGCATCCATCTAGCAGTGTCAACAGGCTCCGCCCCATCCTTCAAAATAATCGAATCAGCCAACCATTTTGTCCAGCCAACTGGCATGAGTGGGCCACACCTCTCTCTCCTCACGGTGCATCCGCGCCGTGCCCTTCCACCACTTTGGCCCGGCTGGCCACGGTGCTGGAAAGGGCCGCACATCTACGAGGTCGTCTCAGCCAGCGGCTGCGGCCGGTCACTAGCACCATATCTCTGGGGGTGCCGCACTGGCGGTTGCCTATACGGGCTAACAGAGATGCTCCAGGGGTCCTTTTTTTCTTCCCCTCTGCATCTATGGGCCTCTTGGTTTTCCAATTTCACCATGAAGCCATCAAAAATGCACTGCCACCAATTTTCCTAGTCTCCCACAAGAAAGCTTTATAAACAAAGAATGTTGGGGGGCCCGAACCTTGTTTGGGTTGGATGACACCCTCCATGTTCATGTTAAAACATGGGGGAATATCAATATTTAAAAAGGACGTAGGATCCCCAATTTAAGAACACACAATAACCACCCTCTTGAACAAACGAGACATAGATCAACCTGTTAGTCGGTTGGTCAGCGTTCATTGTATTTTAGAAAATGGAAACAAAGGGAACATCAAAGCATGAAAACACATTACCTAGAAACGTTGTTGCGTTCGAAGGAGAACATTCACATTCCTAGACATTCTACATAAATTGGTACTCGCCATTTCCCATCGATGTTTGGTTCGAATCCTCCAACAGTCATCGATCAAAACATCGTTCTCCATTGGAGGAAGTTTTCTTCGACGTTCCGTCATAGATTCCTCCCATAGGATCCCCAAAGTCATTCCAAAGGTTTTTTTAAATAAATGAAAAGGAACCACTAGCATTGTATTCATTAATGGGGTTCATTAATAAACCAAAATAAATTATCCATTAATTATACGAGAAGTGTGTTTACAAAACATATGTGACGTACCATTAAATGTATCTTATTTAATGCTCGACATTTTTAGTTATTTTATTATTACTCTATAAAGTCCAAAAATTAAAAATTTTCGTTCGACCTTTTCTAGTCGATGTTAAGATTTTCATAAGAGAATATCAACACAATGAATTCAACGATCCCCTAAGAGTTTCAATCCGAGCACCGGTTCAAATGATAGAAATCCATACTCACACATTTATTGAACATACATTAAAAAAACATAAAAAATAATTAACAATCACCCTCGACCTGTGCCAGTTGAGGTTGGGCACTACCAAAGGGGAACACTCCGCCATGAACTCAATAGTAATCTTAGATTTTCAATCTGAGTTACCATTTAGATGTTATAGTATTTAGCAATAAAATAATTGTTACATAGTTATTTTATTTATGGAAAAATACTAACTTTCATAGTTGGTCCACACTGGACAATGTTAGGGTCTTCACAATGAAATAATACCCTCACAAGCTCAATGGTGGTCTCATAATTTTAATCTGAGTAACTGATCTTGAGTTATAAGATTTTCAAAGATAAATTATTTTATTTGACTATTTTATTTACGGTTATTCCATTTTTTGGTTTTCTCAACGGATTCCTATGGATACTAAAATTTTATCATTCCTAGGTTAAAACTGACATCCTAAATGGAATTGTGCCCTCATATTTATAATCTAAGAAAATATTTTTTAATTATTCTACATTGTTAGGAAAACCACTCACACACACTAGTTAAATCATTTCATTTTTTGACAGATCATTACAGGCACTCCAAACCACGGAATCACGTGCCGTCAAATTTCACAGACTTGAGATAATTCCATATAATAAAATGAATATATAGAAATTATTGGTCATTACACATCAAACTATATTTATCTCAATTTAATGATGGAATAAATAGAATATAAATGGAATGTAAAATGACTGAAGGTTATTAAGATTAATGAAAAAGATTAATGGATATTGTGTGGAGTGATCATGAAGACACCATTAGCTCCTCATAATCGGAATCATAGAAAGAGCCACAAAATCAAGAATCCAACATGTTCATTATATCTAATGATGAAAAATATATACAATCAAATTACGCTTCTGATTCTGGTACAAATAGTTTCTTAAGTGGTAAAAAATATGCATATTATAAAATTCCAAAAGAGGAATAAGATTCATTATTTTAGAATCCTAAATCATTGAAATATATTCACAATGTTGTTTTTTAAGAAAGAGACACTCTTCTAAAACTACATAAATAACTAGTTTAATAATTCAACTCATTTACAACAAACTGCATTGATAATGAAATTAGTTTTAATGAATTTCTTGGTGAAGTAGTGTCTTATAAGAGTTCTTATCATACATTTACTTAATCAGAAAACAATTTAAATGAAATTAATGGAAAGAATTTCCTTAAAAGATAATGATTTGGAATATAAATTAAGTGTTACATTTGAAAATAATATTAATATTATTTTGTGCCCAAACCAACAAAATCTTCACGTTATTTTTGTGGAACAAATTATTATAAAACTATTAATTATTATTTGAAAAATAGTAATATTTTTTCTATTAAAATAGATTAATTTTTTAAAAACAATTATGAATGAAGAGATATGATTTATGAAAAAATAATGAAAATCTATATTCTCATATCATTACATGCTAACAATGAAGGACCTAATGATATGTGTACGAAATCAAAAAATATATGTAATTATTCATTAAACATGACTCATGAAAAAAATACATTTGGTATATGAACAGTTGATATTCCAGAAACATGAGTGGAGACTCAATAAATTGGAATATACCGACTCAAATGAATGCAGGTCTAGTCACTTTTGGTTACAATGAATGAAAAATGATCTTTAGAGTTGGACTGTTGGATATCTAGGGACAATTTAAATAAACAAAGTATTGTACATGTAAGGTACAAATCAAAAAATAATATGTATTTCTCATCTATTTGGTGATGGATTTTTTGTTTATTTTTCTAAAAATTAATTCATTGTATTTAATGTTTAACTTCATAAATTTGTAGAACCTAGAACATATAATGTTTATACCATGGATTTAAAATTTTTATCTAAACAGAATGTTATTTTTTTAACTACTATGAAAAATGAGTAATGTTTTTGCAATATAAATCATGGAAATTATAATATATGTGCTTTATATAAATTTTCTAATAAATAGTTAGTTTTTTATATTCCTAGTCATAGGTTTGATAGTTATAGATTATGTGATGCATGCCAATTGGAAAAAAACACAAATCATATTTGAAATCTGTTAACATATTTCTTACATATTAACATTTAGAACGTATTTATATTGAATTTTTGGGGCCATAAAGAGAATAATGTTTGGATAATAATTTTAATGACTATGTTTTAGTATAATATTATTTTCAATTTACAAGGTATCTTTTTAGAAAACATAAAAGTGTTGTTTTTCATTTTTTTAATTTTTACAAAAAATAGTCCAAAATGAATAAGGATTCAAAATAATATCATTGTGAAGTTATCATGGAGAATAATTTGGGAATCAATAATTTAATTCTTTTTGTTCAAATATGTTTATTAAAAACAACTTATATTCACCATGATCTCCTCAATAAAACAAAATTTCTGAAATAATAGATATAACTCTTCATGAAAGATGAAGGAATATGCTTAATAAATTAAGTCTTCCTATATATTTTAAGGGAATATGTTGTATGAAATGTCAACTATATCTTGAATCGGGATCTAATAAGGCTAATTTTTGAAATAAATCTATATGGACATTGGAATAATATAAAACCTAAATTAATGTACATTAATGTTTTTGGATGCATAGATTTTATCTTGAACACTAAGGAAATCAATTGTGTGTTCAGTCACAAAGTTTATGAAGGACGATTTGTAGTATATTCTATTATTTATAAATTTTATATAGTGTTTAATAAAAATAAAATGATTATTGAAGTATCAGTTCATGTGATGTTTGATGAATATGACCCTTTTATAAAAGCTAAATATAGAAATGGTGATGTTACTGACTCGTTTGACAACATGATACTTGAATACCCATAAAATTTATTTTGAAAATGATATTATTAAAATTAATTATATCTTAGTAGAAAATGAAACTAAATAACAAGAATCTATATTTCCTAGAATGTCTAGAACCTTAAATAACAATCCTCTAGAAACTGTTATAAGATATCTAGATAAAAGAATTAGAATATGAATAAATATAGGAATCCTGGAGGAATTATGTTCCTTTCATTCTCAGGTAGAGAATAAGACAATTGAATAATCATTCGAAGATGATTTTAATATATTTGTAATGTAAGAAGAACTAATCCAATTCAGAAGGCATGATGTTTGGGAAATAGTAGAAATTAAATCTAATTATGTACATATTGTAAGTATGTGGGTATTTTTGAAATTAAAAATCTGGAAAATGGATCATAACTAGAAATAAAGCTATATTATTGGCTAAAGGATACAATTAGGATGAATTTATAGTATATGATGAACATTTTTCCTATATAGATAGATTGAAATCCATTATTATCGAATTAGAATATGTATCTAATATGAACGTTAAAATATTTAATATGGATTTTAAATATGAATTTTTTAAATTTATATTTAATGGATGATGTTTATGCTTAACAACCTCTTATTTTTCAAATTCCTTTTAAACCAAATTCTATTATTAATCCTACTATTGCACTCTATGGCCTTAAACAAGATCCTAGATCATGGAATTCAAGATTTAGTTATTTTCTGTTGAAAATGTATTTACTATTTTATTGGAAGATCTAACACCTCATAATAAAAAAAATTTCTCGTATTTTATTATTATAAATCTATGTTAATGATTTTATTTTTGGTTCATAAAATTCCAAGATTTGTAATTGTTTTCTAGAATTAAATAAAATGTTATTTGAAATTAGTATTATGAGGGAACTGAACTTTTTTTAGGAGATACAATTTATCAAAATTATTTTGAAATTGTTTTAAATAAGTGTAAATATATATTTTATTTATTTAAATTTTTTTATAATAGTAAGACATATAAAAATCCTATATTTACCAATATAAAACAAGATTTAGATGATATTGGAAAACCAATTGAGAAAATGTTATATAGATGTATGATTTGTAGTTTTTTATCTTATTACAAGCAGACAAGATGTTATGTTCCCTATATGTTTATGTGATATATTTAATTCAACCCCAAAATAATCATACCTTTACGAATTTAAATGAATATGTATATTTATAAATGGCAATATTTTTCAATATCTTATTTCCCCCAAATAATTTTAATTTATTTTATTTTCATATTTAGATTCTGATTTTGGAGGTTATAGATAAAATAGAGAAAGAATCGTAGGTAACTTTTACATTTTAATAAAATCATCTGTATCATGGTCATGTAAGAAACAACACTTAACTGCCCTCTCATTTTTTAGGAAAAGTATGTTTCTATAAACAGTTATTCTGCACATTTATTGTTGAAGAAAAACACCCTACTAAACATTGAACTAAAAACTAATACTATAACCATTTTTTGAAATAATACTAGTGCATTAAATATTTCATGAAATAATATACATCATTTTAGGACTAAAAATATTAATAATAAACCCTATTTTCTAAGTTATCATGTTCTTAACAATGATATATCTATAGATTTGTTTAATAAGGAATATCAATTAGCTATAATTTTCAATAAACCACTTATGAGTGCATGTTTTTTTACTAAGGGGAGTTAGGATAATATAAATTTATGTGAATATTTTATAAATTAAGTTCTTCTTAATCTCATTGATTTTATCTTAAATAATCTATATATGTATTATTTAATTTTTTATATTGTTACTGATAAAATTAATGAATATTTTCACATCATTTTATTTTTATTTTTATATTCAAAATTTAAACATAATTACTACATTCATAATTGATGTGAGAAAACCATAAGCTTTCTCCTCCTCCTCTTCATCAAAAACCATCAGGTTATAGATTCCCTCTCTCTCTCTCTCTCATTTCAATTACCAAAACACTAAACCATTGACCATTATGTCGCAAAACCTTATGAAATTGATCTTCTAGAAGTTCATGAATATGGTGACTTGGGTGTGTATATGAATACAATAGCAATGTATCATAATGTTATTCAATGTATGGTGATTAATTTTTATTATCTAAATAAATAAATTCATTCATTAGAAACAATGATTTAATTCCAAGGACTATATTTTGGTTTGAAATATTATAATACTTCTTTTATGTTTTATGTAGAAGTAAAATAATTATGCAGTAATAATCAATTTGATTTTTCAATCTATGAAGATACCATAATTTTTATTATTCCCGATATAGGGTTTAAATTTTCTTTACTGGATATAGAAGAGTTGTTACATTGTCACCATGAGTGGTATATTAAATTTGATTTTAGATGTATAGATGATGAGACGTGTAATTCGGAATACACTATGTTTTCTATTTTTGTGACAATAACCACACAGAAAGTGTAGACTATGAACCTTACTCCTGACAGAAGAGTCTTTCTGATGCTTATTCAGATAGAGATTATTTCCATGTATTACATATTTAGTAAAAAGTTATATAGCATAATTTTTACATTAATTTTTTTCTAAATCAAATTATGTTCAGTTTATCTTAATTTATGATGAGGTATTTACTCCACTTCTTCCATACCGAATAAACAAATTGGATATTATACCTATGTAATAATCATTTTCTTTTTGTTTTAAAAAACGAAGAATCCAAAATAGGATTTTTTGATGTAGATTTCATCATGATAACATTCTATATGATTAAAAAATTATGAAAATGGGATATGTTTGGAGTAACCCTTATAATTTTATTTTAGCTATTTTCACGAACAACAAAGAAATGTAGATGGATGGAATATTGGAGGGTGAAAAGGATGATTCCATCTATGTATTTTGTAAGACAAAGGCATGATAAAGGGTATAAATCAAGACTAAAATAGGTACATCTTACTCTTAGAAGAATTGTTTCAATCGTCATTCTTGATAATGTGGGTGAATAAGAAAATATGGTTGAGAATTTGGGTGATGTGAATAAAAATTTTGAGAAAGAGGCTAATAATGAAAAGGGAAAAGGGAGGATGTTCATTCACACACTAACCATTCTCTCATTTCACCAAATTTTGTTACTAAAAAATTATATGTATTGAGAAAAATATAAGAAACCATTGGAGAGTGATTATTGGCAATTCTGGATGGTGTACAATCTACAAGCTATATCATTTTAGTTTCTTCTAATATATATGATGAAGAATTTATTAGCGCATTCATGTGTTTATAAATATAGATGATATCATTGAATGATTGTTTAGAAGATGAGAAAAAAGAAATATAATGACTTATAAAGTTCAATTATTCCAAGAGATGAGTTTGAATCCCTTCCAACTGAACTTGTTGGTTTTCAAGAAAAATTAATTTCAGTGCAAGATCATGAGGGATTTATATAAAAACTGGATAGAGAGTTCATATCCACAAAAGGATGATTCTATTATGAATTATGAATTTAAAGATTTGAAACATATGTTTGGGATAGAATTATACCTATAAAGGATATTCAAAAGGATTTTTCCTCTATTCATAAAGTTAATTCTTCTAACATGAAAAAAGAGTTTTCATTTGATTTCTACTATGATGGATGACTTCAATAACATGTTTCACACTCTATATTATTATAGTGTTCATCTGAATGTTCTTCTAGAAAATTAGAAATACTTGTTTAGGAAGATGAATTCTAATGAATCTTGGTAGTGGCCAGTTATTCATCATGTCAATGATATATTAACACCCTTTATTCAATAAAGAGAATCTATGAATGTGTTTGTTAAAGTGAATTTTTTAGAAAGATAAATGAATGGAAATGATTAAAAAGGTTCTATAGCAATGGACTGATGTATTAAAAAAAGATTTTATGAGTATTAAACCACTTTAAATTCAATGTTTTCAAATTACAAATTCTCTTCTAGCTACGTAAAATAAATCCAATAGAGATTAAAAAAAACATATATGATAGGAGCCCCTCATTTTGAAGACCTATTAAGTTTATTATTAGGATATACTGATTAATTTATCTAAAATAAGATCTACATTGATATTTACTAATGTTTACTTTTATGTTTTTTTATATTAATTTCATTATTGTTTTATCAATGTACATGTTTTTACTACAAAATCTGATATCTATTTTCTATATTGTATACCATAACATTAATTTATAGTTTAGTGAGATATATATGATTATTAATGTCCTTTATTATTTGAAAAAAAATTCTTATATCTAAAATGGGGAGGAATATTTGAAAAATGTAACACCCCAAGCTTCTACGGTATGCTTCCCTTTGAATAATACAGTAGCGTGTGTTGTACGCAACTTCGAGTTCTAACACACACACCACAACCAATCAAACTAGCCATTATGAATAGTAATACCAACTTTTGGAAATTTTATAAATCTTATCATTCAAAATGGACTTCATTTTTTAATTCGGAAGATTGAAATTAGCCAAGGGTAATATTTTGGTATTTTTCTGAAAACATTCAATTTTTTATGAATAGTGAAAAAACACTGAGTTATAGTTTGAAACCGAATTTTTATTTAAATAATTATATATTTTATTTAAATTTAATTAAGGTCAAAATAGATACATAATACCTATATATGTTCAATGTAATTCATTTGAGTTAGTTTATAATAATTTTACATATATAAAAATTTTATTGAAATTTTCAACAACTTTTACCCACATCCTAAGAGAATTTAGAAATTCAAATAAATCATATTTTTACCGCTTCTGTGAGTGGAATTTTGAAAATCCTAGAGACACGGTTAATATCAAGGAGAAAAATGTGGTTCAATAAGATGAAAATAATTTTTTGTGAATAGTATCTTTTTACTTTTATTTACAACAGTTAAAAGTAAATAGGGTAATTAAGCGTAAAAATGATATTAATATTACCCTAACACATGTCCTAATTCTATTGGACAAGTTTATCTAGACCTAAAACAGAATTACGAATAAAATATTATCATTTAGGTCCACTTGGATTAGAATAGGACATTTATTATTATTTAATTCAAAGAAGAGTTAAAAGAGTTATAATCTAAGTTTATTTACTAAAAAAAATTTAATATAAGGTTATACATAAGATAAATTCCATTATAAATATTCCATAGAAAGATAAAAAGATTTCCTACATAATGGTATTTTATTTATAATTTTTAGATATTAAATAATTTAATTTAATTATGACACAATGGTGATGTAGTAATTACCTAATTAATGAAATATTAAAATAATTGATATTATAAATATCAAAATAATGTAATTTGAGACTTTTTATGAAATCCACTAATTTTTTCGGTTAATATGATATATTAGGATTTATTATATAATTTGTTTTCGAAGTAATAATGCTGTTATGAATTTATAAAAAACAAAATACCCAATAGTGTCAAAATTGACATAAAAGAGCATTTGAAACAAATATTATATTATTAATTTATATTCAATTCTTAAAAATATAGGATCGTCTAAGAGACTTATATCATTATAGGTGCATCATTAATGGACCATTTGGGGGTCTATAGGAGGTATATAGTATGTTTATTAACTATATAATATAAAAATATACAAAGTGACATGGAAAGTGTCGAACTAATTAACTAAGATTTAAAACTAAAAGATAAGGTTAATATAATACCCAAACCTGTCTAAATTATATTGGTTGAGTGGTTTTCGACCCACCCCACCTTAAAATTTAAATAATCTACTATGGATCCATTAGAAACCGAATATGAATTTATTATTAAATAATATTTATAGCTTTTCCAATGGTGCCCCTCACCCCTCTTATAAAAGGTCACTCCCACTTCTAACTAATTCACACATTCAAATCCTTTTTTCTTGGCCAACCCCTTCCCAAATACTCACTCAAAATCCCTCACGTCATCCTAGAGGCCTTAGTTTTATCAGAAAGCCATCCTAAAGATCCCTTTTCATCAAATCAAAAGGAAGAACACGAAGAAGAGGTAATGTTATCACCACCCTCTTTCGAGTTCTTTTCTTCTTCAACTTCTTATTTATTTGTTATTACCATTATAAAATACTAAATCTATTATATTATATATAATGGGATGTTATTATAAATATGTTACAACCGTATTCAGTATTCTATCCATCATTTGAATGACATGTCACCATACGTGCGTAGGTACGGCTTACCGTCTCTATGTGGTGGTGTAATTATTATTCAATAAATTATTATTTGTGTCGGTATAATAATGATGTGTAATTCATGTAAATAATAAATATAACATGATAATGGTTCTGTATATATGATATACCATCCAATTATATAATATCAAATTAATGATATTGTCGCACGGGCGTACGTACGGATTACCGTCTCCACGAACACGATGATATTCATTCTTCATTGTATCCATTCAAGTATAATTATCATTTGATGATTTAAAAATAATGTTTAAGGACTTTATATCATTCTAGATATGAATAGGATACAACCTATCCATGACAAACACGACATACATAATGAAACAACATATAAAAGAAAACAAGTAAGTTAACACCTGAAAAAACGATAATACTTATATATTATTAACAGACCAATGTTAAAAGATCATATATGATATCATATTAATGTATATGATTCTTGTATAATTTAATAACAATTATTTCACCAATATACAAAATGTTAACCTACCCTCAGCCAAGTAAAAGTACAAGGTAAGGGTTATTTCACAATCTCTTCATTATCCGAGGTTGTTTATATGTAATTATCTACTGGGACCTCTTTATCATCCACATCCATGTTTCTTAAAAATGTATTTCAAAACATTATTTCTATTTTACAGAATATGGGTTTAAGTCAGTTATAACCTTTTTTGAATTTTTATAATAGGTTTATAAAGGAATCTTTCAGTTGTTTTCCGAACATATTCCTTTTTTACCTTTTCGACAGAATTAAGGTAAGAATGTTTTTTTAAACTTATACATCATGTGCGGCTATTTTCCACCGTTATAAAATCGTCGACGCTTCCCTTACAATCTTATAAGAATATTTTCCAAGAAAGTGTTTTATTTTATAAATATTTTACTCTTAAGTGATTTAAAAATAGAAAGATATATTTCTCTAAAAAGTTTTTTGATTTCATATATGTCAACATCCTTTAATGGATTTTAAGTTTAAATGGAGTATATTTATTATGATACAAAACTTCCATATTGTATTCATGGTTTTGTGATATTTTTGAAAGTGGATGTGTTATTTTTATACCATTCATGGTTTATAAGTAAAATATTGACATTTCGTATGCTAGTTTTAATATGAATGATTATGTTATGTTTAAAACTGTTCATATGAGGAATGCATTAGACTTAATAAGTGTTGGGTAGAGCCCTCTATAGCTCCATGTTCCATCGGTAAGTCTCATGAGACAAATTAGTGTCTTGGCACAATGCCTTGAAAAAAACTTATTTTCTTCTTAGCATTAGGCCTTGACTATGTGGTTATGATAGTTTGGCATTATGCATTCCATCATTATGAAAGTGGTTATTGATATTTCATGTTATTATTAAACTAGTAGAATATCCATGTGAATAAGTATATGGAATTATTTCATTTTATTTCTTCCTTATTATGTTGAAGTTCATGTTTGAAAAGGCTTTTGTTTTAGTTATACATTGCCTTAAATGTTTACGCATATTTTTGAAAGTTTCCACTATATTGTTATCATTACTTGAAATTTGTTCTCATCCCTTTATATGTTTTATTTTTCCCAGGATGTGAATAAGTATTTTATGAATGACCTACATGGATAGTATGAGGGGATAAGAGTGTGGACTATGGATACTATATTGTTGTAGTTTTTAATTTTATGATGTAATGTAAACTTTATGAATATATCTAGTTATTTAACAGCTACTAAACTAATCAGTCTTTCGAGACATGATCTTTCTTGTGATCATGCCAATGATATGTACTAATGCACTGACTCTGGGAAAATGGGTTTGGGGCGTTACAGTTTGTATCATAGGATGTTTAGTAAAAACCATGGAAGCTAGATTTAGATAAAATCTGGTTAGAGCACATATATTTAAGATGGAATTTGAGGATTAGTATAGAAGAAATTTGTAGAATTTTGGTAATGTAGAGATTTTGTGAGTGTTCCGAGCAATGCATCCCTGACTGGATACGAGCAGGTAAAGGCGGCTCTGGCACAGATATACATAGGGTTAAAACCCAAAAACACCGCTTTTAGATATACTCGAACAGTAATTGGTGCACGACAATGGGTCTTGCTGCACTCTTGGTTACGACATTCTCGGGGGATATTCTTAGGATACCTCTCATTTTCATTACAAATAATTATGAAGGGTTTATGAGTATATAATTCCTCAATGAAAACATTTTTACAATTATGGATTATATGCATAAATTGTTCAATTTATGTTAAGTGTTTTATATGAATGGAATTATGTATTTTGATTCATAAATTGATCTAGTTTTTGACATTGTTTAGAAATGGTGCCTAGTGGTTGAAATGGAAACTATATGAATGAACACAATCCATGTAGGTATTTACCTCCTGCTCATGATAATTATAGTGGAGCTGGTGATGCAACTGGTGCTGATCAACTAATCCCCATACTGACACAACTCACTTAGGTGATGAATAATAACCATACCCGTATAGAGCACCCTGATCTGCAGCGTGGTGGATCAATGTTAGATCGGTTCATAAGGAAACAACCACCAACGTTCAATGGGAATACAAATACCTTAGTAGCTAAGCAATGGATAAATTCTCAATAGAAAATATTTCATGCTTTGGGGAGTAGTGAAAGATAAAAAATAATCATGGAAGTTTACCGTCTCTTTTGAGATGCTGATCAATGGTGGTCATTGATTAAAAACTTGAAGGAACATGGTGAAGTATCAAATTTGTAATGGATGGAGTTCAATGATATTTTTTTAGGAAAATAGTTTCCTCGTGACCATCAAGCAGATATGGATAGGAAATTTCTTGAGTCTGAGACAAAAGGATGATAAGAATGTCGCAAAGTATGAGGATAACATTACGAGGTTAACAAGGTATGCTGGAAATTATATATGTAACTCAAGAAGTAAGATTGACCATTTATTTGATAGGATATAACCATTTATCTATCGATCATTAGTCTCACAATCCTTCTCATCATACAAAGACATTGTCTCATGTGGTATCAAGACAGAAAAGTAATTCTCTAAGTCATATGACATTAATGCAAAGAAAGAAAAGAAATGATTTACTGATCAATCTGGGAATGGAAGTAAGGTGAAGAAGGGAAAATTTGAATATCCATCATGCAGTAAATGTGGGAAGAAACACCCAGGTACTTTCTTAAAAAGAATGAGAGTCTGTTACAAGTGTGGTGAAAAAGGCCACCAAGCTCGTGATTGCAAGGGGAAGAAGGAAGCTATCGATATCCAATGCTACAATTGCAGGGAGATTGGAAATTATGCAAATTATTGTCCTAAGAGTCAAGGGAACTTACATTAGAGAAGGCAAAGTGATAAAGGCCAAGCTTATGCTATCACTACTCTCAGGTAGAAGCTCTAAAAGACGTGGTGAATGTAATTTAATGGTTTCCTCATGTTTAGAAAATGCATTATTTGATTCTGGATCATCGCATTGTTTCATATCTTCCTAGTTTGATAAGAAAATTATATATTTCCAATTTGATTTAACAAGGGAGTTGTCAGTTAAAACTCCTAAGGGAAGTATAATTGCAACAATGTTTTGTGAATCAGTCCCTATTAGAGAACATAAATGTTCTTTATCCGCTGATCTCATCGTCATACCTACGATTAAGTTTGATATAACCCGTGGTATGGATTGGCTTTCGGACCATGATACGAATATTTATTGTAAGAAAAAAGGGTTTACAATTTTTGATGATGATGATGAGAAAAACCTTATCTTTAGAGAAGAATCATCACCACATAATTCTTATCTAGATCCACCCCCAGTAGCTCAACTAAGTCAAATTATTGGGGAGGAAAAGAATGAAATTATTGTGTGTGAGTAAAGGAATGTTCAAATAGAGTATGTACCTATTGTGAAATAATATATAGATTTATTTTTGGAAGATTTACCTGGACATCCTCCAGAATAAGAAGTTGAGTATTCCATTGATTTAATTCCTGGATCTAGGCCTATATCGAAAACCACTTATAGAATGGCCACTATGAAATTAGTTAGAACTAAATAAAAAACTAGAGGAGTTGAGTAATAAGGGATTTATTCACCCTTGTGTTTCTCCAGGGGGATCCCATGTTCTTTTTGTTAAAAAGATAGATGTATCAATGAGGTTATGTATCGACTATAGGGAGATAAATGATATAACAATAAAAAACAATTATCCCCTACCTTGCATTGATGATTTATTTGACCAACTGCATGGAGCTCAATAATTTTCAATGATTGACCTTCGATCTGGATACCATCAGTTTTCTGTGAAGAAGGAAGACATTACGAAAACAGCTTTTCGAACAAGGTACGAGCATTACGAATTTTCGGTAATGCCATTTGGGTAGACTAATGCAGCCTCTGTATTCATGGATCTAATAAATATAGTATTCAAGGAATATCTCAATGATTTTGTGGTGGTATTTATTGATGGTATCTTGGTATACTCCCAAAGGTACGAAGATCATGAAAATCACTTTTGCATTATCCTGAAGACTCTGAGAAGACATGAATTATTTGGGAAGTTTAGCAAGTGTGAATTCTAGAATCAGGAGATTTATTTTCTTGGACATATTGTCTCTCAATATGGAATCTTTTTTGATCCTTCTAAGACCAAGTCAATCCATAAATGGACAGCACCTACGAGTATAACTAAGGTACGCAGATTTATTGGTTTAGCAGGTTATTGTTGATGTTTCATCCAGAATTTTTCCCGGTTGGATAACCCATTAACAAAGATCACACGTAAAGGGGTTAAATTAATTTGGACAAAATTGTCTGAAGAATGTTTTGAATAACTGATGAGAAGATTATTCAATGCTCCTATATTAACTATACCATTGGGAAATGATGAGTTCTTTATTTATAGGGATGCATCGAAGAAAGGACTTGGTTATGTCTTTATGAAAGATGATAGGGTTATTTACTATGCATAATGACAGTTGAAAATTCATGAGCAAAACTATCCTACTCATTATCTTGAGTTAGAAGTTGTGATCATTTCTTTGAAGATATGGAGGCACTACCTCTATGGTGAAAAATGTGAAATTTATTCTGATCGCAAGAGTTTGATGTATATTTTCTCACAAAAATAACTAAACATGAGGCAAAGGAGATGGATTGAATTTCTCAAGGATTATGATTTGTACGATACACTACCACCCAGGGAAGGCAAATAAGGTGGAAGATTCTTTGACCAGAAAAGATAATGGAGTTTTCAACATGATGAGAATTGAAAGGGATCCTATTTTCAGGGATCTATTGACGATGGATATGGGAATTTCTATAGAAGTTGAAACATCAAAACGTTTTCAAATGGTTTCCAAACCATCTTTACTAGAAAAGGTAAATAGTTCTCAGACCGGTGATGTAGATTTTCAAAAGAAGATTAAATCTGTGAATGATGGGAGATTGAATGACTTTGGCTATGAAGATGGAATTTTGAAATTTGGGAAGAGTCTTTGTATTCCCAATATACCTAATCTAGAAAGGGAATTGTTGGATGATTCTAATAGTTCCAATTTCTCTATACACCTTGGGAGCACCAAAATGTATAGAGACTTGAAAGAACATTTTTGGTGGGACAACATGAAGAGGGAGATTGCTGATTTTGTGTAATGATGTACAGTTTGCCAACAAGTGAATGCTGGAAGGCAATAGCCTGGAGGAGTTATGCATCCTCTACCCATAGCAGAGTGCAAATGGGACAATATTACGATGGAATTTTTCATGGGACTACCAAAGACTCCTAGAAGGAATGATGACATATGGGTTATTGTTGAAAGTCCTACCAAGTCAGTACATTTTCTTGATATAAGGGAAGATTTACCACTTGAACGTCTAGAAAGGCTATATATTAATGAAATGGTGAGACTTCATGCAGTACCCTTATAGATTGATTCTGATCTTGACCCCCATTTTACTTCATCATTCTGGAAGAGTCTTCTGAAGGCCTTGGGTACTGAACTTTGTTTGAGCACTTCCTACCACCCTCAAACAGATGGACAATCAGAACGGACTATTAAAACCATTGAAGACATGTTGAGATCCTTCTTGCATGACTTTCAGGGTATGTGGGGTCAATATTTACCTCTGGTAGAATTTTCTTATAACAATAGCTTCCATTTGAGTATTCAGATGGAACCATATGAAGCGTTATACGGAAAGAGATGTTGCACACCAACGTGTTGGGATGACATTGGTGAACGAAAACTTGTATGCCCAGAACTGGTGGAGGAAACAATTGAATAGGTAAAGCTAATCCAAAACCACATCAAAGCAGCTCAAATTAGGTAGAAGAGATATGTCGATAACTGAAGGAAGGATTTGGAATTTCAGGTAGGAGATCATGTTTTCATGAAGGTATCTCCATGGAAGGGACTTATACGTTTCAGTATCAAGGGTAAATTTAGTCATAGGTACATCAGACATTTAGAAATTCTAGAACAAATTAGGGCGGTAGCTTACCGTTTGGCAATGTCGCCAAGTCTCTTAAAAGATCACATTGTGTTCCATGTATCACTATTGACGAAGTACATGCCTAACTCAACACATGTAACACCTATGAGGAATTAGAACTAGAACCTGATCTGTCATATTGCGAAGAGCCCATCAGGATTCTTGATATGAGAGACATGTACTGAGAAACCGAACGACTCATCTGGTAAAAGTTTTGTGAAGAAATAATAAGATGGAAGAGGCAATGTGGGAACCCGAGGAACTTATAATGAAGAACCACCCTATTATTTTCATGCGGAAGTATTCTAGAAATTTTGAGGATGAAATAATTTAAAGGTGGGGAGAATGTAACACCCCAAGATTATGGTTGGCTTCCCATTGAATATTACAGTAGCATGTCTTGTACGCAACTTCGAGTTCTAACACAGACAGCACAACCAATCAAACTAGTTGTTATGAATAGTAATATCCACTTTTTTTAATTTTATAAATTTTATCTTTCAAAAATGACTTCATTTTTGGATTTGGAATATCAAAATTAGCCTACGGTAAAATTTTGATATTTTTCTGAAAACCTTCAATTTTTTGATTAATAGTGAAAAAACACTGAGTTATAGTTTAAAACCGAATTTTTATTTAAATAATTATTTATTTTATTTAAATTTAATAAATGTCAAAATAGATAAATAATACCTAAATATGTTCAATGTAATTCATTGGAGTTAGTTTACAATAATATTATATATATATAAATTTAATTGAACTTTTCACCCTCTTTTTCCCACCTCCTAGAAGAATTTAGAAATTCTCATAAAACATAATTTTACCGCTTTTGTGAGTAGAATTTCAAAAATCTGAGAGACACAGTTAATATCAAGGTGTAAAATGTGGTTCAATAAGATGAAAATAATTTTTGGTGAATAGTAACTTTCTACTTTTATTTATCACGGTTAAAATAAAATAGGGAAATTAAGGGTAAAAATGATATTAATATTACCCTAAAAAATGTCCTAATTCTATTGAACAATTTTATCTCATCCAAAAACTACCATAGGAATAAAATATTATCATTTAGGACCACTTGTATTAGATTAGGACATTTATTATTATTTGATTCAATGAAGAGGTAAAAGAGTTAAAATCAAAGTTTATTTACTAAAAAACTTTTAATATAGGGTTATATATAAGTAACATTCAATTGTAAATATTCATTAGAATGATAAAAATATTTCATATATAATTATATTTTATTTATAATTTTTAGACATTAAATAATTTAATTTATTTATGACACAATGGTGATGCAGTAATTACCTAATTAATGAAATATTAAAATAATTGATATTATAAATATCAAAATAAGTGTAATTTGATACTTTTTATTGATTACACTAATTTTATTGGTTAATATGACATATTAGGATTTATTATATATATTTTTTTCGAAGTAATAATGTTGTTATGAATTTATCAAAAATAAATACCCAATAGCATCAGAATTGACATAAAAGAGTTTTTAAAACAAATATTATATTATTAATTTATATTAAATTCCTAAAAATATAAAGTTCGGATAAAAGACTTATATCATGATAGGTGTATTATTAATGGACTACATGGAGGTCTCTTGGAGGTATATAGTATGTTTATTAACTATATAATATAAAAATACAATGTGACATGGTAAGAGTCAAACTAATTAACTAAGAGTTAAAACTAAAAGATAAGGTTAATATAATGACCCAAACCTGTCTAAATTCTATTTTTTGAGTGTTTTTCGACCCATCCCCACATTAACATTTAAATAATAAACTTTTTAGCCATTATAAATCTATTATTAATTTATTATTAAATAATATTTATAGCTTTTCCAATGGTGCCCCTCACCCTATTATAAAAGGGAACTCCCCCTTATCACTAATTTATACATTCAAAGCCTTTTGGCTCAGCCAAAACCTTCCCAAATACTCTCTCTACTTCCATAACTTAATCTTAGAGGCCTTAGATTGATCATAAAGCCAACATACATGGCCTTTTTGATCAAATCAAAAGGAAGAACCCGAAGATGTGGTAATGTTTTCACCACCCTCTTTCGAGTTCCTTTCATCATCAACTTCTTCTTTCATTGTCATTAAAATTCTAAAATAATAACTCCAGTATCTTATATATACTATGATGTTATTATAAATATGTTACAACCATATCTAGTATTCTATCCATCCTTTGAATGACATGTCACCGTACGTGTGTACGTACGGCTTACCGTCTCCACGTCGTGGTGTAATTGTTATTCAATAAATTATTATTTGGATGGGTATAATAATGATGTGTAATTCATGTAAATAATAAATATAACAATATAATTATTCTGTATAAATGATATACCATCCAATTATATAATATCAAAAGAATGACATTGTCACTTGTGCGTACGTATGGACTACGATCTCCACGAACACGATGATATTCATTCTCCATCATATCCATTCAATTATAATTATCATTTGATGATTTAAATATAATTTTTAAGGACTTGATGTAATTTTGTATAAGAATAAGATACAACCTATCCATGAAAAACATGGCTTACATAACAAAACATATAAAAGAATATGAGTAAGTTAACACCCAAAACAACAATAAAACTAAGATATTATTAACAAATCAATGTTAAAAGACCACATATGACATCATATTAATGTATATGATTATTTTATAATTTAATAAAAATTATTTCACCATTATAAAGGAGGTTTACTTACCCTCAAACAAGGAGAATTACAAGGTAAGGGTTATTTCACAATCTCTTCATTATCTGAGGTTGTTTATACATAATTATCTACTAGGACCTCTTTATCCTCCACATCCATGTTTCTTAAAAATGTATTCCAAGACATTCTTTCTATGTTACAGAATATGGGTTAAAGTCATTTATACCCTTGTATGAATTTATATAAGAGGTTTATAAATTAATCTTTCCGTCGTTTTCCAAACAAGGTCTTTTTTATCCTTTTCGACAAAATTAAGGTAAGAATGTTTTTTTAACATATATTGCGGGTGCGGTTATTTTCCTCCATTATAAAATCGTCGAAGCTTCCCCAATAATATTATAATAATATTTTCAATGAAAATATGTTATTTTAAAAATATATGACTCTTAAATGATTTCCAAATCGAAAGAGATATTTCTCTAAAAAGAGTGTTGATTTCATCTATATCAACATCCTTTGAGGGATTTTAAGTTTATATGGAGCTGATTTATTATGATACAAAACATCCATATTGTAGTGATGGTTTTGTGATATGTTTGACTATGGATGTGTTATTTTTATACCATTCATGGTTTATGAAGAATTTATTGACATTTCGTATGCTATTTTTAATATGAATGATCATGTTATGTTTAAACTTGTTCATATGTAGAATTAATTGGACTTAATAAGTGATGGGTGGAAGTCGCTATTTCTCCTAGATGCATCAGTTGGCCTCATGAGACAAATTAGTGTATTAGAACAAGGCCTTGACAAAATATTATTTGTAGTATTGGCATGAGGCCTTGGCTATGTGGTTAGGATAGTCTGGCATTATGCATTCCATCATTATGAAAGTTGTTATTGATATTGCATGTGATTATTCGACTAGTAGAATATCAATGTGAATAAGTATACGGCATTATTTCATTTTATTTCTGCCGTATTATTCTGAAGTTCATGTTTTAAAAAGATTTTGTTTTAGTAATACATTTCCATAAATGATTATGCTTATTTACGCAAATTTCTTCTATATTGTTATCCTTTGTGGGCATTTTAGCTCACCACTATCTATGTTTTATTTTTCCCCGGATGTGAATAAGTATTTCATGGACGACCTGCCGGGATATTATGAGGGTATAAGAGTGTGGACTATAGAGACTCTATTGTTGTAGTTTTTCATTTTATGATATAATGTAAATTGTATGAATGTATCTAGTTATTCCAAGGATACTAAACTAATCGTTCATTTGAGACTTGATCATTCTTGTGATCATGCCAATGATATGTACTAATGCACTGACTCTGGGAAATAGGGGCCAGGGCGTTACAAAAAACACTATATTTTATATTTTGGGGAGTGTATTTTCATATTTTGGATATTTTTGGGGTTCTGTTTTAATCAAAATAGTATAGAGAAAAAGAAATATTTTATTAATCTTTATTTGTTGTTGTATTTATTAGATACTTTTTCTAAAATAGGGACTGCTTTAGAAATATTATCTCTTGAATATATTAATTTCTGAATAATAATATCCATATAATATAATATCTATTGCTGGAACTATGATGTTCAACCTAAATCAACTAATCAGTCACATTTCATTTACTAAAGTATCAACTACTCATACAAAAATATGGTGGACTCTTAGCTTCTTGATCTAAGATATGGATAACACGATCTCAGTTAAAGATCCAGAAGGAACTATTAATATTATTGTTGAAAATGTTTCAACTTCCTAAACCTGGTTTTTGATTTTTCTATTCTTTATTAGAGGACCATTCTAGTGAAATTAACCAATCTCATAGAGAAATTGATTGGGAGTGTAGACTTGTGGATATTTGTACCCCGAACCACTATAAAAAGATATATTATGTATATCTGTTTATCATATAACTATTATGAAATACCGATATAAACACACCATATCCACATTAATGAATATGAGTGTTAAATGTACGATTTTGGAAGATTACTAAGAAGACAAAATTCAACCCCTTCTTATGTTACTTTGTCATATTCTTACATAAAAACACATTAAAAAAGACTGATTATCAAGACCCCTTTTCAATACATGTTATCACATGAATGGAAAAAATATAATCTAAATACATTTAATAGGTTCCCCTAAAAATGTATCTGGATTCAAAACACATGTGAAATCATGTCTAAGACCTCCATTTATTATATATGTCTTAGGATGCACAGTTGTGTATTAAATCATTGATTTATGAACTATCCTTCAAGGAATATATTTCTCATTTTGAACTAAGGAATTATACTTTGTGATATGAAAATTTAACATTTGGTTAGGTTCATGATAATTAATATGTTCATGAGAACCCACCATCTAATTAAATTATGTTAACATGATTTTCATATTCTGCAATGCTCTCATGGAATTATTAGGTGACAATGGATGAGTTGCATTGATCAAAAAACTTGTCATGTACAATTCATATTGATCTCAAAATAATTGATTAACATGTCACTATTTTAAGATGACAATTGTAATACAATCTTTGTTTGTCATGATATATCTTATCGACATGCCATGATTGTCAAGTGACACAAAATTTACATTATAGAATTTTCATGTAATAGCTTATTTACATCTATCAATTTTCATGTGACAACATGAATACATTTCATGATAATTTAATCATAGATTAATGAAATATTTGTTATGACATGTGGTTTCAAAGATGAGCTATGTTGGTCTTATAAAAACATTTTAATATAACCAAATTTCCATGAAATTTCTCATTAACAAGTCAGTATGGTAATGAAATAGCCTAAAGTCTTCTCAAGTTGATAAAGTGACAACATGTATATACATCCTCTTTAAATTTTTGAATTATATTAGAAATTTCAGTTTCAATCATATAACGAAATATGAGAGAATACAGTAGATTAGGTGATATACTTTGGGCATGTTCATTGTAATCAGTCAATTGTGCATTGACATTTCCACATCGATCATGAAAATCATCAAGAAAATAAATAATAGACACCCTTGAACATTATTATCTTGTTATATTTACACTAAAAATATTACATCGGAACAATCAATGCATATCAAGTAGACAACCACTACATGTTGAGGAGATCCCCTATGATAAGTAATCCTTGACTGAAAGATGCCTAACCTATGGACCTCCAGTTGTATCCCCACTACAAATGGGATGTCCCTTTAATGGGATATGGTTACACACTCTTGCAACCCTTTTGTTGTTATGTACTCAAATATTCAATTCATGTTCACTATCTATATTTATCAATAATAAGAGAATGAATATGTATTCCAAAGGGCATACATCCTGGTATAAGGTCCTATAATTCCAAAAACCTCAAGGGTACTCACAATTCCTCTGAGTGTGATCCCCCACCTTAACCCATCAGTTGTTTATGGGATAACTGTTATATGATAAATATGAATCATTACTAGTCATGATACATGAGATACCATACATTGGATTGAGCTCCAATGGGCATCAACATTGTTGTAAGTCCCTCCATCTCCTAGAAGACATTAAACCTTCTTTATCAATCAATAGATGAGAAGTGAAATCATAAATGAGCATCCTTTTATGTTTAATCTACTAGCATTACCAGATGTACCTAAAAACCAAATGTGGGTAAGGTATAAATTGATCTTCGAATACTCTCATTCCTATTATAAATTATGATATGTAGGATTCCATTCTATGGAATGATTTATATAACATATCCTCAATTAGATAGGAATGCATATATATCAAAGGTAAATGTTAATGTGTAAGCTAAATACTAATATTATCTCATAGAAGGTGTCCAATATTCCACATTCACTTGATTCTCAAATTTACCATGGATCACACAGTCTTAAGAACATTTTATGATTGAATCGATAGCATTAGGAGAATGTCATCGGTGTGGGAAAATCATTGTGATGAAATTATGATTTGTTTCTCTTCTTTATAGAACGTGACATACTCCCATTAATACAATCCATGGAATGATTATCAGAATATTTCCCTCACATGGACTCTATATTCACCTCTCTAATGATACATATGACCATAGATAGAACTATGTAGATTCGAATTCCTTCCATAATCAGGATACACATGACACCACAATAATATCTAAGCCCAACATTTTCTTCTAAGATATATGACATTAAATCACATTTAAGGGTCTAGACACAAGACCGTAAACTATGTCAAAAAAATAAATGGCATTTGATTCCAATTTTCAATGGACACATGGGATACCTCATAAAGGTTCAATACCACCACAGTGACTCCAACTGCTTCCCTAGATGACAATAAACTCTAGATTTCCTAGACATGGTTGTAAAGTAAATAATAACAGATAAATATGAGAATGATATATAAACCATTATATGAATTCTGTTTTCCCAATAAACACATGGTTTAAATATTGTTATTGAATCATTGGTAACTAGTAATGTACCATGGAATGGGGTAGGTTATGTGCAAATATCTTAAAACTATTAAAAATAATGAAAGTAGGAAATAATTCCAAATAAAAAATTATGATGAGCTTAACCTCCCATCCCTGAAAAAAATTATAGTTCCACAAATAATATGTTATGAAACTCCAATCGACCAAAAAACACATTTGGAATTTCATGAGATTCTTAGAAAATGGTATACCTAATGTGAGTGATTGAACAAAGCATTCAACCACCCACAATCAACTCATATTTCAAAAACCCATTGTCATATTTCTAAAAACAATGTTTTAGTAATAATTTTATTACTCAATCTTTGTTGTTTTGGAATGGTTATATTAGTATTTAATTCATTTTCAATAAATCACAACCTATTTTTTAAAATTTATTACAAATAGATCATTATGGATTTAAAAAATGAAAGTCCCACATAATAATACCACAAAATTAACCGATAACATCGTAACACATTTTGAAAATACTATTTTAGTATCATGACAATTCTAGAAATTTTAAATTCATTCAAATGGAATGATTATCAAGGATTATATAAAAAATGATGCTAAAATATTAACACTACAAACAACTAATGGTCAACATAAGATGAAAAAATTAACAACTTTTTTATAAATGAATATATATGATTAATACAAAACTTAATATAAAATTATATTTTTCGTAATAGATGAATAATAATATATTTTTACTATATTTGAAATAATAATATGTATATGAAAGAGTTAATACATATTTATGGGTTTTGTTACCCCAATCACATTTCCTTTTGTTCATTTTTTATGGGAATCAATTTTTTTGGGTAAAATATTCATCAGGATTGTATTTTAATGTATATATTTTTAATATTTTATTTGTTTTCATTTTCTTCTCAAGATTACTTTTTTTATTTATTCAAACAATTTAAAACATGACATTTTAAGGGTTTTGATTGAATCATTCTTCTTTTATTTTGGTAAATGACTATTTTATTTTAATTGGATCAACTATTTTTGGATTATTCTATTTGGTGATTGTGTTTTATTATATTGAAATATTCATAAATTAGTATCTACAATTATTTCTTATAACCTATTTTTCAAATGACTCTTACATGAACGACTATGATGTATTTAAGGGTTCTTTATAAGAATTACCCATTATTGTGATATAATACATTTAACCGCATGTGCTTTCATAGTGTATATACTACCCAAGAGTTTTATCAGAATTTAAATGATATTGACATGATTTAAAAATCATTCATTGTTTCCAACTTTCAAGGGATTTGTTTTCAACATTTATCAATGTAATAATTATTTATTCATAAATATCACATTGAAATATATATGGTATATAAAAAAATTACATTGGGGATAAATTATATGTTGACTCTATATAAGGCCCCATATATTTTCTTCTCACACGGTTAAATTTTTTAACATTTCATATAACTATTTAACCATCCATTGGCTTAAAATTAAAATAAAATGATCATTATACATATAGTCTATACTACTTGTTTTTTTAGAACAATTCCTCTTCATATTCATATTTTTCCCATATTATGATAAATATTCCCTTATCAATACTTATGTAAATTATAAATGTTAGTTTCTATTTTAAATGAAATTATTTTACAAAAAATGTTATGTTAATTTTTTATAAATTTTTTATATTCCCTCATTCTCCCGTAATTTTCATTGGTTTTCAATAAAAATAATCCCTATAATGTTTTCATAAATTATCCAATGTATGTTTCAATCAATATTTCATTTTATTTATGAAAAATGTGTTTTTAAAAATCATTAAATTTCAAATTAAATTATATACAAAATTGAAGGGAATTTATTTTTTATTCAAATACTTTTTATTAGGATCAAATTGGGATGTTTCTAAATCTATTGGTTGGGGATCGAATTAGTTTGGGATTAAATAATACTAGTGATGACACTATCCATTTTCTAACACCTCCACATCAGTAATGATTTTATCTCGCTCAGTCAATATACTCGAATACATTGCACATATATACATAAGGATAAAAAGTAATGTCATAATAAAATCCAAATATCTTAATCTAGGACACATTAAATTTAGATTACTATGTATCTAGAGTTATTTTGTTATTATTCCAAAAATAACATTTTATTCATACTATCAAAATAATATTTGCAAAGTGTATAAAAATGAACCAATTATCCTTTCACCAACCTGGTCTCTAAAAGCACCTACTCGTAGTTAATATCCATTGGATATCTACATGTGAAAATTTATTTATTATTAACAGTGATACACAAATTTACTTAGATACATTAACATTATTTATAATCATACTCAAATGAAATCAACATAATGGATTAATATAAATTATATTAATTACTATGATATCATAGATGCAAAATAATTAAAATACCACCAGATCTTGTTCTATTTACTTCGAAATATTAATGTTATCACTTGGATATCAAAATGCATCTTCCTTAATGTGATTATAAATGAGTAAGGATGTAAACAACTCACTTATTTTTATTATTATTCAATAAAAATAATGGTTTCCTACATAAAACCCTAGAAAAAATTCATTTAATCTATAACATAATTATATTAATATAGAGTTCAAACCCTATATTGGTCAATCATTATTGCACTAGAAGCAATGGGTGGCTATCTCTCTTACCATTATATAGAATTTGTTGCAATATGAACATTACCAAATCCCCCAATAATTCATTGATATCAACTTGTAAAATATATATATATATAATTATAGTTATTTTCTTATATTATTCTTTATATTAATTTCACTTTCACTAAATATATCTCAAATATTTTTTTCTATAGTGACAAAATACATCATATTCATTGATGTTATTTTAAATTCATTTTCCACAATGTATTTATGTTGGTTTATCTCTATGGTCATATAATTTTTACCTTTTATTTTTCAGCTGTCTATAATACATTTTATATAATACACTTTCTCTTCCATTAATTTCTTTTTAAACTCATTCAATAAATGAGTAAAGTTCTCTTATTTGAATTAATTAATATTTAGTATTTATTTCATCATTCTACATATAAATAATCACATATTTGTACAATAAAATATATTTTATTTATTTATTTTCAAATCATTAAATTTATGTATGAAAAAATGATGTGGCTTTGCAACCTGCATTGTGATAATATTCTATTCATTATTGGAATATAATTTTTTTGTATAATTAGTGATGTTTACATAAATAAAAAATAGTTGATGTGAAATATATAATTTAATCTCGCATTACTCATAAATTATCTAACATAATTTGTTTGATTAATATTACCAAAGATGACATTCCATTGCAATACTTTTTTTTTCAGTCTAAACTATCTTCCAATGATTTTTTTGAATCATATAGTTCTTATATCATTAAAAATTACTATAAATAGTGGTTTTTTTATCATAGGATACACACTCATTATATATATATTATATGTAGAAAACGTTTAAAGTGATCTGTATAACATTGAAGCTGTAAATATCTTATACTAATATACTATTATACGTGATCAATATCTAACATGATACTAATATTTCATGGTGGATTTTTTCTGTAGAAACTTAATTAACATTGGGATATAATATGAGATTATATCGTTTGATATAAAATATCTTATGATACCTAATATCTAATGTGATCCCATTATCATTCCCAAATGACTCATCTTATAAGCTATCCTCTTGCAGATTTATCATATAAAAAATGCATCTTATGTGACATTTATCCTAGACGCATTTCTGTAAAATAATATATTCTAATCATAATAAATTTCATTGAACATATATTATGATTTAGTATATATTATAAAATTAGTCATTCATATCTTTTGAGACTATTATTTTCTACATTATTATCATAGCTAGTGAATCTACCTTACAAAGAAGGTGTATCTACATTACAGAATTAAGACCACTTTATTGACTTGGAACAATTTTTTGAAACCTCTTCCATTTTAACTAATTAATATCTTTTCAATCCTAATTTCTAATTTAAATGACTAATCAAATTCCTCACCAATTTAGAATCATTATTTTAGATAGTTCCTTTATTAAAACATATTAAACTCTTATTTTTCATCACTAGAAGAACTTATTTAAACATCATATTATTTATCATAGATCGTAAACTCATCATGATTATTATTAATAGATATTTGGAACAACCCCATTATCATCACATCGACTTCCAACTCCATACATGTACATTTTCATGTAATCATATACTTATGACATAAATATTAATAGATCTTATTAAATATTCATGAAGAAAATCTACAATCCAATAACTAACCAATGATCATCAGAAACCATAATTTTCACCTTAATGGATCTAAATACATATCTAATGTTGAAACTTTCTTTTTCATATCTATAATACTCCAAAATTTTTTATACATCAATTATTTATATAATATGTATGTTTTTCATAAGAATATTTAAAACTACTCATATAAAAATTTATATTTTACATCATGGAAAAAATACATAAATATAATCCCCCCAAATCCCTTAAAATGATTATTTGAAAACAATAAATGATTTTATTAATATTCATAACCTTCATGCCTTATGTGCTCCTTCAACTCCTTATCTAATAATGACTGTTACAAGGGAAATATTTGATTTTTATTAGTAATATTATTCAGAACTCTAATAAACTTATAAACCATGCATACTTTTAATGATATTCTTGGTCACATAAAACAACCTCCAAGAAACACTTCATCCAGACAATGAATAACTAAAACATCACTTAACAACATTAATTCTTAATAAAAATTAATAAAAAAATAAAATGTGGAATAAACGTTTTCTGATGTAATTTATTGGTTTTTTTATTATATTTTATTATTTATTAATGTTTCTCATACTTCAGTTGTAGTAGTTCTAAAATTTTCTATGATCCACCTTCTTTTTATGGAAGGATTATAATCATGTATTATGATAATTTTATATGAATCATTCCCATTCATGTAATTTAATAAATATATGATGCAATTTTGATGGGTTAAGTGTTCAGGTTACAATAATATACATGATCCATCATTATGTTACTGTTGGTTCATCATTTTGGAAATAATCAATGAAAAATGAAAATTATCAAGCTGTATGAATTGATGGAGGCCATGTCCTTATGCCAATGTCCATAGACTAAGGACAATGTGTTGAATTTGCAGTGTATAAGACATTGTGATATAGTCCGTACACCCAACTACTTCACCTAGATTCTTATTATGGACTACCATTTCTAGTTTGTGCACCTTGATGAATAGAAAAAATATAAATGTTTTTTTTCTGTCATGCAGTAATGTAACTTGTAAGAGTAATAAACCCTTTCCTTCCAGGGAATATAAAATTTTGTCATGGATACCATTTTGGAAATATCTTCGTGTGATGAAAAAAACCCAAATATTATCATATTCATCTTGGATTTCTTCTTTATCATTATGTTATTAATCAAAAAACTAAGTGAAATAACAAAAAAAAGAGGGTATTTGATTTAAGTATTGTATTAATAAACATTATAGATGACCACTAGAACCCTAGTAAAGCAATATAAGGTGTATGGGACCTCCAATAAAATCAATAGTAAGGTGTATTATACAATAATCTCACCAACGACATAATAAATGTTTAACACATTTTTCTGACATCCTAATAAAGAGGTATTTCACCCAAAATGTCCCCCAAGTAGAAAATTCATCAAGCCTCCCAATAGGTTGATATTTCACCATACCTATCAACATAGAAAACACATCACCTAGATTTCCATTTGTTTAACACTTCATCCTAGACATCTACTGGAGTGGATTTTAACCTTAATTTTCCTCTTGGGTGCTACTTCATCCCAACATTGTAAGTACAACCAAAAAATTGACTATGTATCCACAAGGAAGAAACATCACCCTAGAAATCTAATAATGGTAATAAATTAACTTATCTAACTACCTCGATGTATCTTCACTGTATATTAACATCATTGGAGACATATTACAAAGGCTAACGTACGATACACTCCACCCAACTATATAATTTGGGTTTCAATTATCGCAGAAATTACTACTAGTGAACTATATTAGTCTATTATGATAAAACCATATGATATCATCCAGGTAATATCATTAAATAAATTTTTTCAATGGGGATTGAATAATTTACCAAAAGGAATTATGAACAGTAATTAGACCATATCAAATCACTACTAAACATTAATCCTCATTTAATCATCCATGACAATGTGGGATACATGATATGGTTATTAACATCAAAATACATCTCTTCTATCATATACTACATTGATAAAAGGAATATCCTACTTTTCATCCATCACTATTTTGGTAATCAAGGAGTGTATAATATTTTATCTCAATGATATTGTGGTCATTATTATGATAACATAGGTGAGACCTCTCCTAGGTAACTCGACTCATATTGGATAGAAATGTGTTGAGATAGAAGCCTTGGTCTAACTCAATGATAAATTTATGTTTGTTACTCTTACCAATTCATAATTTTTCACATGTTACCATTGATTATTTCGTCACTATTACTCATCAATGTGGAATACACTTCAATATAAGGCTATCCCTTTAATAATACCAAATATCTATCTTATTGGTCTATATAATTAGAGCTACAACCATCCTTCCAAATATAATCCTTCAACTGGTAGGTAGTAGAATAATATATGGGAATTGTATGTCTGATCCCTATACATATCCTTGATTCGTCAAAGAACCAGATAGTACATCAAATCAGAATACCTAAATCATCATCTTTGGGACATATGCCTACTGTGACCCTTTCTAAAAAGATAATATTACCTAAATACATCCATCCTGATTGGTTCGTATACCCACATAAAGGATTCTCAGTGGGTCACCGATGAATAATACACACTAAATCCTTTTTAGTTCTCTATATCACAAAAGAAACAACCCTTCTGCAAAAAGTTAAATTTTATTCTCTGGTCCCATCACATGAATTTAAACTATGTGACTAAAAATATTATGGATTTGATTCCTATAAAACCCTGATACATAGAATGCATTGATGAGGTTCATTAACGATATCCATGCCTCATGTTTGAATAACCAGAAAAATCAAATCATTTTTTCATTCCTAATAACATTAAATTATATGGAATTTCATTTTACGCGCAACTATACTATGTGGTCTTTTTCCATTCATGGTGTTATCATGGAAGCCATGTCCATGGGATGGATCCATTAATAAGAAATACTACTTCCTTAGATGGTGAAAAAATAAGTTTTCCCTAGTATGTGGAATAAATCCATATTATAATTAACCAAGAAAATAAATATTTCGAAAACTCGATATATATATATATATATATATCGACGAGATGATGAAAAACCATTGATATGTATGTAGATATTCACATAGTCAATTTTTTATCAAATCACATGAATATTAGTAACCCATACCACACTTGGATATGGTAATGACTAAAAAAATAAATATTTAATATTTAATAGTGTCATACAGTATACCATATCCCGAAAAAGGAATGATGAGTCAACCCTCTCATCCTATCGACCAATGGTCCACTCAAAACAACATAGTTAATGTCTCACAGACAATATGCCTCTAAGAAGGGGGTATAGAAAAATTAAATACCAAAATTTTCATACCGTGCTTCAGAAGTGAAAGGGAAGACATTAAATCATTTCTCCATTAACGGTTAAATAATATCATATGTTAGGAATTATGTTTCTCGTGTTAAAATCCATGCATAGTGGCATGTCGGAAATGAAATATTGAACAACACTTCAATATTTTACAGGTATTTATGATTGATTTTCCATTCATTACAGTATATGATTATTTTATAGTCTTATTATTTATTTTTATTGAACCTCACATGGATAATAGTACTCTCCAGACATACAAGTCATTCGTGAAATTTATTAAATGAAATATATAATCCTTTGATACAAATACAATCTGCAAGCTAGTGATTTTCTCATGTTAGTCCATTTCTAAAAAAAGAATGGTCACCATATTGTTCATTATTCTAATTATAATCATTATCCATGTATATAGATATATTCATTATAGATGATTATCGAAATATAATTTTCATCTTATAGGACAATGTCAATGTCATAGAGTATTCAAATCCAGGAAATGAAAAAGATTGTTTGAGAGTACAATATAGATGAATACATCCCATCATTGGATTCATATGGAGAGATCATCTACGAGGTAAATCCCATATAATTGTACTTCCAACCGAGGAACAGGGTGAATCACAAGGTCTCTACCACCACGTACAACCACTATGAGAGTCTATCCTCTAATCTTGAAGATGATTCCTTCATTACCCATAAGTGTTATAGAAGGATTTATTATACAATTCGTCATTTTTTAAGGTTTCTATGTGGTGTAATCAAAGTATTATCCGTCAATAAATAAAATTATTCTTGGTTTTACCCATCTATAAAACACTATGGAATTAATTCAAGAGAAATCAATCCAATTCAAATAGACAATGAAATCATATAAGATGAATCTCTTTCGAAAACAGACCATTTGGGTAAGGGAGAGGGATTATATCCCTATTAAATCTAATCAAACACATCAAAAAATATAGATAATAGATAAAGAGTTTGATTATATTCCTTATACCCCCCATCAATATGGAAAACATGTTGTAGAGTTATTAAAAATGTTATGGTTTAATATATAAAAAATAAATGGAGAAGGAATATATCCCCCCCAAATAGAGCTCGAACATATTTTCTAGAAGTGAATGGGGATCAATCATATGTATCTACTAAATCCATTAAATATTAACATTGTATTCTAGAATATATAAATGACAACCGTTGGAATATTCATATAGTTCTTTCTGGATATTCCTAATTATTTATTGCAAATACACCATGGATTTTCATCAGCATATGGAGAAAGATATTTGGGTGGGTGGTGGTATATTCTATTTCCTAATGGTTATCCTCATTATAATATCTTATTGAGTAATAATTAATATCTTATTAACCTTATTATCATTCCAACTAAAGTTATATGAAATATCATGATGATCATTCGAGGGTAGGGTCACATCACTTCTACTATTAGAAGAGATCATTGAAATATTTTGATATTTATCATAAAGTAATATCATATTCCTTCTCATTCTAGAGGTGTTTGGCTACATGATAAATTATAACCTAACAGAACACTAACATTTATTCCCATGTCCATGGATCCCATTAATGTATCCCAATGGAATAGATGAAAGAGTATTCTATCATTCTTAAACTAACAATAAAATCATTCAAACATATTCTTCTACAAAAAAAGATCATGAACAGACTCATATACTCTAACCCAATACTTCATAAAGAAAAAATAATCATATTTTGTTAGTCACAATTTACAACTATGGGTATATTACACAAATAGGTCGTGGGACTCCTACGAGGTTTACAAGGAAAGATAGTTATTTCCCACACTGTATCACTGAAATTTCAATCAAGGTTCTAACCCCAATATCATGACAATGAATATATAATAGGTCTTGGTAATATAATAATATAACTCAGCAGAAGGATCATATGCCTTCCTCATTCAACTCCAATCTTCTTGATTCATTTCAGAACATCTTACCAATTTCATAAAAATCATGAATCATCTCATTACTGAGATAAATAATAATGTTCCACTATGGTCGTCCCTTGGTCACTAACATCAACATAAATGGGGTTCCTCCATTGTGAATCAACCATAGTGGCGCTCCCCATGGTTTTTATAGATCGTCAATAGAGGCCCCCATGGTAAAATATTTTTATATCCTCATTGAATGATGATAAAATATATAAATGAATTTCTTTACCATGAAAACTCATTCAAAACATGTAATCCTAGAGTTCCACCTTAGTGAATCTAATCCAATAACCATGTATTTCTTTTTCCTAGTACTCATTGTAGTGACCCCAACCATAATGAATTTTCATATCTACATAATTGGCTAAATAATAACTCACCCATTAATTTCCCCTAAAAATAGAGGCATTGGAGTGTTTCAGATCGACTACATCAAGCACCCCATCATTGAATTATGTTTATGGTTAGTTCCATACATCAAGCATCATTTACACCTGCCCCATAAATTCTACTATCATACATAACTGTGTTTTTTTAAATATAATATATTTCTGTGAAAAATTGGTTGGGATATGACCATTATGGTCAAATAATGTTTAGGAATCCCTCTTTTATGATGGGATTAATGGCATGGTTTTTTGGAAAGTGATAGACAATTTCAATATATCAATAACCTTATGTCAAATTGAATCTATAATTTATGAAATAAAAAATTTATTTATAGTTGAATTCATAACCTAACTATACCACAAATGAATGGGAAATGTCTTCTATAAAAAATGTATGATTATATTTCTAATTGGGAATACACTATCAAAATCTACGTGATGAGTAAAATCCACAACCTGGTTGATTTCTATACCATATTGGTGGATTAAAATCCATATGATGAAAATTTGTTGTATGAACATCAATAATACATCCCCAAAAAATAATGTAATTTCAATTGATAATTATGGATTATACACCTAACATAAAGATTAGGGTATGGGGAGAGAGTGTGGATTTACAATTCAACTATATTACTGATAAACATTATTCATTGTAGAGTTCAATATATAATGTTATTACCTCATCCAAGGTTTGAGTCATGGGATTTGAATATTCTATATGGTCTATGAAGGTTTAGAACAAAGTTAATGAACATGTAGTGGGTGATAAATCAAAAAATGTTCTTCAATTATAGTGGATCAAATCCCCAGTTGATGATCATCCATATTAAATTTATAAATTATTTATATTGATATGTATAAATTAATTGTAACATCTTTGAATCTACTCTTCAGTGAGGTTAAATATATTTTGAAAACCCCTTTCTTATTACCTTCTTTTCATTTTTTAATAATGTGTAGAATCTATGTAGCGATTATCCTGAAATTCACTATTGATTTCTAAGTGGAAAAAATATAAATTTGGTTCCTTGCATGGTGAGTCAATTATTATTTGGTATAAAAATTGGATGTTATGATATTATACATTCATATATTAATTTTTATCATTTTGTTTAGGTGAGGGGAAACAATTATAGTGACATTTTCTATGAAAAATGATTCATAATTAATATTTTTTGTCAACCATATATAAAAGAAATTTTTATATATTTATTGAGTTGTGTTTTAGGTATATATATTTTTTAATTGCATACCATACATTTAAAAAATATAATTCTATTTAATAAGACACATAAAATATAATAATAATAATAATAATGTTATTATTTTTGCATTATCTTGAGAAATAATAAATATATTTTTACCAAGTAGAAAATTAATATTTTCTCAATGGATGTGTTCTTGGTTTGTTCTCCTTCTTCAATATTTTTTGAATAATAGAATAAATATTTCATTATTCAATAAATATTTCTAATCCATAAAACAAGAATAAAATTATTCCTCGATCTCGATAATAATATTTATTATTAAAAAAATTAATATATAATTTAATCATGATCAATTGAAACACATATTTTGTTACCCTCTATAAATATTTTTTATTGGAATGAGGAGTTATTTAATATTGTCAATTATTTCTATCTATAAATGGGTCAAGGAACATAATAGGTAGATCTTAATTCCCTAATGTCAACAACCACATACAAATTCTCACTTTCTATCATAATTCATTTTTGATAATATCTTATAATACAGGTTGCACATATATTCCACCAACCTATATGTTTGATTGGCCTTTCATTGGATATCTAAAATAAACATGTCAATACACCTAGGATATGGAATTTAATTAGATTGTTATATTATAATTATTGTTCCAATATATAAACTCCCATAAAGATGGATTAGACTAATAATTACTTGACTTATCCATCAATAACATGTCATTCATGACAAAACCAACATAACCTTGTTACCAAAAAAATGTGGCTCAAATATATTGCTCATAGAATATAAATTTGATAGTCATGACATGTATTAATGATAATATTTAATTAAAAGAAAAATTAAATTTTCCCTTAAATAAAATTATATAATGACATAAAAATATGCATAATTAATATTAGCTTGTTTTTTCTCATTGTCTCATGTGTTAAAGATTTCAAATTTTTAGCATCATAAAAATGATCCTTATCAGATTACAATAACTTAAAACTAAATGTATATATAATATCTTACATATCATATATGTATTTAGGACTATAAAAACTATATTTGAGAATATCATCATGGTACATTAAGCATATCATCATAGTGAGGAACTAATATAACCCTATTAATGCAATATATACCCTTGTATACTATAACATTGAATCCATGAAGAAAAAATAACAAAATATATGAAGATGATTTATTAATATTCCATTAGTCAAATAAACATGTTATTAATGAATAACAATTTTTTCCTGAATACCATCTACATGATACCCCAAAAACGTCTACGAATTTTTTTATGACATATAGAATTCTAGAACTCACAAGATATTTATGTTTCTATATAGTAAAGGATTTGGACTGGGGGGTCCACCACGTTGTCTTATACAGAATCTATTCTCACTACTATATGAGAACTATTTGAAAATTGCCTTAAGAGGTTACACTTATAAATTATATTCGTTTTTCATTAATTTGAATTTGGATCATTTATAAGAGCACCGCTAAAGTATTATCACAATATACTATAATTGGATTTTTTATTTCATGTACCACATAGAGAATGCATGTGTTTTTAATATCTAAATAATCCTTTAGCTCCCTCAAAATACACAATATAATCATACTCTATTGTATAATTTTTGACTAGATACATCTTTGAGCTCTTTATATCAAAAAACCTACATTCAAAGTCATGAAATATTTGGTTGGTTTTATTAGATTGCCATGATATATTGGGAACAAGGATTTTCATATCCCTTTATTAATATTTTCTCTTATCCACCAATTATAAGGAACATATCTAAAATATGACTCCAATACTAAAGGAAATTAGTGACTTCCACCCAATGGGGGTCCCATTAGTTTTCTTCATGTACGCATACCACACTCTATGTATAAGCAACATCTAAACTAGTATATATAAAAAATTCATGACAAATACATTCACCAAAACCTATAGAATCCCTTCCATTTTTTATATTCATAATTTTTTGGAGGGCACATTTGACAAGAATTAATAATCCCATTTGACATTGGAAAAAAAATCCCCATAGTATTTTTATATACTAAATCTCATCTATATCGTAGAAATATACATGTTGTAACATAGTTTGAGCAGTCTCTTTGATATATCACGAAGGATATTAATCCTAAGAATATATGTATCTTTTCTTATTTCAATCGTGGAGACAAATTTATTCATATAGGGTTTAATAGACACTAAGATATGGTATTCCATTTACAATAAGTAATATTACATCTACAGAAACTTTTATGAAAATTTTTTCACTCCCACTAAACCATTTATATTAACATTGTTGACAATCATTCATTAAGTTAAAAAATGATTTATTCATTCATTAAAAAGAATTATCCCTATCATAAATAATTTTATCTGTACAAATAGATCTTTAAATTTTTATTAATTTGTTGACATAATTTGGAGTCGCACAACATCCATTTTGGGTCATGTAGAAATATTTTTAAAGGATGCCATTATGGAATCCCATTTTAAAATAAATTTTAAATACCATATAATCACGTAATGAAATAATTAAATGTGGTATTGTGAAGGATTTCAACATTGGAAAATTGGAAAATATTTATCCATATTCCATGATAACATATGTTTTTCGCCTTTTTGTAACAAGCCTTGAATTATAGAAACTAACTTGTCTATTATTGTCCATTTTCATAATTAATACCCATTTACATAAATTGTATTTAAATTTACTGATATATCTATCCAATTATATAATTTTTATTTTTACACGGAATCCGGGCCACAATTCACGTCATCAATCAACTTGGGTGATTTTGTGCCAATTACCGATTCTTTGTAGGCCGATGGATCATTATTATTATATAAAAATGAGTAACCATCAGTGGGGACTATAAAACCATATAGTTTTGGTTCATTACCATCTCTTGTAATCTTATAAATTACATGTGTTACTCAAAGTACATCTTCTCACACAAGTCATTGTGTTGTATGTTCATACACCAGAAATTATTTATATTTATCCTGGGATTCATGAATTCCCTTCATTATATCATTATTTTTCCTAGATATGTTATCCATATCATAGAATATGTAATGTATTTCCAAAATTAATTTTTTATAATTTTTTATATACGTAATATTCGTTTATTTTAATGGTTAATCCTATTAATGTACACTTTGTTCCATTGGGATAAAATTTATTACCTAAAAGGGACCTAAAAAATTATTCACTACCCATGAATTAAAATTTTAAAACATGGATTTTCATCCACTATAATTTTCATCAGTTATATCAATTATTTATTTATTACATGTTTTACTATCATTTCTTGTGTCTGTATTATTTATAAAAAATGATAATGCAGGAATAGCATGACTCATCATTGATAAAACCATGTATAAAAAGTCATGGATACCCATTTAACATACACCATTCAGTTGATGTGTATAAGGATTTGTGAAATTATGTAAAATATGAAACTCAAAAAAAATAATCAATGAAGTATCTAATAATATATTCTTCTTCGTGGTCTGTTCTGTAACACCCCATGATTTTGAGAATTATTATTATTCAAATCTATTTCTCTGTTCAATATTTTTTTCACATGACATGACACTAGAAATATTTCTTTTTATATATATACATATATATTAAAACACTAATTCAAAAATTAATTTCACTTCAAATACAAAATTTTCTTGTGATACATGTAACAAAAACTTGGCTTTCCCAACACGGAATACCAACATGGCGTACGATCCACACAACACTGAGTTTCATTTAAACATATATATATATATATATTTAATTAAATGATATAGTATTAAAAAACCATTACATATTGTTATATTATTATTAATACCTAATTGTCATAATTTTTAGAATCTATTTATATAAATAAAACACATTGATAATGAATGATATTATTTTGGTAAATACTTTGTTGTTAAAAATATTTTCTTCTTGAATGAATTTATTTTAATAATATATTCAATTTTAGAAACATTTATAAATTTAATTTGATAATATAAACCTCATTTTGGAATTATTAATGACTAAATTATCCTATGGGGAAATTTTGGGAATTTTTTCTCAGAAACGTCAATTTTTTATGAATAGTGAAAATATAGCTTATTTTGTAAAAAATAGATTTTTAAAATAATTATTAATTATAAATGATATTTCAAATATGTTTTAATGAAAAATTTTATATATATTACATATATTAATACATTATGATTCATTATAATCAATTTCACTTTGAAACTGTATATACAACCTTAATAATCTTTCGAACTTTTTCTTACTATAAACCCCATTATTTCATCCCGTCAACGAAATTAAGACTAATAATAATATTTCTTCTTCTATTAAGTTAATTTGAGAATATAACAAGAAACATATATTAATAAAAATATGAATATTATAATAATGTCATGTTAATTTTTGAAAAATATTTTTAATAATTGGGACTAAAAACTAATCATCGGTGTTATGGCCAAATTAAGTTTAATTGAGGACTAAAATATTAAATTAACATCCCAAAGGACCTATAAACATTTCAAAATTCAATTTTATGACCATATTAAGTCCATATAACTTCCATTAATTGTTTTTGGGTTTTTTTATAACTTTATTTAGGTGCCGACGTGTGAAAATCTAATTTGTTTCTAAACATTCAATGAATGTCCTTCTCCATCATTATAAATGGAGACCACATATACCCATTCATCACACCTCTAAAACCATTTTCATTAATAAATTAACATTCCATTTATCTTTCCAAAACTCACATATTATACCTTCAATCCTTCCATTATGCAGAAATTTTCTCAACGAATCCTTTTAACATAAACCAAAAGGTGTTACCCGATTTTGAGGTAACGTCTTCTCCCAAACTCCTTTACATTATTTTAATTAACCAACCCTCCAATGAAATTATTAAATTATTCTCAGAAAAAATAAGTATCCTCAATATAATATTATGTTTTTATGCAAGGGGTATAACTTACACGTACAGACACCCCCATCAAAGGGAAGCTGAACATATTGTTTCTTTGTACGGAGAACTTCTATTTCTTGAAATGATGATTGTTCATTTATCATTTACCACATATAATGGTGTACATTATGGTGGAAACTGTAATTATATAATTTTAAATACTATATTTATTATGTATTTAATCTTCAGTATTCCTTTTACAACAGAAATCTCTTTACATTCAATTTGGTGTTAATAAGAAAATCTCTTTTGGAGAAGTGTGGACTATTTCCCCTGAAAGTGATCTGATTCATTCAAAGACAAAATGTAATTTATTAAGGTTGATTAAAATGAACATTAATTATATATGTGATATATTTATTATACATTATTAATTATATATATATATATCATTTATAAACATTCAATCAATACGATAGTAAAGACAGAAATAATATTCATGCATATGTACGGCTTACCATATCCATGAAAAGTTTATTCCATTACATATTTCATTATGATATAGATTATTATAAAATAAATATATTTTATATACCTTATATTTATATCATTTTCAACATTCTATAATCATTTTTTATGTATAAGTATCACCTTTATAAATTTTTTTGAACATGCGAAGAACTAAGTGATTTTTACCCGAAATGAATCCTCAACATAGGATCATTATGAAGTGGGTAATATATGTTCATAAAAAATATATATGGTAATAGATACAAGAATATTTATCTAGAAAAAATTTATAATAAAAATATATTTATTATATATGAATCTTGTATGAGTATAGAGAGAGTCAAGACACAAGGCAATGGGATTTTGTCTCACATCTAATTACTTTGAGATAAACTATTTGTACAATAGTCCATCATTTTATGTGGGGTGAGTACTACCACAGATTTTGTTTTATGATTTTCGTAATTAAATTATTGATTATTAACATTCCCATTTTATGATCCTTCTTTAATGGGGTTTATCAATCAAAAGTTATCATATCGGTATAATAATTTTGTCTCAATTTTCCTTCATTGAGATTCTTGTTTTGTTATGCTCATTAAATCTTATTAAAGGTGTATATACATACATTTTACATGTCATATCATATATATCCCTATTTTAATGATATCTTGTGCTTTATATAATTTCATTTTCATTCATGGATATTATGATCACATGCAATCGAGTTATAAGAGTGTATTGGGACAATCTCATTCCATTCTGATATTGTTTATATATATGATTATAGTGATGAAACATTATTATCTATATGTAAATAATATTCATGTGTTTCTATTTCCTTTATAATTTTCTGATATACTCATGCATCGGTACCATATGCAACTATTTGGCACATAATATAGTTATGAAAGTGGTTTTAGGACAGCTCAACATTACCCACTCTTCAATCAAAAAACTATGTTCACAAAAAAATGGTTTCCAATAATATTATACCATTAACCTATAAAATATAAGAAATTCTAACCCTTTTTTCTGCTAATAATCTCTTCAATTTAATCATCTTTTCAGTATCTAAACAATTCATTTTTCTATCAATTTTACTGTGTGAAAGGAATGTTCATTTGAACTCATACAACATGAATGGATTTACATATTATCATATCAATGAAGCTCCATTTACATTTTTTAAAATGTTAATTTTGAAGAAAAGGTTTTTAAATGTAACTTTAAATGAAAATTATTTTCAAAAGGGCTTCAAACTTCATTTATATGTTTTTGTAAAAAAATATTTTAAAGCTTAATTTATGAGTTTTCAAATTAATTTCTTTGAAATAGTATATAAAATGTTTTATTGCTCTAGCTATAGGAATTCAATGAATTTTCATATAAATTATTTTAAATAACATTTTCAAGATTCTTTTATATGTATTCAAGAAAAATTATTTTCAAAATGATTTTAAATTTTTATACATTTTCAGGTGTTATGGTTTTCAAAACATCTTCATTCTCATTTTATATGTTTTCAAAGAGCTTTCAAAAAAAGGTTTTTAATATGTTTGGAATCATATTTTATAAATTTTTCGGGGAAAAGCATTTCAAAATTATTTAATGTGTTTCTAGATATTTTCATTGAAAATTACATTAAAATAGTTAAAAATATTAAAATTCCTTTTTCAATCAAGAAAGTTTATTTTCTTCAAGAAACATTTTTAGAGGATATTAAAAAAACAATGTAAGATGTGATCTATAGTATCAAATCATGCATTTCTAGGAAATGAGCCAAAGGTTCATTTCATAACCTTTCGATGAATAAATTATTTTTTATGTCATGGTCATTATGAACCCCATTTCTCTATCATATTTAATATGTTTATAACACCCATTTCTCTATCATGGGTTATATGCTTATGAAACATGCTTCTTTTCTAGTTTAGGATTATGTTAAAATTATTATTAAACCTATCACTTTCAGTAAGATATGATATGTTTACATAATTATGATACCGATTTCATTTCATGGGTTATGATGTCACAACACGTCCCCCGGGGCCAGTGTCGTGACTACCCCAAGCCCGACTTCCATATGCCAGGGCTGGCGACTAGAACCAATGGCGTAAACCCCAATAATCTTGGAAGGAATTGCCATTATAAATAATAAACACACACAACAGAGTACGAGTTGGAAGTAAAACACTATGAAAAACTTTATACAAAGGAGTACTGAAAAGTAAAAAGGGGCTGGAAATACAAGCCCAACAGGAAAGTACACGTACAACTAAAAAACAAGTACAACTAAAGTTAATTAAAGTATCTACTGGGTCATCCTCTGGGAATTCCTACTTGAAGGGTAGGTACAAATTTCCTCCTAAACACTCCACATCCGTCAGTATCCTCCATGTACTGACTCGTCGTAAGGTCTACTTATGTTCCTTCATCAGCAATATCTATCATCTGCAACCAACACAATGAGATGCGGGCATAGCCTGTGTATGGTTGAGTATAATGATACTCAGTTGGGACCCCGAGACCCTCAAGGTCCCACAAAATCCAACAAGTATAAACCTCGATATATGAAATCAACAGATAACCTCACTTATGTATATTCCCATACATATACTTATGTTACCAAGTAATCCATCTCAATCATGAGGTAAACATAAATGTTACTGACTCTGCTCCACCCAGATTTTATTATAGGGATAAAAAAAATTTGAACCCTTGGCTACTGGAGAAATCCTCCTCTATCGAGTATAGTGGACCTTCCACTACAACTAGGTGCTTCCCACTAACCGTGGACTGTTGAGGTACTCCTCCTATAGAGTATCGTGGGTCTTCTATGTCACATAGAGGCGCTCCCCACCATAGGTATGCCGCCACAACCATGGTCTCCCCATCATAGCTTTTAGAGGTACTCCTCCTCTTGAGTTCAGCGGTTCTACCGCCATAACCAGGCACTCATCCTCCATGGGCCTTCCGCTACAACCAGGTGATCCCCACAAGGCCATATGAGTCACTCTGAGTCGCTCGATCTGTAGTTGTCAAGTATCATCCAGCTAATAGGTTCCAGCACAAATGCCTGCTTGTCTTTGGAAGATCTGATCCATAAGCTCCTAGTCGATAATCCAACTGTCACGAAGTCCAACATAGAATTATTTCATTGGTCCACCTCATCCTAGGTATCTCAACGCAATAGATGGCGTGTCTATCAGATGCTTAGTCTGTGAGTTATTACCTTTTTAGTTTCGGGGCCCGGATGGATTCATGCATGATCAAAACTGATCGGATCTCAACTATACCACGAGCACTGGTAGGGTATACTCAATGGGACCATCACGCTCCAAGAATACTAGGGTCACTAACACTTCGTCAAAAGGTCATTTGGTGCCAAAGATATGGCCAACGGATGTAAAATGTCAGTTGTGGGCCCAGGTCCTATCCGATTTGGTTGGATCATCCCGGCCCAACCCAGTTTGGGCCGTCCTGGTTTGCATCGACCCGGTCAGACCTGTTGGGTCTATCCTAGCCCATTGGGTGGGCCAACCTGTTAGGTTCAGCCCGGTCCACTTGGCCCACCCCAGCTGACCGCAATGGTGGTTCAGCCCAGAGGTCGTCGCGTTGGCGGCTCGGTCTGAAGGTCAGGGCCGGTTCGCTCGGCACCGTGCAGGGTGTAGCTCAGGCGGATCATCCTAGATGGCCATTCTGGTTCATCTAATGACACCACCTAGGACACCGTGTTAATCCGAGTGGCAGGCTAGGGAAGTCGGCGGGCGGCCGGAGGGCACCGGGAAGGCTGCGGGCAGGCCGGTAGGGCGTGCGGGTAGGCCAAGTGGTGGTTGGGGCAGGCCGATGGGCTGCCAAGAGGGTGCTGGGTTGGCTGTGGGCATGCCGGCAGAGCGCAGGCAATGCCGGTGGGGTGTGCGGGCAGGCCGATGGTGCACGCGGGTAGGCCTGGCTGGGCGCAGGGAAGGCCGGGGGTAGACCGGGCAGGGCGCGCGGGCAGCCGGCGGGGCGTGCGGGCATTCCTTGACGCGACCGGGCATGCCAGTTCTACATGGATTAGGCTGGTGTGGGCCGGCGTTGTTTAGCTGGGAGCACCGGTGCACCGCGGGGGCAGCATCGTTGGCGGATGCCGCGGGTAGCATGGCCATTGTCATTGCCGCCTTTATCACATCATCATTGTTACGTTTCCATACTGAAGAATTCCACAAGAAGGAAAATCGACGGAGTATGTCGAACCATGTTAAGTTGGCCCATATCCTCCTCGTTTATGGTGATAGTGAATGGTTCATAATAATGAAGCTCAACAACCATCATTATCCATAAATGAGAGAAGAACAAGGCACACAAATTAATTTAATCCCCATACCTTTTGTTTGTCGAACGTCGTTTGTTGACAGAGTTACAGAGAGAAAACGAAGAAGAAGATCATCGATGCTGAAGTCGAACGTCAAAAAATTCCCATAACGGTTTAAACTTTGAGGAAGAAGACGAAGAAGGTCGACATTCTTCCTTATTCATTCTTCATTGGAATATGGAGTTCTTCTTTGGAGAACACTAACTCTCCCAAGAACTCCTCTCAATGCCCCCCCTAATGATAAATTCCAAGCAAGAATATAATAGCGTGTCTATTATTTTAGATGTTGTCAAGAAGTTCCATTAGAGGATTAAATTAATTAGATAGGCTCCCCTTAATTAATTCACGAGTGTTGGCATAATTAATAAAAAGGGAGTTGGCTCCATTTAATTAAAGGAGAAGGTGGAGAGGCTCTCCCACACTAATGAGGGAGATTTAGGAGGTTATCCACTTTAATGGGGAGTTCATGGGGGTTAAGAGCCTAGGTGGTTCCCACCTCATTTATCCTCACATGGGAGATTGAGTTTGGGTGGGCCTCACCAGTATAACCTCTCATGGGAGGGTAAGGTGTGGTGGCCCCACCTCCAACATCCATGTTGAGGTTTTAACCACCCAACACTCACTTGGAGACTCAAATAAAATAAAGCATCACACACATTATTTTATTATTTTCCATGAAAAACCAAAATCTAACTTTTTTGCTCCACCAACTACTGTCGAGATGAAAGACTCCTTAAGAAAATAACAGCACTATGAGTTCAATGGTGCCCTCAGATTTCAATTCCAACCACTAGTTCAAAAGATATAAGATCCCACTCATACATTTATTGAACATACCTGAAAAAGATTTCAGAAATTGATTCCAGACACATCAGGCCACGGAATCACGCTACATCTATTTTTACAGACTCATAAAATTCCCATGAAGAAATTTCCACAGACATTCCGGGTCGTTACATTCTCCCCACCTCATGGATTTATGTCCTCGTAAGCTACAACTCAAAATTAGGTAACAAAAGGGGGTTTTGAGAACGTATATAGGCCTCCCTCTCTCATGTGCTCTCCTTGAGGTTCATGTGATACCATCATAACTGTACCAGAGGTATCGAATATCCATAAAGGACCCGCTCTTGTCAATCCACAATCTTCACTGGAACCTCTGTAAAAGTTGCACCATCATCAAAGTCCAGCTTTCCATGGTCTATGATGTGAGAAGGGTCATGCATGTGTCTTTTCTGTTGGTATAAGTGGGAGACGTCATGAACCCAGTGCAACTGAGGTGTAGGAGATAGGTGATAATCCATCTCTCTTACTATGTTGAGGACCTGGAAAGGTCCCATGAATCATAAGGATAACTTGTCACCTCGACCAAATCTCTGTAAACCTCATCAGGGTGAGACCCATAGAAAGACATGGTCGCCATCTTCGAACACTAGAGGTCTCCGTCTCCTATCACCATATGAATTTTGCCTGCTCTGTTTAGTATTCATCCACTCTTGGATGATCTGCAGCTTCTCCATTGTAGCTCGTACCATATTTGATTCCACTAGTGCTGACTCCCCTTGGTCTGTCTAACACAACAATGATCTGCAAGGTTGACCATACAAGGCCTCAAAATGTGACATCCCTATGGTGGAGTGATAGCTATTGTTGTAGGAAAACTCCACCAAAGGTAAGTGATCCTCCCAGTAGTGACTGATGCCAAGGACACATGCATGAAGAATGTCCTCGAGAGTCTGAATTGTCCACTTAGTCTGACCATCTGTCTGAGGATGGAAGGCGGTGCTCATACAGAGATGTTTCCCGAAAGCCTCATGCAACCCCTTCCGTAGCTGGGAAGTAAAACGTGTGTCATGATAGGAGAAAATAGAAAAAGGTATTGCATGTAGCCTCACAATCTCATACACATAGAGGTGTCCCAATATCTCTTCTAAACCCTTCTCTCGGATAGGTAGGAAGTGGGTTGACTTGTTGAGTCAATCAATGATCACCGGAATCGATTCCTGACCCCGAGATGTATGTGGAGGTCCAGTCATGAAGTCCCTAGATATCACATCCCACTTCCACTTAGGGACCACTAAAGGCTATTCCAAACCTACTAGTACCTGGTGCTCCTCCTTCACTTGCTGACAAGTGAGGCACCAAGAGACAGACTCTGCTACTGCCTTCTTCATACTTGGCCACCAGTTCTGTCTTCGAAGGACATGGTACATCTTCGCCACTTATGGTTGTACCACTATAGTGGATGTGTAGAACACCCTCAACAATTCCACCTAAAGAGACACTAGAACTATAGTACGTCCTCTGAAAAAGAGGACATGCTCTCCATCTTTAAAAAATCAATCAGGTTCATTTCCTGTGGATATCTAAGCACGTCGTGTCTAACAGTCAATGTCCCCATGTTGTGCATCCCTGGCTCACAGAACAAGTGGGGGAGTGGCTGTAAGAGACTGAAGGAAGGATGATCCCTCTTTATTCTCAAAGGATATATGTAAAGGAGCCAGCTGCTCTGTTGCCTCACCTAGAATCTATATACCAGACCTCCTGCTGAGTTCATCAGCAACAACGTTCCCCTTCCTAGGAGTATATACTATCTCAAAATCATAGTCTTGGAGGAACTCAAGAAATCGTCGCTATCTCAGGTTCAAGTTCTTCTGAGAGAAGATATACTTTAGTCTTTTGTGATCAGATTACATGGTAAAATGTTCTCCCATAAGATAGTGCTGACACACCTTCAAGGAGGAGTCCACTCCTTCAAACTCCATGTCATGGGTAGCGTAGTTCTGATCATGATGTCTCAGCTGCTGATAACCATATGTGATCACAGCTCGCTCCTACATTAGAACGTATCCAAGTCCAATCCCTCATGCATCACAGTAGAGTACGTACCCTACACCTTCATCTAGAAGCCTCATGATGGGGGCTCTAGTCAAACACTACCTCATCTCCTGAAGGCACTACTCGCATCTCTTTGACTACATGAAAATTTTCCCCTTATTAATCAAGGATGATAGTGGGGCTGAAACTCTAGAGTTTTCTGGAACGAAACTCCGGTAATATCCAGCCAAAGCAAATGTCCCTCCCATTTGGGGGGGGGATCATAGAAACATCTTTTGAAAAAATGTCCCAATGTTCTGTCACAACTTTTTGGAACTAAAAACTCAAAATTCATGCTTACACTAGGGTAGTGCTGGCCAAATAAAGAGTGATCGGATTCACCCTCCTATGCCTGAGTTTAACCATTGATTCCTGGGATTCCTTTTTTGCAGACTAAATAAATCCTTATCCCAACGTTGTTGATAAACTGAAAACATTTTTCCTAATAAATTCAATATGTGTATGAAATGTGGTTGTCCATTCCATAACGAAACTAATGTCGTAATGCCTCAACGCTACAACCAAGAGGTTCCAACAAAAACTCTCACCTAATGGGTCAGATCACACCATCGATATAAGTGTGATTATCGAGTCTCCTCCCAAAGGTATCTTCAGACATAAGGGTCAATTCAATGGTTTAACTGGAAACTCTATGTCTGAGACAAGATTCATGGAAAGATGGAATGATTGGTACCTATTGCTATTGATACGGTATCTAGTAACAGACAAAGGTCGTACCTAGAATCATTCTTAGAGCCATTGGGTCACACTCCTTGATCATATGCAACAACTCTCATCCCCTTCCCTCCAGCTCCCTGAGCCTGGTAGTGATTTCAAAGGTGGGTGGTTGTAAAATCTCAAAAAGTACACCACCTCATGCTGCTCTCCTAGATCTGATTCCATGTCTGCTGCCCTACTACTTAATATGTCCTTAACACTTCCCCTTCTCGAAACATTTTACACGCTCATGTCTCTGAGACTGGCGCCAGTTCCCTACTTACCACAGCTAACATTCATTGGTTGTATCCGCTTAGCCAAGGAACATTCAACCAAAAAGGGTCTCTCTAGCACACATAAATAAGTGGGAATGAATTTGAGAAAAAAATATTCACTCAGATGCCCTTAAACACACCTCGCTCGGTAGTCTGAGCCCCAAGGCACTGATCGTAATGAATTAATTGAGTACCAGGAACAATCGGTATGACTCGAAGAATACTCAACTACTGCTATGTCATTCTGATGAAGCTGTATAAGCTCTAGAAAACTCTCATCCACCTCCTCCAGCCAGTCCTCAGCCTCTTGAGAGTCGGGCTCTCCTCGGAACCTGAGGTGTATTTTATGCTTAAACATATGTAAGGCCCGAAGCATGTAAGTGTGTTCTACTAGTACATTCGGTCGTAACGACTAACCAACGAGAAGTGATATAGCAGGAACACTACCCAATGGTACAATCATAGGCATCGGTCCATGTACTAAAGCATCATCACTATGCAGATTAACCTCACGGTCACTAACTAGAAAAAACCAGTAGCTAATATCACTATCTTCTCCACATGAGTCTCAACTAGGTGGGGTAGTCTAGAAATCATGTAACACCATGATATATTTTTGAGAAGTATATTTTTTATGTCTTATGTTATAAGCAACATCATAGGAATAGTTCACTACACACAACACTAGCATGGCTTGCGTTACACACAATCACGACTTTCCTCGATAGCGTGTGAAATACCTAATAATGGGTTTTACTAAACAACGATATATTGTTATAAAATGTACTAGAAGTTATGAATAGTATTAACTACGTTTTGATTTTTATAACATTATTATTCATCTTAAATATTTTATAGAACATGGTATGAGAACAAAATTTATATTTCATGTAAAATAAGTATTTTATTAAAAAATGCAGTTTTGTTGCCTTTTGAGGGCGCACCCACTTTATGTCTAGTTTTTGAGATGTTTATAATTTCAGTTTGAAAAAATAAAATTTGTCCTTCGAATCATGATATAGAAATTTATTTTGGAAAATTCTTTAATATTATTCTGATAACTTTCATATTTTAATGAATAGTAAAAACATGCTATATTTATTGTAAGAACAAATTTTTTCATCAAACTAATATATATGGATAGATTAGATTTTTAATTTGTTTTAAAGTATAATTATAATATATTTTTACCATTTAATCCAATTATGGTCATTGTAATTAATTTCACTTTGAATTTGGACATAAACATGTGTCGATCTTTTGACAGTTATTGTTTCTAAAAAATACGTTATTTGTTTTGATAACGGGAATTAATTTTAAAAGTAATTAATTCCACATTTATGTTTTGAATTTGAAAAAATAGACAACATTTTTGAATTTGTAATATCAAATATATCATAGGATTATTTTTTGGAATTCTTCTGAAAAACCTCAATTTTTGATGAATAGTGAAACCACTTAGGGATTGTTAAAAAACTGGCTCATTCATTTAAATGAAATTTTACCACTTCTGTAAATTGAATTTTAAAATTCTGAAATACATGGTTGTTATCAATAAGTAAAATTTGGTTCAATATGTTGAAAATAATTTTTTTGAATAGTAAGTCTTGACTTTTATTAATCGCGGTTAAAGGTAAATAGGGTAATTCAAGATTAACAGAATAATATAATAATTAAAAATTACCTTAAAACTTGTCCTATATTTATTGTATGAGTATTGGCCGACCATGGGAATCCTTGGGTTGATTTTGGGACCCCATTGAGCCACTTGGTAGTGATAATAACAATTTGGATTAATTAATTTAGTGTAAAAAAAATTGTCATTAACAGATATCATTTAGTTATTAATTTTATAAGGGGTTATATAAATTATATTTTCGACTATAAGTATTCATTTGAAAGATAAAAATATTTTCTACATGGAGGTATTTTTCTATAAATTTTTTGACATCAAATAAATTAAATTATTTGTGACACAACAATGAGGCTGTATTTACCTCATTAATAAATTATTTAAGAAAATAAGATTATAATGATTAAAATATTATCCAAAACATGTCCAATTCTGAATGGATGAATTTATTTCGACCATGAGTCATCTTATATTCATTTTAAAAGTTTTTGGACCTTTTGAAACCATTGACAAGATTAAAATAAAATAATATTATCCCACTTTCCAAAGGTGCCCCTCTCCTCCCAGATAATAGGGCACCTCCTCTCTCTCTTATTTACACAACATTGGGCCTTAATGATCAGCCAACCCCTGACCATTACTCTTATAAACTCTGTTATTAATATTCTAGAGATCCCGGTCTTCTTCAAAGACCAACATTAGTGCCCTAAAAGTTGGTTTCAAAGAGGCGTGTTGAAGAAGAGGTAATATCCATTACCGATTTTTTTCAAATTTATTTATTCTTATACTGTCTCTTCATTAGTTGTTTGGTTATAATGTAATAACATCAATATCACTAATATACTGATATGTTATTATAAATATGAAAAAAAACCCTATTTCTCCTTCTATCCATCCTACGGAAAACAAAATCACTGTGCCTGCATACGTACAGAATACCGTCTCCACGCCATGGTGTAATCTGTTTTCCACAACCCCCTTAGTTGGATGAGTATAATGTGTTACAGAATAACTATATATGATTATTGTAATGTGATATTAATTCTGAAATAGTATACATACACTTAATTACAATTTCACGATCATGGGAATGAATTCATCACTCGTGTGTACGTACGGCCTACCATCTCCACAAGGTGATGCAACTCGTTCTACATGTATTTCATTGAATAATGATTACATAAATGGATTTAATGAATAAATATGATATATATTACCCTAATAAAATTCTGTAAATGAGTTATCTATAACCAAAAAATAAGGATAAAAATTTATTCGACAAAACATGCATAAGAACATAAAGCAATGAACACTCGAATAACAAGTAACAATTAAATATTACTAATAAGATTAGATAAATATGACCATACATGTTGTCATAACAATTAATATGATTCTGTAATAAGTCAATGACATCATTTAAATCATTATATAGGATGTTCGGATACGTACGAAGCAAATCAGACCTACAGTAAGGGAAAATCTCGCAATCTCATTTTTATTCGAGATTGTTTATACTTCAGAATTTAATAGGGAATATTTATCATCCAAATAAATGTTTCCTCAATATGTAATATTAATTCTATCCACCTACAGTTGTTTAAATCCAATTTTACCCATTTTTTATTAAAATATATGAATGGAATTTTTGTCAATTTTTGTACGAGGTACTTTTTGACATTTCCAGCCAAAGTATGAGTAGAATATTTTTTTCAATTATACGTCATGAATGGATTTTTATGATTTCATAGAAAATTATTTCCATGAATATTCTTTTACAAGTTTTCAAGTTTATTTTTGATCAAATTCTTTTAGTCTAAAATTGTATGACATGTTAAGAACGGAAAAATGTTTTTGAAGTGGAAAGGATATTTCCCTCAAGAATGGAGTTCAAGTGTTTTATCAAAATTATTTTCCATGTAAGATAATATAGGGTTCTACTTCTATCCCTATCTTTAAATTTATTTGATTATGTTATGATGGAATTAATTTTATGATGTCTTTTTATCTTATATGGATTATGATATGATGGCATGATATTTAAGAATCCCATTTTTATTACATGGGTTATTCTATGATTTATGATTTTGTGGAACACATAAGTATGGTATCATTATGAGATGGGTGGGACCTATATCTCCCTATAACGCATTGGGTATAGATTTATATCTCATGTGATAGAAATGGCTAGAATGGAAAGTTAATCTGGTTCTTTGATATAGGACTGGAACGAGGAGTGAACTCTGTTCCGAAATGGACTTGTTCTGCTATGATGGTCTTGGCAATGAGCCTTGACTAATATGAAATTATTTTATATGATTATGTGTGTATTCCAAAATGTGACATGTTTTATGTTATGATTATTGGGGTTACATTTTACTAATATGATTTATCCCATGTTATGATATTATGATCTCTTTTGAGGTTAAGATTTTCAAAATGTTATGTTCTTATGAATATGGTATGATTGATATTTATTTTGATTACCATTACTAATACTTTGAGCTCACCCTTTTGTATGTTTTATTTTTCCCAGGTCAGGAAGAAGGGTATTAAGTAGGTTTGGACAAAGGGACTCAATATATGATGAAATAAACGGGAGATAATGTAGATGATTTATGAACAAGTATTTTATGTTTCCTAGTTTCTACAGACACTATACCTATGCGGTCCTATCATGGTTTTGTTATATGTTGTAATAAGTATGCTTCAATTATGAAGTAATAACCATGTATGTAAATTATGGGTGATTATAGTTGGTATCAGAGTAAAAGGAGGTAAGAATGAATCTGATCCATTGAAACTCTCACATGTAAGCGTTGGACGAAGTATGGCTCTCGGCCCAAGGGGTTCATGAAGAAATGGATGGAACTGGATATTGTGGTGTGTCCCGCCCAGGGGGTGTAGCCGCACATGGAGTGCCCTGATAGGTATCAATTATAGTCCACTATAAGTAATTCCAGACTGCTATAGTTGGTATCATAGGAAAGGTATAGTCAACCTTTGGAAACTAGGATGTGAAAGCCTTAGTAAGAACTCCAAGGATATGTCTAAACATAGAACACAATATTAGTGTATTAGAAATGTCCATGAACTACCTATGATAAGACGTAATGTGTGATATTTTATTCTTGATTATGTGTTTTCCCTATTATGATTAGTGTTTCCCACACTATGTTTCATGGTTTTAGTCAATGGATGGAACATGAAGGAATCATGTTAATGCTGAATGTGACGGGTAATGCAATGATTGTCCCCCTGAGCAACCAAAAGTTATGGGAGCAGAAATGAAAAATATTGTAGCCATGCTCACACAACATTCTCAAGCTATGAATCATGCATGACTTACAAATGAGAAAAGGAAGGAGAAACATTCTGTTGAATCCTTAATGATCCAGTATCCACCTTCATTAAGCGTGTCTTCTGATCCATTAGTGGCTGAACAATGGATTAATACTGCTGAAAATATATTTTCAGTCCTGCAATGTTCTGAACATGATAAATTCATCTTAGGAGAATATCGTTTGGAATGTGAAGCTGATCAATGGTGGAATCTTATTAAGAATATGAGGCAAAGGGATGAAATTGAGTCCATTTAATGGGAAGAGTTCAAGAAATTATTTTTCAATAATTAATTCCCTCTTATTCTTTAAACAAACATTGATAGTAGTTTCTTTAACTAAATCTAAACTATAATGAATCGGTTGGTACCTATGATGAATATTTTACAAGACATGCATGGTACACTTCGTGAATTATTATCCAACCTGAGAGTAAGATCGATCAATTCTTTAGTTGCTTAAAACCAAGTCTTCAAAGGGCGTTAGCCATAAGGGACATCAATAGCCACAAAGAAATTGTTTGATGTGCTCTCAAGGTTGAGATGGAGATTGGAGTAAGCCATCAATCATATGGGTTTGATTAGAAGAGGAAAATGGAATTAAAAATGAAATATAAATACCACAATGAAAAGAAGATGAGTTTTACCTTATGCTCAATGTGTGGAAAGAAACACAGATGTAATTGACTTAAGGGGAGAAGTAAATGTTTTAAGTGTGTAAAATAAGGTCATCGGGCAGTTGAATGTAGAAATAATGGGAAGTGTATGTCGAATGATGCGAACAAAGAAAGGGATACACAGAATGCACCTCCTACACTTCAATGTTTTAAGTGTAAGGAAATGGAGAATTATGCCAATCAATTCCCTAATCCATGGGTTTTTGATGATGATCGACGTAAACAAACTATTATGGACAATGAAAAATGATAGTCACATGCAATTTCTATCGGTGATGTGGAGTATGAAAACGAAGTGGTGAAAAATACACTTACTATCCACTCTAAAGTAGTAAATGTTTTATTTGATTATGGATCCACCCACTCATTTATTTCTGAAGAATTTTCTAAGGGTATCTCCATACTACCTCAACAATTAGATGTTTAGTTAGCTGTGAAAAATCCTAATGGAAAAATGATTGCATCAAAAGTTTATGATTCTTCTCTAATTGAGCAGTGTCGGAAATTGCTTCTTGGAAATCTTGTGATCCATCCTATAGTGGATTTTTTTGTGATTCTTGGCATGGATTGGATTTCTTTATAAGAAAATCATATAAATTTCCAAAGAATGGAAATCAAATTTAATATTCCCGATCAATCTACTATCATCTATCGATGCAAGGATGAATATAACCTTCCGGTGGAAATTTCTTTCATCTTATGTTTCATGATTCCAATAAATGAATGTTTTTTATCTCAAATGGTTGGAGAGAAAATCATGATTAAGAATACTCCCATTGTATGAGAGTTTGATGATGTCTTTTCGGAGGAATTTCCATGTCTTCCACCAAATCGTGATGTTGGGTTTTCAATATATCTCATAACGGGTGCTATGCCCCTTTCAAAGATGCCTTATAGAATGGACCCAATTGAGTTGTAGGAATTGAAGAAGAAACTCCATGTGAATATTGATAAGGGATTCATACTCCCTAGTGAATCACCTTGGGGAGCACCTGTTATGTTTTTTAAGAAGAAATATGGATCAATGAGACTCTGCAATGATAATCGAGAACATAACAAGATCAATATAAAGAACAAATATCCTCTCCCTTGCATTTATGACTTATTTGATCAACTATGTGGATCACAATACTTTTCCATGATTTATCTTCATTCAGGGTATCATCAATTAAGGGTCAAAAAGGAGGATATACCAATGACGACTTTTCGTACAAGGTCTGGACACTATGAATTTATAGTGATGCCATTTGGTCTTACTAATGCCCCTACTATCTTCATGGACCTGATGAATAGAGTCTTTAGAAACCCTCTTGATCAGTTTGTTCTAGTCTTTATAGATGATATTATTTTCTATTAATGTGCAATGAAGAACATGAAGATCACTTGATAATTGTATTAAAGACCCTAAGAAAGGAGAATCTTTATGCTAAATTTTCTAATTGTGAATTTTGGATTCAAAAAGTTTCATTTTTTGGTCACATAATCTCAAAAGATGGGATATCTGTGGATCCAGCCAAAACAAAGGTTATCGAAAGATGGTCGAGATCGACATCAGTAACTGAGATCCAATGTTTTCGTGGTTTGACTGGATATTTTCGACATTTTGTTAAATATTTTTCCTGATTATCTAATCCCCTCACCAAGTTGACTCGAAATAGAGTTAAGTTTTTATGGATGGAGGAGTGTGAAGAGAATTTCAAGGAGTTAAAAAGAAGGTTAACCAGTGCACCTATGATCACACTACATTGTAGTGGAAAATGGTTTGTGATCTAGAGTGATGCATCCAGGAATGGAATGGGGTGTGTTCTCATGAAAAACGATAAGGTGATTGCTTATGCTTCACGTCAGTTGAATATCCATGAGAAAAATTACCCTACTCATGATCTATAGTTTGCTGTAATAATCGTTAGATTAAATATTTGGAGGAATTATCTTTATGGTGAAAGGTGTGATATTTATAATGATCATAAACGTTTAAGGTATATTTTCACAAAAATGGAGCTGAATATTCACCAAAGAAGATGGTTGGAACTGATTAAGAATTACGAATGTTCAATTCATTACCACCCTGGGAAATCAAACAAGGTGGCAGACTCATTAGGTCGACAAGAACATGCCAGCTTATCCATTGTGAGGATCATGAAAGATCCAATATTTATGGATTTAAAAAGGATGGATCTTGGAATTATAATGGAAGGGGAAAATCTTATCTTTCTCAAATGAATGTTCAACCATCTATAAATATGATTATTAAAGAGGCACAAAAAGAATATGTATAGTTACGAAAGAAGGTGAGAAATATTCCTGAATTCAACCATGACTGTGATTGGATAATAAGGTTCAAGAAACGGGTTTGTGTTCCTCCCATCATCGAATTAAAGGAGCTATAGTATAAGGCTCATAGTTATTCATTCTCTATTCATACTGGATGCACAAATATGTATAGGGACCTGAATGAGTACTTCTAGTGGGATGGCATGAAAAGAGATATTGTTGAATATGTCTCTTTATGCCTGGTTTGTCAGCAAGTTAAAGCTGAGAGACAGAAGTCTAATGGGATGTTACAACCACTACCCATACCAGAATGGAAATGGGAAATCATCACTATGAACTTTTTCACTGGACTTCTTAAAACATCCAAAGGAAATAATTTTATTAGGGTTATAGTTATGAAGTCAACACTCTTCATTGCTATTAGAGAATATTTCTCCTTGGATCACCTTGCCAGGATATATGTGAAGGAAGTGGTAAGATTGCATGGAGTACCACTTTCCAATATATCTGATCGGGATTGAAGGTTTACCTCGAAGTTCTGGCAATCTCATTAGCATACTTTACATATAGAGTTGAGTTTCAGCACTGGTTATCATCCTCAGACAGACGATCAGTCTGAGATAATAATTAAAATTCTAGAAGATATTTTAAGAGATTTCTCTATGGATTTAAAAGGTGGTTGGGATCAACACCTAACATTGTTGGAATTTTCTTATAATAATATCTTTCACTCCAGTATTCAGATGGCTTCTTATGAATCTCTCTATGGAAATAAATGGAGGACTCCAACTTCCTATGATGAAGTTGGGTAAACAATGCTATTAGGACCTCATCTTGTTGATGAGATGGCAGAAAAGGATTGATCAATTAAACAACCCATAAGAGCAGCTCATAGTCAACAAAAAAGTTATTCCAACAACTGAAGAAAAGACCTAGAGTTTTAAGTTGGTGATAAAGTGTTCTTATGAATATCTCCTTGGAAGAGAGAAATCATATTTGGAAAGAAGAGAAAGTTGAGCCCTAGGTATATCGGTCCTTTAGAAATAATGGATTGTGTTGGGAAGGTAGATTACCGATTGGCACTTCCAACAAATCTCTCTCAAGTTCATGATGTGTTCCATGTATCTCTCATGAGAAGGTACATACCTGATCCTTCACATGTACTAAGCTCAGATGTTTTACCACTAGAGAAAGATCTTTCTAATGGAGAACAACCGATAGAGGTTCTGGATCGTAGGGAAAAAGTTATACAAAACAAGACCACTAGCTTGGTGAATGTTATAACAAGGAGCCACCAATTAGAAAAAGCTCCATGGGAGCTTGAGGATATGATGAGGGAGAGGTATCCTCATCTGTTTGTTAGGAAGTGAAGAATTTCAAGGGAGAAATTCATTTTAAGGGGTGTAAAATGTCACATCCTGATATTTTATGAGAAGTATATATATTTTTTATGTCTTATGGTATATTCAACATTAGAGGAATCTTTCATTGCACACAACACTAGCGTGGCTTGTAGTACACACAATCACGACAATCCTCGATAGCGTGTGTAGTACACAATACTAGGTTTCACTAAACAACAATATATTGTTATAATATAGACTAGACGTTATGAATATTATTAAATATATGTTGAATTTTATAAATTTATTATTCATCTTATATATTTTCTAAAACATGGCTTGAGAACAAAATAAATTTTTAAAGTAAAATAAGTATTTTTAAAAAAATGCAGTTTTGCCGCCATTTGATGGCGCACCCACTTTATGTCTAGTTTTTGAGATTTTTATAAGTTAAATTTGAAAAAATAAAATTCTTCCATGGAATCAAGATATAAAAACATAATTTGGATAAAATTTTCATATTATTCTGATAACTTTCATATTTTAATGAATAGTAAAAACATGATATATTTTGATTAAAAACATTATTTTTCATCGCAATAATTTATATGGTTAGATTATATTTTTAATTGGTTTTGAAGTGTAATTATAATATTATTTTACCATTTAGTACAATGTTTTTCATTGGAGTTAATTTCACTTTGAATTTGGATATAAACAAGTGTCGATCTTTTGATATTTATTGTTTCTTAAAAACACTCTATTTGTTTTGATAAAGAGAATTAATTTTAAAATTAATTAATGCCACATATATGTTTTGAATTTGGAAAAATAGACATCAGTTATGAATTTGGAATATCAAATATAGCTTAGGATGAATTTTTAGTATTTTTCTGAAAAACATCAATTTTTGATGAATAGTGAAACAACGTTGTGATAGTTAAAAAACTGAATCTTTCATTTAAATGAAATTTTACCACTTCTGTGATTTAAATTTTAAAAATCCAAAATACTTGGTTTTTATCAAGACGTAAAATGTGGTTCAATAAGATGAAAATAATTTTTGGTGAATAGTATCTATTGACTTTTATTTACTATAGTTAAAGATTAATAGGGTAATTCAAGGTTAAAAGAATATTATAATAATTCAATGTTACCCTAACACTTGTTATAACCTTATTGTATGAGTTGTGGCCGACCATGGACATACCTGGGTCGATTTTGGAACCCCATTGATCCACTTGGTAGTGATAATGACAATTTGGAATAATTAATTTAACGTAAAAACAAAATTGACATTAACAAAAAATCATTTATTAATTAATTTTTAAAAGGGGTTATATAAATTATAGTATCGACTATAAATATTAATTGGAATGATAAAAATATTTCCTACTTGGTGGTATTTTTTTAATAATTTTTAGACATTAAATAAATTTAATTATTTATAATACAATAATGACGTAGTATTTACCATATTAATAAATGATTTAAATAAATAAGATTATAATGATTAAAATATTATCTAAAAAATTTCCAATTCTGATTGGATTATTTTATTTAGACGATGAGCCATATTATCTTTATCTTTAATGATTTTTAGACCTTTTGAAACTGAAGATATGTTTATAATAAAATAATATTGTCACACTTTCCAAACATTCCCCTCCCTTATAAAAGGGACCCGCCTCCTTCTTCTCTATACACAACATTGAGCCTAATGCTCGGACAAACCCTGAACATTACTGTTCTCAACTCCCATAGTAATATTTTAGAGGTCTTGGTCTTCATCAAATACCAACATTAGTTCACTAAGAGGAGATTTCAAAGAGGCGTGTCGAAGAAGAGGTAATATCCGTTACCGATTGTTTCAAAATTATTTCTTCTTCTACTTCCACTTCCTTAGTTGTTTCATTATGATGAAATGACATCAATATCAGTCATATAATGATATGTTATTATAAATATGATACAACCCTATTTCACATTCTATCCATCCTACAGAAAACAAAATCACCGAGCCTATGTACGTATATAATACTGTCTACACAACGTGGTGTAATCTGTTTTCCACCACCACCTTACATGGATAGGAATAATGGTGTAAATAATAACTACATATGATTATTTTAAATTGATATTTATTCATAAATATAATACATACCGGTCAATAAAATTCCACAGTCATGGGAATGATATCATCGCTCGTGCGTACATACAACCTACCATATCCACGATGTGATGTGACTCGTTCTATATGACTTTCATTGAATAATGATTATATAAATGAATTGAATGAATAAATATGATATATATTACACTAATACCATTCTGGAAATGAGGTATCTATAAACAAAAAAGAATAACAATAATTTATTCGACAAAACATACATAAAAACAAAAAGCAACCAACACCCGAATAAGACGTAGAAAGGAAATTTTACTAATAAGAAGATAAGAATATGACCATATATGAAATCTTAACAATGAATATTATTCGGTAATAATTTAATTACATTATTTAAATCATTTTACTGGCGGTTCAGATACGTACGAAGAAAATCGGACCTAAGGTAAGGGAAAATCTTGCAATCTCATTTTTATTCGAAATTGTTTATACTTTAGAATTTATTGGGGAATATTTATCACCCACATCCATGTTTCGTAAATATGTAATATTATTTATATCTTCCTACAATTTTTTAAATTCAATTTTTCCCTTTGGTGATTAAATTATATGAAAGTAATCTTTTTTCGTTTTTAGTACGAGGTACTTTTTGACTTTTCCAGCCAATGTATGAGAAGAATCATTCTATTAACTTATACGGCATGAATGGATTTTTAAAATTTCATAGAACATTATTTCCGTGAATCTTCCTTTAAAATTTTTCTAAATTATTTTTAATCATATTCTTTTAGTTTAAAATTGTATGACATGTTAATAATGGAAATAAAATTGAAGTAGAAAGAATATTTTCCCCTAAATAGAGTTCAAGTGTTTTATGAAAATAATTTTCCATCCAAGATAATATAGTGTTCTGTTTCTATCCCTATATTTACATTGATTTGATTATGTTATGATGGAATTAATATTATGATCTCCTTTTATCAAATATGGATTATGATATGATGGCATGACGTTTAAGAATCAGATTTTTATTACATGGGTTATGCTATGATTTATGATTTTCTGGAACACATAAGAATAGTTTCATTATGAGATGGGTGGGACCTATATCTCCCTCCAATGCATTGGGAAAAGATTTATATCTCATGAGATATACATGGCTAGAATGACAAGTTAATCTGGTTCAGTGATACTGGACTGGAACGAGGAGTGAACTCGGTTTAGTAATGGACTTTGTCCTCTATGATAGTCTTGGAAATGAGACTTGACTAATATGAAATGATTTTCTATGATTGTGTATGAATGACACAAAGTTTCATGTTTTATGTTATTATTATTAGGATTACATTTCACTGTTATGATTTATCCCTTGTTATGATATTATGATCTCTTTTACAGGTTAATATTTTCAAAATGTTATGTTCTTATGAATATGATATGATTGATATTTCTTTTTTTACCCTTACTGAGCATTTTAGCTCACCCTTTTGTATGTTTTCTTTTCCCCAGGTCAGAAAGAAGGTTATTAAGTAGGATATGCCAAAGGGACTCTAGATATGATGAAATAAATGGGAGATAATGTAGATTATTTATGATCCATTTGTTTATGTTTCCAAGTTTCTAAAGACACTATAACTATACAGTCCTCTCATGGTTTTTTATATGTTGTAATAATTATGAATCAATTATGACGTAATAACATTGTATATAATGTATAGGTCGTTATAAATCACCTCCATCCAGTCCTCTACTGCCTGGGAATCTGTCTCGCCTCGTAACCTTGGAGGCCTCTGCCGCTGGAACTCACGCAACGTGATTAGACGGCGTGCACCGTCCGCTAGTGCGGCTGGTGGCATATGATTCCCAATGGGTGGTGGTGGTTCTGGTACACCACCCAAAGGTGCCATCATATTAATAGGGACCTGCACCGTAGCCTCGTTTCTCAGTAGGCCGTAATCATGTACTCTTTCAGAACTCTAACTTGTTGTCAGCATGGAGGCATCAAGAACAGATGCGACAAGGTCAAAAGGTATACCTGGTTAGCTGACATGGTTATGACCACTTAATAAAACTAATGAAAACACACACACAATCAGTGTTTTCATTCACTGAGTCAAAGATTAGTATTAAGGGTCATTGTGTGTGGATACATCAGCCACCACACAAACACTGGACTCCCTGAACTGAGAACCACACCCAATACCCTTAACATTATTGCATCATTGAAAAGAAAGATCAGTGTTCTATGTTCTGTAGTAGAACCGACTCCTCTAATGCCTGTTTTTCATGACCCATCCCCCGGGGCCCATCCCGTGACTACCCCAAGCCTGCCTTCCATAGGCCAGGGCTGTCGACTTGCACCAAAAGTGTAAATCCCTAAATTCTGGGAAGCCATTTCCGTTATAAAGAGTAATCACACATAGTAGAGTATGAGTTTGAATTAAAACACTAAAAAACAATTTACAAAGGAGTACTGAAATATAGAAAGGGGTCAAAAATACAAGCTCAATTGGAATGTACAACTATAACTGAAAAACAAGTACAACTAAAGATAAGTAAAGCAAATATTGGGTCATCCTCTGGAAATTCCTACCTGAAGGGTAGGCACATATAGCCTCCTTAGCACTCCATGACCTTCGGTCTCCTCCATGTACCAACTCATCATATGGTCTACCGCTAGGTACCGTCCGATCCTGCTACATTGTTCCACAGTCAGCATTGTCCATCATTTTCATCCAACATAATGAGGTGCGGTCATAGCTCATGCATGGGTGAGTATAACGATACTCAGTAGGGATCCCGAGACCCAAAAAGTCTCAAAAAATCCAACAAGGGTAAACCACAAAGTATGAAATCAACAGATAACCTCAAATAGGTATATTCACATGCATATCCCTATGTTAACAAGTAATCCATCTCAATCTTGAGGTAAACACAAAAATTACTGACTCAGCACAACATGGATTTTATTCTAGGGATTGTAACATTTCGAACCCTCGGCTGCTAGATAATTCCTACTTTATCAACTATTGTGGGTCTTCCGCCACAACTAGGTGCATCCAACTATCCTTGGACTGCTGAGGTACTCCTCCTGTCAAGTACCGTGGGTCTGCTATGTCAAAAAGAGGCGCTCCCCACCATAGGTCTGCCACCACAACCGGGCACTCCCCCTCATAGCCTGCAGAGTTACTCCTCATGTAGAGTACCGTGGGTCTTCCGTCACAACCAGGTGCTCCTCTTCCATGGGTCTGCCGCCACAACCAGGAACTCCCCACTGGGCCATATGAGTCACTCTAAGTCGATCGATCAGTAGCAGTCAATTGGGAGCCAGCAACTAGGTTCTCGCGCAAATGCATGCTCGTCTCTGAAGATCTTCTCTACAAGCTACTGGTTGATACTCCAACTGTTACGAAGTCCCACGTATAAGTATCTCAAGGGTCTGCCTCATCATATGGTTCTCAACGCGATAGAAGATGCGTCAATAAGATGCTCAGTCTATGAGTTATTAGCTTTTTAGTCCCAGGGGCCTAGTTGGATTCGTGCACGATCCAACCTGACCGTATCTCAACTATACCCCGAGCTCTGGTGGGGTACAATCAAAGGGACCATCGCGCTCCTTGAATTCCAATGCCGCTGAAGGTTCTTCAAACGGTCGTTTGATTCCAAAGATATGTCCATATGATGTAAAAGGCCAGTAGTGGGCCCCAGTTTGGTTTGACCTGATCGGATCGACCCGGCCCAATGTAGTCTGGGCCAACCTGGTTAGACATGTCGGGTTTGGCCTTGCCCATTGGCCAGGCCAGACTGTTCAGTTTGGCCCGGTCCGCTGGGCATGGCCCAGCAGACTACGAGGGCGGTTCTGCCCAGAGGCCACCATGTAGGTGGCTCGGTCTGGAGGCTGGGGCCAGTTGAGCCGACCCCGCGACGGGTGTGGCTCGACCTAGATGGCTGATCCAATTTTTCTAACGACACCATGAGGGATTCCACCGTCTGACATGGGTGACCGACGAGACTCGTCTGAGAGCCGATGTGCGGCCCCGATAGGCCACCAGGGTAGTCGACGGGGAGTCAGTAGGCCGATGAAAAGTGAGCAGGTCGGAAGAGCACACAGAATGGACGACCGGTAGTCAGGGTAGTTTGGCAGGCAGTCGAGAGGGCGTCGGGAAGACCAGCGGGGCGTAGGAAAGCTGGCGGGGTGCGCGGGCAGGCGGGCGGGTCATGCCGGAGGCCGCAGGCAGGCCGATCTGGATGCGGGGAAGGCCGCAGGCAGGCTAGGTAAGGCACGCGGGAGGCTGTGGGATTCCGGTGGGGCACATGAGCAGGCTGTGAGGTGGACGGGCTGGCGGGTTTGGTGCGGCGCGGGCCGGTGGTGTTCATCCAATTGCACTGGTGCGCCGTGGGGGAGGTGCAGTTCGAGGGGGTTGCGGGCAGCGCGACCTTTGTCATTTCCTTCTTCTTCACCTCAACATTGTTATATTTCCATGTCGAAATAATTACACAAGAAGAAAAATTGACTGAGGATGTCGGGCCATGTTAGGTTGGCCCATATCCTCCACGTTTTTGGGGATAGTGAGCGGTTTATAAGAATGATGTTCAACAATTTTCATTATCCAAAAAAGGAGGGAATAATAAAAAACTCAAATGAATTTAATACCCCCAACTTCTGTTCATCGAACGTTGTTCATTAATGGAGTTGCGTAGAGAAAATGATAAAGACGACCGTTGATGCAGAAGTCGGTCGTTGAAGACGTCCCATGACTATTGATGCTTCGTGGAAGAAGTCGAAGAATGCTGGCATTCTTTGTTCTTAATTCTTTTTTGGGAGATGGGGTTCTTCATTGGAGAACACTTATTCTCTCAAGCTCTCCTCTCAAAGTCTCCCCCCAATGATAAATTCTGAGAAAGAATAATAATAGTGTGTCTGTAATTTTAGATGTTGGCACAAAATTCAAATAGAGGATTAAATTAATTAGATAGGCTACCCTTAATTAATTCATGGGTGTTGGTACTATTAATAACAAGGGATTTGACTCCATATAATTGAGGGATATGGTGGAGAGGCTCTCTCACATTAATTAGGGAGAGTTGGATGGCTCTTCACATTAATGCAGTGTTTCAAGGGCATTAAGAGCCTGGGTGGTCACCACCTCATTTATCCACACATGGGAGATTGTGTTTGGGTGGGATCCACCACTATAACCTCTCATGTGAGGTTAAGGTGTGGTGTCCCCACCTCCAACTTCCAAGTGGAGGTTTTAACCACACAAAATTCACATGGAAGATTAAATAAAATAATGTGATACACACTATATTTTATTATTTTCCATGAAATCCCAAAATCAAACTTTTATTCTCGACCAACTATTGTCGAGGTGAATGTCACCATAAGAGAAAACAGGCACTGTGAGTTCAACGGTGCCCTTGGATTTCAATTCTGATCAATGGTTAAAAAGTTATAAAATACATTCCGTACATTTACTAAACGTACCCAAACAAAACATCATAAATTGATTCTGATCACACTAGGCTTCAGAATCCCGCTCCGTCTTTTTTCACAGATTATTAAAATTCCCATGTATTTAAGAAAAAAAATCCATGGAAATTTCAGGTCTTTACATACGATAGGTTTATTTATGATCTTATAAAACATATATGTATGATTTCATTATTTGACAGGTAGGACCTATATATCCTTTCAATGAATTGGGTAATGATTAATATCGAATTAGATAGTTAGGGATGGAAGTATGGTTTAATTGGTTTGGTAATAAATGGTTGGAATCCAGGTTTATCAGTTTAGTAATAAAGGTATAGAATTAAGGTTACATAGTTCTATATTACTCATCTATAATATGGGTTAATCGGTTCAGTAATTTAGGGCTGAAAAGGGGGTTACGTGGTTAAGTGAAGGACTCTGTCCTCTAATATGGTATGGACAGTGATGCCTTGGCTACCATGGAAATCATATTATATGATTATGTGTCTGTCACAATACTTTGGTTTATTCCTACGTTATGCTTTCATGGCTTATTACCTCTATTTCATTATAATCTATGTCTTATGGACTACGAATCATTATTCCTTGTTCTCAATTAATATTGTGGATATAAAGGGTATGATATTCTATTTTCATGATCATATTCTCATAATATTATTATAATTTTTATATTTACATGCATCAGTTATTTATACTTAATAAACATTTTATCTCACCCCTATTATGTTTTTTGTCCCTAGCTTATGAAGAAATGTTTTAGGTAGAATTACTAATGGTAGAGATTTGTGATAGAGAAATTGAAGATCATTTACCACGATGGAAGATTTTTTTCACGATTCTAATTAAACCAAACTATTTTGATCATCGGGAATGTATTTCTAAAATGTATTGTATATTCGTCTATAATGATGTAATATACTTTTATGTCAATACTGGGCCATTATATGTGTATTGATTCTAAACCCTATTACCATGATGTCTCTCAACTTCATTATAATATTACATGAATTTGTTAATGAAATATGTTTTATTCTAGATTATGTAAACATATAAAAATGTTCTAAAATCATTTATAATAGTTATGAGATACAATAAATTTATTCAATTGTAAATTTTCCACACAAATCGGTAAAACCTAATACAATTTCAATATTGGACCATTAAACATTCCCACTAAATGTGTCATTGAACATTTTACATTGTAAAAATACCTGAAATACACAAAGTGGTTTTAGATCTAAAGAATCCAAATATTCAAATTTGGTGAATTTAATCAATTTTTTTATTTACATTTAGTATCTTCTTATTCCAAAATTCATGTGGGGTATATTTCATGTCATGTATTTTTTTATCCAATTTCATTAAATTATTTTTTAGTCCAACACAAAATCATCGTGTTGTAAATGTTCCTCACAATAAGAAATGCCATCATCATAAAATATTAAACATTTATTATGAAATTGGATAATAAATCCACAATTATCTGTATTGATAAAGATATATTTCTTTTTTAATTGATGAAACAAGATATCAACCATGAAAACACCAGATTATTAATTTCAGAAACATGAGGTGGTAGTAATTGATAGCCATGATAATAATTCTTGCACCATTTGATTCTCATTAAGCTAGGTCGCATATTTTTTCCTTTTTAATTTAATTTCTTCCTATATTTTAATAAATATTTTGGAAAAAATATGTACAATATAATATCCAATCTAATGGAATAGATAAGTGAAACTCAATAAACAATCATCAAGAAGCCTCCCCATGATGTATCGGTTGGATTCAATTTTTTAATACATTATCCCTTTTGACTACATGTGAAACAAAAAACATCATCATTAATTTATCTCCCTTGAATATTTGTCTTCTTGAGTGATAATGGAGATGAATTGGGAATAGAGCTCTTATCATGCGCATTAGATTTTTTTTACCATTAGAAAAAATGGGTTATCATAATTAGAATCCATGAATAATTTTTGAAGAATATTTTTTAGATCGTGATTGAAATTCTCAATGTTGTTCATGTTAAAATATAACATATATATATATAAGCTTTATGGAGTGTTTCAATAATGATATCGGTCCATTGTTTGTTATTGAATTTGAACCCAATAAATTCTATGTAATAAATGTATCCAATTTTCTTGATTACATGAGGCCCTTCTTGATGAACCTCTATATAACATTAAAAAATGGTATTTTTATGTCTAAAACCTTTTTTCTCTTTCACTCTCCTAGTATATACCATTTATATTCATGAGTATTATGTAATAATCTATGATTTCATGATACATTATGAGTTCACAACAAATATATTATAAAATCAATAAATAAATATATATTGAGTCATTCATTTTATTTTCCTAGAAATAGGAGACTTTATCAATCACAATCCTTTCAATCAGATCTGATATTAAGTATTATTGAACATTATATTTACATTCTAATTTACTAAAATCCTTATGATTCTAAACCAATCGTAAAATTTACTACCAGTGATGAAAAATTATTTCTCCAATCTCAATGACGAGTATTACTTGGGTGATGAACATTCCATTGATTCAAAATTAAAAAACATAATATTATAGGAATTTTTTTTTCGAATTATGTGATAAGTTATAAAAAATATTATTTTATTAAATTTAAATCTATTTTATCAAGTCCCATATCCTAGACTATTGAACATAGAATATCTACTTCTAGGGAAATTATTGTTTAATGGGTCCTTATTCTACTTCTCATAATCGTAACAGGGGTTGGAAAATCTTCATAACGTATTTAATATGTAGTATCTATAAACTATGTGCTTATAGATCCTTTATCAATGGATTGGATTCCTCAATCCATAAATAATTACATTGATGTCCACCACACATGTCTCAAAATTACACCATGTCTATAAAGGGACACTCTTATTAATATAAATGATTCATTTCATGACGAATAATAATAATAAATCCCCTTATAAATGTTTGTGTCCCTACATGGGTTTGTAAGAAACGTTTTTTCCATTATTTTCATTCATAATCATTTATTGTGGCCAAATATGACATAATTTATTGTTTAGGGATTTAATTTATTATGTGTAATATAATATTCTTTAGTCATTTACATGACATATTATTATTAAATTTACATTACACAAGTGAGTAACAATTTGTACTAATCATTTATGCATAGAAAATTTATTTTCATCATGTTATTTCACATTTATGAATTTATATATGTGATCCCATTCTTATATCCAAAAAAATGATGTATAAGGGAGAATTAAATATATAAAAATGACACAATCGTGAGAATATATAATAATTGATTTATTGATTGGAAAATAAAAGAACCATTGAACGTGGGGAATAACTCCTTATGATGGACTCAATATGATTTTCAGCATTCCACCTATCAACATATGTATTACTTGGGATGGAGACATATGGTTTCCATATGAATTATCCTAAACAAAATATCAAATACTCAATTAATTTCTTGTATTTATAACTCCCACATAGGTGAAAGGATCCAACATATTAGTAAACGTTGAATTATATACATAAATTTTGACACACTTGTCCTACATAACAATGGAGGGTTTGATGACTTAGAATACATAATATTTAATTTATAAATTTTATAATTTAAAACCAATTCAATAAAATTAATTAATTAATTTCAACATATATTTGTTTTTTTCAAGATCATGAGAGAGAATACACATGAAATTTATATGAAAAAGTTAAATTGGTTAACATTAATTTAGTTAATTATTAATTATTAAAATAAATGTGCTTGTATTAATTAATAAATCAGTCTATAAATTAATTCCCTATGAATTAACGACCCTAAAAATTCTCATAGGGATACCCATTATTATAGTAATTATTTGGAAATAAATGATAATACCAATAATAATATATTATTAAAAAATAATTGGGTACATTATAATTCATATAAATGATTATTAAACATCCAAATAGAATAACTTATAATGAATTTATTATGTTTATAATGCATAAACTATAAATATAATATAATTTAATTATTTAAATTATTTGTTAGACTACATGACTTGTACTTATGAGCTATATGTAGTGTACATTGATCAATTTATACCTTGGATACAAACCTGATACATAATAATGTATCTTGGCTGAAATATACAACATTTACATGCTATTAACATGATGTGTACAACCCTTTCCATGATTCCATACATATATATAATGGACATTCCTAGTTAATTGGATGTTGGAATAATCTATGTGTACAATCCAGCTACAAAACATTTTTCATTCATGTCATCTGTTCATATAAAACAACGAGAAACTTATTGTTTTTTTAATACATGAAAATTAAAGGACACATACTATTTATGATGGTAATATTTCATGTACTTGATTAAATATCATGTTTATCATTATTAGGATCAATTGACAACATATTTTACTGGAAAATTTCCATGAATATTAATTCTAAACATTATAGACTACGTGATTATTAAACTATATACATTCTATATAATCTAACACGATTTTTTCTATGTTTTCATTGTATATACACATTGTACACAAAATTCATTGCATGTACTTACAGTGTAGCGTGTCGTGTGATACATGAAATAGATAGGTGTAATGAACTTTAGGGATCCGCAACATGTAAATCTGTTACATGCCTTGTAATAACAAGATATATAGTCCTAATAAATGGCACATTAGGGTGGAATATTTATTAATTATTTATCTATTTTCTTCAATCTATTAAAATGAAACACTTAATAATGAATAATTATTTATGAATACATATATTGTAAAATTATATTGAAGAATAAATAATTCATGAAATTAAAATATGACAACTATTTATCAAAAATATTATGAAATTAATAATTATAAAATAGAAACATGACCCATTGATACTACATTATTGTTTTAGGTATAGGGATGTTCTAGTTGTGGGTGATGAAAAAAATCCCTTCAGTGGCCTGAAACCCCAATAGAGTATCTTGAACATTAAATTTATATTAAATTTTTTTATATCTATAAATTGAATTTATAATCCATATCATCCTTTCATTGCTAATTTCATTGATTCAAAAAATATTTATAATATTAAATTTTCCTCACTACATGTATTAAACAATAAAATCCCTCTATAATTGATCTAAATGTTCTCAATTAATACTCAAGTGATGTCAATTGATTTCTGAGTTCTATCATGGTTAATCTGTTGCATATATTTGTATTTCGTGATAAATTTATGATCCTTCATACAATAAGGAATTATTTTCATTCTTGAGAAGTGGTGTTGAGGAAAATAAAAAATTAAAATCTATTGTGCTGAGGGATTTAGAATTATTAATTTTTGATTGACCAACATAATAAACAAAACCATCTATTTATAGAACTAGAGTTTACCATAATTTTTTTTAATTATTTTCATATCCTTAAATATTATAATTATAATTAACAAACTATATTCCATATTGTAATAATAATATTATTAATATTTTATGGTATTCACTCTCTTATACAATTAAACATATTTTTTTATCGATTAGAAACGTAATATTTCTCCATATATGTATCTTTGATCCATTCATCATCCATGAAATTTATTGAATACCCAAATAAATATTCCATTCATCCCAAAATATTAATCTATGAATAATGAAAAAATATATTTATTTATCTATTGAATAAAATTAATTTTAATAATTAAATTCAAATAAAATTTTAACAAGATCAACAATAACACTTAGTGTGCAACACTCTAGGATTCTTCTTCATTATCATTAGGTGGGATTTCCTAATTTCCAAGATCAATAAATTAAAATTAGTAGAGTAACCCATGATAGAAAAAATAATTTCATAATGTCAATATTAACATAATAATTCTCCCAGTGAAATATAATAAATTTTTCACAATATCTCATAATGTAGGTTTCACACCAGTTTCATCAACCAATGTGCTCGAGACAGTTTTCACTAACGATATGAAATTATAATATTGTTACACAATGGCCATAGAATGTAATACTATATTCATATTCATATGAAAATTTCTAGATATTAATCATAAAAAATATATAATGTATAAATTTATCCCCAACTAATCAATTAATAACATGTCATTCTTGATACACCCAGCATAATGAGACATCTTGAAAATAAAATTCCTGATTGTTTTCATTAGTAAATCTAAGAACTTGATTCGTGACATGTATTAATAATAATAACAATGTTTGAATACTATTTCAATTTTTACTAGATAAGAAAATCCTTAAAACCAAATCATATGGAATTTATACTGGTGCGCCTTCTATTATAATATTCCATCATCGAAATTACCAAGTACTATCTTTATGAGAAGTTGACTCATCCACATAGGTGTACTCTCATCTGATTTTCTATATAATAAATGACTTATAATAGTGTGTTATTTGAATGTAGAAAAATATTTAATATTTTTTTCATGGAAATTCAATGAGATCATCATTGTGTGGAATATCGATGAAATGATCAAGGACATAGATTCCCATTGTCATTTTTAAATTAATGTCATGAAGAACACTGAAAATTATCTAATATGATGTCTTATTGATATAATATAGTTCTAATATAAATGTAATTATGGTTTTAAAAAATGGTTCTAAAACAGTAACTCCAATAGTCTTCCAAATGAAATCCCACATTTAAAAAATATTTGAAATAACATATTAATTAGCGGATTCAAATAAAAAAACTCCTAATATAGAATGTATAAATGTAAAGTAGTTGAACAATTTGAGAAAATAAATTCTTTCACCATATATTATTATGTAATGGAAAAAAATTATCATTGAAATGAATTTTTATTGGTCCATGAATAATTAATGTTATGAAAAATCCTGATATGCATGAAAAGAGATACATCTACACCAATATATTTACAATGAAAAACTACATGGCTGGAGAAATATTTTTGACAACCAACACCCATAGGATTATCAAATATATGTTGGAATCATGATATAATAATAGTGGAACATTGTCAATCCATTTCTTCTTTGTTAGATGAATTCATATTACATCCACCACATCCATCATGAAAAGTAGTCTTCTTTATACCAGGGATTATTCTAAAATAATTATCATAATTCCTCACCTTAAATAACTGAATGTTTATATCCAGCGTCGTTCGATAAAAGTTTGGTCTAAATAATTATTGATTACAAAATAGGGATGCATAATGAGTATATGATTTTTTATTCACTGTTTGAGGCCTTTTTAGAGCTCAGAACCCCAGTAAGTAGAAAAATTTATTTGGTCTCCCAATAAACAGAAATCATGTGATCTAGTTACTGAAATTTCATCTAAACATTTACCTTATTTATAGGAGAATGTAGGGAATTTTTGTTTACCATAATAGTCCACCAAGGGCTACATGCTTGTGTGGGTTTCTTAGAAAAATGTATCAGAGGGGATTTCAAGTTTTACGCATGGTTAGTAAAATGATTTTCATTAAACTGTGTGGTGTCCATCATAATGTAGTTGGTGGAACATGATTGGTTAAATGATTGGATAATCATTTCTCAAATAGCGAGCGCGTAATATGGTTTTTTGTGAAATCACAATTATACAATTAAATTAATTTTAACTCACCCCACTCCTTTTGATTCTCACTTCAAATAGAAAGGAAATTCACATCATCTCTCTGGAGCTTTTAATCCCCCATTTTCCATGATTTTTAGATACTACCATACCCTAATGTCAGATTTTACATTCATTCATCTCGTGGGATCTGTGACTGTAAATGATTTGGTCATCTTGAGTGGTTTTTCATTTTTTTTCTCCATGATGATGTTAAATTGAAGAATTTTCATATAAATTTTTTAAGGAAATTTATTTCATCATCATTTTTATTCCAATACATGAAAATATAATGGATGATACTGGATGAGCATAATGTTATAGGATCTATGTAGGTTGTATATTGCTAATCACTCAAGTCTCACCATTTTTAAAGCATTATCACTATGTGCACACCAATATCATTCAGAGTTTCCTATTTAATTCATATTACCTTACATTAATCAATATGATCATGTTCTAGATCACCTTATACATATAATCAATAATTTGTGGGTATGAATTCAATTATGATCACCCCATATTGGTTTTATTTAATATTCTTGCCTGTAGTGGATTGTTAATCTTATATATGCCACTGTTTTGGGGTTCCATGACTTAACCCACCTAGGGATTGGGTTATATATTAATTTAAGAATAATAAAAAGCTATGAATACTATTCATATCAATTTTCATTGAATTATATAAATGTAATATTTTTTATATCCAAACATTCCTAATTATGCGTAATAAATGAAATGGAAAGAACCATTTAAATTATTATAAATTGATATTGAAATTGATTGTATATACTTATCCCTCATTGTAATTATTATGAATGTTAATAAAATGAACCAAATAATTTAAATATGGTTTCAAAATAATAAATGGTTTTGTCTCATAACTACACCTGGTCATGTTAATGATAGGTAATGGAATTCATATTTTGACTTATAAAAGAGTCATAGAGTATGTAATTGAAAAATTAATCTACTATAATGTGAATATTGCATATAGACATGAAATATTTATAGTAATTGTCATACTTGATATATAATTTTAATCCCGATGAATGATTATTTCACTAACATGACACCATTATGATTTAAAGATGTTGGTTTTCAATGAATATATCCTCTTTATTACATAATCTATATAAAATAGTGGATACCCCAATGGTTACATGGGATCACCCATTTTTCATTTACTTTTTAATATTCCTTAAATATACTCAAAGGATTTTGGTTGAAATGTAAGTAGATCTGCCTCCATATATAAACACATTGGCCCCAATAAAAGATTATCATGTTAAAACAAAGGAAGGAATCCCTAGACAATGTTAGAATCAAATTAGGAAGTAATTCTAGCTGATATGTCCCTTGAATTACAATAAGACTCGTTATAGATTGTTTGTAGATTATTAATAATTTTTATTGACCCATGAGGTCAAGGATTTCGTGGTTATAACCATGGATCATTTTCATTATTATCATCATTATGGATTATATGGTTATTACCTTGTAACTTTTGTAATTATTAATATTATAAGATTACATGGTCATACCAGGGATATCTTTACATTACGTATCATAAACATGAATATAATTAATTAAATGATCACATGTAAAAAAACTAGATAAGGTAGAAGTAATTATCAGGGTAAATACATTACTATATAAAATTTAATTTAATTATATATTTTCACACTATCGGTTTATGTTTCATAGATTAGATGTTATAGAAAACATTGATGGTTGCATAATGAAAATTATCTCACACTATATATAAGAATCCATTATTACTGAGGAAGATTAAAAATATTTAGGGCATCAAAAGGTGAATCATACCACAATATAAACATAATCAAGGGTTCTATGAGTATGTTATATCTTGGAATAAGATGATAGAGATGGACCTCAATATTTATGGACTGTTTTTTATTTTATTTTACTTTTTTTGTATAGCATGCAATTAATTATACGTTGTATCCATAATTTCCACTTTGGTAGAGACAATATATACATTATCTTAATCATGAATATCATTCCATTACTATATTTTTAATATTGTTTTAATTTTATGTTTATCATTATCTTTCACTTCTCGGTTTATTATTAAAAATTTTCATTCCCCAATTTACATTATTATTATACCTATTATGCTCCAATATGGTAATGAGTATATAGCTTCCACACATACACACTTTAGGCCATCACTACTATTTAGATACCCTTGATGTATGGGGAGGCACACTTGAGGCCATGCTTCTAATTGATATCCTGGCACCTTTGAGAGGATCCTGGGTTAGGACGTGACAATGTGGTATCAGAGAAGTTCCTTTTCATAACAGACTATTTTGAGACAATATATGAGATATTTTGAAATCATAGAACATGGTTATATGATCTTCTTCGTTGTACCTAACTGATTTTTTGTATAAATAAAATATTTCAAAAAATGAACACTATCCTTATATATTATTATTGATAAAATTGATATACATTCATCAATTGGAGATAAACATGAATTGTGGTATTTTATATGCTTTGTGTATATTTATCCCTTGAATAATGAGATTAGGGAATGAATGATTCAATACCTGAATTTTTATAGAAAACTATTATTCACATTCCATGTATATAACATTCCATATAAGTGAATTCCCCTTCTTTAATTTCATTTATTATTTCTTAATGATTAATGAGCCATGATTTTTTATTTATTCCTTTCATTCTAAAATATTCTACATGTTAGTGAGTTTTTTATTAAATTTTTCTGCATGAATTTTATTCCCCTATGTTGGTTGACATGGGAATATTAAATGACTAGTTTCTACCAATGTTACATATGTGCCTCCGGTTATATGAGATGCTCTTTGTGTTAGACGTAAGGATTTATATATCAAATTCATGAGTTATAGGGATATCATAGCTTGGAAAAGGTAGTTAACCAATCTTTCAATAAAATATTACCCATTACGTTCTGAGATTGAATGTATATGGGATTAAATAGAAATCCCAAGGGTGTCAATTTTAGTAATAATTTGAATGGGTCCATATTCATTATGAATTGTGATCCATTTAATCATCATTTGTATATGTAAGTATGATAATGTAGACAATAAAGGTAAATCCTTACATTAAAATTGAAATGGTTTCTATTATATGAAGTGGAAAAAATTTATTAACCCATAACCTTTTAGGACCCCCTTTTATTAAATTCAATCACCAACCATCAAATGGGCTCCAATGTTAGTAGTTGGGTTAGTAAACCATTGGTAGTGAACCATTTTTCATTATGATATTCTTATAATAGTGCTTAAATATTTTTTCAAATCATGTTCTTATGTGTGTGATTAGGATTTTTATATCGATTCCACCATGATGTACTAGTATCACGAACTAGGAGGGTGGAAAAAACCACTATCCGGAGATGGTGGGTTCAGACATACCAGTTATACTACCAAGACAACCATGTAATGAACATCCTATTATACATAAAATGGTAACTATCACTTTTCTTTTTTACAGTTTTATATATCTTATTTAGTCCATGATGGGTACACCATTATCTGCACCAACGATTGTAGATTTTACATGTGATTCCACGTAGTAGAATCAGACAATTCTCTCAATGAATGGTGGTCTATATCTTTCTATTTATTAGATATAGTAAAAGCTATCTATATTTGATTACATAGAGATTCCTTCAAAGTAGGGAATCGTGATCTGCACCTATTCGATGTGTGATTCATCCATGTGAATTGGGAATGTGTTTACTAAGTCTCTTCTTCATTAAGGAATGGCATGGGCTAATGTAGAAACTACCTTATATGATCAGTTCTTTCCTCAAACCGTAAGACAAGACCAATCTAGCGGGGTTATTCATCAACATAAAGGTATTACGTTATTCATGTATTATACTATCCATTTTACTGAGTTATAGTGTTATTAAAATCTTCTATCCAGTGAAGAGATATCCCATGATTAATGTTTCAAGGATGGGATCCAATCCACTATCCATATTCAGATGAATTTCATTCACATAACATCCCATTATCGTATTTTTTATCATTCCCTTATTGATGAAAAACATCTGAGAAAAGGTGATTGCGTCAGTCAAAAAGATGTTTGGTGCCCTGGATGGCCAATATTTCCTCCATTATATGGAGGTCTTCCATCCATGTTTCTCAACAAATCATTTTCATTCATTGTAACCAAAATAGAAGCATCGTTGTATTCTATCGGTGTAGAAGTCTTGGGAATTTAAATACTTAGTATGATAGAGACACTATAGAGTTATGGCCTTGTAGTCAAGTGGAGAATCAACCCATATTTTATCAGACTATTAAATTAATTACTAATGGGAGAGGATCAAAATCATCTCCAGCATCTGGGTATTGATTTTTTACACTACATTAAGAATTGATTCAGTGTAGTAATGGAAAAAATTATTGTGGAAGTGATCTTTGATTTGGTATCTATAATTTTTATAATTTTTAACGCTAGTGGATCTGTTCTGATCAGGGTACTATAACTTAGTATAAGGGCCATGAATTAGTTTAATGGATTCAATTATATTTTATATCCAAGGATCAGAGTGTAGGATCATCGATATTATGTGGTAAGATTCTAGTAGACTCTTATATTGTATCATCATTATTTGATATATGTTATTCTCACTCTTTTATCTCCTAATCCGCGGTGTAATTTCTTCAGAGGGAAATTCATCTTTGTTGTGGTGTTATAACTATGTAATAACCATTTGGAGAAAATTCATAGGTAGTACTTCAATGTGGTTACTACGCCATTAAGTTTGGCAATAATACCTTATTATGTTATGAAATTGTTCTTCCTATGATGGGATTCAATTTCATTCAAAGTATTGAATGATCAGTTCTATATCACTTGTGTGTGGACATCTACCACTATTAGATATCATTTGATTCAAGACAGGGAAATAGTTTTCTCCAAAATTGTTAGTGGGATGTTTTGAATGGTTTATATGTACTAGAGAATAATGGGTTATGTGGGTTGATGACATATATTTCAAGTCTATTCCTAGGGGAATTTGGAGTACTCTTAGAATATTTTACCGCCTGTTTTATTGAATTTTAGGGATATCATTCCCAATGATTTCTCTATATTACATTTTCAAATAACAGTTTATTATTTTATCAATATCAATCCAGGAGTAGCACTAGTGTCCGTTCTTTTTTATAGGATGGAACCTACTGAACTCTAGTATATCACGAGACAACCGGTGGTTTCAGAGTCCAATGGTTTTATTGGACCCAATACTTTCTCCTAGGGTTCATCTATGGTTTTCACCAAGAAGGGAGATTGGATACATTTTTTATGAGTGTATTAATGATGGTGGAACCATATTATGATTATAAACATATATTATTACATCATATAAATGTTTTATTTTTTTACTTCTTTGAGATGATAGGGTGATCTAGAATATTGACTAAACAAAATTTTAGCATTATTTGTGAGTCGTACAATCGTACTTATATTTTACATGATATTAAAGCAGTTATGGTCTATATTGTTATATTATTAGGAATTTGGTTTTTACAAACCTGCCCAATGATTTCATGGACATGATGAATAATATTTTCTACCCCCATCATGTTATTAATTTTTTGTATTTTGGGATGGCATCTTAGTGTCTTCACACAATCATAGAGACCATGATAATAATATAGATATAATTTGGAACACCATGCTAGAGAATCCTATTTATTCTAATTTTTGAATGTTATACATCTTGATTTACAATGTTTACTTCATAGGTCAAATTATTCTGGAATCAGGGGTATCTGTTGACCCAATGAAGGTGAGTGCTACAGTTGCTTTAGAGAATCCCATGAATATATTTGATATTCATAGTTTCTTATGGCTAAAAAATATAATATGTTTTTCAAATAGAACGTATTACTCATTTTATCCCCTTATCCTAGTATTACAAGGATGGATTTAATGTTATTATGGTAATAAGACTATGACAATGACTTTTAGATTCAAAATGTATTCCATATTTCCACACCTTTTAAAATTCCAATTAATCAGGTTAGAGGCTAATAAATTTTATTTTAGGCATTTTGAATTTGAATGGGGGAATTTATGATACATTAGGATAGATTCATTTTATTAAAATTTTGGGCTTTGTAGAATAATTAGAGAAACTTCCTGATGTATGACTCTAAGCAAGACTCGTTTTTCCATGTTATACATTACTAGTCCAACTATCCAATGGGTGAGTGGTTTTTGGTGTATCCAGACCACAGATGACTAATATGTATATTTAATTATTTTTAATTGAATTTAATATAGTGAACATGGGTAATATATTAACGATCCTTCAATTTTAATATTTACTAAGAACATGGTAAAGGAAATGTAGTGGCAGATGCACTGAGTTAGAAAACTCAAGCACATGTCATACATGAAGTAATTAATGGGAAAATGTTTATCGCTCTATTTTATAATCTACATATAATGTTTCATGAGTGTCATAGGAAGTATTATACATCAGACATGAAAGTTATCTATTCTCTCATTTATAGGGTTTGGTGATGGAAATTCCCAAATAATGATGGCTTGGTTATCTAAGAGAGTATTTTTTTCATTTATCACCACAATATTTTTTATGCATAGAGACATCATCCAATATATTCATGGACCTTCTTGGGTTTCTAATGATAAGGTAGTGGAAATAATTACAGATTCCCACACTTCTCATAGGAATTTTCCTAAAAAAATATCCATGTTGCGTCATGATATTCAGTGTAAATATTTTTTACAAGGATGAAATGTCAAATATAAAGTTCTATCTGAAAGTGTTCCACTTATCTATAGGAGTTGGTTCAGTAGCAATGAATTTTTGGCCTATTATGAAAACTTAAAGTCCTGTAATTGAAATAATAAGGTTTTTATATATAATTTTCATTTAATTTACCGAGTTTAGGTCATTATAGTTGTTTAGATACGGTACTCATAGATCCACTGATAATTGTATCCCACTTACTTCATTTTTGAGATACATTCTTAGTTGGTGAGATGGAAATATTTTATGTCCCTTTGACTATATGACTACAAGGATTCCCTTGTATTTTCATTTTAGATAAGAAATCTATTTTTCACATTAACGCTCTTGTATGGGTTAACAGAGAGTTATGGGTAAAAAAGTGCTTCAGAGCATATATTTTCATCCTTCGATTGATGAAATGTTAGAATTGATGATGTATGTTGTATAAGATATGTTAATGTCCTCATTAAGTGATGTAAATTGTTCTTGGGAGAATAATAACTGGCTTGTAGTGTTATATTACAATAACTGGTTATAGGATACAATTTTGTTGGATCATTTTGGTGCCTTGTATAGTAGGTGAATTCATCTACCTCTATAATAGATATAAATAGAAGAGGCAGCACTACTAGGTCCTTTTATTATTCAATAGACATTGATGAAACTAAAACTGATTTGGAAAAGTAATAATAATGATATTTTTTATACAAGTCCTATGTTTCATGGTATCAAAGTCCTCTAGATTTTGAGGGTTGGGATTATATTTTCATAGGGAATCGCCTAGGATTTGGAATTAGCAAATAATGATTCAAGGGATGTGGAAACCAAAATTTATTAGGGCATTTGAGATGATAGAGAATCTCGAAATGGTATGCTATCTATTTATATTACCTAAGAGGTACTATGCCATTCATGAAGTCATCCCCATTTTACATATGTTCTTTTATCATATGACTAATGACGTTATATGGTTTTTTTGGATATAGAGTGAGATGAAGATTCTTATTTTCAGAATTATGAAATATACACAATTTAATGAAGCATAAAGTATATATATGTGGTTCATATGATATGTTAATATGGTGTTTATGGCTTCACAGCCAAATATAAGAATTGATTTTGATTTAGGAGGCCAAAGTACATGTACATTTGTCAGATCTGTTATCTAATAGTATTTTTCTGTCGATGAATGGTGAACATGGAAACACGTTCCATTAATGTGCGATGCAATTAAGAACCCATTTTTTACTTATTTTTTTGATCAATTATATTCCATTATAAGTATTAATTTTGGACTTAATATGAATTATTTATGAGTTCACAGTGGTTTTGAGGGTTCTTGTAGATTGTTCATAGCTCAGAACCCTAGCTAGTTAAAAATTCATTGGGCCACACAGTTTGTAGAAACCTTGTATTCCAGCCCACATTTTTTCTTCTAAAAATAAGGGGAATTTCATAGGAAAAATTATAGTGCATGGTTTTCCATAACTATTCACTATTGACCTCAAGGTTAGGTTTTATCTGAAAAAAATATAATTGAGGGTATTTCATGGTTTTTGTTTTGTTTTTTGAATCATACAGATGAAATGTGATATTTCCCTCCCTATGAAGTGGTAGATGTATGGTTGTTGAATTATTTTTCCAAACAATAGGAAATATGATGCAACCGTGGTATTTTTGGAAGAAATTAAAATATTTCCCTTAAATTCATTTAAACAAACCCATATCCTTTTCATTCGCATTTCCAATGGTATGTAACTTTTCACTATCATGTTAGAACTCCCAAACACCATTTTCATAGCATTTAATCATGTTCCATAATCTAAATACCAATTCAAATTTAGTTCATCTAGTTGGATGGGAATCGATGTGTTCCTAGATCATCTTAAAACATTTTTCATTTGTCTTCCCCTCAATAAAATTATCCTCACCGAGGATCATATTCCAATTTTTTATGGTATCGATCCATTAATTAATTTTCAATGAATACATTAAAAAATTAATGCTAATACATAACAAGAATAATTTCAATGGATATATGTAGGTAGTATAACATTAATCAATAAATTATCAATATTTTGAAAACATTCTTCATTCATTACATGTGTATTTTTTAGGTATTTAATATTTAATTCATATTTCATGATATTTATCAATATGATTGTATTATAGAGACCCTAATATATATGTTTCTTATCATTGGATATTGTGACATCCATATCGATAACCCCAAGTAGGGTGTTCTCATTTTTCATTCCTCTAGTGGCATGGTGTAATTACGTGCACCACTATTGGAATTTGCATTCACATGACCCACCTAATGCTTTTTCATAAATTCACTTTTGAATTATAAAAACACAATTTCACTTTATATATCATTTATCCTTGACTTATAAAATATGAATTTGAATATTTTCATGATTTTTAATGCTATTACTATTTAAGAGAACTTGAAAGAACCTATTAAATATTTATAAATAATAAATTTAATTGGTTGCATATCCTTCATAATATATATTATGAAATTTAAATAATTAAACCAATTACTTAAAATGGGATTTAAATTATAAATGATTTTATGTTTTTATTATACCTTTTAATACTAATGAATGTTAATGGAATGAACATTTTGACTTATAAAAATGATTTATTATTAAAAAGAAAATTTTAATAATGAATTATGTGTAGGGATTCCATTTCATATGAAAATGAAATAATTATTGGAACAGTCAAACAGAGCTATGATTTGATTCCCATGGGAATGCATTGTGCACTCATAGATGCCATTATGATTCAATTATGAATGTTTTCATGGGTTATAAACTCCTATAAACCTTGTATTTATCTACTAGTGGATCCCTAATATGACACCATAGGATCCCCCCATTATCATTTATTAAGTTGTATGCAATTGATATAATCCATCGACCTTGATTGATAATTTTGGACATGTAGAACCCTAAATATTCCAAATTGTAATTGTCAGGGCTTATCACATTTCACCATTGACGAGATCCTTAGACTCAATTAAATTCATATTATTTTTTAATTACTTGGGAAATGTCCCACAGATTCCAATCAGAACCCTTATATCTATGCTATAGATTATTAAATATTTGGCTTCACCGGTGAGGTAAATGATGCATTGGTTACTACCTTTGATCCTATTCATTATTATCATCATCAAGTATTTCATGGTTATTATCCTAGATCCTATATTATTTTTTAAAATTTTATATGATTCTTTCATCATACAATTTGTCCTCTTATAAAACTTATCATAAAATGGAACATAATTAATTAAATGATTATATGTCAAGACACCAGTTGTGGTTGAAGAATTTATTAGAGTATTTACATTACACTACATACTTAAATTGATATTTATACCTCAAATAGTTAGTATATATTTATCATACTATATAGAATAGATTCTAATGGTGGTTTCCTAGTTAGATTCTTCTCCCACCCTATCTAGTCTTCCATTGGTACCGAGAAGATTAAATATATACTAGTGTTGATAAGGGGATGCATATTACATTGAGAAAATAACCTTCATTGCTTCGAATTGGATGTAGTTTTTCATAAATGATAATGATATAGAACAATATTCATAGATTTTTTTGAATTCATTTTTCTTCTATTGTATAACATGTACTGCCTGATATATTGAGTCTATTCTTTCCTGTTTTGTTGATACGTAACATATAGTGTAATTATCATGTATATGATTAATATTTAATCTTTGGATAATTATTTATACTTGTATTTTTATCCTTATAATTTACATCATGTTTTTTCATTCACTGTTATGATTCCTATATTTAGCTAGTTGTTATATCTGTTGTGATACAATATTTTAATGGGGATATATTCTACACACAAACACAACCTATCCTTTTGGTGATAGGCGGTATGCTCTGGTGCATGGGGATAAGTGTTTGAGGTCGTGTATCCAAATGGGTTCGTTGAAACATTGAATTTCACAAGGTTCAGGATGTCACACTCCCCATTTGTGATCATTCTTTTTTATAAGGTGAGAACCAAATGAAACACAATGGATACTCTCTCAATGAAATTTCCAAATAATTGGTAAATTGATTAATAATAGGGGCCCAAATCCAAGAAGGGTCACTACAGATGAATGGTTAAGAGGGGATAACAATTCAATACAAAATGGATGTCTTGAGGGTAGTTTGTACCTTTTATACTTTGGAGCATATGAGGAAACAATTTTGATTAGTTGTTATGTGTCAACAAAATCCATTGAACATAAAATCAAACATAACATAAATAATGACCTAGAAATAGAACGAAAAGATGAATAATCATCTTTCTAGGACATGAATCTATCAATTAAAGTAGGTTCATGATCTTGTTACGGGTGTTTGTCTTATATTTTGGGATCTCTTTTTTATTTAGATATCTTGACACCCGCACACCCAAATTTAGTGTTACAAATCATTTATACACATTTTTTTTTATAACAACCTAAATATCTATACATAATATTCAATAATTTAAATTTAAATAACAATTCATGTCACATATTTATCTATGATAATTTGAGGTTTACATTTTGGTAATGATGGAAAAAATAATTACATCACAAAAACCTTGTATTTATCATCAAAAGATTACTTTTAATATCATACCTAGTAATTATTATTTTATAATAATTCATAAATATATATCACAAAAGACACTACACATAATAACCTTATTTCTATATAATATATAATATAATTCATCATAACATGGAGAAATGGAATCAAAATAAAGGTGACAGAAAATGCTCAGTAAGGGTAAACATGCGAGATATCAATAGATGATCATATGGGATAATAATAAATCTATAATGGCACTAAAAATGATAATAATATAAAATAATATATACAAAATCTAGAGACTATAAATCATGATTAATTATATATATTTATTTTATAACAAAAGACATGAGCCAAAATGTAATATAATCAATAATAATTATTATGGATCCATGATAAAATATCATAATCATTAGACATATGTTTATATAGTGCATATGTGAATATAATAACAGTTGTTTAATCAAATATCGCTAAAAATACTATCATACTAGTTAGAGTGGCAAATTATATTGGGTTCACTCTTGTTTCCCACATACACAGTGGATAGAGCCCCATAGTGGATTGTTTTCAATCCCCATTCATTTTCACACATTGTAAATAGTGTCTCAGGTTGGAATGGCTTCACATCACATTCCACATAATATTTTCTCACTAAATATCAATATTTATCAAATACATATGATGGGTATATAATTATAGGTTCACAGGTCATATAATAAAAATCATACTTAGGTGTGGAACTAGATTGAAATAAAATATATAATTTCATCATAGCTTAACTAACCCATTGGATGGTAATGAATTTCATAAAAATTTATTCATTAAATAATATTAATATATCTACTTATAGAACAAGGATGTTATTTTTTGAGAATATATTAGGAGAACAATTAAATTTTTTAATTTATATTCATGTAGATAAAAAATACATCAATAAAATAATTAAAAAAATGGTTTGAAAGTGATTAGAGAAAACACCCTATACCTGTGGTAAAATTTTAAAAATATATTGATTTATAAATTAATGTGAATATTATTTCCTCTAATAATATAGAAAAACAAATAAATAATGATTTTTTGTAAATAATATTAAATATTTTTATAATATCATTTCATTTGGTTATCATTATAAAATATTATATTTTAATATTTTTTGAATAGGAAAATACAACCCATACATAAAAAATAATAAATATTCCTATATTTATATTTATAATGAAAAAATAATATGGTTTCAAATTAAATTAAAAAATAATTATAGAAAAGAGTATAATAATTATTAAATTTTTTAAAGAATATGGATGTTTGAGAAAATTTTTGCTGCAATAAAAGGATAAATAAGGCGAGTTTTTAAATAAAACATTACATTTTTATTTTCTTATACATGTGAGGGATAGAATCTAAACAATATAGTGAGATCCCTAAAATAAAAATATTAGAATAACAAAACTTGGTTTAAAATGTGAAAAACATAAAATTACTCCAATTGAAATTGAAACGTAAGAAGTCCCAATAAAAGTGAGAGACTAACAGAAAACCCTTACAAATTTGGTTATCATTGAATCAAAACCTCGTAAAATATTTAAATTTTATAAGATTTTTAAAGTCATATAATTATCATGAAAATAGACATAAAATAAGTTAATGAGAATTATATGGAACCCCAAAGAGGAATAAGTTTGTGAATATATAATATATCTTAATGAATGGAAATTGAGATGAGTAAACCCTTACCATACGGATCGAATTTCATTTTGAAAAGCTATTACTCTATGAAATACATTTTTATTTAATAAAAATAAATAGATTAATAATATTCAAAATTATATTATTATATATAAATTAGTTAAATATTCTTATTGACCACTTTATATAAATTCTATGTTAAAATAATTATTAATCTTCTAAATATTGATTTTTTCAATCAAGTTTTAATTCGTTGGATTTGGTCCTCACACCTTGGTCATGAATTTATCATCCCTATATTTTTCAATAAAATTTAAATGTCTAACATAATATAGTTATGGAGTTTCTGTTTAACTATAAGAGAGTTAAATTAACTATTGGAATGAAATAATTAAAGATTCCCTTATTCAGTAATCATGGATTTAAAAAAAATTGTATTCATAGGAATAAGAAAATTTTAATACTAAAAATCCAAAATAATGGAAAATTCATTAATAAATACATATATTTATTGTATTAATAGTGCATAAATGTCACGACCCGTCCTCGGGGCCCGTGCCGTGAATACCCCAAGCCCTCCTTCCATAGGCCAGGGGCTGGAGACTAGAACCAAAGGCATAAATCCAGATAACTGGGAAGGCATTGCCTTTATAAAAGGAAACAAAACACCACAGAGTACAAGTGGAAGTAAAACACTAAGTACAAAGAGAATTTCTGAAAAGTAAATGAGAAATTATACAAACCCAACTGAAAGTACAACTACAACTCAACAAAGTACAACAGCTGGAAGGAAGGAAGCGGCTCCTGGGTCGTCCTCCTCGGATCCTACCTAAAGGGTAGGTACAGATGGCGCAACTCCTGGATCGTCAACCGCGGATCCTACATGAAGTGTAGGTACAGATAGCCTCCACAATGCTCTCGCCCGTCAACCTCCTCCGAGTGTCGTCTCACCGTGAAGTCCACCTCCAGATATTGACTCGTCATGTCATCCAACTCCGGGATCTGACTCATCGTGTAGTCCACCTCCAGGTATCGTCCAGTCCTCGAACACTCAGCCTCCGTTAGCACTGCCCGTCATCTCCAACCCACACAACGAGGTGCGGGCACAGCCCGTGCAGGGGTGAGTATAAAAATACTCAGTAGGGACTCCGAGACCCTCAAGGTCTCACTAAAACCAAAAAGGATAAACACAAAGAATATCTCAATAGATAACCTCTACTTAGGTATATTCCCATACATATACCTATGTTATCATGTAACCCATCTCAATCATGAGGAAACACAAGGATTATGAAATCAACGGATAACCACTACCCAGGTATATGCCCTACATAGACCTAAGTTATCAAGTGACCCATCTCAATCATGAGGTAAACACATAGGTCATAGAATCAGCTCAAACCAGGATTTTCATTATCGAAACCATAACTACTGAAGAGCTCCGTCTCTGGAGTGTACAGTGGTCATGTCACGACTCAGAGGTACTTCTCACTAACCTAGGACTACTGAGGTACTTCTCCTGTCGAGTATCGCGGGTCTAAGGCCAACTACCGGGTGCTCCATCCACTGTGGGTCTGTCGCCAAATATCGGGCGCTCCCCCTAATAGCATACAGAGGTACTACTCCTATCGAGTACCGCGGGTATGCGGCCAACTACCCGGCATTCCGTCCGCCGTGGGTCAGTCGAAAAAAACCGGGCGCTCTGTCCTCTGGGCTAGTCGACTCACTCCAAGTCGAGTCGGTCACGCAGTCGTCCGGTCTCAGCCTGCTAAATGGTCTCCGAACCCATACGCTCGTCTCCGGGAGGGTCCGCTCCACGAGCTACAGGTAGATAATCCAAGTATCACAAAGTCCCATGAAGAAGTATCTCAAAGGACAACCTCGTCATAGGGGTCTCAATGCAACAGACGGCGCGTCAATCGGACGTCCGGTCTGTGAGTTATTACCCTTTTCGTCCACAGGGCCCGGTTGGTTTCTTATGCGATCCAAACCGGCCGTATCTCAACTTTACCCTGAACTCTCATAGGATATACTCATAGGGACCGTTTCTCAACGTGATCACCAATGTCGCTGACGATTCGTCAAACAGACGTCTAGTCTGAAAGATATCAGCTTTTCCTTTCCAGGGGCCCGGTTGGATTTCGGGTGCAATCCAACCCGGACACTATCCAACAACAACCAAAACTCGGGAGTAGTATGACAAAAGTTCCGTTTCATCAAGTGGAATTCAATGAGATAGACGACATGTCAATCGGACGCACGGTCTGTGAGTTATTGGCTTTTTCGTTCCAGGGGCCCAGTTGGTTTCGTGTGCGAACCAACCCGACCACACTCCAACGGAATCCAAACCTTGAGCGGAGTAAGCCAAAAGATATTTCTCACTTAGAGAAATCCATCAAAGTCGACGACACGTCAATCGGACGTCCTGAGATCAAGATATGAGTGTTTCTGCTCCGAGGGCCCGGTTGGTTTGGTGTACGAACCAACCCGGCCGAACCCAAAGTATTCTGAAACGTTGGGTGTAGTATACCGAATAAACCGTATCGATCCAAGGATCGCATCCCCGCTGACGGTGCGTCGTTCGGTGTCCCGTATCACATGTTATGGGTGTTCGATCGGAAACAAACCGAAATGGGGAATCTGGGCCCGACCCGGCCCGGCCCATTCCCACCTGGGTCGGCCCGAACCGGGTTGTCCCGACCCGGGTCCGGGACCGGCCAATCTGGGCACGACCCGACCCGACCGGTGCGGCCCAGCCCGGCCAGTTCGGTCCGGCCTGACCGGCCGGCCACGGCTCGGCCAGCGTGGCTGAGCGGAAGCCGCGGAGCGGGGGGGGGGGTGTGCGGCCCCCTCACCATTGATTGAAGCCGGTAGCGGTCTGTGCCGCCGCTAATCCTTCGGGATCCCGCGTGGCCGCTGGATCCCCCGTGCTGCACCGTCGCGGCATGCCGCGGCGGTTGATTCCTTTAGCGGCGCCCTCGGGCACCGCCGCCTCCTGGCTGCCAGACGGCTTCGGCCGCCGCCCCTAGTCGCCGGCAGCGCCGCGCCGGCGACCCGCGCCTCCTAGTTTTCCATGGGCCACCAGAGTTGCTCCGGTGGTCCGTTTTCAAAACTGTCAGTGTTTCCATTCATCTTGGGTCTTAAAATTTACAGCGGAAGCTTCAAATTAACCTTGCGGCCCCGTTTGTCGTCTCCCGTCAATCAGCACGTCAATCAACAAAACGTGTCGTCCACATGGTTCTCCGACGCGATGCGATGGCGCTGCACCCCTTCACCGTGGCCCGACTCCATTCGCGGATGTCATCATGTTTCTCCAACGTGGTGTGACGGCTTCGCGTCCTTGTTCGTTTTCACAGTGTGGTGCGACGACGCCGCACATTCCTTGCTGCACGATTACGCACGATACGACGACAACACGCTATTCCTGTTTCAATCCACAAAAGAAACCAACATGGTTAAGGAGGAGGGTCGTCCGTGTTTGTGTGGTCCGGCCCCCTCTCGTTAATTGATAGAAATTGGTCATATTTAATGAAGAACTTCAAGGTAATAATCACGAACAAATTAAATAAATAATCCCCTAAATTTTTCCCGCAAACATGAATTACCAACCCGAAACATATTCTTCGCGGATCAACTTGATGTTTAGTTGATCCGCGTTCTTTGATTTAGAAGGAAGTAACATGGGGTTCATTAATATTCATAAACAATTACCTACCTCGACGTTGCTTTAATAGAGGTTCGTTGAACAAGGATTCGTCGTGGAAAGAGACGTCGCGAAAGAAGACGTTGTCGGCGTCGTGGTAAGAGGCGTCACGGAAGGAGAATTCGTGGAAAGAGACGTCGACCTCCAAGTAATCCGGCGTTCTTCACGTTCTTCGCATTCTTCATGTTCTTCGACAAAGGAGATGAAGAAACTCTTCAATCCTTAGCCTTTTTCTCCCCAAGGCTCCACTATAAGAAAATAACCCAAAATAAAATAAGCTCACCACTTATTTTATAAACATAATATATCTTTTGAATTTCAAGAGTTTGAAATTTAAAAAACCACACTTAACTCACTTAATTAATAACATATGTTATTAATGTTTAAGTTATCAAGAGTTAATGGTGAGTTGATGGGGGTTGAAAAATATGAAGGGGTGAGGTTCGTGTGGGTCCCACCACCCTCATAAACTCTCTTGTGATGTTGGGTAGTTACCCGACATCCACCTAAAGCCTTAAACCACTAAAAGAAAATAAAAATTGTAGTTAATTTATAAATTAAACTTCCACAATTTTTTTCATCATCTCTGGTGAAAACGCAACTCTAGAAATGGCGTTCCTAAGCAATTACCAGAGCTACGGTTCCATCGGTGCCCTTGGAATTCGATTCCGAGCACCGGTTCAAAAGTTAGAAAAACCCGCTCGTCCGTTCACAGAACGTACCCGAGGCAAACTTCAGAAAATGATTCCAGGCACACCGGGCATTGGAATCAGGCGCCGTCAGAAACTACGTTCTTGTAAAATTCCAAAAAAAATTAAGAAAAAATTTTCCATGAAATTTCTGGGTTTTTACATTACTCCCACCTTGGGCATTTACGTCCTCGTAAAGCTCAAACACAAACTAGGGATACAAAAGCGGTACTCAGCACGCATCTGAGCCTCCCGCTCTCATGTTCTTACCTAAAGATTCCATACTACCAAAGAAAGCGCACCCTAGGAATCGACCTTCCTCATAGGATCTGCTCATGTCGATCCTCGATCCCTACTGGAACCTCCGTGGAAGTAACCCTATCGACCTCATCCTTCTCCTCATGGTCGATGATATGCGAAGTGTCGAGCGCGTATCTCCTCAGTAGAGATACCTGGAAAACGTCGTGCACCTGGTGCAAATGAGGTGGATGGGTCAAGCGGTAAACCACCTCGCCTACCCAGCTGAGGACCTAGAAAGGTCCATTGAACCTCGGAGATAACTTTCCGCCCTGGCCACATCTCCGTAAACCTTGTCGAGGTGAGACCCATACAAGGATGCGATCGTCATCCTCGAACTCTAGAGGTCTCCAATTCCTGTTAGAACTGAAACTCAAACGACTGCTGCCACGAGGGTATGGTTTACGACTCAAGAGTGATCGGTCGCTCCCTCTGAAAGAGTTTATCATGTGCTGCCTGGGGTTTCCTTTTCACCGACCAAGGAAAACCCATCCCGATGTTTCCCTAAAACCTTCAATTTTATTATGAACAGTTATTGCCCATTCCATACTCAAACTAATGTCGTAAGGCCTCGATGCATCCACCAAGAGATTCCAACCGAAACTCTCGCCTCGAGGGTCTGACCACACCGTCGGCGTAAGTGTGATTATCGAGTCAAATCCTAAGGTATCTCCAGACATGAGGGTCATGTCCACGACATCCGAAAACTGTAGGTCTGGAACAAGATTTGCGAAACAAGGAATGATTCATATCGACGTTCGTTACTACAGAAGCTAGTAGTAGACACAGACTGTCCCTTGGATCATTTTTAGATCCATTGGGTCACACTCATTGACCGCATCCATCCGCACTCTTCCTCCGCCCTCCAGCTCCCTGAGCCTGGCAGGGATAACTAAGGCGGGTGGTTGTAGCATGTTAATATGTACACCACCCCATGCTGCTCTCCTAGCTCTGCCTCCACGTCTGCTACTTCGCAGACTCATCTCTCCATAAAGCTTCCTCTTCTTTAAACATTTAACACACTCAAGTCTCTAATACTGGAGCCGATTTCTAGTTTATTACTGCACTATTCAGTCTTCATCCGCTCTTGGATGATATGTACCTTCTTTGCATATGATCTGAAAGAGATGCTAAAATTTCTCCTTTGCCGAAAAGAGAAACTCGGTCTCATCCCCTATATGAACCACGCCCATTGCCTAATACAGTCAATCCTGACATGAATGACGCATTCATTCCATGGATGACGGCGTAAGGCCTCGACGTAACTACTAAGAGATCCAACTGTCACTCTCGCCTCCAAGGGTTGAGTCACACTATCGGCATCAGTGTGAGGTCACTGGGTCTCCTCCAGTAGAAATATTGAAAGTGAGGGTCATGTCAACAGTTTTAACCGGGACCACTCAATATCAACCAAACAAATGGAAAAGAAACCAAAAAAAAGATAAGTGTTTTTTTATTATTGCAGCTCATAGTACAAAGACAAGAATACAACAGCAACATGGAACTACAAGTACAAGGGACGTATCCACTAGTTCTGCTCCTATCTACCTGCTCCTGAAGCTCTACTTCCTTGTCCACTGCTCGGCTGTTGCTCAAGCACCCTCCACTACTTCTGCCTCGGTGGATCCTCCAAAGCCTGCGGATCAACTGTACGAGGAGTCGGACATTCACATGCCAGGTGACCCTTTCTGCCGCATGAGTAACACTGTCTGTTTCTGGAAAGCCTAGACCTGTCCCCACCCTGGGTGCCCCACACCACCGATCCTAAAAGCCGAGATCACCCAACTGCTGGTCTGGTCCTCCTGGACCTCTGCATCATCTGTCTAATGCCCATAGATGACTCGGCATCTGATCGAATAACATGCGACAAAGGCAGCAGCTCCTGAACACGATTAGGGTGTAGATCTACTAGCACAAACTCCACCCTGAAGAAGGTCTCAAAGTCTTCCCATACGAACATCAACCCGTCGCAAATCTGGAACATGTGGCTCCACCACCTGCCTAATGCTCCCTGAAGAAGGCTGGCAGCAAAGATCACTATAAAGTCTGCAGGCGTCCCCACTAGCCTAAAGACTCTCACCACAGCCTCCTGCCAAACCTCAGCCGCCTGCGGGTCCAAATATCCCCGGAACCGGGGTGGCCTCTGTGCCGGAACTCGTGCAGTGCACTCAAGTGGCGTGCATCGCCTACTGCTAGGGCTGGAGGCCTCGGTGGCCCAATATATGGTAGTATCGCTGCTGCCTTCGCTGGTGCCTCAACTGCAAGAGGGCCCTGTACCGAAGCCTTGTCGCTCGACAGACTGTCATTACGCACATCCCTCTAGGCTCTAGCTGGTCGTCTGAGAAAAGGCATCCTGAAAGAAACAACGTGACACGGTCAAACGATTATACCTGGTGAGCTTACCTAGTTTGAAATGATATTTAATTAAAACTTCTGGAAACACACATGCAATCATTGTTTTCATGCACAAATTCGGAATTCAGTTGTCAGGGTCCTGGTGTATGGATACGTCGGCCGCCCACACCAACACTAGACTCCCTGAACTGAAGACCACACTCGGTACCCTTAACACTGTTGCTTCATAGAATGAAAATATCAGAGTTATAAGTTCTGTAGTAGAACCAACTCCTCTGATACCAATTTTTCACGATCCGTCCTCGGGGCCCGTGTCGTGACTACCCCAAGCCCGCCTTCCATAGGCCAGGGGCAGGCGACTAGCACCAAAGGCGTAAATCTTGATAACTAGGAAGGCATTGCCTTTATAAAATTAAACAAAACACCACAGAGTACAGGCGGATGTAAAAAACCAAATACAAAGAGAAGTGCTGAAATGTAAAGGGGCCAGAATACAAACCCAACTGAAATTAAAACTAAAACTGAACAAAGTACAACAACTGGAAGGATGGTAGCGGCTCCTGGGTCATCCTCCTCGAATCCTACCTGAAGGGCAGGTACAGATGGCGTAGCTCCTGGATCGTCCACCATGGATCCTACCTAAAGGGTAGGTATAGATAGCCTCCACAACGCTCTCGCCCGTCAACCTCCTCCGAGTGTCGTCTCGCCGTGATGTGCACCTCCGGATATTGACTCGTCGTGTAGTCCACCTCCGGGTTCTGACTCGTCATGTAGTCCACCTCTGGGTACCGTCTAGTCCTCGAACACTCAGCCTCCATCAACACTGCTCGTCGTCTGCAACCAACACAACGAGGTGCAGGCATATCCCGTGTAGGGGTGAGTATAACGATACTTAGTAGGGACCCCAAGACCCTCAAGAACTCACTAAAACCAATAAGGATAACCACAAAGAAGATCTCAACAGATAACCTCTACTTAGATATATGCCCATAAATATACCTAAGTTATCAAATAACCCATCTCAATCATGAGGAAACACAAGGATTATGAAATCAACGGATAACCACTACCCAGGTATATGCCCATACATATACCTAAGTTATCAAGTGACCCATATCAATCATGAGATAAACACAATGGTCATAGACTCAGCTCAAACCAGGATTTTCATTATCGAAACCGTAACTGATGAAGAGCTCCGTCTCTGGAGTGTACAGTAGTTATGTCAGGACTCCGAGGTACTACTCACTATCCTAAGACTGCTGAGGTACTCCTCGAGTCGAGTACCACGGGTCTGCGGCCAACTACCGGGTGCTCCATCCGTTGTGGGTCTGTCGCCAAATATCGGGCGCTCCCCATAATAGCCTACAGAGGAACTTCTCCTGTCGAGTACCGCGGGTCTGCGGCCAACTACCGGGCGCTCCGTCTGCCATGGGTCAGTCGCCAAATACTGGACGCTCCGTCCACTGGGCTAGTCGACTCACTCCAAGTCGATTCAGTCAGGCAGTCGTCAGGTTTCAGCTGGCTACACAGTCTCTGTACCCGTATGCTCGTCTCCGGGAGGGTCCGCTCCACGAGCTACAAGAAGATACTCCAAGTATCACAAAGTCCCACGAAGACGTATCTTAAAGGACCACCTCGTCATAGGGGTCTCAACGCAACAGACGGCGCATCAATCGGACGCCTGGTCTGTGAGTTATTAGCCTTTTCGTCCCCAGGGCCCGGTTGGTTTCATATGCGAACCAAACCGGCAGTATCTCAACTGTACCCCGAACTCTCATAGGATATACTCATATGGACCATTTCTCAACGTGATCACCAACGCCGCTGACGGTTCGTCAAACAGACGTCCAGTCTGAATGATATCTGCTTTTCCGTTCTAGGGGCCCGGTTGGATTTTGGGTGCAATCCAACCCGGACACAATCCAATAGCAACCAAAACATGGGCGAAGTATGCCAAAAGTTCTGTCTCATCAAGAGGAATTCAATGAGACAAACGGCGCATCAATCGGACGCTCGGCCTGTGAGTTATTGGCTTTTTCATTCCAGGGGCCCGGTTGGTTTCGTGAGCGAACCAACCCGACCGCACTCCGACGGCATCCAAACCTTGAGCGGAGTAAGCCAAAAGATCCGCCTCACCTAGAGGAATCCATCAAGCTCGACAACACATCAATCGGATGTTCGAAGCTCAAGATATGAGTGATTCCGCTTCGAGGGCCCGGTTGGTTTCGTGTACGAACCAACCCGGCCAAACCCTAAGTATTCCGAAACGTTTGGTGTAGTATACCGAATCAACCGTCGCGATCCAAGGATCACATCGCCGCTGACGGTGCGTCGTTCAGAGGCTCGTAGCCCATGTTATGGGTGTTTGATCGTAAACAAACCGAAATGGGGAATCTGGGCCCGGCCCGGCCCAATCGCCCCCTGGGTCGGCCCGAACCGGGTCGACCCGACCTAGGTCCGGGTCCGCCCCATCCGGGCGCGGCCCGGCTCGGCTGGCTCGGCCTGGCCCGACCGGCCAGCCGCGGCTCAGCCAGCGCGGCTGAGTGGAAGCCGCGGAGCGGGGGGGGGGGGAGGTGCGCGGCCCCCCTTGCCGTTGATTGAAGCCGGTGGCGTTCTGCGCCGCCGCCAATCCTCCGGGATCCCGCGCGGCCGCGGGATCCGTCGTGACGCACCGCCGCGGCAAGCCGCGGCGTTTGATTCTTCTCAGCGGTGCGCTCTGGCGCCGCTGCCGCACCCGGTCTCCTGCGGCGCCGCGCCGGCGACCCATGCCTCCTGGTTTTCCGCGGGACACCGGAGTTGGTCCGGTGGTCCGTTTTCAAAACCGTCTGTTCCAGCATTCATCTCGGGTCTCGAACATTACTGTGGAAGCATCAAAATAACCATGCGGCCCTGTTTGTCCTCGCCCATCAATCCATACGTCATTCAAAAAAACAAGCCGTCCACGTGGTTCTCCGGTGCGACGCGATGGCACTGAGCCCCTTCACCGTGGCCCGACTCTATCCGCGGATGTCTTCGGGTTTCTCCAATGCGGCGTGACGACGTCGCATCCTTGTTTGTTTTCACGGCACGGCGCAGCGACGCCGCACATTCCTTTCTGCACGATTCCGTGCGCTGCGACGACACCACGCTATTCCTGTTTCCATCCACAAAAGAAACCAACATGGATAAGGAGGAGGGTCAGCCGTGTTTGTGCAGTCCGGTCCCCTCTCGTTAATTGATATAAATTGGTCATATTTCATGAAGAACGTCATGGTAATAATCACGAACAAATTAAATAAATAAACCCCTACAGTTTTCCCAATAACAAGAATTCCCAACCCGCAACATATTCTTCGCGGATCAATTTGATGTTTAGTTGATCCCCGTTATTTGATTTAGAAGGAAGTAACATGGGGTTCATTAATATTCCCAAAAAATTCCCTACCTCGATGTTGCTTGAACGAAGGTTTGTCGAATGAGGATTCGTCGCGGAAAGAGACGTCGCGAAAGAAGACATCGTCGGCGTCACAGTAAGAGGCTTCGTAGAAGGAGACGTCGTGGAAGGAGATATCAAGCTCCGAGGAATCCGGTGTTCTTCACGTTCTTCGCGTTCTTCGTGTTCTTCGATGAAGGAGATGAAGAAACTCTTCAATACTTAGCCTTTTTCTCCCCAATACTCCACCACAAGAAACTAACCCAAAATAAAATAATCTCACCTCTTATTTTATTAACATAACATATCTTTTGAAATTCAAGAGTTTGAAATTTAAAAATCCACACTTAACTCACTTAATTAATAAAATAAGTTATTAATGTTTAAGTTATCAAGAGTTAATGGTGAGTTGAGGGTGGTTGAATAATATGAAGGGGTGGGGTTCGGGTGGGCCCCACCACCGTCATAACCTCTCTTGGGAAGTTGGGTAGTTACCCAACTTCCACCCAAAGCCTTAAACCACTAAATGTAAATAAAAATTGTAGTTAATTTATAAACTAAACTTCCACAATTTTTATCATCTTCTCTCTTGAAAACCCAACTCTGGAAATGGTGTTCCTAAGCAATTACCGGCACTACGGTTCCATAGGTGCCCTTGGAATTTGATTCCGAGCACCAGTTTAAAAGTTAGAAAAACCCACTCGTCCGTTCACAGAACATTCCCGAGCCAAACTTCGGAAAATGATTCTGGGCACACCGGGCCTCGGAATCAGGCACCTTCAGAAACTGCGTTCATGTAAAATTTCAAAGAAAATTAAGAATAAAATTTCCTTGATATTTTGGGGTCTTTAAAATAAAGTCCTATAATCATTCATGAAATAAAAATTCTAATAATGGTTATGTTGTTGGTAAAACCACAAAAAAAGATAACATTATAATGGTTGAATGTGTATGAACATATTATTTAATAATGATAATATTAAATTCATATAATATTTATTACTATATAAATACTATATTTAATCATAAAATAAAAAAATTAGTAGTCATGTGAAGAAATAATTGAAGGTAAATTGTCGCATTCAGTGAGGTGGTTGTCCACATATACACAGGGACACAATTTTAATATTTCAATTGATGAGAGGGAATGAATGTAAATTATTTCATAAAATTATCAAATTATAAATATTTCATAATTATTTTATACATACACATAATCTGTTTCAAGTAATATCCATGTTGAGAATAAATGAAAATGGAAATACATCCCTTTATGGTTGTGTTATTCCACACATTCTCATGAGTAAAATTTTCATTTTCCATATGAATGAATGAACAAAGAATGAATTTTTTCTATAAAAATTATTATTTTTTGTATTATAAATGTACATAATTAAATATAGTAATGTGGTTATTATATACTTAAACGTTTTATAAGAATAAATAATCATGAAATAATTTAATTAATACATACATGTCACCCATTCATATCATCATTTTTCATACACATTAAGAATTCATAGGGTGTTATATATGTTTGACCATTGTTGTGATCACATGTGGATAATTCATGGATGTTATTTGTATATGACATAATTGATAAAAATTTCATAATGTGTGTAAATAAGAGAGGATATGAGGTTTCATTTTATAAGTTAGAGGAGAGCCACAACCTGGTATATATTATGAACATTAAAATATAATACATGAACCTTCCTGGAAAAGTGGATACCTTTAAGACTTTTAAAATAATGAATAATTTAAGGTATATATACACTCAATAATTAAAATTATAATTTTTTTTGATATATTTTAACTCTTATATCATACATTAACGTACTATATTATTCATTATAACCCATAACGTGGTTAAATACTTTTACCATGTTAACTATTAACTATGAATAAAAAATAAAATTGGACTCCTATAAATTTTAAAAATAATTATTTCATAATTGTAATTTCTTATTCTAAAATTTATTATCTAAAATTGGTAAAAATTTATTTTCAAAATTAGTACTTGTACCAAAATAAAAAACAATTTCCCAAAAAAATACATTTTTAAACAATTAAATTATTTCATTCAAAAATAATGTCTAAGGATATTTATATGGAACTATTTTGAATATTTTTATCAACATATCATTATTTCTTATTTAGAAAAAAACATCAATGAATCTTCTAAAAATATGAATAAAAATAACCACAAATAGTTTTTATCAATAAAAATGTTTCATTTATTTTAAAAACAACAAAAGTAGATTTATAAGTTCAATATCATATTTTTATTGAATTATTATATTCATAAATAAATTTATATTCTAAAGTTTTATTATAAATTTTTAATTCATTATTATGTCATAATAAGTTAATATTTTTAAAATCATAATTCTTACATATTCCCAACAAAAATTAACTTTTCACAAAAATGTTAAAAAAAATATGATATAATTTAATTATCACGAATTCTTTTTAATTTTATCCTATTAAATTATAATAATTCAAAAATTTATATAGTAAATGAAAATAAAAAATATAAATAAAAACATATTTAATAGTCAAATGACATTTTAATCATAAATTTGTTGTATCATTATTTTATAAAATTTTCCAAGAATTGTAAATTTTTTTTATCATTTTATATTGATAATGTGTTGAGTTTTAATTTTTGTTTCATTTATTTATTATTCAATATAGTTTGTTTTTTGTTATTTCACTTTTTATCAACATGATATCTATTTAATTTAATAAATACTAAAAACTCATGGTGTTAAAATGTACCTCATTATTGAAATTATGTCCTCAAAAGTTTAGTCTAAAGATAAATAGAATAGGATTTAATTTTTATTGAAACTAAATTTCATGATGTGGAATAGGATTGTCTAAAACATTATATTTTTAATATCTTTAATAAATTTACCTTTAAAGACATGAATAAGGAATGAATACGGTATTAATATTAAAGATACATAAGTGGATACAAGTACCTTGTAATATAAACCAATTAAATTTACATTTTGATATGAAATGTATTTGATATTCTAAAGATATTAAACATATAATAAAATAAATATATATTAAACCATGCATTTATTATGAAGAGACTCATACTATTTTATGCATTTTAAAAAAATTATTTACTACTAGATGAGTAATATTTTCCATATATGAATTGATGAATTTAACATCGTCTTACTTAGGTATATGGAATTAATTTTCCATAATTATTGGTAAAGAAATGTAATAAATATTCCTTATATATTTCATGACAATAAGAAAAAATTTACTTTAGGTTTGTTTCATGATGTTATCAACCTTATCCTTATATCATATTTAAAATGATGAATACCCATGATGCAAATTTCATTTTTGAAGTACTGAAATTATCCTTTAACTCGTCATAAGATGCAAAACTGATTAAAGTTTATTAGTTATATTCCCATGAATTAAACAAAGAAAAAAATGATAGAATAAGTTAAGTTAATAACAAATATTAAATAACTACCATATCAATAAATAATACCTTAATCTCTAAAACCACTTCAGTAACAATTTAGAGACCTATATTTTTTCTTATAATAATTCTAATAATTTCTATATTTATTTCCAGAGCATGATCCTAATGCGGTGTATAATTCAGATACCCGATGTGCCTAGAATTTATTTTATAAAAAATATTAAAAATATTTTATATTTTGTGCATGCAGGTTCTTACAAAAAATTGGATAACTCTTAAATGCGTGCTCGAATCAACAATCTGAGACCACATTAGAGTTAGTAATGAATTTTTTACCTTATATGTGACATTAAAAGGACTGGAATGTTGTGTTCAAATCCATCACTCATTGGAGATAAGTTATGCGAGTTAATTTATTTTTATATCAATTAATTAATTCAAATTTACTTAAAATATATGTTTAAATATATATCATTATGAATAATTTTCCATGTTTAGCTCAAAATTATGGATGTCACCAATGATGAGGTCCCCAGTCCTTCTTTAATGGATCTCCTCGAATGATTATGGAACACTGTATTAGAGAAAATAATGATTCAATGAACATAGTGACATCTCTTAAATTATTGGTGGATGTGTTCTTCAATAATAATAAATCAGTAATCGAGGTAGGAATCATAATTTTTAATTTTTAAACATTTGATTAAATATTTGAGTAGATCAATTTTAGTTCTTCAATATGAACCTCCAATTTAACTGTTTTCTTGTCCTCGAGTACCAATTTTCAATTAATTTATTTTTATTCTTATCCCTGGATCACTATTCTTGATCATTAGGAATGTAACATTAGACAACTATAGATTCAAACAATTATGTGGTGCCATTCTCCACAATATCATTTGAATTTTCCACCAATTGGATCCTTGTGGTCCTGGATCGACATTTTTAGGTGGTAATGGGATCAATCAGACCCCCAATTTATGGAGTATCGATTCAAAGAACAATTTGATGAACCATGTATAGAACATATATCTTTTCAAGGTGAGGATGATCAATTTGGTGAATAAAGATCGATAAATCAATGGATGAGGGTAAAACAACATACATTCCAAGAGGAAAAATCATTGATGACAAACAGTGGTCATTTCTTACTGAACAAGGACCATGATTCAATGTTTTTTGTTATATCCATATTTTTCACATAGATTTGATAATGGAATCTTGGTATTACTGATAGATTCAAATTTAGATTTAGGATGTATTAATTTTTTAAAAATCATAAATAGACACTCCATTTAACGATAAATACATGTCATGTATCCCAACCCCTCAATGTTGGATAGGGTTTTGGATATTTTAAATAATAAATGACATGTAATATCTATTATATTTCAAGTATCCCATACCTAGGTAGAAAACCTATGTGTTTGTTAATGTGTAGGGGACCTCAAGGGGAGGTACATTGGGTCTGGTACATGACCGTGTACTCTATTAAATTGGAACGTAGAGAAAAACATGGACCTCATCCTAGTTATCCATGAAATTCCATGTTGTCCACATAAACAACATATACTAATACAACAGATGGATATCTGTTTCATCCAGGGACGCAACCTAATGGTTGATTCGGAAAACAAACCATGTGGTTCCCCTCACACATCTTGTACCCATTGATATACTTTTAGAAAACATAAATCATATTCATCTCCAACAATTTATCTCTATTTTTAGTATGTGAGTATATTATCCAGAGTATTCTTAATCTTAGAGTTCAATGGTACCCTCCATTGTGGATTTTTTGATTCAATGGTGAATGTTTTAGAAACAAAACCTTTTAAGGAGATTCTTGATAGTGGAAGTTATTCAGTTAGATTTCCAATGGTTACTTTCTGACAGGAATATTAAGATACCATATGACATGGGTCCCTGAGGAACTAGAGTGTAACCCTCTAGTATAGATTGTCCCAGGTCATTTAATTTTTGTATGGAACCCTCCCATAGGGTAGTTCATGGGTCCTCAATGACTTATATTAGAACCCTCTAAGAGAGATATGATTTGGACCTCAAATTTCTAAGGGGAACCCTCTTGCTAGGTATGTAATAGATCCTCGATGACCTATTGTGGAACCCTCCAGTAAGGATGGTCATGGTTAATTGAAAATGAGAATGGATCAATCCTATTTTATCAGGCCATGGGTCCTCTACCTAGAGTTTGTATCACTTGAATGTGTGTCATTTTGAAGTGGGTTGGTTTGACCACAATGATATATATTGGGCATAATATGAGATGGTATTGACTATTGATAGACTTTTTGAACTATTCATAGTTTTATTCTAAGGATGGGATATGAGATAGAGTTCCCCTTACTCTCTTGGGTTGTGATTCTTTAACTTATTATATATATAATCTTCTATATCCTCATTTTGGATTTTTTTCTCTCCTTAGAGGAAAGATGAAGACGCATTGGGTATGCCAAATTCCACTCATTCCTAGATTTTCAAGGTTGTAGGTATGTACTATATGTCGATAGGTAGTTAATAGTCACTATTTGGTCCATCTAGTAACTATTTTTGGCCAATTGATCATGAATAATATTATTGTCACTCTTTGTTTGGTTGATCTGTAATCTTTCATTGCACATTTCTCATTTTATGATCATCCTCTTATATTGTATCTCTTACATCTGCCCTACAACATTTGGGGTATACTGTTGGGTTTATTAATTCTCACCACTACATGGTATTTTCCTCAAGATATCATGTCTTATGTAGATAACAAACAGGTATACAATGAATATAGAGATGCTTTGGGATACAGTGTGCTTAGACAGCATATGGTGGTCGTAGCACAGGATTCAATAGATGGGACTCTTTCAAGAATTTAATTTTTTGGTTTTCAAGTAGTTTGGGAAACATTTCTAGTTGGGTGTTCATTTTCCCTATTTAATTTACAGTTTACACTACTGTGCGTTTTTCTGTAAAGAGGTTCATGAAATAATGGGTTAAATTATAGTTGTGTCACATCTTTTACTCTTTCACATAGTATGTTTTCATTGAGCTGAATGTTTTTTTGTATAAGTACATATATAATGGCCTCCTTGAGTGTTTATACCATTAATGAGTATCTCCACCCACTAGACTTTGGATGCGAGAAAGGGGTAGCTATAGCTCGACCCCCGGGTTGGGTCATGTCATGATTGATTGGTATTGGAGAAGGATCAATCCAGGGGACTTTGTTCAGATATATCCTATTAATAGGATTTGTTTGGGGTTAGGGAAATAGTTTCAATGTGTCTTCAGTGCAGAGCTTTGGCTAGTGAGCCCAGTAATTGATAGATGGATTATATATCAATTCACTAGGTCCATGACTACTTTATTTTCGACTTGGCATATAGAGAAATTTTATGCCATGAGTAAAGGTAAATGTATTATCAAGGTGTGAGTAGTTGATTTTCCTTATTTATTATTCTCTCCACTATTATTAATATGTATATATATTTTCATCTAATAGTTGTCCCCTTAATAACATTTATGATACCACTATGATGAAAACCATATAATATACCCAGTACTATTTGTGGAGACTGCCCTATGATTGAAGTGGCCTTAGTCTAGTGTTCATACCATGATCTCCTTACTCTAGGTTTTAAGGTAGGAGTTCTACCTCTATCAATTAGTATATCGTCCCTGCATATAAGGATGAATATTTGTACATGCTTAGTGTGCTCCATGAGTTCCAATGGTAGAAACTTATGAGGTTTTTAGGCAACCATGATCCTAAAAAAATAAGGAATTGTATACATTCAGTGGCCAGTATATTCATGCATGCTCATACATCAACATATTAGGTCATTGAACATGAATCTAGACTCATCCATAGAGTTGTTGGTAATTTTTGGACCCTTTTTACAGAGATGTACGATGATTCAACCCTCTCTTGGACTAACTTTGAGGAGATGTTTAGTGCGGAGTACTACCCCTCATTCTTTTGACCAATCTATATCTAGGAGATTTTGGTGAAATGACAAAATTGTATGCAATAGGATGAGTCTGTATATTGTTTCATTTGTATTACATGGTACTCTATAGACATGGTTAGTGACTTCCACTTTTGAGAATTAATGGTTGATTAGGGACTCCACAAAAATATGTATGAAATACTTGTACCTTTTTTCACCCCCTCTTATGATAGGGTGCTAGTGTAGGCACATGTTACATAGATATTTCTATCAAAGTTATGTCAGACAACTGGAGATGGGAGGGGGAACAATTGAGCATAATCTAGTATATAACCTAGTAGATGCCAAGAACAAGGATCTCAGCATAGGGGATTCTTCTATGATTGGACTAATACATCGGGTCTGAGGAATCATATAGGACAAGAGCATCCTCAATAGAGATGATGTTTTACTTGTGACTGAATTGGTCACATGAAATGAGGATCCCAAACTAGATATCTAGATCATCACATGTATATAGTTGAAATACCACCATGGCAGAGGAAGCATTGTTTTTAATGATATCATAGTTATTTCAGGGTGGTCTTTTGTTAGTTAGGTTTAGAATAATTGGATAAGGAGATATGGGTGGTGAATTTTATTATTAATTCCTTCAACCACCAACACTATGTGGTCCAAATCTATTTTAGGGAGTTGGTGTTCAGGGTCATGGATATCTGAAATCTTTGGAGTTTTATAATCCCACTCTGCACGAGATGATAAGTTGTATGATCAGTGCCTTTTCTAATTCTACTACAGTGATAGTTGACAAATGTTCTAGTCAATTCATTATCTCTATACATCTAGTGCAATATATGGATCTCTCAATTGGGGCACTATAATAGAATATTCATCATGAGTTTCCTATAAGTATTTATTCATTTGTATATTTCATCTATTTTTATTGAGATATATCCCATTGAAGATATAGTTTCACATGAAACAAATTAGTAGTCATGATAGAACCCCACGACTTCATATTGGGTATGAAATGACTATGCATGGTTCGATCCCAAATCAATTACCACCAACAATATGTTATAGTCATACAAACGAATAAGATTAGATTTTTTTTATTTGAGAGGTTTCAAGGAAAGACAAGTGGGATCTGTGAGTAAGAGGTTGTATCCCATCAACCATTATATAGAATGTATATCCCTTGGTGTAGTATGATCACCATGAATATGAGTACCTTTAATTTTGTATGATTACATAGGCGAAGTACATGTGGATGTTCGAGGACTACAATTGAAGTGGGAGACAAAGTTTTGCATCGAATTATATCCTGGTACAACTCTGATATCTTTTTCATCTTATTGGAAGGATACTACTATGATCTTGGAGCTATGATTATAGTTGGGGGACCATCGTCAGAAAGGTTTCATCACACCTACTTTGTCCACCGAGCTAACTTTAGTCTTGTTCATGAAAATGGTGAATGGGGGATTACATGGTTTCATGGATTATCAATTCCTAAACCATATCATGAAAAAAATAGTACCCATTATTGAGGATTGACACAAACATTGCCCAGTTTATTGGTTCTATATGGTTTATAAGGTTCATCCTTGGGTATGACAAAAACTATTAAAATGTTCTTGAGAATGGTATTTTAAATATGGCAGAATGATGTTACATCAGAAACCATGATTTCCCAGTGATTCCCTTATGGCGTGAAAAAATTCCCATTTGTTTATGGATTTGATGAAATAGATCATTTAGTTGTACATTGACCTTTTTGATGTTGCCTTTATTGATGACATAATAGTGTAATCTTCGTTATAAGAGGATAATGTAGAGCACTTGAGAGGTTTTTACACATTATTCACAAGAATCACCATTATATAAATATCTCAATGATATAATTTTTGATTCATGAGGTTTACATTCAACGGTATTTCATTTATAAAAATGTTATAAACTGTTGATCTAATGATGATCGCTATTGTGATTTCTAGGGAATCACCTATTAATGTGTCATAGTAGAATTCTTTGCTTAAATGGTTACTACATGTGGTTTTTAGAATAATTCCCTAGAATTGAACCCACTATAAACTCCCTGATGTGAAAATGGTAGTTTTTTAACCTTGTATGTGAATTGCTATAGGGCTTTTGAAGACTTGACAATCAGATAGATGAGTGATCCAGTGATGATACAACAGGGGAAGGGAGTTGGTTTTCTTGTTTATTGTGATGACTCATTAGATGGACTTAGATTAATGTTATTGTAACACTATGTAGTTATCACATATGGGATGACATAATCAATAACACATGAAAACTACCAAATGACTCATGATGTAGAGATATAATTGTTAGCCTTCAACCTAAGGACGTATATGCTCAAATTACTATGGAAAGTCGTTTTGTTTCACTCAGAAGACTAGAGTAATAGGTAAATCTTCACAAAAAGTGACTGACACATAAGTCTATGATGCTGGTTGGAGTTCTTACAGGACTATTACTTATAGAATTTCTATACTCCAGAGAAGATTAATATTTTAGTATAGTCCCTTAGTTAGAATTCTGAAGCTCACTAAGTGAAGGAATATTCACCGCAGTTAGAATCCCAAAAGTTGAAGCTAGTGTAGTAGGAGGGTAGAATTAATTTTTTGTAGATATTGTTGACTCCATCGCTTCTTGAGAGTGTTAGGGTTTCCCAAATATGGGACATCGACTACATGGACATACATGATCATATATATATGTGTATATATAGTAAAGTCACCAAATTGTTTTCTTGAAAGAGGGACTCATGTCTTATTGTTCTAGGAGTGGAAAATCATTCTAGTCATGTTTTTATAAGAGGAGGTACCATAATTACATACTTCTACCTTATTTGTACATCATGATATGGGAAAATTTATAGATATTATCAAATATAATTACGGTGTCCCGACATCAGATAAAGAGTAGATGAGTTCATCTCTTAGGGCCTCACTTGTTAGAATGTGAAGGCACCCCACCATGTTTAGGAAGGTTTTTGCAGGCCCTTGTGATCCTTATGTGGATGTGAGATGTCATATCAATGGATATTTTCAATGGTATTCCATTCATATCGATGATAAATTGTTCCATATATCTGATAATGAACTCACTTACAAAAATCAGAACAGTTATTTTCTATCAGAGAGAAGAGTTTTGTGAAGAGTTTTGTGAAGTTGTACATACGGGAAATGAATCTCTTTCATGGGGTACCCTTGATGATTGTCTTCAACTATGAAGTGTAGTTTATGTATTGATTTTATAGATTCCAATATGATTATTTCAAGACCCCGATGTGATTGATAACTTTCTTTCAACTCTATACTGATAGGTATACCGAGGGCACTATATATGTGTTGAGTGATATGCTGAGAAATTATGTGTTAGATGTTGAACATAGCCGGTTAGATCACTGACCCTTGTTAGAGATTTTATAAAATTATGTGTAACACTTTATGATTGGAATATATATTTATAGGCATTATATGGTAGAAACTTCAGGTTATCCTTATGCTTGATTGATATTGGAGATCCATCTCTTGTGGGGCCCTGAGATGGTGTAGGGAATGATGGAGGAAGTCTATGTCATCTTTGAGTGGATGGGGATAACAAAGATCATATAAAAAAATTAAAAAATTGAATTTGTTGGAACATGGAGTTTGAGAAGGGATGCCCCAATTACCTATGTGTATCCCCAAGAAGAAGATTTAAGAGGTTTGGCTGCGGAGCCATGTTATCCAAGAGGTTCATTAGGAAATTTGATATCATGCTGAGGGTTGGTGAGGTTACTTACCTCTATACCCTACCATTATTTTTGGGGATGGTTCAAAATATTTTATATGGTTATTATCTAAGGATATACATGATTGAACCCCCACATGTTGTCGATTGGGGTGATTTGGACATCGAGGATGGATCCACCTTTGTGGGGCACTTGGTGGGGATCGAGGATCTGTAGGAGTAGACTCTGCATGGATAGACCATTCCATTGGTTCACATACTATAAAAGAAAATTATTAGGAATGATATTTCTTGGGAGTGGGATATTCAATATCATGTTCATTATCCTGAGGTTCATTCTAGCTATTTTGTAGGGATGATAAATTTGAAGGAGGGGATAAAGTTGATAACTTGTTTTTTCATTGTAAAAATTTAAAATACTTCTATATATATTTATAGACCTAGGAAATGAGAATCCATGTTTTAACACGTCACATATTTACTGGAATTAATATTAATGAAATATAATATATATATATATATATATTCAGTTTCATGCATGCTACTTCTTAAAGAGTCATGTTTGCACTTTTTGAAAATCTCTAATTAGAAATCATAGACCATGGTTGATTTTGGAATGCAGTGTTATCCATATGAATGAATTGAAATGGGTATGAACTTGTCATTTGGATACCTATATTATTTTTAGTTAATTTATTGAATTATTTATTTGTTAAATTTATTAATTAATTCACTATTTCTAAAATTGTATATTTCAAAATATATCATTATGGATAATTTTCATGGGACATATCGAAATTCTATATTTTATCCATGATGATATCCTCCCTCATCCATTATCATATCTCCCCGAATGACAATTGAACATTGGATCCAAGAATAACTTGATATAATGAACTCAACAACATCTCCAAAATCATTTGTGGATGTCTTCATCAGAAATGATTTATATGTAATCACGGATAGACTAATTATATGGTTTTCTTATGAATTTTATTAAATAGTTGACATGATCTATTTTTGTCATTTTATTAACACCCTAAATTGTATGTTTTTCATGTCCACGAGTACATGTTATAAATAATTTTGTTTGTTTGTAATCCCTAGATCACTATTCTTTATCGTTGTCCAATAACAATTTACCAGGGATCGTTTAAATACAATTGTGGTGATTTATCACCAATCTAGTTTGGGTAATTTGTAGGTTCGATTCCCTGGGTCCTGGTTATTCATTTCTAGTTAGTACCATGATCGATCCAACCCTCAGATTTATGGCTAATTGATTAAACACAAATGTTTCGATTGACATAGTATATATCGAGTATAGTTTCGATGTGAGGATTATTTATCTGGTGAATAAAAATGTATAAAATGATGGATGGAGGTAAATCAATGTGTGTAATGAGTGGTGAAACCATCCATGTCATCCATTGGAAATTTTTGTGGAATTATTACAAAGATCTGATGATTTCAGTTAGATCCATGTTATTAAAGCAGACTGAAGGTAAAAATAAAAGTGGATCCCATAGATTAATGTGAAGAATTTGGATCTATAATTTCTTATAAAATACATACTACACACTATGTTCGTGGATGAAAAAATGGAATGTTACCATGTAGTTTAATTAAGGATTTTTGTAAATTTTAAGGAATACATGGAATTTAATATCTTTTACATGACATGTACCCCTTCCCTTTTTTGAAAACTCATGTGATAGGTTACATGGATAATAATCCATGAGGAGGTACATGTGGTCCAGTACACTGCTATGTACACTGATACATTAACTCAGTGATTAGCACATGACCTTAGTCAAGGTTATCCCGGAAACACCATATAGAGTACCTATACAACATGTACTACTATGTGTGATTGATTTTTGTTCCAATCACCTCAATGTCCTGAAGGTGGATTCGGAAAAAATGTCTTGTGGGTCCCTTCACATTCGATGTACTTATTAAGCTCTTTTGATTAAACATATATGAACTATACCTCATTTGATTATGCACAATTTTGGCCCTCAAGTAGCCAAACCTGAGTATTGATTAAAATAAAACACAATGGTGAGGTCGATTATGGATTTTGCGATACAAAGTTGAATGTTATAAGAAATAATCATTTTGAGTTAATGCTCGATGGAAATAGTGATAATGAGTGATCAAAAATGGTTTCACTCTGAGTGGGTCCATCCTACTAAGCCGGAAATGTGTCATCTATGACCAATAGAGAAAGCCTCTAGTTAGGTTGGGTATACGTCCAAAATGTTTAGAGTGGAACCCACATTTAGTGTATGGCATGGTTCCTTGGTTATCCAGAGTTGAAATATACAATATTTTCAGGAATGTGACCTTATATTTCCATGTGTAACCATCATGTGGGGTTAGGAATGGGTCCTTGATGAACTAGATTTGAACCCTCATGTCATTATAGTAATGGGTCCTCAACACTCAAAGTGGGACCATCTAGTTTTATGGGGGAAAGTGTCCTATATCATCAGTTTTTACACATCCACTTCGTGATAAAGTTACAAGGCTTAGTTATACATGTGTGTATTGTTCTAGGATTATGCATGAGATTTTGATCATCATGGGTGGATGTTTGGAAGTGTTGGTCACTCTTCCTCATAGACTGAGAAGGGATATGGAGATCCACTTAATCTTTTCGTTTGGGTTTCATTGATACATAATATATATATATATATATATATTCATCTATATCCACATCTCAGAATATTTTATTGCCCTTCCAAGAGAGGAGAAGACTCATGTGGCGTGGAACTTTTATCCATGTTTTTCTTCTCATTATTTGATGTTCTACTCTCATGATATAGGCATTCAAGGCTCAATTGGTAATTTATCTAGTAACTGGGTCTATCCAATTATTATTGGTTGAGATTATTATCACCTTTAGTTGGGTTAAATGTAATATTCCATTTTACATTGTTATTTCTATTATCCTTCTCTTCAATTGTATCTCTTACAGCTCCACCTTCAACATTATAGGTGTCCTACTATGTATGTTTATACTGACACATACATGGTAATTTCCCACACATATTATGTCTTATGTAGATGATGGATAGGTTAAACATGACTATGAAGGATTATAGGGATTCGGGCTACTTGGGCCACATACAATGATCCCTACATGGGATTCAAGAGCTGTGAACCCTTTAAGATATTTACTTTTCTATTTTTCTATCATGTCCTGACACATTTCTATTGGGGTGTGTATGTTTCCCTTTACTTGTCCATTCACACTACCATTCTATTGTACTATCTAGAGGTTCATGTATTATTTGCTTACATTATAGATTTTTTTTGTCTTTTATTTTTTCCATCTGTACATTTCTATCAATATGGTTATTTGTGTGTGTATAGGTATTTCATAAATGGCCTCCCCTAATTAGTTATGCCGTTGTCACTTGACACTATCCATTGGCCTATTGGGGTATACATGGGGTAGTTGTGGATGGATACTCGACTTAGGTCAGGTCCTGACAAACACCCACGGTTAAAAATAAATCATTCCACCAAAAAATAACATTAAAAATCCTTAAAATACAATAAACTAAAATATATACCCAAATACTAAACATATTTATTAATATTTTAATCTAAAAATAATAATAGTTATATTGAAGAAATATGAATCGATCATAAAGATAAATAACAAAATTCATATTCCCCAGCCATCTAATCTCTAAACTATACAATAAATTTTATTAAATAAACAAATTCACCATAAATCCACAATATAATTTTATATTTTCATAAATTTGAATGAATATTTAATGATAAATTTATATCAATAAATATGACATAAAATCCCATACATGGTTCAAAATAATTGTTACATTAATAATATAATGTTCCCAATGAATAAATCCTACTCATAAATAGAATTAACTACCTAAATCCGAAATCACATTTCCATATGAAGGTCAACTACATTATAAAACATATATTCTCAAAATATAAAAAATCATTCCATATAAAGAAAAAAATTATTCAACATCAATGAATGTTATAAACCTAATGGTTATGTTTACGTTATATATTTCATCCCAAATATGATAACATTATTCCAAAACAACATTCATGGAATGTAAAATGATAAAACTAAGGCTTATATTTTTCTCAAAAACAAAAAATTATAAAAACAATCATATTTAATCGCTCTTTATTGTAGTCATTGATTACAACAAAACTGTATAAATTTTTCCAATATTTGATCAATGATAATGATTTTCAATCCATAAATAAAATACTACAAAATCATAACTATAGAAAACCTATATATATAAACATTAATCCTTAAATATCCATTTATATTTTTTTATTCGATATATTAATTATTTTTATATAAAACTAATTTCATGTAATAAAAATATGAATAGTCTACAATGATTTTACAATATATATTTAATTATGATTAATATATTAAACAAAATATTTTTTTTCAAATAAATAAGGAATTTATATGTTGTTAATAGGTTCTAAATCATCGAAATATAAAAATTTAAAATAATGGATTATCATTCTAATAAACTTCTTAATAATTCATCATTGTAAAAGAATTTTAATAATTAACATACCTCTTACATTTATTAATTTTAGTTTATATCATTTTACGAAATTTATTACCCACTATTATGATTACTATAAAATTAATTTTTCATTATTAAATATTTTATGTATGACCTACATTTTCATACATAATCAATATTCTAGTTTCATTGAGGCATTACCTAAATTATTTATCCAACAATATTTTCATATTTTATATATAATAAGTTTACCTTCATGATGATTATAACATAAACATCCATGAAACACATTTTTATATTATTTTCAACATTAAGATACTCAAATATGTTCATGATGTTAATAATAACTCAAGATATCATGTTTGGAAATACAATAAGGGGTTTCACTCAGTTTCCAATCAATTTTGTGTTATCATTCCAGAAGTCATCGCAATTTCCATGACATACATTGTTAACATGGTTCCTTCTCATTGGATCCATTTTCATAATTAAAAACATTGGTTATTTTCAGTACAAAAAATAATAATAACAAACAACCTTATAAATAGAATTAATAATATGAAATACTTAATAACATCATCTTTTATTCAAAAAAATTTATTCAGGAAAAAATAACCCTAATTCTTATAAAATATTAACATATAGCATTATATAGTCATTTTATCTTATGATATAATATAGAAATATTTATCACTAATGTTTTATAAATAGTTTAAATTATAACCATGTAATAATATACTAACAATTAAAATTTTCTAAAACCTATCTCAAAAAAAATAAATGAAAAACATAGACATACACACTTAGATCTATATATAAATACATAATTCTATACATATTGGCATTGATACATACTTCAACTATCAAAACATAATCGAAAATAATTAAACATTAAATAATAAACTAATTCACATACATAAAATATACCATATTAGGTATTTATATTTAGATAATTTAGAAAACCCATTTATATCAAAAAATCAATTTCTTTCTCATTAAATGATAATTTTTTCATTACACCATGAACATGTTATTTGATAATAACTAATAAAAATATCCCAAAAAAATTAACACATATGATAATATTGTAGATATATATTATATAATATTATTATTCAAAATATTGGGATATTGAAAACTATGATGGTGAGATAAAATATTATATTAATGTATAAATGGGAAAAATAAATCAGTAATTCTAATTGTGAATAAGATAAAAATATGTGTATGACAAAATTATTGTAATATAAAATAATATACATAAAAATTAATTAAGCATAAATACAGATCCCTGAAAATGGTTTTTTTAATAAAAAACATGATTTTTAATAGCGATTTGTTATCAATAATAAATCTTAATCCATGAGGAAAAATCATAATCCTTGTATATTAGTTTTGGGAATGCACAAACACACATGGAATCATTTCCTTATTCAAGTATCACATATAAGTCATTCATAGTGTATTAAATACTACAGTAGATTGGGTTTCCTACGTATTCCCACAATAATGGTGGAATGTTTCCCATTGTGTATTGGTTCACTACCCATTCTCATAAAAGTAATGAACACATTCAAATTGTTTATATATTATAATAATAATTACATTTTCATTCATGGTGGGTAGAGTCACATATTGGAAAGGTTTTACTTTTCATTACCTTTCATGTTATATCCTGATATATCAATATTTATCCAATACAATTTAAGAATATATAATTAATAGTTGAAATTTTATTTATTGATAACCATATTTATTTGTTCCAAATGGCCATAAAAATAATCATCACTTCATTATAGCTTAATTAACCAATGGGAAAGAAAGTTTTTTATAAAAAATTTATCTTCATGTAATAATATTTCATTTTGAGAATAAATAAGGATGGTATCATTTTTAATATTCTTAGTGTATCAAAATATTCTTTAATGTACCTGGACATAAATGTAAATTTATTTTATAAAATCTCATAGAATATTCATTAAAAACAGACAAGAGAATATATATTTTTCTTGTAGTAAAATAAAAATTATTCCTTAAAAAATTGGAATTCAATTCTCAAAGATATTATATTTAGACTTGTAATGTTGTATTTATAAAAAATAATTGGAAATATACAAGGAAAAAATAATTCAGAAAGCATAAAATATATTTTTTCTTATTTTTGTAAAAAATCTAATAAAATTGTAATGAAATATTTGTATAGATTTCACTTTTAAACCATTGTAAAAAAATAAATTATATTGGTAAATGAAATTAAATGATTAATAATGTATTGAAAATAAATGTTTTTAGACATTTAAAATATCAAGTGCATGGAATAAATATATTATCAACAACTATATATATATAAATACAATCATTTCTATGAAAAATGATATTTTGATATTTTTTAGTACATATGAGGGTATAAAAAATGAATACATGGAAAAATTAAAATAACTAGGTTAGGATAATTTTTTTTAAGATAATGAATTTATAATTATTATATTATAAATTATACCATAAGAATCCTAAAAACATTATATTGTTACATAATCCCATACAACTTTTTTAATGATTGAATCAAGACCTAATGAAAGAGATAATCATCTATAGATTTTTATTTCACTATAATATTCATTGATATAATCATAAAATTTGTTCATGATATAGAAAAATTTTGCACCAATGAAATAGTTTATTGAATAAATAATATATCTCAGTAAATGGAAATTTTGATGAAGAAATCCTTATGCCATGTCCCAAAATGCTTCATATGAACACTAACATTGGGTATAATATAATTATAAATTTTATATATCTATAGTAAAACCATATTCAAAATATGTTTCTATATAATCTATATTTATATTTATTATTAATCACATAATAGTAATTTTTAATTAAAATCATAATTTTCAGGTTAACTATTTAGTTTTCCACACAACATTTAATTCAATGGTTTAAATCCTCTAAACTTGTTCATGAGTAAAAAATATCAATATTTTTCATGATTATTGAATTCATTGCCTTTAAATTATAAATAACCTTAACCTAGTATCCTAGAGTTGGTGGTTACTTTTTTACATATACATTAGAAACAAGGAATAAAATCACGAATAAATTTATAGATAAGTAGTCCTTGTAATATATATACACACATGAATCCAATATTAAAATAAGAAAACATACATAAAAAAGAGTATTTTCATTGATTACAACATTATTTTCCATAACATATTTTTGTATGTCAACCAAAAAAACACTTCATTGAATTCTATTAAAAATAATGCCATAAAAATGTCTGACCTATGATAATTAGTAAGGGTATAAAAAAATAAATGATGAATAAATAGACATTGAAAATATCGAAATGTAAATACCTAAAACGCATTCAATCTAATAAATTGTTTTACCTTCATATGAAATCAATTAATGATGATAAAAAAATAAATCATAATTATCACATTATTTTGAAACAAAATCATAGATGCTCTAAGGAATCAAATTATCACATAGAACATCAAAAAATAATCTCATGGTATAGTAGTAATTAATACCATACCATTTTATCATAATGCCAAGATGGATTATGTGAATGTTTAATACAATAGGTAATAACCTAAATATTTTGGTGGAGTAATTTGTATCATGAGATCTACCAATGATTCAATGGAATATGTATTATATCCCCAACCATTAATTAATAAATCAAATTAATTCCTCATATATACGGTTTAAATATAATCAAGATAAGAAATCATATTTTAAAACAAACATATGAAATTTTAATACTTACCCCAATCAATTATCACAATAATAAAACATATAGAGTAATACAGTTAATGGTTGTAAATTTTTTCATCCGTATTTAAATTGATCACAATACATATTGGGAAATAATACATATGATATCAAAACAATATATCACCATTTTATCAAAATATAATAAAGTGTTTATGTCATTCAGGATTATAAATACCATAAAAACTCAAATAAAAATGATTTCTGGGCAAATATACATTTCCTTTTAAAATAATATTTTCAAATAGAAATTTCTCATGAAATTATAAAAATAAATTTCCTTAAAAATAACATTATAAGCATGTAAAATAATCCTTAATTATTTTACTGGAAATGATTGTGAGAAATTCAATAAATTTTTTATACATTTAAAAACCCCTTTCACATTTTGGGTAAAATCAAAATAGACCTTATATGAAAAAAAGAGATGAAAAATATTTTCATTTTTTTTTAAAAAAATAAAAAATTGACCTAAATTTATTTAAAATATAATTTTAATAATTGTATAAACATTTCTGAAAACATTTGGATAAAATTTGGTTTTGTATAGAAAAAAATAATTTCGACTGAATTCATAAATAAATCATATTTTCATTAAAACAATTATCAATCATTAAAATTACTAAGGGTTTAAAAATTAAATGTATAATTTAAAATAATTCCTTAATAACTAGTGGATAATAAAATAATTTGAATGTAATAAATATAAAAAACTCCCCCTTTGGATACATATACATAAATTATATCCAATAATGATGTGGTTGTGACTAGGACCATTACCAATATGGTCTTGTTTGAATAATAATCATCATTAAAGTGATTACATTAAATGAAAAATTCAATATCAGTATTTTAAATTGATTCAAGATATAACTTATCTTTAATGGTAATATATTCCCCGAACAAAAACAAAATACTGGAAAATATGACATATATCTCACAGAAGTAAATGAATGACAAGAAACACTTATCATAGGTCAGACATTACTTAAATGTTTCTAAATCTCTGTAATTAAATATATATATTTTCATAAATATAATACAAAACTAATAAGATATATTTCATACAGTATTTTATTTATTTTTAGTTTTTATGAATCATTTGTTAATAATTCTTGGTTCATATCAATGTTTTGTGTGATAATTATTGTTTAATTTTTCTTGTATATGTAAGTTTTTTAATTTAAATAGTATATGTTTTATCATTTTTACATAATAAAAAAATGAAACCATAACCTAAATAACATATATATTCACTATAAATGTATATATATTAATCTATAATAATTATAGATATAAAAAGTATTACAACATTAATGGTGACAGTTGGTCACAAGTTAGCATGATTGTAGCTTCCATTTTTCCAAATGTAAATAATTAAAAAATGATTTTATAACCATTATAGATTAAATATTATTTTAATTTATATGTTTTATGTTAATAAAACTCAACCATATTCCCATCAATGTAAAAATACAATGGAAAAAATTTTATATTGTTTTGTGGAGGAAGTAGATCACATGTACACACATGTGATGTTGTTGTTCACCAATGGATTTTAAGATAAGAATTTACTTGTTAAATAAATATTTCCATAGTATGGTTTGGTCATAAATATTAAATAAATTCATTATCATTGATATAAATATCATTCATTTAGAGGGTAAGTGAAAAATCAAGGACCTCATATCAGGAGTTGGTATTCCATCATACACATGAGAAACATTAGCATATCCCCCACAAAATTGAAAGTTAGATGTTATCATAAATAAATAAGTATAATAATTTCATCAAGATAATATTATTGTGTTAAATATATCATTATATATAGATATTAATGTTTTTTAGGAAATTTTATTACTTTATTTTGTGACCAAATGGTCTCCATACATATGGTCGACGATTTCACATTCCATTTCATAGAAATACAGATGGATATGGGTTATGAAATTAACACAATAAAATTTAAACATATTAGGGTTATTAAATATATTATATTATCATTGTAGAATATTATTTTTAGGTGGTGATAATATAAAGAAAAAAATAAACATGTTTTCAAATTTTAATCTTTCATCAACGATTTTATTTATGTTTGTTGCTAAATATTTATTAAGTGGGATTCATAATAAAAATAAGCCCACCCAAATGTGGGCAGGTTAGTATTGAATAGATTTGTAAAGTTATTGACTAAACTAAATGTTTTTGGATGTGGTAATAGAAGAAAACTTCGGGTGGGAATTTATATGTGGGGGTGAGGAAAACCCAAGAATTTTTTAAAAGAAAAATTGATACCCACTTTTTTCTCATGTAACAATATATCAAAAATGAGTAATTATCAATCCTTAAAGGTTATTAAGCAAGAATAGGAACATAAAAAACTTTTATATGTTTATTTCCATTTAATCTAATATCTAATTAGTTTATCATATGGAAAATGCATTTTACCTTCACTTTAGTTTTTAATTTTTATTTATTTTACTATTCATAATGGTAAAAAAATATTATTTAAACTACCTTATGGATGGTTGATATGTTTCGATGTATTATTTTTTAATACATAAAAATGAATCAAAACCCAATATATCATTATGTACTCAATGATTAGTTATTATCCATGGATATAATATTAATGAAAGAGAAATAAAAAATATTCATGATGGATGTTGATGAATCTTGTTGATTTTTTATGGATTTCATAGTTCTCATTCACTATGAAAATTATTAATTCTTGATAAAATAATTCATGGAAAATATTTCTGGAATGATTTTTTCTCAATTAGTAAGACAATTCACTATGATTGGTTTCTATTCTTGGATAATCGTTATAGTTTTCCTTGATTATGTGCTTGGAAAATTCACCATGTTAAATGTCTTAAAATTGTTCAAATATTCCCATTTCTTAGGAATTGTGCAAGAGATGAATGGATATTTCACATATCCAAAACAGTTTATTAAATAAGTTAAGGATATGAAATATTAATATTATTTCACAAGGAGTTTCTATAATATGAAGACCATGAGAAAATTTATTTTCATAAAAAAAATTCGGAGATTATTTGAAGGGTATTGGATATATTAGTTTTCAGGAGTTTTTTAGGAAGTGATTATGATGGATTGGAATATGTTTATGGAATTTTATGTCATTATGTTGTAATTATATTTTACAATTTATCAACAATAATTATATTTTAATGGGAATTAATAAAACAGTGTGTTCAACCTAATAGCTACCATATGTGAAGCTAATCCCCAACATTATAGGATATGTAGGTCAAAGACACACAATGGTAATGACAAAGAAATCCCATATACAGATGATGATGATGGGTTCCCAGGTCATGTGGGTGGACTTATAAATAAAGGTAAACTTTATTTCACAAGCAAGGAAAATAGTTTGGAAGGAATCACATAGGTTCATATGGGCTATTGTAGGTGTGGTGTAGCCCATGACATAGTGGTGTAGTGTTTAATGGTAGATGAACCCCGTTATTATCTTGATCAAAAAATTAAAACTGAATTTCATATAATTAGAACAATAATGTATCTAAGAAATCAATGTGGGAGAAAAGATCAATGTCATTTTCATCTATCTGTTTAAAATTTATAAATAATACAAGCGTTTTAGTATAGAATATATCCTATGTATGATCCTTAAGCTATACATATTCAAAAGTCACCATCATACTCATATTTTGAAGGAATAAGATTATTATAAAATGAATAAATAAAATAAGAAATAGTGTTTCTTCAAGATGAAATGTCAGATCATTATCAGAATATTCATGCAATTCATTCCTTGTATGCATGATACATTCACAAATTCATCTAATAATGGTGTCTAATGAATGAGAGGAATTATAGGAGTTTATAACCTCAATGTAATAAAATCACTAGGGACATCGTGTCATAATTGTTGAATTATATAATGAAACCTTGTGATTTCCAGAATCTTTCATGCAAAAAAATTAACCTTTGATTGGTATAAGAATCCATCCTTAACAGATATTATCAAATGAGTTATATGGGAGTATTTCTACTGATCTATCAAGAGGATTCACATGAAGGCCTACTGACCTTTTCTATGTCATCCAAATAATACAACCGATATATCTTATGATCATCTTTGTGATCACACAATGAAATAATATAAAAACATGATCATTCCATATGAGCATGGTTGGGAAAAGACTTGTGACTATTCAAAATGCATGATATAAAATGAGATCATTAGGAATGTAAAAATTCCATGGATCACAATAAAAATCACAGAAACACAGCCTATATTGGTTGATACTCAACCAATAACTTGTTTTTTCATAAATAGAGATAATCTCTTGAAACATAGGATGACACATGATTCAATACCATGATTGAATTGAATCTCACATGATCTAATAACATGACAGAGTTTGCCATGATTATTCAGATCATGAAAATACTTTTGACAAGGTATGCATGTGTAGCGTCGATATCACATTAAAGAGGTTCCTATAAACATGCCTAATGTCTAATGAAGGAACCCCTAGACACAACCTATGCCCCCTGAATGTATCAAGCTAATTAATTTTTTGTCACATAGTAATCCTGATAAAAACCCAAATAATAATCAATGACTCGATAAAAATGAACCATGGGATAGATGTTCAATTTTAACAACATATTTTTTTGTTACATTTGTAAATCCGTTTTTTAATGAATTTACATAGACATCAGGAACAACACCTTATATTACTTAATTTTCTTGCATTAATACAGGTTCATTGAAGGAGAATAGTTCATCTGAGAATTTAATTATTATATAGAAGAGGTAATTCAATCATCTGACCCCTTTATGAAATGGAAATAGAAATTTTCATGCAAAACATGAAACAATTTCCTGAATATGTAGATAATAATTAATTGGGAAACAACAAATGATAGTGCATGAATACCTGAAATACACAAATAAACAATCAATTATAAAGATAATCTATATATGAGGTAGTATATGAATGTGATCATTGATGCAATTGAAAATAGAAATATACTAAAAAATGTTTGGGAAGAATATATTAATAATTATCATAAATAAATGTGATATTTTTTGGGACTCAATGAATTCCATGCATAACGTGTACTTAAATTGTTAATTCAAGGTGATAGTGAATTGTTTTGTAAAAATATTTATAAAAAATAATATATTAAAAAAATATGTGTAAAACCTAAAAACATTAATTGGGGTAGATAATATAATTGAAAGAGAAGTGTCTAGCCATGTATTTGATTATGACGTTAGACGAAAAATTTCAGTGTATTGGTAGATTATTGAGTTGGTTATTTTAAAAGGTCTTGGTGATTTAGTGGAATTTTTATCCCATACATATTCAGTAGTATTGATCCAACATGCATATTTGTTTGTTGGTATAATTATATGTGAAGACTGTAGTTTAGTTAAATGAATATCTTATTGATGGGAAGTCATTTAGTGTAGTAGTGAGATCAACTTTAAAGTGTTTATTAAATTGATTTGAATATATTTTTGTTCTAGTATATATAATTCTATTGATGACTATTGGTACCAGTATAAAAAATTCCACTTATTATAGGAAATTAATTGTTTTTATCAAAATCACGCACCAATTAATTCATTTTAATAACTATGAATTTGTAGTTATATGAGATTCTTGAAAAAAACCAAATGAATATTCCAACAAGAATTACATTGTCAGATCGAACCTTGTAAAAATCATTATGTGAATCGATAGCTTTTATTATAAAAAACTTAATGTTTATGTAATTATATATAGTGTACAAAAGATCAATTCCAATTAAATGTGGAATGTATTCAAGTGTAATAGGGGATAATTGAAATTAAATTATAATTTTTTGTAAAAATTTGGTACACTGATTAACCTCACCAATCAATATTCCAAGAAGATCATTTTAGTCTCTACAAATGGTATCATAGTGATGTTTTGGATTTCATTTGATAATATTTAATAAAATGGTGTATATAAAGTGAATATTTTAGGTTCATTACAATTTTTCCAAAGGGGAAGAAATATTCTCCTATAACATTGAATAATTCGTGGATATCTCATCAATTAATAGTAAAAAGATGATGAATATAGAGTCAATGAGAATGAAAAAAACACAAAATTTGATGATATTGAACAATTCCCTATTATTAAATTAGATAAAAATTATTCTCATGATGTAATTAGTTCATGATATGATGATTATAAAGATGATTAATCTATCATAATTATTGATAAATTTTACAATAAATATTAATAATATCTGATGAGTATTCCTAAACAAGTGAATTCTTATCAAAAATTATTCTAAGTGGTGTCTTATGAAATAGAACAAAATGAAGAGGAAATTAATAAATATTTGTGTTAACATAGTAAAAAATTCAAAATGAGCATTGTTCAAAGAGGCCTATTTGATGAAATGGAAATATATGTTATAATTTTGGATGAAATTCACTCATAGATTGAAGAATAATTTCAATAGGATGATTATGAGTTCACAGTGAGTAATCATTGTTTTGGGAATTAATTTTTTCGAATAGTTTTTATATGGTTCTATGAATGATTGAGAGTCTGGTATTGATGAGAACATGTAAGGTCAAGGATTATAACATTTTATTTCAAGAAAAGATAGTTATTCCTAATGATTAAATTCTAAATATCTATTCTATTAATGAATAATTTCAAGATAATATTAGCGTCATGGAAGCACAATTATAAAATTATCCCAAAACAATCAAAGACATTGAAAACACATTGATTGACTAATGTGTAAATTATCAACAACATAATAAAAAGTCAATGGTATGTTCTATTACATCAGTTTAAAATTATTTGTTTTCCTTCAACTAAAATTTATCAAACATGATATTGAAATGATAAATTTGAAGAAGACACATGATTTAATATACCTTGTTTTTGTAGCAGCGGCGGGTCCTATATGGTACTGCAGTGGCGCTAGTACTAGAGTAGTACTATTTATAGAATGGGCCTTGGGAAAAAAATTTCCTACAGTCCATGTAATGGGATAAATTACCTATAGGTCTTCAGGCTATGTAACAGGTCTCCCTCTACCCAGTTAAAGTGGTCTTACATTTTCTTTAATAAAAAATTGATCCTTCGGCCCTAACTTTAAAAAAATAAAATATTTAAACCTATAAAATGGATGTCTCTATAGAAAAACCATTATTGAGGATCATTTATAAAAAGAAACTTATATTGGTGTTAATAATAACTCAATAAAATATCTTGATCAATAATATAAAAAATAATTAAATAATATAACATATAATGTACATTATTATATTTCAATTAATTTAGTATCACATGATATTATAGGATTAGATTAAAATATTGGGAAAATATGGATTGATAAAAAATGTGATACATCCAACAATATCGAATTACTGTATATTAAAAATATTAAGAAACTATCTCCAAAAATTTTTCTTAATAGTTGTAAAAAAATACAAAAATCACAGGGCACTAAATATATTCAGACTGATATTTAATGGAACATAAAGATATTCATTAGTAACAATTATTTTTCTTATAAATATGCACAAAATTCCATTTATTGATAAAATAAATATTCATCATATAAAAACCACAAAAGGCAATATTTATGCGAAAAAATATGATGAGAAAATATACCTCACAAAACATGCTCATAATTCACATGTGAAGAAAAATATGTGTATAAAGAATAGATTTGGGTGTGTTTATTACATAATTTATTATTAAAACAAATATTTTAATAGTGATGATGATTTTTGGTATATACCAAAAATCCATTATACAAATGTGGATGACATAAAAATAACTATAAAATGGGAAAAATAGTGAAGAAATATTATGTGGAGAATATACTGAAGAAGATATTCATGAAATATATAAATAATTATACAACCGTGATGAATTATATGTTTTTATTCAAGTAAATTCATTTAAACCAATAAAATATTACTCAACTATGGAAAGTGATTCCCTTTAGTAGACTACATTAAATAGGCCTTGGAAATGAATTTAAGTAAGATAATACCATGATGATAATCAATACATAGGAGGAACTAGAAGATGTGATTGATAAAATCAATAATTAAAGTATATTTTGATGTGATACACAAGAAATTTATGTCAAATTAATTGAATAATAAACCTGTAATATTTAAAATAAAATATATAAGGAAGGATTGATTAATTTTTTCCATAAACAATTCCATACTTTTAGATAAATGAAAAAAAGCTAAAGATGAAGCACTTGAAATAAAAAACTAAAAGGAAATTGATTTTATTACATAAATAAGATTTAAAATTTAATTAGTGGTTATAAAAAATGGAATCTAAATTTCCTCACAAAAAAATATGGTAGGTGAATGCAGATTATAGATTATATTATAAATTTTATGACTGTTATAATTTCATAAAAGTTGATTTTAATGATTGTACAACATGAACTAGGGGAATTTGTCTACCAAATGAGTATAGAGAAGATAAATAAACCACATAATATAAATATTGATCAAATAAGTAGACCATGTTGTTTAATAAATATCATAATTTAAAATTTAAAAATGACATAAGAAAGAAGAGTACTAGACGATTGGAGCTACATGGAAAAGAGTCATATGGATGAGAAAAAATTCCAATAACTCGTTCACTTATTGAGAAGTTCATAGGTATTCCACCATATTAATTTAACTATTTTCAGGTTTTAGTATTCTTAATATTCATGACATTTATGGTGATACTAATTCTATAGATCTATAACAAATGGAAAAGTCCATGACAATAGTTCAAAATGATTAATCATGATATGATAAAAATATAATTTTTTTCAAAATGGTTGAAAATAAAAATTATCATACTAAATATTATTTTATAGAGATATCTACTAGATAAAATGAAGATATTTATTCCCTTGAGATAGAGAAAAAAGTATGTCGATTCTATCAAGGATAGTTCCATGTATTTCTGTAAAAAAGTTCATCATTACAGAAGATGAAAATACAACTATCCCAATAAAACATATTTTCTTCGTATTTACATTTTAAAATATGTTCCTAGTATAGAAATTTTGGTTGATTAGTAACTTCATAGAAATAGAGATAAAATTATACATTCATATAAATTTCTAATGTGATTATTGAGGTGATTTAGAGAATATGTTTCATGAATAAATTTTTTTCATTTATCAAAAATTACGAGAAATATGTATGTTTTATTATTGATATCACATCTAAGGTTGTTAATAGATATCAAAGATAACGTTGTTTTAATATATTTTATTTTATATATGGGTTTAGCCCACATATAATGAGATTACACTAACTAAATTAACTTTTCTAAGAGACATTTGGTATCATCCTTCATTCATATAAAAGAATATCAATATCCAAATTCCATGAAATTTATAATAATGGGAGAATCCCCATTGATTAATAATTATAATAAATTATAAATAAGGGTGATGGAATAATTTTTTTTTCATAAAAGGAAATTAAAAACAAATTTGATGAGGTATATTGAAAATACCATGTTACTGGTTGAAAAATTTTATTGTATGTTTTTGTCAATATATACGATGTAATTAAAATAAAATGAATGATGAAGTATTCTATAATTTTTCATTAGTAATTAGATGATAGAGACAGTAGTACTATAAGAAATATTACTCATGCTTTATTGGGATTCATAGAGAATTGTTATGGATGATCTATATCTCATTCACTAAGACAAATCTCCATAAATGACATGAAAATGCATTGAAAATTTCCACAAAATCATCAGTTAAAATTATTATGAATATTATATATGATTGGTAATGATTATTATAGAAAAATTATGGGTTAATTAGTTTCATTAATTAAAAATTATCGATCATAAAATTATTATTTTTGTTAACTGTTTCTATTTCCAATGATTTTTGTAAGAGTAATATTCAAATATATCATTCTAAAAAATATTCATTAAAAAATGAATTCCATTGAATTTGAATATTAGATAATTAAATGTTAATTATTTATTAATACAATGGATATATAATTTTTCTTGATTAAATTATATAAAGATAATATGAAGGTCATTTAAAATATTAGTTTTCTTGAAAATTTGATGATTATATTTTAGGGGCTTGGGATTTGGTAATGGTTATTATATGTATTAAGAATAGAATTTTATTTTTTACCTTGTAATTTATATATATATTTCTATGGTTAATTATAAAAAAATTTACCGAATTATTATTTTGTAAAGGCCGTGCTCAACCTCATCCTTTTGGGACCACGAGATTAACATTGCAAAATTAAGGAAACCAGGACATCCCTTTGGTGATAGATGATGTGGATAGACTAGATAGTACATTCGGGACCACATATAGTGTCCTTAAAGAGTGCTCTAAGAATGAACATTGGTTGGTCCAAAATCCAACAGGCCTCAGCAGGCCAACATAGGAGTGAATTTGTCTTTAAAGAAGTGTTGTGAAAGTGTAATGGTTTCCAAACCCTGTAGTCGGAATGAAAAAATATTGAAAACAATAATTCTATATATTTGATCACAAATAATATAATAAATTTTTGTGGGATAGAATCATTATGTTATTGTTCATCCATCATTTAATATTATGGATTGAACATGAGTCGTTTTATTGATTTTATATCCACCATCCAATCTCGTATGATGTGTGTATTTATAAATTTCGATCATCATCAACCACTATATGATTTCATTCTTCCTTAATTAATAGATGAAACCACCCACAACACACTTTAAATCTAAAATTAATGATCATAATGTAAACATGAATTTAATCTATGTTTTCTAGGAAATAAATTTTCAAGAGTCATACGCATGAAGCTATTATAAAAATGATTGGCCTCACATTAGATTGTTGCATTAATGAAATATACTCAAACATGTCATCATGTAGTGTTTCTCAAATTATATGATTTAAAATTGGGATCACAAGTTTCTTTCATGTCAAAATAATATAAATTTTGGTAACACAAATCATCAGTCTCTAACATATATTATCAAATGAGTTATTCAAGAGGTATTTTACTTATATATCACAAGTTATCAAATGAATTCATATCTATGTTCAAATTGAAATCACATGAATTTCATTTACAAATTTATGCATCAAAAATGTTATCATGAAATTAAATCATATATTTTTCTTATTATTCCATCATATTATTGTTATACCAAGACATATGTCTATTAAAAATTCCAAATATACACCATTATTCTTGGGAATTTAATAATTCAGCATCATTACATCTAAATAGGTGTAAAAAATGTTATATAAACTGAGTATCTTCTAATATATGGTAGTTTTTTTAATTAATTAAAAGATTTATAAATATATGAGGATATTTTATTTACTCTTGTGAAGGACAAGTATCTCTCATGGTCTCATACGGTGATGGGGTATCCCATGAGACATATTATCTAGTGAAATAATTTGAGTGGTAATGTATATAAATTACCTTCTATGAAGTGAATATGACTCCCATGGACATAACTCTTCACTCGTTAAGGAACCCACATGCATAAACATTACCACACTGATGTATCATGTGAGTTAATTTTCCCTTACAAAATGATCCATAGATGAACCTGAAGGAAAAATTATTTTATTGGTAAGGAGGAACCGGTGGGACACTTACGTCATTTGAATGGTAGAAGTTTTCACATGTAACACTTGAGAATCCCTAACACAAATCATTTGAGAATACACAATGGATAAGACCTTGTAACGAACCAAACATTTATTAATGAAGATTCCTCTTGGTCTGTTTAAATGTCTTCTTATGGTTTTGTAAAACGTATGAACATATTTAGTTTTATGTTTTGGGTTTTAAAATACCGTTATAAATTGAAACCATTGATAATAAAGTCATTGAATGTAAATCACATCAATTATATAAATATAGGGCTTGAACAAATCCAATTTACTAAGACAAAGGAAAATATGGCCTTATCCAGTGCAATTACCCCGTATGAAGCCCATCTGTTAGAGCTCATAAAGGTTGTGGCGTCCATTGGATTTGCTCTTGACCAAGCTCGGGTCGAGCTTAAAAACGTTAAGCTTGAGAAAATCCATCTACAAGAGAAGTGGAAGATGATAAAGATTACACTTCGATCAATGTTATCTTAGGCCCCAGTACTATCATTATGTACACTATTATTTTATATAGAATATACAATTTTTTTTATTGTTGTTACTTTGTAAATAAATTTTAAAGAGAAAAATATTATTTTTTATTAATATTCAATAGAGAAAACTATTTTGATAGAATAATGTATTTTGGAAATAAATAATATTTTAATAAATTATTATTACTTTTTAAAATTATTTTTAATAAATATAAATGATTGTATTATTTCACGAAGGCAATTATAGTTTTTATTAAGGATTGAATTTTTTTTATCAAAACCTTTTTTTTTTCGATAAATGACAGTATTTATTTTAAAAGTGAAAATTCACATGATAAGAAAAATATTTGGTTATAATTAATATTATTTTTGGATTTATGACATCAAAATTATCCAACAGTTAATTTTTCATAATTTTCTAAGACACTCAAATTTTTGGGTAAAAATAAAATACCATTTTAATATATAATATATTTTATGACATCATAATGACTCAATATTGATGTAATAATATACCCTAAACATTATGTTCGGTCAATATATGTTTTAAAATTAAATTATTTTAATATCAGGATTATTTTGTTTATTTTAAAATTCTTTAGTGGACCCTTCAAGACATAAAAAACAGTTCATCTTTTTAAATTGTTTTCCTTCAGAGTGAGACTCGCCTCCACATTAGAAACTATATTATTTTAAAAATATATGACACTTGTATTATATAATAGTGTTTTCCACTTCCCGATGATAAAAACCGTGGAAAACCCCATGGTCTGGTTTGTGGTTTGGATTAGTTTAATGTGTGGTGACCCAAACATAAATAATAAATAATTCCCTCTCCTTTCAATATAAACCAACCCTATATCCCACATTCTCATCACTAAGTTCCTTGGAGATTTTCTAGATTCTTCCGTCCATTCTCTATAATTTTCAAAAGGAACTCCAAGCTCCCATGAAGCTTCTCTCAAGCCTCTCTAAAGCCTTTGAGATCCCACATCCATGTAAGGGATTCATTACATTCTCTTTTTATCCAAGATTCATAATGTTGTTATTCCCTTTTGTTTTAAATTATAAATGTTGTGATGTGATTTATATCCTCCCCTACACTGTCCTATTTTTGTTTCAATTATGATAGACCCCTTTCTCTCCCATCGATGCCTTCCGTGTATACCCGTTACCATGCCAAAATTCAGTAAAGAATTATTCACTTGTCATTTACATTCAATTAATTATTATGTATCATGAATCTAAATTCCATTATATTTGTTGTGACATGTATATATATGACCTCATTACTATATATTTCATGTAAATATGATGAGACCCCCTTTATCTCCCTTCAACAATTTTTACGAGTTTTTATGTCACGCTCTTACGCTGCCGAAACAGCACAGTGATTTTCCAAGCCAAAGTCATTGTGTAGTGAATACCATGCACATTTCACTATCAAGGGTATTGTCCTTTATGAACATTTACTTATTGTTTATAGAGTTTCATATATTCATTATATACTCATTTTTCATTGAATAAATGATGATGTATAATGAATCCATGTTTTAGGAAACTTGTGACACATTTAAGCATGAAATGAGATGATTAAGAAGGGTGTGCCATGATAGCGCTCTAATGCATTACGTAATGTATAGTATCATGATACCTAATGTGAAATTATTGTTTAATAATGTAGATTTAATTGGTATGAGGGTTTACTTGTGCATCATGTTCAATGAGGGTTTACCCATGCTCCATGTGGAAGGAGCCCTACCTCATTCTAATATCATGTTAAATATTGTTGCCACATCTCCATGTTATGATTATCATGATTTATCATGACTTTGTGTTTAAGTTTCTCATAATTTCTATTGATATTACTATTCACTAAAATATATTTTAATATTCATGTTATACTTGGTTTACTCTCTTACTGGGCTTTATAGATCACACTTTTCTTATGCATGTCCTCGTGTTATCCCATGAAATGCTAAGTACGAGGGAATATAGGGGTCATGTAAAGGATGATCTTAATAAGATGTTTTTTTCTATATTTTATGTTGTTATTTATTGTTACTAAGCCACAAAGGCACAATAAATATCTATCTCTTCTGTGGTATCATGTGATGGTTTTATTAAATAAATTTTGTTTATGTATGTAATTAATAGAAGGGTTATCATAGTTGGTATCAAACGATTGGTTTAGTTATTTTTGGGATTAGGATTAGAAACTCCTAGTGAAGCCTTAGAGACAATACTATGTATAATTAATACATCCATAGATTTTAGTGAGTATTGAGTTAGTGGTTTATCAAGAAAATGAATCCATGTATGGATATGAGCAGATAGATGTGGCTTTGTCGCAGATGTACCTTGGAGTGAAATCTCCAACATGGTGTTTTGGGCTTAACCTGTGGTATCCCAATACATGAGAATGGCCCTTTATGCACTCTTGGTTACAACACTCCCCTGAGATATGTTTTTGTATATCCAAAATCTTAGTATTAACCATTATTAAGCGAATAGAAAAGCACTAAAAAATATGTTAGAAATTAGATCATGGATAACATTGATTGATTCCTATAGATGCATATGTTAAATAAATAAAAGTTATTTATATGTCAACTATTTTTACCTTGGATTACCATTTTTTACCCATAAAATTGATTTTATTCCATTTAATGGCTAGTATTAGGAGGACTCGGTCTAACAACCGATTTGATGCCCAATGTGATGACTGTTATTATGATATACCCAATCGGATTTGAGTAGGAATTGAAATAACTGTCATGATACTCTCTTTGTTAACTATAGACTTGAATAGAAACATGGGTCATGAAGAACATTGAACACCCCCTCCACCTCTAATGAATGAACAAGTCTCTTTTAAGGGCTTCATGAGACAAATGCCTCTTAATTTTAATGGATCGTATGCTCCCTCAATTGACAAACAATTGATCAACTCCATTGAAAAGGACATATCCATACTTTAATGTTATTAACAAGAGATTTTTATTATGAATTCTTATTATATGGATGGTGAAGCCGATCAATGGTGGACATTGATAAAAAAATATGAATCCTGAGGAGGAGATCAAGGTGTTGCAATGGAAGGATTTCTTGAAGATGTGTTTCGATAAATATTTTCCATGCACTCTATGACATAAAATGGATAGGTACTTCTTTTAGCTCAATAAAAAAGACAACAAATCCATGAGATCATATGAAGAAAACATCATAATTCTTGAATGATATGACTTTGACTTTGTCATTACCCCTGAATGCACGGTTGACTACTTTTTATGGTGGGATGAAACCTAGCCTGGTGAATGACCTAGTGATCCGTGATTTCAACAACTATGAGAAAATTTTATGATGTTACCTCAAAGTCAAAATATAATTCAGATAATCTTTGGGGTATCACAGGGATATGAATTGTAAGGTTGAATTCAATTCTGGTAGTCCGATGGATAAATCTAACAGTGCTAAGAAAATCCAGCACCCCAAATGCCAAAGGTGCGGAAAGGAGAACCTCGGAAATTTCCTTAAGGGGAAGAGGAAATGATTTGGGTATAGAATGGAATATCACCTATCCATTAAGATCCAACATTAAAACCCATGGTTGTGATAGAGGAGAGGAATGCCCTGTTAACTCTCAATATGTGGTTCATTGCTTCAACTGAAAGGATCCAGGGCACCTTGCAAATCTGTTCCCTAAGCCAAGGGTTTTCGAAGGAAACTAATAACGATCAAGGTTACAAGGGCAAACATTATCCATCACTAATATTGAAGTGAACTATGGAAATAAATTGGTGAAAGGTATTCTAGTTATTCATTCAAAAATTACTAATTAACATTTTGATTCTGGTTCTGCGCATTCTGTTATATCCCAAAAGTTTAGTAGAACAATCCCAACACCACCAAAAATCAAGGATGTTATGGTATCAGTGAGTACAAATAATTGGGAAATAATTTAATATGATTAATATAAATCATTCCCTATCATAATTTTTGGATTGAACTTTACAGTGAACCACTTCATACTCACTCTATTCGAATTTGATGCATTTCTTGGCCGGGATTGCCTTTCCCTGTTTAGGGCCAATATAAATTGTTGTGATAGGCCAACCACTCTCTATATAGATAATCGATCCCCGATTCTATACAACTGTAAGGAGGAAGATGAATATTATTTAGCACCATCATCTCAACAATGAATATTACTTACCTATGAGAATGCGTATTTGGCATAGATGATTCCGTCTAAGGAGGCAACCATCCGTGAAGTCATGCCTATTGTGAGGAAATCCGCTAAAGTGTTTCCCGTGGAATTTCATAGTCATCCTCCAAGAAGATATATTTAATTATCAATTGATTATATACATAGGGTGTTGGAAATATCTAAGACTCTATATAGAGTAACTGTTTTGGATCTTGAGGAGATAAAGAAACAATTGCAGAAGAATTTGGATAAAGGGTTTATAAGATCATGTGCTTCACCATAGGGTGCAGTAGTTCTCTTCCTCATGTTGAAGGATGGGTCAATGAGCCTTTGAATTTATCATCATGAGATCAACATAATAATGATAATGAACAAGTATCCTCCTCCAAGAATTTTTGACTTTTTTGATCAGCTACGTAGAGCCCAATACTTTTCCATGGTAGATTTGTGGTCGGAATATTATCATGTAGGGGTGATGAAGGAATATAGCACCAAGACTACATTCCTTACAATATATGGGAAGTATAAATTCATAGTAATGAATTTAGGGCTCACTAATACTCAAAATATCATCATGAAAATGATGAATAGATTCTTCGGAGACTACCTCAACCAATTTGTGGTAGTCTTTATAGATGATATTATAATATTTTGTAAAACCAAGGAGGATAATGAGGTGCATCTAATAACTATACTATAGACCATGTGTTTGGATAATATCTATGAAAAGTACATAAAGTGTGAGTTGTGGGTGAAGGTGGTCTCATTTAGGTGTAATATCATCACAAGCAATGTGATATCTATGGATCCCTCCAAGACTATAACAATTGTGGGATGGATGTGGCCAACATCTGAAACAAATAGATGTATCTTATTGGGGATAATTGGATATTATGGCTTATTTCTGAGATCATTATCTTCATTCTCCAACCCCTTACCAATCTAATTTGGGGAGGGAATAATGTTTTCTTGGAGTGATGAATGCGAAGAGGGCATCAAGGAGTTGAAAAGGAGACTTATCACTCTGACCATGCTCACATTACCCACAAGTGGAGAAATTTTGGTGGTATTCAATGATGCTTCAATGAATTGAATGGGTTTTGTGTTGATGAATAATGATAATGTAATAGACTAGTCCTCAAGGAAATAGAATATCTATGAGAAACAATATACAACACATGATATAGAGTTGGTGGATGTGATCTTTTCGTAGAAAAGATGGTGTTATATTATTTATGGGGAGTAGTGTGAGATATAAACTGATTAAAATATCCTAAAATATATAATCACACAAGAAAATATTAATATGATCAAATGAAGATGGATAAAACTAATCAAGGATTTTGACTGCTTGATCCCCTACCATCCTGGGAAGGCAAACAAGGTATGTGATTCTCTTAGTATAAAGGATCATGCATCATTATCAATGATGATAATTGAAATGGATATAATATTCTTATATTTTCATAGGATGGACATCGGAATAATTAAAGGAGTTTCATCAATAATCCTTTCTCAAATTAATTCCCAAATGTCCCTCATAGTGAAAATAATGGATGCTCAATGAAAGGATGTGGAAATTCAGGAAAGGGTTGAAGCTATTAGAAATCGGAAATACATAGATTTCATGGTTGACATGGATGGAATTGTGAGACTTGGGCCAAAATTTTGTGTACCATCCAATCCAGAGGCAAATAAAAAGCTCTTGGATGATGCACATAGCATAACATTCTCTATTCACCCAGGGAGCATAAAAATGTATAGATATCTTCGAGAAAATTTTTTGTAGGACTATATAAAATGGGATATTGATAAATATAAATAAAAGTGCTTGGTGTGTCATCAAGTGAAGGATGTGAGGAAAATGTCTAAGGGAATGATGCAACCACTACTTATACCAATATGGAAGTGGGAGAACATTACCATGGACTTTGTCAGTGTACATCCAAGGACATCCAGAGAAAACAATGCTATAAGTCTCATTGTGGATCATCTTATAAAGACATATCACTTTATTGTGATTCGAGAGGAATTGTATCTATATGAGCTCTTTACTCTCCATTTCATGAACATATGATGAGTCACCCCTTTCTATCTCATCAGCAATTTTTATGACTTCTTATGTCAAGTCATTACATAGTATAAATTACACTGCAATTTTCTAAGCCAAAGTCATTGGGTAGTGAATGCCATGACCATTTCGCTATCTAGTGTATTCACCATTATGCACATTTAATTATTGTTTAAGGTGTTTCATGTATGAATTATAACCTCCTTTATCCTAAAAAAAATTCTTATGTTTAATGAATCCATGTTTTATGATCCATGTGCCACACTTATGCATGAAACGATGATATTAAGAAAGGTGCTTCCTAATATCACTCTAATGCATTGGGTAATGTATTATATCATGATAAATCATGTCCAATGAGTTTTGATTCAATCTAATTCAAGTGAAACATGGTTTTACTTGTGCATCATGTGAAATTACCGTTTTCTCATTCTCAATGTGCAATGAGCCTTGTCTCCGGCTAATATCATGTTAAATGTTGTTTCCACATCTCCATGTTATTATTATCATGCTTTATCATGCCTTTATGTTTATGTTTCTTGTGTTCTCCATTGATATTTCTATGGACTATCAAGTATTTTAATCTTCATGTTATAGTTTTTTTACTCCATTACTAGTCTTTATAGATTACCCTTTTCTTCTGTATGTCCTTATGTTATCTCATGCAATGATATGTATGAGGGGATATAGTTGTCATGTAAAGGATGTTTTTAATAAGATCTTGTGTTTTAGGTTTTAATTTTTTCTGTAATGTTTTTAATTTCAAAAGACAATATACCTCTGAATCATCTAGGTTGTATCATGTGAAGGTTGTATGTAATAATTCATTTTTATATATGTAATAAAAAAGGGTTGTCATATATCACATGTCACGTGATTCTCTTATGTGAAGGATGCTTGATTTTAGGATAACAGATCATGTGAATCATACCTTGTCATTCTATGGACTCTATGACATCATAAGATATCTACACTTGATGGAAGGAGTATGTTTCATGATACCCATGCTACCCATGCATGCTATTATAAAGAAAAATACAATGAAAAACAACACAAGTTAGTCTATACATTCATGAAATACATGAATGAATAGTCAATTAATAAGTTAATATAAATAGAAGAAATATCATGAATATGATGATTAATAATCATGAACGTGAATGAATATATAAATAATAATTTATAAGAAATATTATTTAAGATAAAAATTAATTGTCCAATTATTTCGGAGTTCATTAAATTTTGAATGATGTGTCTTGAATTGTGATGTTCATAAGATATTGAATTAATTTGTTCACGTATTAATCGTGAATAATATTTTTCAGAAAAAAATTTCATAGATTTCACAGATTAATCATCAAAGGTAAGTTCATTTATAGAGTGTTTATATACAAAATCATTTAATTATCAAGGATGAATACAACATGTAGTGTACAAATCGATTCCTCTATTGATCATGATGAAAAGATAGAGAGCTTTAGTGGATGTTCTATCTCTCACTTATTGTTGACTAATGAGCCGAAATTCAATGAATATTTTCAATAAATATTTAGTTGAATACCTCATTGGAGGGAAATTAATATCAAATATATTAAATTACATTTGTTGAAGTAGACAAATCTTATTCAGAGTTTTTATTTAATAACATTGATTAATAAGTTTTGATAGCAAAAAATGTGATTGAATGCTTTTGGTACAAGTATTCGAGGTTCCAACTTCTGAATAATATTAATTTATGACGGCCTAAACATTACTTTTAAATTTATGTGATTCTAATCAGTACTAATATATATTGATAATATAATCTTTGAAACTACCAAAGGTTGATCACGACAAGGAGTATGTTTTTTTAATAAACCATAAAACATTTCTCTGTGTTGTGGAAATTATTATTATCTATGTTTCATGTGTATGTTTATTATAAGAGTTAGAAATTGGGCAATTAAATTTATCTAGGTATTATTTTTCAGAGTAGGATGTGATAATTAAATTTAATGTACAAATTTGGTAAAAGTGTGGGTACACTAATGCACCCCCATCATAGTGTCCCTTCATGATCCTTATGTTTGAATAAATGGTGATCTTAGTAGATAATTATTAATCTTATAATAAAAAATATTTCCTCCATTTTTCAAAATAAATTTCATTATTATGGCATAATTTAATTTCAAGAAAAATTCATAGACACATTGTGAAACAATTTTTGAAAAGAATATTTTCATAAGATTGAAATGTTTTTTTATAGAATCCCATAAAAAATTATTCCAATTACCTATATTTAATAAATTTTAAAGAATATTAATTAATATTAAATTAGTAAAAATTTTAAATATATTTTATCCTTTTAATTAATTTATTCAAATAATTAGTTTTCAATAAAAAACATCATTTTTAAATATCCATAATAATATCTTTTGAGAAAAAGTAACAAAATTAATTGAATTTTTTTATGTAATATAGATTTAAAAAATTAATTTTATCATTATAATTTTTCCCTAGAATTGGTAAAAAATTGTTTTAAATTTCTTTTCACAAATTCCAACTCAAACACACTGTAAATAAAATAAAATTTTTTAGAAACAGGTATTTTTCTTTCAATTGATTATTTTTTATTATATTTTGTAAATAAGAACGAAATATTTTAATAAAATTGTATACAATAATATATACATAATTTATATATTTATATTCAGTTAATCTATTTTAATGGTTATGATATAATGTTCCTGTTTAAATAATATCACCTTAATATAGTATCACATTACATTTAAACCCAGAATTTTATGCATTTAAAAGTATCTATGAGTTTTAATTTATTTAAAAATAAATATATCAAAAATCCACAAGTAGTTAAATTCAGTTATTTTTATGTTGGTGCATCTAATATATTCTTCTGATGTTTTTGTTCCTATTCAAAAATCTCTCGGTGTTACATTATATCACCTTAAATAAATTGCAACCTCATAATTTAATCATTATTTGCATAATCATGGTTATGAAATTTGAAAATAACATTATTAAAATACCACATCCTATAATGTTTCTATAAAATATCTTATTGATATTAGATTATGATAAGTACACATTTCATATAGAATAACACAATACTGGGTTTCTCGGTAGAAAAACATTTGTTGGATGTGATATTGTGGACATGGAAGAAATACTTAGATAATTTTAGAGGGTAATAAATATAATTTATCACTTGTATGTCAATGAAAAATGAAAATATAAGGACCTAAAAACCAAAATTTCATTATTATTTTAAAGACCATTTATTCATAAAATATGAAGTTAATATTAAATTTTCTTTCAGATCATTTTACTAATGTTGAAGAATTAGTTTACTATATAAGTATATAAGGAAATGTTATTAATTGATACCATTCTTTTTAATAATCTCAATTTCATAATATGGTTATGCATCAATCAATTTCATCTTCTTCTCTTACTCCATGAAATACGTATCCAAAAATAATTTTTTTAAGACGCACTAAAAAAACATTTATCAAATCATATGATCCATAATAGATTGATCTGTCGTATTCTTTGTCTCTAAATATTTTACATTACCAATATGGTTTGAACAAGTTGTCCAGATACACAAAAATTTCAAATTCAACAATTTCATAGATAGTTATCCTTAACACCATTCCAAAAATATGTTTTGATAAATTTAGATTCGAAAAATTTAGATTATATTTCCCTAAATCTCTAAAATTATATATGATTATATTCCATATATAATATTAAGTATCTCATAATTCCACATAACAAATATGTAAATATTTTTTTAATATTAATCCATAATGGAAAAATGGATGATTTGTAAAATTATTTATCACCTTCTTCCTTAAATAAAATATAATATTTTTAAGTTTATTCAATAATTACAAAAATACAGTAAACTCTAACAATGATAACATAAATCATTATATATATTTCCAATTTTATTATCACCAATATTACCAAACAAATATCTCATTATCATTATTATCTCAAAATTAGGCATATAATAAGGTTTATCCTCAAATAATATTGTGTTTTTCAATAAAGGTTATCTAACCACAAAATCACTCTTCATGGTACCAATAAATAAATTCATTCAAATCCATAAAGAAATGATAATCCATTACAATCACTTTAAATATTCAAAATATAATCAATAAAATACTTCTACATAATATTTCAGGAATTATAATACATGGGAAAATTAATCATTTAACATTGGATATGTTAATATAAAAATCATGACATTGATCAATTAGATTATTTTTATCTTTATTCTAATTACACATGGGGAAATGGTTTCGAATAGAGCTTCATATACTTATAGAAAAATAATTATACATTGATTTCTCATAAGTTAATATTTCATTTATGATAATGAAAACTATATTATCTAAAAAATAATATATTTTTCTCTATAGTTATTTATGAAGGGTTTTACCAACTAGTTCTTATGTGGGAAAAACCAACTTCCCCTTCTCCACATTATTTATTCTTTTCAATTCTTTCATCCTCCTTCTCTTACATCCCATTGAATCCATAAATCATAAAAAAAATTTGTATATATTGATACATTATGATACTATATCCCTATAGGATGTGAATTTATGGGAGAATAGTTCACTTTGAAGGGTTTTAATAATAACATCAATGAAACTGCTATTAATTCACATTCAATTACATACATTGTCAATAGATTTAATTGACATCTTTGAAAAAATTTCTTCATATATATATAAATATTTTAATAATAATTTTTACTCAGACTCATGAATTTTCTTTCGATATCAAGTTTTTTATCACAAGGAATATACATTTCTATAATGTTTAGCATAAAATTTATCAATTCAATATTTTATATTCCTCTAACATCATTAGTGTTTGGATTAAATGAAAACCATTTTTCATTATCATCAGATAGATGTAAAAAATTCATAAAATTTTATTACTTTCATTATAACTAATAGTGAGAAATAACATCTCCATTATTCTTATCAATTGATCATTTAAAAAATGATTTGAAGTAAAATTAAATTATCGAGGTTGATAATGAATAACGCTATTTAACATTGTCATACCATGTGATAATTATGTTGATCCATACAAGAATATTTATTTTTCATAAACTGATTTGGATTCTTTACTTTTGTTTTAAGTTGATAAGTTTTAGTTTTAGATATATGTCTAGCATTATTATCACAACTTGGTGGGAAACCACTACACGAGGTGTTTCATTTGATACAATTTACATTCCATAAGACAGGTTCCAAATATAAAAATATTTATACAATATATTAAATCAAAACATTATGATACATATTTTATTAATCCAACACTATTGAAAATTGTAAAATAAATTGAAAAATTAATGCATTGGAAATATCATAATCATTAACAAAAATTATTTCAGAATAATATCAAATCATAAAATAGTTTTCAATAGTTTTTAATGTTTTTTAATGAAAATATAAATCAACCAAATAATACCCCCCAAGAGTGTCAAACTAGGTGCACATTAAAAATTATTCTCATGTAACACATAACACAATTATTAATCCCCACGTTCCTATTTTAGATTTAATACCCCAAGTTATATCTATACTGGATGCACATCCACCAATTGTATCTTTTTATGGAACCACTGATATGAAAGTCACCTAATTTTTACATTATAAAAATATTAGATTGTTATCTAATACATTGACATATCTTTAATTTATATCATTGGTCTATATTCCTTAATCTATTTTATTACAAATTTTCTTCCAATGAATTATATTAAACCTATGTTTTTTAAAACAATAAATTGATCTACTCTAGTAGATAAGAGATTGTGATTAATTTTAAACATTGGTATAAGATACATGGTATAAAATTATGATGAAATGATGAGTTTAATAGTCTTTTTAAACTGGGAACATACAAGAATATAATATTATATTTTAAAACATAATATTATACATTTTATTACCTTCAAAAACTACATTATTCCCCCTCGTATATCGATACATTTCAATAAAAATCATTTATTTGAATCCTTTTGGAAATAAATCATAAGAAAGGGATTTTAAGACCCTAAAATTATATGAGAAACTTTCTTTTTTATTTTATTTATTTCTTGTGTTTTATGATACACCATGATTCGCTTGATCTATATGCAACATCATATTAGCTTCCAGTATACAAAACACTATTATTGCCTTAATTTACGCACAATTTATAGTTCTTTTGATAGAATTAAACACTAAATATAGATTTTTCTCAATGAACTATGATTATATTAGGTTACATACAACACCAAAGAGAATCTTTCACCCACCACTGACTTGGCCTCCGTTACACGCAAAAGCGACCTTCCTCAATGGCTTGTGTTTTATGTAATACAGAGTTTCACTAAACAACTATATATTATAATAATATTGTTATATACTAGACGTTATCAAAATTAATATACACATTTTGAATTTTATTACATTATCAATCATCTTACATATTTTCTAGAACATTGTACGAGAAAAAATAATAATTTTTCGTATAAAAGAAGTATTTTAAAAAAATACAGTTTTTCACCTTTTGATGGAACACCCAATTTAAATCTAATTTTTGAAAGTATATAAGTTCAATACGACAATTAAAAATTATTATTTTGAATCAGGATATAAAATTTACATTGGATTAATTTTTGACATTTTTCAGATAACCATCGTATTTTGATTAATAGTAAAAATACGGAAAATTTTAATTAAAAACTACTTTTTTAATAGAGATAATTTATACAGTTAAATTATAATATTAAATGGTTTTAATGTATAAATAGAAAATATTTAAACCATTTAATATAATATATATCATTATCATTAATTTTACCTTGAATTCATTGTTAAAAACAGTTCAATGTTTTGCAATATTTTAATTAAAACCCCATTTTTTCGACAACATGATTAATTTTAAATTAATTAATGAAACATATGTGTATTGAATTTGCAAAAATTTATCCTATATTTTGAATCATAAGGTCGAAATTATGTTAATAGTATACTTTTATTTTTAGACATTATGAATAGAAACTACATTCAATTTTATTTACAATCGTTAAAAGAAAATTAGGTAATTAAGGGTAAACATATTATTTTAAATTTACCCTAACACATTCCATAATATAATATGATTCTTATATTTAATAATAAAATAATATTGGGTCAAAATGGTTTCTATTATAACCCACTTGGATGTGATTAAGACCATTAATTTATTTTATTTAAAGGAATGTTAAATATGTCTCACTCAAACATTATATAATTAATGTATTTTTAATATAAGGATATAAAGATTATAAATCATATTATAAATACTCACATTAAATATAAAATATTTTTCCTTATCATGGTAATTTATTTTTAATTTTTCATAAATATATAATTACCTTAATATCATAATCATTAATGATTCAGAAATTATTTATTTAGTGGAAAATCAATAATATAGTCTTTATTAAAATAATAATTCCCATAAAAAAGACCAAACACATGACCACACCTTATTAGAAGAGTATATATATCCAATAATCATAAAATTCTCTACTTATGGACTGTTGATATCCTTATAAAATATATTATTACATTTATATTATTTTATTTTAAATGACATCAATGTTGTCACCTTCAAAATTTAATAAAGATAACATTTTAAAAGATAGTTTTTTTAGAAGATAAATTAAACTAAAAGTATTATTATGAAATATAATGTATTTATATTTATCATAGAATTTTTTTAATTACTTTAAAACAAATAATTGTATTAAATAATTATACAAACAATGATGTCGTAATTAATTTATTAAGAGAAATATCAAATAAATGGCATTAAAAATATTAAAATAAATATTATCTGAACTAATTAATGTGATAAAAGATTTATCTAGATTAAAATGAAGATTTAAGAGTCTATTAAATATTTTTGGTCATCTATATCATCTATTTGGATTTTATTTAAATTCAAATAAATAAATAGTGTCAAAATTGTAACTATTGATATTTTATAAAAATAACATATTATTAAATTATTTAAAAATCACAATAATATTTATAAATTAAAAATTTATATTTATATTTCAAAAAATGTCATAATATATCCCATTATGGACAATTCACACCATATAAGTTAGTATTTATTACCATTTAGAATTTATAATTTTATTACCACAAATAAAATTAAATAGCTTAAATAAGGATAAATCAAAATAATAAGGTTTCAAATAAAAACAAAAAATTAATAAATTTGATTATATGATTAGGATACAACTCTATCTTATCTCATATATTAATGTGTGTATCTTTGGACGTTTTTAAGTGGCGTTTGAGTTTATTATAAATTAATATCTTGGAGGATTCCAAAAGTGCCCCTCTACTCTCTTATAAAATGGAACCTCATCCCTCTTCACTTCACTCCATTATGAGCTTTAAAACTCAGACAAAACCATCCAATTTACCTTTTAAAAATATCTAGAAACATACTATAGGTCGTGGTCATATTCAAAGTCCAACTTTAGTGCCCTTAGAGGATGTTTAGAAGAGGCCCATCAAAGAAGAGGTAATATCCTTTACCGATTCTTTCAAATTTATTTCATCTTCTACTTACTCTATATTATTTGATTCATTATTAAGTAATAACTCATTTATAAATTGTATAATAATATGATATTATGAATATGAAGGAAGCATATTTCACCTACTATCCATCCTATGAAAAATGAAATCACTGCACGTGCGTACGTACGACATACCGTCTCCACGCCATGGTGAAATTTGTTTTTCCACCACCACCTTACATGGAGGGGTATAATGGTGGAAATAATAAATATATATGATTATAATAATATGACACTAATTATGAGATATTATATCATCGACTCCAATTCATACAATAATTATGGGAATGATATTATCTTTCATGCGTCCCTATGGATTACTGTCTCCACAACGCGATGAGATTCATATTCCATGTTAACTATTCAAAAATGATTATAAAGTATATATAACAAATAATAATGAGATATATGAAATAATAATTCCACTGGATTTATGTGTATATATATATGTCATCTACTTAATTACATTCAAGTCAATATGGAATGGAAAACAATGTTCATGTGTACGTACTACATACCGTCTCCATGAACGGTGTGTTTCATTTCATTTATCTATCTATTATATATATATAGAATTTATATATGATATAAAAATAATTTTCTACATTCTAGAAGTATATAACTCAATATAATATCAAGAAAAATATGTCAAAATGCGTACGATAAATGGAACGATAATTACCCAAAACGTTGTTTCAACATGGAATTGACAAATGAACAGGTAATATAAAGTCCTATGTGAATCATATATGATAACATAAAAATTACTATGATTCTTTAATAAGTTAATGACATTATTTAAATCATTATACATGAGGTTTGGAGATTTATATAAGAAATTGGACCTATTGTACGGGAAAATTATTCCAATCTCTTTCTTATATGAGATTGTTTATTCATACGTATTCTTACTCCGAATGGACCGAAGGCCATTTTTTATTTTATTATAGATAATCCCACTTTTAACGGTTGAAGAGGAACCCATTTTCTACATGGTTATTTATTCTTATGTATTTACTGGGGTTTTATTTATAATCCATATCCATGTTTTATAAAAAATGTGGTCATAATGTTTTTAATATTCTTCCATATATTCTTAATGTCATGTTTACCACTTTTGAACTTTTACTATGTGGTATGGAAGAAGCTTTCATTTCGTTACCATATGAGGTACTTTTTGACATTTCTAGAAAAATTATGAGGAGAATGTTTCTTTAACATGTATGGCGTGAATAGAATTTTATGATTTCATAACCCCTTATTTACATAAAGCTTCCTCTATAAGATTTCATTATTATTTTCAATGAAATTATTTTCTTTTAAATTTCAATTCATTTAGCGAAAGGAAAATTCTTTGAAATATGAATGGATATTTTCCTCAAGAATTCATTTCAAGTGTTTTAACAAAACTATTTTCATTCGGTGATTAAATTTTATAAAATGATTATTTTTCAAGTATAATGTATCTATTATTTATATTATTTGATTTTGTTTATGATGAAATTATTTCCATTGTTTTAAATGAATTTTGTTTGGATGGGAAGATGTTTATTAACCCCATTTTATTCATTGGGTTATGATAAATGATTTATGTTTATTTTGTGGCCCAAATAATAAGGATTTAATTATGAGATGGGTGAGACCAATACCTCTCTTCAATGAATTGGGTAAATATTTATATATAGTTAGATAGACAAGGATCAAACAGAATGTAAATTTGGTTTAGTAGAATAGGTCTAGAATGACAAGTAAACCCGGTTTAGTAATGGAGTTTATCCAATATGATGGTCTTGGAAGAAATTCCTTGGCTACTATGGAAATCATATCATGTTCTTAATGGGTTTCCACAATTACATGTTTTATTCCCATGTTATTTTATCATGATTAATGTTCCATTATGATCAATACCTTACGTACTACCTAAATATATTAAACATCTCAAGATTTTGATGTTTAAACTTTATGTTCATGTTTTTAAGTTAAAATGTATATGGTTTGTTTTATTTTCTCCATGCTTACCCTTACTGAGGAATTGAGCACACCCTTTTTATGTTTTCATTTCCCTAGGATAATATGAATGGATTTATGTAATAAAAAAATGGGAAGATATTTATGGGAGTTTTTTATGATCTTTCACCATGATTAGAAGATTATGTTCTGAGTTTCCAAAGACACTAAACTAATACGGTCAATGGGTGTCTATTTGTGTCATGTATTATGTTTTCCACAAAAGTAATTTCATGTCAATGTATGTAAATATTGGGTCTTTACAGTTGGAATCAGAGTGAAGGATTAGATACCCTTTTGAAACAAGGATGTGAAAACATTAGTGAGATCCCTAGAGGAATTTTTAATTCATGTTTAGGGATATTCTTAAGGATAAGTATAAGTATACATTTAAATCTGAGAATTATGATATGGATCAGGAATAACCTGGGATTAAATGTAAGATTTTAGAGACTGAATGTACTTTCATTTTATTATGTTTTTTTCTTAGAATTGATTTTTCCTCTCACATTATTCTTTTTGGGTTTTAGAAAATGGCTAGAAACATGATGATTCATGTTAATGGAGAATATGATGGACAATGGAATGCTATTCTTCCTAAGAAACCAAATGAAATAGGATTTGGAAAGCAAAAAATCATTATTATGCCTAATTAGAAAATATCATAATATGATTAATTTTCTCAACATTGGTATGTTTCCTGACTCATATAATGACAAAAATATGGAGTATCATGATGATCTTAGAGGAAAGAAAGACCAATTTCCCTCATGTAAATCATGTGAGAAGAAGCATCAAGGAAAATGTTTCAAAGGAACTAGAAGATTCTTTTGGTGTTAAAAAGAAGGAAACAAATCCAGTAATTACAGTGGAAAATGATCTGTTAACACTAGAGACAAGGATAAAGGTATTGCTAAGATATCAAAAATTCATTAATGTTTAAAATTTGGAATGTGCAAGCATTATGCATAAAAATTCCCTAATTACAAGTCTAATGAAGAGAATCATCATAGTCATATGGGTAGTATTTAGGTTGATGGTGATCAAAAGACTAAAAATGATATTTGAGATAAAAGAAGTGTTGACGAATAAAATGATAAAGTTCGGTTAATGGTTTAGGATGGTAGTGGAATTATTGTATGTTTATCAATAGAAATTTTGTATATGTAATTTCATGGTACTACTGAATAAAGAAACATCTAAGGATTGTTAAAATATTGTTTTTACTTATTTTTTTGAAAGTATATTTTTAATGGTACTATTAACCATGAAATGTTATTCAGATATTTTTGGAAAGCACATAATATGAACATATTGAAGGGATAAGGATATAAGGAAATATTTTATAATATTAAGGAGATCATGACTGATATAAGGACAAATTGATATCATGGTTTGAGTATATAGAAATTATTGTATTTTGGTATGTGGATATATATATCTTTTGAAATTATTCATGTTTTTATAAGGTTCTATGATAATTAATGTTTCAAGAGAATACATAATTAAGTTATTCACATGTTTGGAATGTTACCAATCAGATATATATTATAAAATATGGGGGAAAAATGTTGGTATTCACATTATTGGTAGATTACCTCTATAGTAATCTTTTTTTACACTATGATATTGGACAGAAGTATTTTGGATAAGCCTATTGATTGTAATGGATTATGTTTCACATAAAATTGAATTGTTTTAGGCTAGAACTTTTTAATATTATTTTTGGAATGTTATAATATTTTAGTTTTAGAAAAAGGAAAACATGCAGGATGAGTGAAAACCTATCGTATCGGACAAAGTAGCAGGAATCCAACCCTCACCTGAAGTGTGGAACGCCTTTATCACCTACCACTAGCCTACAGGATGTCCCTGATTATTAGAATTTTTTTTATTTTATTAAGCAATATGATAGATGAAGTATAAGTCAATCTTTGGAATCATATATGGTTAATCTCACCAAATATGGACTTATGTATATTAAATAATTTGTGCTAACCTTTTTGTGATAAATACATATGGAATAACCTATCATTCTCTCGCATGATCTTCTAACTCTTCAAGAATGAAAAATTCAATAACATTTCATTAAATAGGAGACGATGTGGAAATTCTTCATGGAATGACCAAAGATGACATTACACTAAAACCATGAATGTATTTGTCCTTATGAAAAAATTCATAAACTTTAGGGATATGATCTTGAAAACCAAAAATGTTGTCCCAGTATCCTCATTTCTAATGAATCAGATGGTACCTTAGATCTTCACAAATTTATGGCTTTTTTATTGATGGATTTTTCATCACCATGTTCTCTACTATTCTTCATCAGAACATGATGGTTAGATTTATATTTCATATCCATGATTTCATCTAGGTTATATAATATGGAAATATGGTGTTGAGTAAATTTGGGAAACCATTATATTTCATACATTACTTTTTAAAATTATGTTTTAGTATTCCTTTATACGATGTGGGTTTCTATGAAAGATCCTTTCATGTATTAAAACATATATAACCCCGATGAATTTCAGGGGAGAAATTAATTTAAAGGGGGGTAGAATGTAACAACATAAAATTTTATGAGAAAGATTTCATTTAATTTTATTTATTTCTAGTTGTGTATGATACACCATGATTTTCTTATGCTATACGCAACATCGTATAAGCTTGCAGTTTATGCAACATTATTATTGGAAAATTTTACACAAAATTTCATGTTCATTTGATAGAATTCAACACTAAATATAGATTTTTTTCAATAAAATAAGATTAGATTATGTTATATGAAACACCAAAGGAATACTTCATGAAACACTGACTTGGATTGTGTTATACGCAAAAGAGAACTTCCTCAATGGCTTGCGTTGTACGCAATACTGAGTTTCACTAAACAACAATATATTATAATAATATTATTATTAACGAGCCATTATGAATATTATTTACCATATTTATAATTTTATAACATTATCTTTCAACATACATATTTTCTAGAACATGGTATGATAAATAAATTAATTTGTTGTATAAAATAAGTATTTTAAAAAAAATGTTGTTTTGTCCCCTTTTGGTGGAGCACACATTTTAAATCTATATTTTGAGAAGATTATAAGTTCAATTTGACAAATTAATCATCTTAATTTGAATCAGGATATAAAAATATATGTTGGATAACTTTTTGACATTAATTTGGTAACCTTCATATTTTGATAAATATTAAAAATACGCTAAATTTTAATTAAACACAACATTTTTCATTGAGATAATGTATATGGTTAAATTATAATATGTAATGGTTTTAATGTATAAATATAATAAATTTTTCCATTTAATATAATTTATGTCATTAGCTTTAATTTTACATTGAATTCATAGGAAAAAATCATTTCAATCTTTTTCTATGTTTTAAATGAAAGCCATTTTCTCAACAACAGGATTATTTTGAAATTAATTACTACAACATCTGTGTCTTTAAATTAGAAAAATGGATTCTATATTCAAAATAAATATGTCCAAATTATGTTAGTATGCTATTTTTTTCTTGAAAATAATAATAGTAACCACAGTAAGTTTTATTTACCACAATAAAAGATAAATCAGGTAATTAAGGTTAAAAATAATATTATAATATTACCCAAACACTTTCCAAAATATAATTCGATGATTATATTTAATAGTTAAATATACTTGGGTATAAATGGTATATATTGGAGTCAACATGGATGAGAATAAGAACATTAATTTATTTTATATAAAGGAATGTGAGACATGTCTCACTCAATCATTAAATAATTAATGTATTTTTAATATAAGGTTATAAATAATATAATTTCTATTATAAATACTCATTTAAAAGATAAAATTTTTTTATTTATCATTGTAATTTATTTGTAATTTTTAATAAATATATAATTATTTTAACAGCTTATACATTAATGATGCAGAAATTATTTATTTAGTAAAAAATCAATAAAATAGTTTTTATTAAAATAATAATACACATCAAAATGACCAAAAAATTGACAAAAAAATATTGTTTGAGTATATATAATCCATAATAATGATTATTTCGTCTTTTGGATGTTTTAGAGTATTATAAACTAGATTAGGACATTTATTATATTTTATTTTAAATGATGTCAAAGTTTTCAGCTACATAATTTAATAAAGATAACATTTTAAAAATTGAGTGTTTTAGAAAATAATTTCGACTAAACATATTAATATTAAATATATTATATTTATATTTATCATAGTATTTTATTTTTAATTTTTATACATAAATTAGTATATTAAATAATTATTCCAAAATTTTGTAGTAAATATTTTCTAAAGATAAATATCAAATAAATGGTTTTAAAAATATTAATATAAATATTATATGAACTAATTAATGTACTATACAAATTTTCTAGATTCATATGACATTTCAAGAATCTAATTAATATTTGTTTGACTCTATCATCTGTTTTTATTTTATTTAAATTCAAATAAATGAATTGTGTCAAAACTGGCCCTATTGATATTTTATAAAAATAACAACTTATTAAATTGTTTTAAAATCACAAAAATATTTAAAAATTATAATTTGAAATTTATATTGTATAAAATGTCATAAACTATCCAATTATGGAAAATTAACAACCCATAAGTATGTTTTTATGACCATTTTAAATTTAAAATATCATAATCACAAATAAAATTAAATAGATTAATTAAGGATAAATCAAAATGATATGTTTTAAAATAAAATAAAAACATGTAAAAATTTTATATTGTGATGCATTTAAAACCCTATATTATCTCTTATTTTAATTAGAGTCACATTAAATGTTTTTATGTGTGGTTTTAGTAAATTATATATTAATATTTTGGAGGTTTCCAAAAGTGCCCCTCTACTCTCTCATATAAGGGCAGCTCCTCCTTATTCTCTTTACTCCATTTTGAGCTTTCAAGCCAGGGCAAAACCTGACCATATACGTTATTAACATATATATAAACATACTATAGGTCCTGGTATTCTACAAATACAATCTTCAGTTCCCTAATAGGAGGTTTATAAGAGGCGCGCCGAAGAAGAGGTGATATCCTTTACCAATTCATTCACATTTATTTCTTCTTCTACATACTCTATATGATTTGTTTCATTATTAAGTAATAAATTTAGTATCAATTGTAGTAAAATATGTTATTATTATAATGAAACAACCATATTTCACCTTCTATAAATCTTGTTAAAAATTAAATCATTGTTCGTGCGTACGTATAACTCACTGTATCCACGCTTGGGTGTAATTTGTTTTCCCACCACCAGCTTACATGGATGGTTATAATGGTGGAAATAATAAATATATATTATTATTATAACTTGATACTAATTATGAGATATTAAATAATGAACTCCAATTCCATTCAATAAATATGGGAATGATATCATCACTCGTGCGCAAGTACGGATTACCATCTCTAGGACGTGATGAGATTCATTCTCCATGTTAACCATTCAAGAATGATTATAATGTATATATAATGACTAATAATGATATATATTGCATAATAATGATACTGTATTTATGTATATATGTATATATGTCATCTACTTACTTCCATTCATGTCAACATGGATAGGAAAATAGTGTTCATGTGTACGTACGACCTACCGTCTCTATGAACAACTTATTTTATTTCATTTATCTATCTATTATATATATAATGAATATATATATGATATATAAATCATATTTTACATTATTAATGTAATTAAATCATGATAATATCAAGAACAACAAGTCCAAACACGTACGATAAATGAAACAGATTTACCCAAAACGTTGCTTCAACATGGAAATGACAAATGAACAGGTAATATAATGTAATAAGTGAATCATATATGAAATCAAAAAAATGAATATGATTTTAAGATATGTCAATGACATTATTTAAATTATTATAAATGATTTTTAAACATGTACAAAATAAATTGGAGCTAAAGTAATGGATACATATTCCAATCTCATTCTTATCCATGATTGTGTATTTATAAGTATTTACTGGGGTTATATTTATCATCCATGTCCATGTTTTATAAAAAATTAGTTTATAAAGTTTTTACGATTCTTCCATGTATTTATAAATTTGTGTTTACATATTCTGATTTTTACTAAGTGGTATGAATGGAATCTTACTTTTATTTACCATACGAGGTACTTTTTGACTTTTATGACAAAAGTATGACGAATTTTTTTTAACATATAAAACAAGATTTGATTTTTATGATTTAATTACGCCTTATAGAAATAAATATTCCTCTACATTATTTAATGATTATTTTCAAAAAAATATCTTTTAAATTGCACATCATTTTAAGAAAGGAAAATGATTTGAAAGAACAAAGGGTATTTTCCTCAATAATTCATTTCAAGTATTTTATCAAAACTATTTTCCATATATGATGAAATTATTTAATATGGTTATGTTTCAAGCATAAGGCCTATATTATTTATATGTTTTTATTTTTTTATTATGAAATTATATCCATTTTTTTATGGATTATGTTATGATGTGATGAAGTTTATGAAACCCATTTTATTCGTTTGGTTATGTTGAATGATTTGTGTTTAATTGATGGCACAAAAAAGAATGATTTAAATATGAGATTTGTGGGACATATATCTCACTTTCAATGTTGTGGGAAAATATTTATATCTCATGAGATAGATGTGGATGGAATAAAAAGTAAATTTGGTTCAGTATTACAGGGCTGGAAGGGAAAATATACCTGACTCAGTAAAGGTAATTGTCCACTATGATGGTATTGTCAGCAATGTCTTGGCTATTATTGAAATCATAACATGTGGATAATGGTTTTCCACAATTATATATTTTATTCCCATGCTATCGCATTATGATTAGTGTTCTATTATGATTTATGCCTTACATACAACAAATATTTATTTCAAAACTCAATATTTTGATCATTAAACATTATGATCATGTTTTTATTTTCAAATGTATATGGATTGTTTTATTTTCTCCGTGGATACCCATACAGAGCTTTTAAGGTCTCCCTTTCTATGTTTTCTTTTCCCAAGGATATAAAGAATGGTTTTGGGTAAAAAAAATTATTGTAGATGTTGAAAATCATTCACCACGATTACAAGATTATGTTATGAGTTTCCAAAGACACTAAACTAATACGGTCATTGGGCATCTTTTGATGTCATGTATTAATTTTTCTGCAAAAGTAATGTAATATCCTTGTATGTAAATCTTGGGACTCTACAGGGGTGTGATAAGACTATTATCTTGGGTATGTGTATAATATAATCTTTCATAAATAAATAAGAATAGTCAATATTCAGATGAAAATTATCCAAACATCATCTATTAAATAAATTATGTTTACATTAAAAGAAAAGAATAAATGACTATCGAATTTTGCCACATAATTAATAACATGATCCTAAAATGTATCCATGTATATTCCAACTAACTAACTATTCATCATTAACATCACTAAATAATATATTAATTTAGGAATGCCTAATTATGAACATCATAATCATACTATGAAGGCCATTCACAGGATTGTTTAAAACCATGGATAAAAACTTATTTAATTTTTCCTACTGATTTTCCACCAGATAAGTATTGTTGGATCAAGAAAATATAAAATTCAAGGTCCCAACAATTACATAACATGTCTTATTCATATCCCATAAAAATATTTGATATATAATAAAAATAAAAAACATATTAAAAAACTGTCATATGGAATGTTAATTATTACCCCAATTTTTAAACATAATAATAAGCCATTTTGAGGAATATAGCTTATAATAATAAAATTTTACATTTCGGGTCAAACTTATCATAATACCTACATATAAATCATAAGTACTGTATCAATACAACATGTAACAAATTCATGACAATTGCAATAATTGTATTATATCCTTTATGATATCAAATACCATTAAAATTACTTAAAAACATTTTAGAGTAAAAAATCCATTATATTTTGAGAAAAACCTTTTAAAACTAAAATTTAACAAAAAACTATGAAAAAAATTGAAAATAAATTTAGAAACCTATAAATTAAATTTCAAAAAAATAGTGTTCATAACAACGAGAAATTCTTTATATTCATTATAAGTACAAAACAATGGTATATTTTTTATTTTTGATAAAATCATAATGTGTAATGTTTGAATAAAATAAAAAATTATAATAATTATTTTAAAAAAATTAAAAATGGGATAAAATTTCAATAATAAATCATATTAATATTATGAAATTGGTTTTTCTTATAAAACAAGTTTTTTAGAGATAGAATATTTTTTGTTTAAGAGGAAAATATTATTGGATTATATTAAAAATTCACAATTATTTTTAATAAATAATATATTAAAATTATGTGGGTTATATAATTTAATAGAAGAATTTTTTTTTTAAATTTCAAATAATGCTCAGAATGAGGACCTACATATATACAATCCTAGATAATGATGATATTATAAAATACACCCTTGCCATTTTGGAAATGTTTGAAACATAATCCCCATGAAAGGAATAACATAAATTTTAAATATAAATACATTTAATTGAAATATATAGATGATATAATATATCAAAATGGTATTTATATACCCCAGACAAACAAATAATAGGTCAATATGTCATATGTATCACATATTTCAAAGATAGATAAGAAACCCTTAACTGGGGTTCGACATCATTCATATGGTATCAAAAATTATTTATAATAAATAATGGTTATTTATAAATATATTAAATAACCATAATCATATATTTACTCTATTTATGATTTACATAATATCTTTTATAATCCATTTTTTTATAAATTTTTTAAAAAATCACTATTTATGTTTTTTATTGAATTATTTTCATGTTTGTTTCTGATCGGTAATTTTAGTCATATTGAGTAAAAAAATTTAAATAAAATAAATAATTCTATACATTAACTAAATATCATATATATATTAATTATATATAAACATATATTAATATAAAATGTTATTGATAAAAATGTATTACCCTATTATTAGAGATGGTGAGTTATACGTAGGAATGAACATTATCCCCATTTCTCAAGAAAGATGGAATAAAAAGAAAATAAAAATTAATTTACCATTAGATAATAATTATTTAATAATTTAAATTTCTATTATTTAAAAATGTCTTTATTATAGTCCTTGTAAAACTAAAATGAATAATATTTCACATCACTATGTGGAGGCCGTAGTCCAAACGTATACACCTGCGGAATTTTTTATTTCAAAAATATGGAAGGTAAGAAGTAAGGTGTGATAACATATTTCAAAAAAGTATCTTTATGTTATAAATATAACAGATATTCATTAATTTTAATCCCAATACCTTCTATGTAAATATTAAGTGAAACAAATTACACTATTTTTTGAGTGGGACTACTCCATACATACGAGCGATATTATATCATCACTAAAAGAAAAGATATTCATAATTTTTATATGATATAAAAATTATTTATGTATAATAATTATATATATATTATATATATAATTAATTATTATATACATCCATTAAATTTGGTTATGGAAAACAAGTTGCATCTCTTCACAATGTATTTTTTAGTCGACACAAAATCTACAGATTTATTTCCCGTATAAAAAAATTGAAATGTAAGTGAGTTGATAAAATAAATTAATAATATATATGATTTTATAATTTAATTTAACACTTATATTATCATATATATTGATTATTTTTAGTATTTGGATAAATAAAAAGTATATACACACATTTAATAATTTTATCACTTCTTTGGTGAGGATATTTTGGTTTATATCTAAATCCAACATAGGAGAGATTAATAATTCATATAATTAATCTAGGAGGTGTGTATAGAATTAAATAATTTATTTTGGTAGGGTTTTTCTGGAAAAAATGGTTTTGGAAGATGATATATGAGAGGAGAGTGGGTGGATTCTATATGTGTGCGAGAGGACAGACAAGTAATTTTTGAATAGATAAGTTTATAATCAAATTTTTATCCATCCAAAAGACTTAAACATGGATATATATTATATCATATAAGGTCTATTTATGTATATTAAATGTTTATAGTTCTAGTTTATATGCCATTTTATTACTTATATTATTAGTCTAACCCCATAATAAATTTGTTTCTAGCCTATGTGAGGAAATTAATTTTTAATTATTTTAAAACATTGAATGGTAAAAAAATATTTTTAAATTTTGAGTGTATAAAAAATATCAATATTAAAAATATTGAATTTATTTTTCAAAATATATTTATATAATTTACACAATTAAACATAAAAATAACTCACAGGCATATCAAAACAATTTTTTATAGAATGAAAATTTTCCAAAGTTGAATCATTTTTATATTAAAAATAAATATTATATTGATTAAGATATTGTAAATTAGATAAATTGTAATATTATATGAGAAATAAATTTTTAATGATAATATTATATATAATATATAATTGAAAAATAATTAAACGAGGAAAGTATTTTTCAATAAAAATTAGTATTTCTCAATATTTATAAAAAATTATTCCTTTTAGAAAAATCACAATTTTTCATCCCTTGATAATTTAGAAATCTATATTTAAAAAATAATTTTTTTTATCTCAAATAAAAAATCATAATTTCAAAAATAGAAATTCTACATTTTTTATATAATTCATGAATAATCCAAATTTTACCAAAAATTACATTTTTTCATAAAACCTTACCTTTTTCATTAAATTTATTATTATTTTTTATTTTTAATATATCTGATAGCAATTTAATTTATTTTAAACATGTATAAATTGGGTAATTTCTAAAACATATATAAACATATTCATACCTATAAATTTAACAGCTAGGCTATAATGGTCATGTTTAACTAATAATAATTTTATAGAGTATTGTGATTCGGTTAAAATCGACAATGTGTAAATCATAAGTGTCATAAGGGTTCAAATTTTTTAAAAAGCAATATTTCATAACTCTATAGGGTGTTATATTAACTAATAATATTGGCTTTCCATTTAATATATTTTATTTAAGATTATTTTCCTCATTTAATATTTTAGGGTGTTGTAGAAATAGTTTTGTAGCTTTATTACTATTTTAGAAAACCCATATTAACGGTTCTCATGGAAAACATTAAAATTATTTTTTGGTGATTATTGAATTAATGTTTTAATTTAATTATTAGGTAAGTATAATTTTAGAAATTATTACTCCAAAATTAGAGTAACATCATAAGTTTATTATTATAACATAATATTTTTGGAAAATAACTCTCCCTAATCATTTTAGAAAAAACATTATAAAAATGTTCATGTAGTTCGAAAAACTGACCAAACCAATAATACATTATAATGGTTGAATGAGTAATAAAATGTTATTTTTTAACAATAATATAATGTTCAAATGATCTGAATAATTTATTATAAATTATATTTATTCATTAAATCAATCATCTCGGCTAGACAAGTCATATGGCGATGAAAAATGAAATTGTTTTTTATTAGTGATAGTATGCACGTACATTGAAACAATGTTTTAATTTTCCTATGGATTAGAGGGTAAGATGGTAGATAAAAAAACACATTTATAGAAACATAATTATGTCATAAATATCTTATATATCTATGAATTCTTTATTCATAACTATCTATATGATATTTTAGAAAAAGAAAAATATATAGCTTCATGGAAGTTATTTTCCGCATGTACACAAGAGTGGCATTATAGTTTTTAATTGGATGGAAATGATATATAACATAATTATTCCATAAAGATAAAAAAAAATTTATTATAATAAATATATTAATGATATAATATTGTAATGTTATAATAGATTTATTGGGTGTATAAGAAGAAATAAACATGGATGAATTTATTTAAGACATATAGCTCCTCTTTGGACATTTTAAATTGGATTACAACATAAGACATCTTAAGATGCACTTCTGGTTATAGTACTATATATTGTATGTGGGGAGGATTTTTTGATAGTTATTTATCTATTTACGGAAAAAGATAGAGTCATCAATGATTGTTTATAAGTGTTGATAGAAAAATACCTTTTATAATTGATAGGAGTGGAATCCTTCTAAATATTAAAAACATCAACAATTGATAACTGTATTTCTCATGGAATGTGACTCTAATTTAGTAAAATTATGGTTATATTAAAATTTATTGTCTATATAAAATCACTAAAAATATTTATACATGTTTTAGGGATATTTGATGCCCAGTTTTTACATTTAACTCCACCTTTAGACATTTTATCTTTTACATAGTTAAAATATTATACCATTATAAATATGCACTATGAATAGAAAAAATTAAAAATAATAAAAATATTTTAAATTATGAGTGAAAACTAGGATTCAATTGGTTAGGATTCAATTTTTATAAGTGGTATAAATAAATTTTATAAAATATATTTTCTACAAATCGAAAAAAAAAATATTAGGTATTTCTTAATCATAAAGATGATTTCTAATAACAATATTGTTTAATGATGATTAAAATGAATTTAATTTATTTTTGGTTCAATAATGATAATTTATTAATAATTAAATAAAAAATATTAAAATAAGCAGTATGAAAACTATATTAAATGGATGAACCCAAAATATTTTTTATTTGAATATAAGAATTATATATATTTCAAAAATAACAAGAATAAATATATAATTTCATAATTTTATTTTCAAATGAAATAATTTACTTTTAAAATTAAATATTTTTATACAAACATAATTTATAAAGATTCATATCATTAATATGTAATAATATTAAAATAAAAATAATTATAATTATAAAATAAATATTTTTCCTTATTTAAAAAAATAGAACATTTTGGAAATCCAAAATATTCTACGTATGCTAATTTTTAAATTCTGAAATAAAAAAAATTATTTTTATTTCATTAAATAAGAAGATTATAATAAATAAATTTACATGTATAATGAATATATATAATATAATGGAAAACTTCAATCAAATAAAAAATATTATTTAAACATTGAGTGTTCTTAAATTTTTTTCGCACCATTTATGAATTAGTGATAAAAAAATTTTATGAAATTTTATAATCATAAGGAATTTTTATTAAATATAATTTTAAAAATTATTATTAATTTTATTATGAGTTTTATTATATCGTGTGTTATACAAAAAGTTTTTTTATTTAATGATATACATAAAAAATCCCCATGAATTAAATGAATTCATAGTTACCACTAGCATGGAATGCTTTGACCAAATGTATATCACTCAATGACTCATGTATGTACATTTTTAATTATATATTTTATGTATATATTGTTTTTCTATTATTTTGTGTAGGTTTTGGAGGAATTCTCGTATGTTTTTGCGGCTTTTTAAGAGGTTCGTGTTTTGAGAAAGTTTAGTAGAAACTGTAAAACTCTTATAGAAACCCCAGAAAACTAAGGCAGACGATTCTAGGTAGATGCACAGTCATCCCTATTGTGTTTTAAAATTTTCCATCAACCCATGTGTAAATGTTAAAATTGGAATAGAGGGAAAACACTGCTTCATCATAGTTTATCTAACCATGCAAAACAACAATGTGATGGGTGTTGTGAGGAAGGGATTGACAGATGGTTGGTGCATACTCTGCCTAAATAAGGGACCAAACCATTTATAGACAATTTTATAACCTAAATAAATAAAACTCAGTAATTTTTACCACTAAACCTATAATTTTCACTAATTTTTAAAATAACTAAAATTTTCTTCTTCTCGTAGTCCGTGGAGAATACCCCTTCTATCTAGAATTGATCTGTTGGAAAATCATGATTCCCTGAAGTCTAGATTGCTTATAAAGCCTATGATCATATATGTCTTAATTAAATTTTTTATTATCCCCTATCTATACTTCATATATCATCACTATTGTTGATAAATCATTGATAGTTAGTTCCAATCATGATTGGATCAGGTTGTGTTGATGTTAGGTAATATGTTTTGAGGAGGGGTTTTTTGAGTTTCAACTGATTTTTGTTGAAGAATTCATGTGGTTCATAATTTTATACATAAGTTCCCTAAGAGGTTTCTTCGTTATATATTCCACTTATCATAACATGATGTATTATTTTAAAATTTGTTTAGTTTCATGAAATTGAAAGAGATTTCTCTATGAAATGTTCAGTAGACCCGATTTTTTCAGATGGTTTCAGAAATATTATGTAATGCGTTGTTATGAATGGTGATGTGTATCATTATTTTAAAATTTAATTTTATTATATGGATTCATTTTTATTCATTAATTTTTTTGATTGAAATTTTTTCAATGATAAAATTAGTTTCCTTCAAATGGTTCATTTTCCCTTTATTGGAATACAAGAGTTGGTGTGATTTTATACATTCGATGTGATCATGAACAAGGGGCATGTATAATTGGGGTATAAGGGTTGTGACCATAGAAAAAAGGAGTTTTGTGGATTTATGGATGAGGTATACCTAAATTTAATGTTTTATGGTATAAAAATTTGTTTAGTTGCATTACATGGAAGCTATTTTGGTATGCAAAATATTTTATTTTCAGATATAAATAGTTTCAAATTGATTTGTATAAATATTGTAAATAAATGTGATAAAATGTTTTATCCTAGTGAAATGAATAGATAATTCTTTTGGGGAAATCCTACTCAGATTTATTACTCACATTACATGGGAATGATGGTTTATTTTCATATATTTTTTTATTGAGAGATAGAAAAACTCAGGGTATCTCATTTGTTTTGTGGAGCATCATGATAATTTGGGAAATTACTGTGGCGTTTGAGATTGTAGTAGGTTGGTAGATGTGGTGTCATGTCTATAGAGAGTATTATATTTGGTGTTTATTCCTACTCCTTGGTATTATAATGATTTCTACAGTTTATTTTGGAATTTTTGTATTTCAATATTAATAGATATTATAAAAAATTATAATGATGCATCCTATAGTGTCTTTGGTTTATTGTATGATTTGCTGTGGTTGTTTTATTTTGGATGGGAAAAGCATCACATAAATTCATTATATCCATTGAATTTTATTTATAGTATTTTAAATATTATGGATTTCTCTTACATCCATTTAGTAATTATATATCAACTCAAACAAAGAGAAGGTAATGGTTTTTACAAAATTAATAGCAAGGATGTGGTGAAATCCATAGCCCACACTACACATGTGGATGTTAATTCTATTTCCCTATTGGAATGGTTTTCTTGTTATGAAGGTGATATGGGAGAACTAATGTGTCTCAATACTTATCTACTTAGCGTAAATATTAATATTGATTATTATTCTCATAAAAATACTTATATATCAACTTTGGAATAATTTCATTTCGATCCTTTCGACAAGAATGATCATATGATAGCCAACCAATATGGTCTTGGTATAAATCATCATTTTCTCTAAGGATTATTACAAAATAGTATTATTACATACTCATATATGGGTAAATGATGATATTTAAAATAATCCATTGTATGAATAATATCATATTTCAACTCCATGCATATGATCAATGACTATGTCATGATTAAAAAATTTAATCTACTATACCATCAACCGTGGTTTTGATACCACTATATCAATCAAGATCCATAGAAAATTCATCAACCTATGGAGGGTGACACATTATAGTACCACTATAAACAGTGTTATATTTCGATTGGTATCATGATACTCTTAATCTTCTCAATTTTTTGAAAACCAACATAATTATATTTAATAGAAACAATTCACCCACCATTGTGGTTCCATGATGGGAACATTAAATATTCAAATAGATACAAATCATAAAATCCTTTTTAGTTTCATGGATTGAAAAACATTTTTATTGTTTTTAATATTATTTTATGATCCATTTTTTTATTATAATATTTATATATGAATTTAATTTACTAATTTTTATATATCCAAAATAAAAATATTGTCTTTTAAATCCTTTATTGATAAAAATACCAAAAAATGAGGGTGAATATTTTCATCACAAGTATGAACAAACTATCTCAATCCATGAATATATATCATCCCAAGGAACAACTATCATAGATATTCAATTAAAATGAAAATTATGAATTGAAATATTTTATTAAATTTATGTACCCTAGTAGTATACATGTATTTTTTTAGTCTAAAATAATTTTGTGGATTCCATACAACGAATAAGGATGAATCACATATAATTCCATCAATGTGAGGAATTGTTTTATGATTAAAATAAACAACATTATTCATGATCTATCTTGTAGAAACAAAAACTCACAATCCTATTAACAAGAAGTATAATGTAGTTACCTTCCCTAAATGGAAATAGTGTCACAAATACCCTTGTAATGACTGATAGGTCTGTAAACTATTCATGAAGTATAAGGATAATAGGAATAAATCACATTCAATATTAATAGAAAATTTTGTGGGATACTATTTTAGCAGTGATGGAAAATAACCTTTTCAATAATCTATATGTCATAAATCTAGATAAATTTAGTCCAAAAAACCTCCCTGACTATGCACCTTCTATCAGGTTATGGGATTTAATATAAAATATTGATTCATTTCATATGATATACATAAGAAAATCATTTATTATATTCCTCTCATGCTGGGATAACCCATGTCAAATATGATTCATATTTCAATAAAAAATATTAATGAAAAATAATAAGAACCATGTAAAAAATAGGTAATTTGAGTTCACATAAATTTAATGAACATATGGCTTGAAAATTATTCAAGAAGGTACACTCCATACATAGGGAATAGATAATAAATATTGTTATGACCCTTATTCCCGAAGTTATATCTGATACAAAACTCTAATATTTAGAATATTAAAAAGGTATTCCCATTTAATATATAAAAAATAATACATAGGAAAAATATCCCTTACAAGTAACCAAAAAAACAATGTCATATTAGAATTAAAACCTTCATTATTAAGAAGACATGCACCACATTTACAAACAAGACTATTGCAAGAACCCCATTTGACAATGTCTTCATCAAATAAGGTATCTAAAAATATTTTTTTCAATCACAAGAAAATGGATTTCTCACTAAATATTGATTCTAGAGTATTTTATTAACCAGAATCATCTAACCATTGTAATAGATTATTTCATAAGGTCCAATGAGGTTATGAAACAATATTTTATAGGGGACCTTGTTAATCAAGAACCATTTATTTTTTAATCTATTTCCACCAAATGACACAAATATAAGTTCTATGATGATACCGAACTATGAATATATTTTATTCCAAACTATATAGGATTCATTTAGGTCCCAATATATTAGTAGATCAACTAATTGGTATGAAATATCTCAGTGAACATCAGACTATGAAAAGGACTGTGAATCCTAACCCATGAAACATAATAATAACCTCCAAATTAATCAAGGAATGGAGTTTCTTATGATGTAACTAGGGAGATCAAAACCAAATAAAAATAATCCACCTAAATATAGAAGAACCAAATCATATGTCTATAAATGGGTTATTTTAGAGTATTTGGCCATCGTCCATCCCATTAAAAAGACAATGATATTCCCTCAGTAGGGTACTTTTATGTCAAAAAGATTCCTGATCCAAATTTATTATAGTTCAAGAATATACAATATATACTATTCATTTTTTAAAATATAATTTCAACTTTATTAAATAGGGAGATTATAAATAATCTATTTATAGAAAACAATAATCCTTGAATATATTCGGCAAGTATAATGATTTTGAAGTCATATAACACAAATTAATAGCAGTTAAACGAAAAAACTAATGTTAGTTTTCCCCTATGTTTATTAGGTTACATTAAGGTATTCTTATGTTGTTCCAACCTTAGTTTCCCTAGGTAGTAAAGGTTTGGTAAGAAACTAGTTAGTAGAATAATTCATGGAACCCATTTTGTAGACTACATCAATGTCTTCATGTTTATGGTCTTCTTATATGACACAATTTTCCATTCCCTATAAAGAAGGTCATGGATCAATACGATGTGGAAGTAACCTCATCATAAAATTCAAGTGACAAATAAATTATTTATGGATAATATTAGGAAAATCATAGTGATAATGAATATTTTGATTATATGGACATATAATATATTACATCATGATTTTATAAAAGGTATGAGTAGTAATTGTTGACAGATAATATCATTTGGTTAAAACCCCTATCATCTTGAATAGTTTACCCATTATATAAAATAAAATAAACTCTTAAAAACTACATATTTTAAATAAAAAAATATGTAAAAAATCATGATCTTGGATGTCATCAACTCATTCATATTACATATTATAAAATGGTAAGGAATATGATTATTTTTCTTACATATTCTGGTTTGGAGAAGAACTTTATAGGGAATCTAATACCAATGATGAAATGAATATTTCGTAATCCATGAATATCACATTTGTTCAACAGTGTATTTATCATCTGGAAGTTCTACTTATCATTAGTCTTAATCAATAACATTGAGACTCTTCAAAGATATTCTTGATGTATCTATCCCATAATTATAATGAATATAAATATAATTGCATTATATAATTATCCATGACTGTTTACATATAGAGATTTACATAATTAAAAAACCTAATTAAGTAAAAGTAAGCATATATTTCTTATTAAATTGAAATCTTTATCCCACTAAATTTGGAACTAATTAATCAGCAATATTTTTTTAACATCTCCAATAAATTTTCCTCACTGACTATTCATAATGATATTCCTTGTCTAAAATTTTACTCATAAACTATGGAAGTTGAATCATATAAATATTTTTCCAAATTCTCTATAAGTGGATGATTTTAATTGATGAAATCATAAAATTGAAATATAATAAATAATATGATAAGAAATAAATTATGACTAAATAATCCCATATAACAGATCAAATGAGCTTTAAATATATCCATGTATGATTGAAAAATATAAATAATCCCATTGATATACAATATTAGTTTATTACCGATAGAAATAATTGTCATATACATCATAATATCACCGCCATTAACTTCTTCCAAGTCATAATAAACATACTATCAAGGCATCGTTCTAATATATCATATGTAATTTGGAAGACATACATCCATTACACAGTTTAGTTTGTTTCATCTGACCCACCGCTATGTCTGGGGGGTATTCTGGGCCTCACCAATAACTAGTTTCTTCAAAAAAATTAACAATATAATTGATTACAAAAACTATTAAATAATTAAAAACATTCCTTTTTAATTAATAATCACTTGTATTGAAGTGATATGTATATGAATTTCTATTATTTCCTAAACAAAAGAATGGAATTATGATCCATATATGCATCCATTAAACATAAAACAAAAAGGGTAACAATATTTTTTTATGTAAATAATTCATCATAAACTCTCAATGTATTAATATCTTGGATAGATCCCTTCAAAATAAAATGGAAAATAGGGAATTCCTATGAAAACTTATAAGAAAAAAATGATTTTTATACTTAAATGATTATTATGTAAAACCAAAGTAATATTGTATTATCCATGATATTAATCCCCAAAGAAAAAATATAATTTAATAATTTATATGTTAATCTATGAATCATTACTTATAGTATTTTAAAATACATTTTAAAATAAATATGAAAATATATGTGATATTATAAAACTATTTTTATATTATATAGTTAACAATGTCATAAAAAGAAGAAGTTATTGGCCATTTTTAATGAAATTTTTTAAAAAGGCGAAATAAAAAATATTAAATCCTTAATTATGGAATCAATTTGTAATAATATTTCTTTGAAAAGGATATAAAATATTTCTATATGAAGATTATATTGGAAAATAAAATAAATAACCATAAAAAACATTTTTTTTAATACTTTAATAAACAATTCATGAATGCCCACATCATAAAAATGATAGAAAAATATAATTTCTAAAAGAGATAAAAGGATAATATGAAGAGCACCTAAACATATACATTTTTGTGTTTCCAAATTAGAAGTATTCAATTTTATGTAATTGAAAATAAGGATAATGGTGGTAAACTATTTTTAAAGAGGATGAGAATTATTATCATAAATGATATTCATTTTATTGAATAATTTCATCGATGTAAAATATTATAATTAAAAAGAAAATTTCCTCTCTGTGGAAGAGAATATAACATAACAAAACTAATACTTTTGAAAAACCATGTTTTATTTATTTATTTCGTAAAAGAGAATTATAACTCCATGAAATGGTTTTGAGTTATGAAACACCCTTTTGGCATTGCTAAATTTTTAATAAAAAATATTAGTCATGGATAATGAAATTGAATTTTAAATCCTATTAAATAATAATAATTTTTCATAATTGGATTCATCTATATATTAAGTACACTAATAAATTGCATAGAATAATATATATTCCTTAATGAGTGAATGTATTGAAAAAGAAATTTTACATTGTTGTACAATAATTATTTGATTCCTTGTTAATGGTAGAACATTAGTTTCTTTTTTAAATAACTTTTATTGATTAAAACATTATTTCAAGTGAAATATATATACTTTATATTCACTAAATAAAGGAAACTAATGCTGGATTTTCAAAATATCTCAGTGAATCAAAATTAAGAATTAAAAACCATTATATTATGTCCCGATTCACTGAGATAATTTACCCTGATTCTTGAATGATAAAATAATGGGTACCAAAGAATTGTTCCAGAAACTTTTACATATATTTTTATATGTATATAATCAATTTATTATCATATATTATTTTATTAGTAAATATTTTTCTCATAGGCTTTTTACTTGAGGTTGTTCAATTTTTTTTTAATGATCAAATGCGTGATAAAAATAAAATTAAGATAAACATTAAACTAAAATTTATAATAAAATAATAAAACCATTATTTTGTAATGAATTTTTAATAAATACATTATATATGTTTACATATTCATATGTGATATAGATTTTTTCATTGTTTATTTAGGTGGTAAAACTAACCCAAATAAAAAAATATATAAAATGTTAATTATTATTGTTATAAAAAATATTATTAGGGCATAAAATCAGTATTAAGTAATTATGAAGGTATTATTGAAATTCACTATGATTTATAATCATATATTAAAACATAATGAAATATAATTGACTAATATATATAAAATTTAATACGACCTATAATGGAGTAAGCAGTCTTCACGCACACACATATGATACTATTATTTACCCAATAATGAGAGGATGATAATGAATAATTTATATATTAATATTATTAATAAATTAATAAATATAATATTAATCGTTTAATTTTACTTTTAAGTCACTTCAGTAAAAGATGTGATGAAAATTCAAACACATCGTTGATGATGTCTGTATATAACACATATGTCTAATGACATCTATATTTTTTGAAATAATGTTTTATAAGTTAAAAAATATATATTAAACTGGAATTATAATTTTTTTCATCACCGTAACATTTATGTTAACATAATATCATATATATGACATATTTTTTGGGGTCTATAAAGATGAGAATAAAGAGACCTCTATTTCGAATAATACATCTCCCATTGGATGTTCTCATTTGGGTAACACATTAAGGATCTATAGCTTAAATATTTTAAATAAAAAGGGAGAGAATTTTGACGAGATACTAATACAGATATTTGGTAGAGCTATGGTTTTTTAATATGTGGATATATTTTTCCAACATTATATTTATTTATAAGTGAAGGAAATAGAATTTCTCTAATTTCCCATTACAAATTAAATGATGGAATTACAATTTTTATTAGTAAATGTATATAAAAGTTTTTAATAATGAATTTTAAAGTGATATATTTTCTTGAAATGTTATAGATGTCATTTTATCACTTTTTTTAAACAATTTTCTTTCCTTCAATGATTATTTCACATTTTCCATTTTAGTTTTTACATTGGAAAACAGATTTTTCCTAGGAACATCATTTTGTTTATAAATCTAATGTAACACATATTAACCAATTATTATGTTTTAACCCTAAATTTAACCAAATATAATCTATTTTTATTATTAAATAATATAAAATTTAAATTTAAATTAAATAATTTAATATATTGAATATGTTTTTTTTAAAAAATTATTTTTCTCAGCATTATGTTTTTATAATGCTATATTTTAATAATTACCAAATTTATGAATGGTAATTTATATTTATATTGATCTAATAAATATATTAATAACATTATATGAAATATCTTACTATAGATTATATTCTAAATATTATAAAATATAAATAAAATAGTTCTTTGAATATTACCCTTCCAACCTTATCATGGTCACTAAAAATTATCGTATTAATCATTATCTTTTACCCAAAAAAATAATTAAAATTAATAAATAATATGATTATATTGAATTGTAATATTAAATCCATTTTATAAGATTTAATTTTTATAAATGATGAAATCAATTTTTTAATATAAAAGAATAAAAATAGTTTTTTGAGGAAATTATAACATAAATTTACAAAACGATAAAAATGTATTTAATATGTTCTAGATGATTTTTTAAATGTGTCACCCTACTCCTTAAATATATTTTTAGTCTAATAATTATTTTTACTAGGTCTATTTTAATTCTTAATTAATTGTAGAATATTAATAATAACAATGTTCGTAAAAATAGTAAATTTTCACTATTACCCTAAAAATCAAATATTTTGTTATAAAATTAAACATCATTACTCATACAATTATGAAAATAAAAATTAAAAAATATATGATAATATATTTGAATTAAAATTATAAAATATGGTAATTTTTTATATTAAAAAACTAAAATATAATGAAATTTATTTGAATTGGAAATTAACTCTCACAATTACTAACTATTATTTTTATTATTTTTAGTAAATTAAAAATAAAAATATTTTTATTTTATTGTTAATATTAATAATATATTTTATTCATCATATTTTTTTCTTAATTTCAAGGTAAGAAATTCTTATTTGAGAGGATTTTAAATTTCAATCATAATTCAATATTATTAGTTACATATATAAACAAATTGAATTTTAAAAATCCATTGGTGTTAAAAATTACCTGTATTCCACTATTATAAGTATTTCATACTGTAGTTACGAATATATCAACCCACCAATTCATGGATTGTATTTTAAAGGCTGTATAATTTTTTTATAATGTCTTTTCTTTGATTGTTTTTTTGAGCATGTTATTGTATACATTTGAGTGTCAAATCAAAAATAAATTTAAAATATTTTCTTGTTACATTCAGACATTAAATTAAATTGATTCCTCATTATTTTAATTATCAATTACTAATGAAATTAGTTACAATTATCTTAATGATGTAAAAAAATTAAAAACATAATTTCATAGGAGGTATCTACCATTATATCATAGGTGTGACTAGAAAAAAAAAATTCAGTTAAATTCACATATCTAGTTCTTTGTTTTTCATAGTCAATTATGTCAAACAAGTGTACATAGCTGTAATGCGACGGACCTCTCCAGACTATTACTTTGTGAAAATGTTTTGTAATAGGTTTTCGTGGATGTTAAGGTGACTTGGGGTGTGTTGGGTGGAATTTTAAGGAAAACTAAAGGGTTATAGCTTTCGCATGAGATGTGCCAGGTTTGTCTAAAACGTGCAGCCAAACCGTGTGAGGTTGGTGTTGGAGGCAATGATAGACGCATGGTTAGCACACGGTTTGTCTAACCATGGGGCCTAACTGTGTGAGGAGTGTTGATGAGGCAGTAGTGACCGCACGGTTAGCGCACAGTTTGTCTAACTATGCGACAGAACTGTGGAATCACTTATATTAGATACTAAAATTGTGGATATAACTGGTTTTTCCTCTAAATGGTTTGTTTAAGACCCTAAGCGGCCAAACCTCAGGATTACCATTCATTAAAGGTAGGAGAACCTCTCCCAATCATTTTGGAGGTGATCTGAAGGCTTCTATAAACAAATCTAAGGAGGTTTCTTGAGGTGTGCGATAATTCTTGATTAGTTTCTTAGATCCGGTTGGATCTACTTCTCCCCTTCTCTTGGTTTCTTATATCTACGCCCGTTATGGGTATATATATGTTTTTTTATGACAATTATGGTGAGATTTGGTCTTGATCTTTCTATGAGAAGATATCTAAGGTGAGTTTTTGGAGAATCGACCTGGGTTTCTTGAGCGTTCTTCGACCATTGTGGTTTTCGTCAAAAACCATGAGGTAGGGAATTCATTGCTTCTCTTTCTTTTACGTGCCACTGTATTGTCAGCATGTTTAATCCCACTGGATGAAAATGGAATTGAAATAATAAATACTTTGAATAGGATAATGGGATTGTATCAATCATATGTTTCTACCTCTTGTTTTTCTACGTAGTGTAATATCTATGCATGATTTGCTTATATATTGTTCTTGATGGAAATCGATAAAGAACATAAACTGGGATTAATTGATAATGGATTGTCTAAAGATAAAGAGGAATTAAAACTAATCTAGTTATTTTTGTAATGTGATGTTAACCAAATTGGCGTAGTAAGAATTGTTAATCATTTTGTGATAGCTTACTATTATGGTTTCGGATTTTAGAACCAACGGATTATAAACATGTTAATTCAATATGGTTTAAGGATTTGTTTGTTTGAGAATTCTTTAAAGGGTTCTGAGTTACCCTCTGGATTGTTAAAGGGCTAAGAGCCCAATTTATGTGATGTTTCTTTCCTGCTTCTTGTGTTGTGATGTGATCCTGGATAGTTGTTGTGATTTGTGGGGGCATAGAGGCCTTTTGGGTTGTGGCAGTGGATGACGCCTAGAGTGGCGAGATGCATCCGTTTATGCATGTGGGTGTTGGGTAGGACACCAGGGATGATGTAATGAGTTGGATGTGATTGTTGGATGCTTGCAGGTTCTTTTATTGTTTATCTACTTTACTTTTCCCCACATCTCAAGGTAGCTGGTCTTTCTTACCCTTCTTCTAATGGAGACAATGTTGCACGAGGTATGCCATGTGCTTTCTGCGTCTAGCTTCTCAACGGTGGATGGGTCTATTCTCTTGATATAGGTGGAAAAGACTTGATGGATTGTACGTCTACCCACCGTGTTGAGACCCCTTGTGTTTAGTAGTATAGATTTCATTTCTAGAATTCCTGGGAATGTGGGAAAGTAATTATATAATGAATGTTTGAATAAATGGTGTTAACCCATGGGGTTAGTGTTCACTGAATCATAATTAAGAGGTTTAAAATAGTTGGAGGATCAGTTGACTTTGGGTGTGTTGATAATGAAATTTAATGTGGATTGGTTCATGGTAAATTAATGTCTAAAGAATTAATTAATTATAGTAGAATTGATAAAAAGGGAATGAAGAAATATAATAAATATCTTTAAATGGTTGTGTGCTTATAGGATACCTAGTCTTAGAATTGGTACCCTAGAGTCCGAGAGACATTAGGTGCAGTTGTGTCTAAGACTAGGTTATTCCCCTACTGTGGTTGTGATTTGTAATATATTATGTACTTTTTGTGTTTCTATATGCTACTCAAACCTGTCAGTAAGGGAACTGACACCCCAAGGATTCTGAGCCGTCGGTGGGGTTCTTTCCCAAACATTCTAGTGGGAGGATGAATAGCTGACTACCCCCTTTGGCCCTACTCTCATCTCTTGGTAGATACTTGTTCCATTAGGCACAACGGTTACTTTTCCCTCATATGTGTGTGTAGAGGGTTGTAATGGGTTGTGGTTATTCACACACATATATTCTAGATATAGTATCCTATGGACTGCTATAGGAATAACGTGTATAGGCTGTGATGGCTTGAGGATCCGTACACGATCTATGGGATGTAATGGATTGTGGTATAATACCAGACGTATGATACACGTTACGCAAGATGTGGTGGCATCCAGAAACTACCTGTTTACTTTTTTTGTGGAGATGGTGTGGTGCTTCACCTAAGTGTCTGCTGTCAAGCCTTTGTGGTGCACGAGGTGCAGATTGAGGGGATTCTCCCTGGTGTCTATGGGCAAGCCTTTTGGAGAGAGATGCTTAGGACGTGCGACGTTGGGTCCAACCGGAAAACCAGTGGGGAAGTAATAGCGGGGTACCGATGATTTTATTTATTATATACTATATTCTTTTATGTGTTACTTGGTGAGAGTAGCCATGGTAATGTTTGGAACATAGTATAACTATTTTGGTGATGAGTTAGTTTCACTTGTTGTTCATTGTGCTTTATCATGCTTTCTTTTCCATTGCACAAGAGGCTTCATGAAGGATCCTACAAAGTATACTTTTATACTCACCCTTTTTATATTCAAACTATTTTTCCGGTCACTTGGAGCAAGTTGGAGATCATGCTGGTTTCTCCTAGCTTGGGGTTGCAGGAGCTATTCGGGCTTGTGGTTGCAACTTTTTTTTCTTTCTTTTGGGTATTTGATGTTTTTACCCTTTTTTGTAGTACTTTTTCATGACATTCCATTTTTTCACTTGGGAATCTTTTCTATTTCCTGTTCTGAGTTAGAGTTGATTGGGGTCTATCTTATCTCTCTCTTCGGTATGTGTTCTCTTAGAGGGTAATGACTCCCATTTGTGTGTTACTATACCCTCGGTTCTAGTGGTCAACCTGGGGTCTCCTAGAGCCGGGACTCGGGGGTTATTATCTTCCTTCTCACACTTCTAGCCCATGAGGGGTACACTTTTTGGGGAGTGGGTTTTGACAAAGTGGTATCAGAGGTATGGTTCAATGATAGGATGGAGTTTGGAGTTAGGCCGAGGTGAGGTTACATGGGTTGGTAGGGAAATGGTGTCAGTCTTGTTTATCAAGTGAGGTAAACACTGGACACCGGCTGAGAAATAGGCATTTAGGGCCCCCTATGATCCAATGTATGGACCTTTAAGTTTACAATGGATACTAAACAAGGAGATACTAGTTTCATGGTAGAGACCTCGGAAATGATCATGAATCATTTTTCATTATTCTTGTGTTTGAATTGGTAGACCTTGGGATAAGTTAACCTAAAATGAATAAAAGAAAAAAATAAATTAATTATTGTTGAGTCTTCCAAATTTCAGGGTTAGAAACTCTAATGGTTGTTATTTTACAAGTATGGCTCTAGGTCGATGTCCGCATTCGGTTTGCGGTAAAAATGTCTAGAAGTCTATTCCAGCAGATTGCCGCAGGGTAGAGGTTGACGACGATGACACATGGAGGAAGAAACTCTGAGAGTTTCAGCGCCAGAGTGTGAAAAAGTACAAGGGATTCATTTCAGATGCAGTCACGGAAGACTAGTTTGAGGAGGTCTAGATAGGTTTCAGTTCGATCCATGCTCAGAATAAACACTGGTTGTCCATAGATATGATGATGCTGCATGGAGCTGTGAGGCAGTGGTGTTTCTTATTCCTCAAGGATCGTTAGGAGTTAGAAATCTCATGGGAGGAGTTCCAAGACAATATTAGTGTCGAGTTCCATTCTTTGACTGTGAAAGAGACCATTCTCCAGGAGCTTCTTACTCTACGACAGGGGATCTCTACTTATCGAGATAATGGAATCTGTTTCAAGAACCTTTTATTATATGCTTCGGACATGTTACCACATGAGGTGGCCTGGGGGAGGCATTTAGAGGAGGCTTTGCATCAATAGATCTAACGCCATGTCACTCCATTTATACTGAAGAAATATCTTGAAGTGCGGGTGAGGGTAGAGGATGTCGAGAAGACTTTGGCAAGGACTATATCATCATGAGAGGGGGATCGTTATGATCCCTCCTGAAGCAAGGCTATGGTCCGGGGTTCCCAGTTTTCAGGGCAGAAGTGTTTCCATTCAGCCAGGGGTAGGACCCAACCCATAACATCTTGTTTCTACAAGGCTAGAAACTATCAGGCCTATGTCAAGGGATCAAGCCCCTGTTTTTCATGTGGTGGTCGTGGGCGTCATCAGATCAAGTGCCTGACCTTTTAGAGTGGTCATCGTGCACCGAGAGCTATGCTCCAGGTTCCTCTGTTGAGGCAGTTCCAGCTGAGGCAGAAACAACCAGTTCACTAGATTTAGATCAGCAGATGGTATATGGGGCAGGCAGAGGATAGCCCCATGGTGGTCCATGTCCATAAAGAGCCGAGCGCGGTCATGGTGGTGGTCTTCATCAGGGTCAGATAGGTCGTGGAGGAGGTCGTGGTCATCTTTATGCTCTAGCGTTGCCAGTACCAGACAATCCATATGATGTTCAAGGTACCCTTTTCTTGTTTTCCACCTTGGAGTATGTCTTGTTTCATTTAGGAGTGATGCACTCCTTCATATCACCTACCCTTGTCCATGCATTGGGACATTAGGTAGAGAGGCTTCCAATGCCCTTGGCATTGACTGCGCCTGTTGGGGGTTGAGCTGAGTTGTTTGAAGTATGTAGAGACTGTGAGCTAGTGTTGGGGCAACACCACTCTTGGGGATATTTCCTATGATTAAAAATAAAACCATATGATTTCATCATTGGCATGAATTGGTTGTATTTGATGAATGATATCGTGGATTGCTTCAGGAATATGGTCATTTAATTTGGTGCGGATGGAGAGGATGGGGTGTTTTTTGGTGAGAGAGATCCTCATATGGGTCATAGGCGTGTTCTATAATCATCATCAATGATGGCTAAGATGATGATGAGTTCTTCAGAGGTTCAACAGTTGGTGTTTCCTCTGGTCGTAGAGGAGTACCCAGATGTCTTTCTAGAAGAGGTTGTAGCATTACCCCCTCGACAAGAAATCACGTTCGGGATCGAGCTACAACCAGTAGAATCTCTTATTTATATGTCTCCATATATGATGTACCCTTATGTGTTACCAGAGCTATGTATACAGATTGATGGTCTGTTGTAGTGGGGTTTTGTTCGGACAAGTGTGGGGGTGCTCCAGTTTTGTTTGTGAAGAAGGCCGACGACAGTTTGCAGTTGTGTGTCGATTATCATCGATTAAATAAAGTGAAAATAAAGAATCGTTATCCTCTTCCTTGGATTGATTACTTATTCGATAAAATGAAATGTGCAAGTTGGTTCTCAAATATCGACTTGCAGTCAGGATATCATTAGATGCTTGTGAAGGATGAGGATATTTCGAACACTTATTTCAGTTGTCATCATGGGCATTATGAGTTTGTTGTAACGCCATTTTTCTTGAGGAATTCTCCAGATATATTCATGGGACTGATGAGTGCTATGTTCCGTGAGTTCCTAGACATATTCGTGGTAGTTTTCATCAATGACATCCTTCTTTACTCCATGTCTGAGGGGGAGGATGCATAGCATATACACACTATTTTTGGAGTCCTTCGTTGACATCAGCTCTTTGGGAAGTTGTCGAAGTGTGAGTTTTGGGCTCATGAAGTCCGTTTATTGGGGAATTTGTTGTCCCAACAGGGAGTGGTTGTCGATCCATATATGATAGAATAAGTTGTGTCTCGATTATCCCCCAAGACAGGTAAAGAGTTGTGAAGTTTTCATTGGTCTCACAGGCTACTACTAGAGGTTTGTATCTAATTTCTCACGAGTAAAATCTCCTTGACACCTTTGACCAGGAACGATAAAGCATTCATATGGACTGATCGATGTCAGTTAGCCTTCGAGTATCTAAAGGATAAGTTATTAAGTGCTCTTGTCCTTTGTCTTCCAGCTGAGGGAGTTCTGTTTGTTGTCTTCTGCAATGCTTCACATCCGGGGTTATGCTGTGTTCTCATGAACCATAGATCAATTGTTTCTTATGGGTCTCGGTAGTTACATCCCCGTGAATGCAACTATTCCACCCATGATCGTGTGTTGGCATTTGTTGTGTTTTCTCTAATGTTGTGCATACATTACCTCATTGGTGAGCGCTTTGTGGTTTTCACCGATCATAAGAGTTTGTGGTATGTTTTCTCCCAGTGTGACTTGAACTTACGACAGCATCGGTGGATGGAGTTATTATAGGAATGCGAATTTGAAATATCATATACACCTGGAAAAGGGAAATTTGTAGCTGATGATCTACGCCGAATGTCACGTCGTGATGCGGTGCATGAATCTGGTGATTCTTGGAGAGTAATGGAAGAACTTCTAGCACTACATCTTGGTATGGAGGAAGTTGGGGGGTAGAGACTGTCTTTTTCAGATAACTGTATAGTCATCCCTGATGTAGAAGGTAGAAGATATATAGTTGGGGGATCTTAAGGTGGAGTTTTGGAGAGACCAAGTTGTTTGTGGTGAGGCCCCTGATGGTTGGTTTGAGGATGAAAAACAACAAGTGTTATATTATGGAAGGGTTTTTGTTCCTTTGATGATGTGTGATACAGTCCTCAGAGAGTTCCCTAATTCAACTTTAGCGGTACATCCAGGTGTGACAAAGATGTTCCGATACTTGAGCAGTTAGTTTTGGATGCCTGGGCTGAAGCGTGCAGTTGCAGAGTTTGTGTCTCGATGTTTAGTCTTCCAGAAGGTGAAGTCTGAACACCGTGTGCCAGGTGGTCTTCGTCGGCCATTAGAGATTCCTCAGTGGATGTAGGAGGAAATATTAATGGACTTCGTTACTGGTTTACCTCAAGCTTCGAGAGGATATGATTATATTTTTGTGGTACTGTACCATTTAACAAAATCGGCCCACTTCATAGCGATCAAGGAGTCAAGCTCAGAGGATTTTTTGTCGAGGTAGTATCTAGAGGAGGTGGTGAGACTTCACAGAGTCCCTAGGATGATCATTTCTGACCGAGATCCTCATTTTACTTCTTGGGTGTGGAGTGGTATCCAACATGCTTTCAGTTCTCAGTTGTGCCTTAACACTTCATTTCATCCTCAAACGTATGATTAGATAGAGAAAAAATTCTGAACTCTTGAAGACATGTTACACTCTTGTGTTCTTGATTTCAGAGATTCCAGGATGGGGCAGTTAACCATGGTGGAGTTCACTTACAATAATAGTTTTCACTCCACCATCGGTATGGCACTATTTGAAGCTTTGTATGGCTGTCCTTGCCGTTCTCCATTGTGCTAGACTGAGGTCGGCGATTCAGTAATTCTCGGACTAGAACTAGTGCAGAATACAACAGAGATGGTTCAATTGATTTGTGAGAGGATGAAGACAGCGTAGGATCTCCAGAAAGCATATGCTGATCAAAGAAAGAGACCCTTAGTTTTTAATTATGGGGATCATGTGTACTGAAGGTGACTCCCCATCGTGGGACGTGAAGGTTTGGATGTGGAAGTAAGCTTTCTACCCAGTTTTTTGGGCCTTTCGCAGTGTTAGCTCGTGTCGGAGTCGTTGCATATCGCGTAGCACTTCCCCCTCATATAAGTAGGATAAATGATGTTTTCCAGGTATCCCAACTCCGTCGTTTTCTTCATGATGAATATCAAAAAATCAATTGGGGGTGAGATCAATGTTGATGATGATTCAACCTTTGAGGAGAGACCTTTGGTGACCCAAGACCGCAAGGATAAGGTGTTGCGCATGCATTCTATTCCTTTAGTTCGTGTCTTGTGGCGACACGGTGGATTATATTATAGTACCTGGGAACCTGAGTCATAGATACGTGCTCAGTGCCCAGATTTATTTGATGTTTTACTATTTTCATGTATCTTCATAGCTGATGTGGTTATGAAACCTTCATGTTTATGAGATGGCTACCTTTGTTGTTTAATTGGATTTCTCTTTTTTTGAGAGGTATCTCGAGGGGTGGTTGTCGAGACCCTATTTCATTTTCACATTAGGTGGGTTTTGGATTCTCAAGGATGAGAATGTTTTGAGATATATATGACGTAATGTACCATACTTCTTTAGTCAATTAATTTGTGAAAATGCGGTGTTAGAGCTGTTCTTGGAGCTTAAGGTGACTTGGGGTGCGTTGGGTAGACTTTTAAGGGAAACTAAAGGGTTATATATTTTTCATGGGAGGTGCACGGTTTGTCTAAATCGTGCAGCCAATCCTTGCGAGGTTGGTGTTGGTGGAAGTGGATAATGCTTTGTTAGCGTACAATTTGTCTAACCATGCAGCCTAACCGTGCGAGGAATATTGATAAGGCAGTAACGACCACACGGTTAGCGCACGGTTGGTCTAACCGTGTGAGAAAACCGTGCAGTTACATAAATTAGATCCTAAAATTGTGGATCTACTTTTTCTGCCTCTAAATGGGTTGTTTAAGTCCCTAAGTGTCCATAACTTGGGATTACCCTTCGTTGAAGGTCAGAGAACCTCTCCCAATCATTTTGAAGGTGATCTGAAGGCTTCTCTTGACTAATCAAAGCTGTTTTCTTGAGGTATGTGATTGTTCATGTTTGTTATCTTAGATCTGCATGGATCTATGTCACCTCTTCTCTCAGTTTCTTATATATTCCCCCTTTAGGGGTATATCTATGTGTGTGGATTCCTATTATTGTATGCGTTGGTCTTGAACTTTCTAGAACGAGATATCTATGGTGGGTTTTTGGAGAATCGACCCAGGTTTCTTGAGTGTTCTTCGACCGTCGTGGTTTTTGTAAAAAACCATGAGGTAAGGGATTCATTGCTTCTCTTTCATTTACAGGAAACTATATTGTTAGGTTGTTTAATCCCACTGGATGAAAATTGAATTGAAAAAATACATACTTTTAACTGGAAAAAGGAATTGTATCAATCATATGTTATTGCCTCTTGTTTTTCTAGGTAGTGTGATATCTATGCCTTCTTTGCTTAGCTGTTGTTCTTGATGGAAATTGGTAAAGAACATAAATTGGTATTAATTGATAAATGTTGGGATAAAGATAAAGAGGAATGAAATCGAATCTGGTTCTTGTTTTAAATTGATGTTAATCAAATTGGAATTGTAATCATGATTAATATTTTTGTGATATCATACTGGTAAGGTTTCCGATTTTGGAACCAACAGATTATAAACCTGTTAATTCAAGATGGTTTAATGATTTGATTGTTTGATAATTATTTCAAGGGTTCAGAGTTACCCTCTTGATTGATAAAGGGGAATGATCACAATTGATGTGATGTTTCTTTCCTATTATTTGTGTTGTGATGTGATCCTGGATGGTTGTTGTGATAGGTGGGGGCATAGAGTACTTTTGGGTTGTGGAAGTGGATGACGCCTCAAGTGGTGAGATGCAATGGTTTATGCATATGGGTGTCTGAAAGGACACCAGGGACGATGGAATGGGTTGGATGTGATTGTTGGATGCTTTCCGGTTCTTTGATTGTTTATTTACTTTACATTTTCCCACTGCTCAAGGCAGCTGGTCTTGCTTACCCATCATCTGAAGGAGGCGAAGACATGTGGGGTATTCTACATGCTTTATGTGTCTAGATTATCAAGGGAGGATGGGTCTATGCTCATTCTATCGGTGGAAAATACACAAAAGGTAGTACATCTACCCACCATGTTGAGCCCCTCCTGATTAGTAGCATAACATTCTTTTCTATAATGCATAGGAATATGGGAAAGTAATTCTGTAATGAATGTTTCAATAAAAAGTGTTAACCATTGGGGTTGGTGTTTTCTGAAACATAATGAAGAGGTTGAAAACTGTTGAAGGAGTAGTTGACTTTGGGTGTGTTGGTAATGAAATTTAATGTGGATTGGTTCATGGCTAATTAATGTCTAAATATTTAATTAACGTACTGTGGAATTGATAAAAATTAAATGAAGAAATATAATAAAGCTCTTTAAATGGTAGTGTTTTTATAGGATACATAGTCATAGAAGTGGATGCCTGGAATCTGAGAGACGTTAGCTGCAGTTGTTTCTAATACTAGGTTGTTCATATAGTGTGGTTGTGAGTTATAATACATTCTATACTTTTTGTGTTTCTATACGCTACTCCACCCTATCAGTAAGGGAAACTGACACCCCATGGATTTTGAGCCCAGGTATGGTGTTTTCCCCAACATTCTGGTGGGAGGAGGAATGGCTAACTACCCCCTTTGGCCCTGCTCTCTTCTCTTAGTAGATACTTGTGCCATTAGGAACATCAGTTAGTTTTCCCAATATATGTGTGTAGATGGATATCATGGCTTGTCGTTATTCACAATAATATATTCTGAATATAGTATCCTATGGACTAATATATGTGTAACGTGTATAGGCTGTGATGGTTGGAGGATCCTTACTCGGTGTATGGGCTGTAATGGCTTGAGGTATAATACCCGACGTATGATACACATTACGCGAGATGTGGTGGATACCAGAAACTACCTAGTTACTTTGGTTGTGAGGATGCTGTGGAGTTTCGCCCAGGTGTCTGCGGGCAAGCCTTTGTGGTGGATGAGGTGCAGAATGTGGTGCTTCACATATGTGTCTACAGGCAAGCCTTTTTGAAGAGAGATTCTTAGGATGTACGACATTGGGGCGAAGAGGAATCTAGTGGGGGAGTAATAGGGGGTACCCTTGATATTCTTTATTATAGACAATATTGTTGTTTTCATTACTTGGTGAGAGTAGCCATGGTGAGGTTGGGAACATAGTATACATGTTTAGTGGATGTGTTAGTTTTAATTTTTGTTTACTGTTCTTTATCATGCATTCTTTACCTTTTCACGAGAGGCTTCTGGAAGGATCCTACTGAGTATACTGTTATACTCACCCTATGTATATACAAACTATTTTTCAGGTCACTTTGAGTAGGTTGGAGATCATGATTTTTTCTACTAGCATGGGGTTCCAGGTGCTGTTCGAGCTTGTGGTTGCAGCTGTTTTTTACATTCTTTTGGGTACGTGCAGTTTTTAACCATTTTTTGTAGTACTTTTGCAGGAAATTCCATTTGTGCACATGGGTTTATTTTATATTTCCAGTTCTAAGATGGATTTTATTGGGGCTTATCTTATCTCTCTCATATGCATGTGTTCTCATAGAGTGTAATGCCTCCCATTTGTGTATTATTATACCCTTGGTGCTAGTCACCAACTCGGGGCCTACTGGAGGCAGGACTCGGAGGTCATTATCTCCAATCTAACACTGTCGTCCCAGAAGGGGTACACTTTGTGGGGAGTGGGTCATGACAATGACACTCTATAATATTTATGAGATTCAATAGACATGTATCTCATGGATTCATTGTCATGATACTATTTCCAATGTAATAATAAATAAATATATTTTATTATAATTTTTTTATTAAAAGTGTCTTACTGAGCATGAAAAATTGATCCTAATACATATACACCTGTGAAACCATTTTCTTGGGTTTGTGGTAATTTTTATTCTATTTTATTTTATTTATGTCAGGCTATCTTATACATTTCAACCTCATCAGGAAAATAAATACAAACAACATTGATAATTAGCTTATAATATTTAAAATCTAAATTCCAATGATATTTATGATCTCATAAATCAACAATACCATTATCTATAACATGAGATATTATTTCATATATATCTTCACATATTAATATAAATAATTTAATCTATTTTATGAATGTTTATTTTTTACTAGGACCCAAAAATAATTTTTTATATTTTTAAATATTTCATAAATGTTTATAAAGAGGACATGGATTATCCATATCATTCCCGCTATGACTGTCTAGTTTGGTATACAATTTTATACCCACTAATTATGCATTAATTGAAGATTGATTTGATACACAACCATACTTTTTCATGGATGTTTTAATTTGAAAAACTAGTTGACAACCACATCCAAACTCTTGTATCTAAACAATAATTTAATTATTAAGAGAACCAGTTAAGCTAAATATTTATAGAATATATGTTGTTTCCAAATAAGTAAGCTCATACCTAGGTTTCCCACTATTTTTATGTTATCTTATTTAGTAAACCACATAAAAAATCTAATATTGATTCAATGATACTATATTTTTATATGTTTATATAGGAAATTCAGATTTATATTAACTTATTAACATTTATTGATGTTTGTGACTATTTAATAATTCCCAACTGATTACATATTTTTTTTAAATTTATATACACACTACTCTAACCCAAATTGTGACACCCTAAATTTATATGTTCTATAATTATGTGGCATATAAAAAATATACATTAAATACATTCACATGACCTTTTTTACAGAATTAGATAATTTTGACACATTGTTAAGTAAAACCCCATGTATTTATCATCAAATGGGAATATTTTCAACTACATTAGGAACTACCTAGTCCCTAATTACTCCTTAATATCATCTATAAATTAATCATAAATTTTATTCATCTAGATTAATCATTTATAATACATTTTTTAAAAACTAAGATACATAAACAAAGAAGATGAATGAGATTAAATTCATAGTTTGGGAAATAAAATACTAGAAGCTATAATCGAATAAACATGGAACAAATAATATTATATAAATTAAATGAAAATAGAATAATTATTTTTAACATCATATAATTTGAATAGAAATAAATAAATTCATCATTATAAAATTAGATATGAAAATCATTTTAATATCTCTATCATATAATTACTGAAAAAAAGATAAACATAACCTCAAGGCCACATTCTAAAACATCATAAGTATTGTGGTAGACATACATCGAATACCAATGATAGTTTGACTCGTGATATCTATTGATGCATTGAGGGTATAGTATGGGCCCCAAAAATCGCTATTAATTACAATGCACTGGGAATATGAATTAATGGATAGAAAATACACAAGAAAAATGACTTTATAATCAATAAGAATTTGTATTGAAATAAAAAGTATACTAATTTTCAATATTTATAGATAAAAAAATGAAATATATTCCTATATTTATATATATATATCCATAAAACCAACACTTTATATATTAATTATATTGAGTTAAGTCAATAATTTTTCCATAATTTATTTATGTATTTTTTTAATGATGAAATACCTATAAAAAATAAATGTATTATAGTGTATCCATAGAGAAAAAGAATCTGATTAAAAATTATTCTTATAAACAATGGATGATTAAGAAATATACAATCAGTAATGGAATATTCATGAGCATACCCCCCTTATTGAAAATTTTATAAGATTATTTAGAAGGTAATATGTTAAACGTATTTCTCAAGGTTGTAGAATGCTTATAACATAAATAATAAAATAGAATATTAATATTAGAAATGTGTTAATTAATCAGTTTTTAACACTTCCATAAAAGGAGGACGTAATGAATTTTATTTTCCATATTGAAAAATGTCGTTTAATTTTTTAAATATATATATATATATATAATGCTTATTAATTGATCCTTTAATAATATATAATTTTTTCAAGAGGGGACATGGAGTAGATGATAAAAAATATTATGGGAGGAAAAAGAATTTTTAATTATTTAAAACAACATTATTGAAAACCTAAATCTTAAAAAGGTTGATTTTTTTACCAATGGATAAGATAAATTTAAATAATACATGATATAATAAATTATTTGGTTTCTATATAAGAATTATAACATTTGGAGAATGTAAATTATAAACAATTAGGGGAAATCATCACCAAAGCGTCAGGGAGTTGTCCTCACTATTGATATAAATTTTGAGTAATAAATCTATTATGGTAAAATATTTTATATTATCTTTAATTGTTAAAAAACTAATAAAAATGTACCATGAAATAACATATTAGGGTGGAAGACACAAATAGTGAAAGAAATATGTTCATTAAAGACCAATATAATTCAACGAACATGAAGTGAGTTAATAAAAACCATACAGATTTGGTAAATATTGAAATTAAATGAAAATTATTTTTGGATAATGAAATATTCTTAAAAATAAAATTATTTAATCAATATTTAGTGTTACTGAATTTCTTTTGGTTTGAAGCACACTATAAAATAAAACAGGGATTGCAATATTAAATATGTCATAACGAGTGAATGTTGAGACACTGAACCCTTGAAACATCATTATCTTTCGAATTGAAAACCCATAAATTATTATAAAATAATATTTACTTGTATATTTGGTATAGTTCATGAAAAATTATTAAAATATAAATGTACATGGGATATATAAACAATAAATGAATTATGTGCTGAATACACCTCAAAAAAAATAAATTAAAATTTAGATGTAAAATCCAATATCATTCTTTTTAATTAACTCATAAAATTTAACAAATATCAAAAATAATAAAATTATGTTCGTTAAAAATTTTTGTATTATCACTTTTTATCCAAAATTTTATTAATTAAGTCTATTTATTTTCATATATTCTTTATTTATTTTATGGTATCTTCATAAATTGGTCTGTTGAGGTTCATTAATGAATTACTAACAATCAAATTGCTGTAAAATATTAATAAGTTCAACATTAATATAAAATTTATGAGTCCATAGATGAGACATTATTTTATAAATAAATTATAGTAGCATATGATTTTATTTTTCAACATTCATCCATGATACATATATATTTCACTTTTTATATAGGCAGTTATACCGACTCAAACTAAGACAATATATATTATATGGGGGAGTAGAGTCCATAAATTTATTCTTCGGAATGATATAATTATTATAAATTTTATTTATATTATTTATAGGTTTTATGATGATGAATTATATTTAAATAGAGAATTATAATTAGTTATAGACTACATGAAAAATGAAATATTTCATGTTTGTTGAGGTGACATTCAATACAAATAAAAGGGAGACGTTATTTTTTACCAAATAATGAGAGGAATATTGGGTATAGTTAATAATTTAATAATATTAATAAATTTATAAATATCATATACTTCCTATGAATAGAATATCAAAACCATATAATTTGGATGATGGTACAAAATCAAGCACCCCATTCAAATAGGTGGTATTCGGCACATAGGCATGGAGATGTCTTCATTTTTTGAATTAATTTCGAGATAGATATAAAATTGATATAATATTAGTAAAAATAAAATTAAGGACTATATATTATATTTATTTTATCATTGTTTAATGGATATAATAGACTTGGGGGGGGGGGTTAGAGAAGAAGTGAATCAAGAGATATCTTTTGAGAACATTACCTCTACCTTTTGATATTATCCCATTCGTAACAAATTAATGATTTATAGATTTGAATTAATGAAATTATAATAATTCATATATTTACATAATTTATTTAAGAGATACAAGGGTATAGTTATTTTTCGAATATTTATTTCTAATGGGTGAATAAATGTGGTGAATGTGATATCCATTTAAATGTGAAAAATGGAATCATTTTAAATACTACTGACTTTTTCACTGATGTAATAAAAAATTCATGGTTGAATGGCTCCCATAGTGAGAAATAATTATTATTAGAATAACTTATGGAATAATAATATTCTAACACCCATTTTCAATAAAATTTTAAACATGTTTCAATTCTTTTATACCATTATTATGACCATTGAAATTTATTTTCCCTTGGTGACTTATTTTTATAAAAATAATATATATTATAAAAATATAGTATAAATCTTATTAATAAAAACGTATTGTATTTATATATATATTTAATTTAAATATGGTATATTTTAGTTTATAATGTAAATAAAAAAATATTTTAAGTGAATCGTTTTTATTTATAGTAACATTTTTTTAGTAAAATATTGTTTTCATCAGTATGTGTTCTTATTCATTTAAAAAATTAGTTACTATTTAAATGAGTGATAATGTGTTTATATATTTTTTTTAACACCACATAAAACATATTATATAAAATATATCAAATTAAATTACTAAATAAAAATTACACAAAATTAATAAAAAAATTCATCAAAAAAACAATTCCAACATTTTAATGGTATTTAAATTAATTTAAAAAAAAGAACTCTTCTGCCTAAAATAAAATAATGATTATTAAATTATATGAAAAAATATACCTAAAATAAGAAATTTTTAGATTATATATATATATATATATATTAATCTAATTTCTTATAATATTTATAAATTTCAATTGAGTTAAAATAAAGTCATCATATTCTTGAAAAATACATATATTGAAAAGCATCTTTTTTCATCGCCTCTATAGTTTTAATATTAAATTAATTTTTTCCACATCTATGAAGATAATTTTTTAAAATGGTTTACATATTTGGAATAAGAATATTGTACAATGTCAATTATGTTAAACTATATTTTTTAGTCAATATGAATAAAAACTATAGTAAATAATTATAAATGCGGTAAATGGTAAAATTAGTTAGTTAAGGGAAATAATATATTGATAAGAACTAATGAGTAACCCCAACATATGGGTTATTTTAATATGATTATTATATTTCATCTATAATATTTCAGGATTTTAAAATATTTTTTTTTCATATGGCCATGATTGGGGACATTATAATTCTTTGTTTAAATAATGTTAAAAATGTAATTTTCATACTAATAATTTCTATAACAGTTTGTGATAACAACAAAATAACCTATGTTCAGTTATAAATATTTATTTTAAATATAATATTTTATATTTATCATCATTATTTATTTTTAATATATAGTGATGACATAATTTCATAAAGATCATATGCAACTCTATGACTGTCATTTATTTATAAATAGAGAAAGATAATAAATGATTTCAAAAATATTAAAAATAATATATTTTTAATGAATTATTAAATTCCAAAAAAAAATTAGATAATTATAACTTTTTATATATGTTTGAATTGAATATATTTCAGTTTCATCATGTTATTAACAATTTTTGAGTCAAAATAAATGAATAATTTTAGAATTGAAAATAAAGATATTTAATAATAAATAAAGGTTTATTAAATAAATTAAATTTTATAAGTAAAATATTATGTGAAATGTCATTAAAATATAAATTAAAATATCATCATTGGTTGAATTATTTTATAATTGTATTCATTAACATTGATGACCCCTAAATACTAAAAAACATGTAAATTTGTTGGAAAAAATAGTCAATTTAGATAACATAGAGGTAATGTGAACTAATTTTTTTATAAATGTTTAATTATTTATGTAGTAGTTGTGGAAAAAAATATATTTCATCCAATACATGATATATTAGTTTTGAGATATTTTAAAATGAAAAATAATTGAAATTAATTTATTTCTTTAACAAAATCATCGAGTGCCCAGTATCTCTCTTGTAAAATGGATTTTCATATTCTCTTTAACTCATAGTTCTAATAACATTTTATTTATAATAGGATATATAAAAATACGTTTTGAATATACATTCCCACATCCTAGATACTATGTAATTTTTGTAAAAAAAACTAAGAAAACATTTGTTTTAAACCCTAAGATGATGTTTTAAGAATAAATGTAAATCCTAAATGAGAATATGTTGATTTATTTCTACTTCCTACTCCTTAAAATATTATTAATAAATGATGATATAAAGGAACAATTATCTACTATATAATTATATGTTAATATGTTAATTTCACTACATATATCCATCTCTTTTCCATTAAAATAAAAATGAAACAATCTTTCAGGTGTAATATAAACTACTGCCTCATGAACTGATTTATAAATTTTCCATTATATATTCTCAATTATGGTAAAAATGATATAAATAATGTTTATATATGATATTAATGACATAATCATAATCCTGAAAATTTAATATATCATATAAATTGAACCATTTCACTAATTAAAAAATTGTATTTTCATTTGTGCGTACGTTTGGAATAACACCTTACCAAAGAGGATGGTTTTTTATTTTCATAAACACATCACATAAATGAAATTTATATATATATATAATGAAATATAAGGATAGTTATGATATAATTATCATTATTTATTGTTAAAATAATACATACCTTTATTCAACAATTTCCATTGGATAATGGAAATATTGATTATGTATACATATGACCTATCATCTCCATGATTGTAAGATTGTTAATTTTTCCAAAACCGATATCAATATTAGTATAAAAATTAAAAAATATTTATAAAAATTATAATTAATTCATCATTAATATTTTTTATATTACTAATAAAGTACCACTTTTACCATGGTCGTAATACCAAGCCATTATGAAAAAATCAACTGAGCATCTGAAATACCCTCGTAATAGACATTAGTGATTAAATATTTAAAAATTAAATAAAAATAAATAATATAAATGAGGTTTATTTATGTTATTAATCCAGTGAAAAGTTATTCGAAAATCAATTTATTTAAATATCATTATTATACTTGATAAAAATGATATACATGGATTGTCTGAACACATTATAAGGGTTACTCCTCTAATGCTAATTTCTACTAGACATATTCTATATTTAACACATTGTAATATTATGTGATTTATATACATCATTATATTATATTTTATTATTATATTCATGATAAATATTATTCTTATAATGTGAATATGAGGTTCTTTATTTCCCAAGGTTTTGATCCAATTATATCTAATGATCTAACGGTTTTTATCTTAGTTTACTTTCATTGTGGCATGAATTTTAATTATACACCTAATTTATTTTATCTGTTTTATATAGGATTCCACAATTTCATTTATATCAATAATCCTTCACAATTCATTGTATTATATGTTTCATCATGAAATATTTTATCTGAGGGGATTTTAATTAAATGTTACCAAGTGGTAAAAGTTTTTTAAAACCAATTTAAATTCATTGGGTTACAACTATTGTTCTTTGAATCTGTAGTGACATGAATATATACAAATTTATCAATAAATTTCAATTTTATATAAACATTTTTTGTGTATATTTAAAATTATTTACTCATATTATATACATAAATTAACACTTTATTATATGATACGATCATTGTAATTTTTTCTCTCAAATTATTTATCCATGATAAATATGTTTATGATATTCTTCCATTGTCATTTATGAGGTGTATATATGACACCTTTGACATGTTATATCATGAATATTTTTATTTTAATGATATTTTATGTAGCATTTGATTTTATACTTTTATGGGGGTTATAATTGAAATGTTTCATAAATAGAAATAGTTTTGTGTTACAATCTCCATTCCTTCTGAAATTATATAGGTTCAATGTTCTCATAAAGGAATGAAGATTATATTATTTCCATAGAAAACATTTATGTTATTATAAACTGGTAATTGTTTTCCTTACGTGTTTGATTTTCATTTCCTCATTTATTAATGAATCATCATGTAATTATCTTTTAAGTGAAATTTATATTGAACCATCCTTTAGATGTGGAATATTTCTCTACCATGTCAATGCTATCCAAAATGTTTTTAAAATTTCCAATTCTTAACATATGTAATTTCATAATTGTTTATTGTTTTTTACATTATATTATTTGGATTCAAATTTTAATTATTAATATTTTATAAATGGGTCTCTTTTTACTCGTTTAACAGAGTTATTGAAAAGAATTTCTATTCTTATAATTTACACCTAGAAGAAAGTTTCTTTCCATGATGAACATTATTTTCATTGAAACTATAGTTACATTATTTAATGAATTTTTTTCTACCAATTAGGTATTAAAACCATTTGGATTATTATTTAAATGTGACTATGAAAGGGAAAAAAAATTATTCATCATTGATTTAATGATATTTTAAAGAAATTTATCATATTAAACATCAACGAAACATAATGTTAATTTTGATACAATGGGGATATTTTTTAATGTTACTACCTTAATTCATTCTATAGATTTCTTACAATTGTTTCAAATATTTTTATTATAACTTGTTTATTTTATAGGGTCTAATAATGATATTAATAGAAAAATGATTGTTTTATTAGTATTATGTTTAAAGAAAAGTCCAATTTAAATTTTTTAAATTATATTTTAGTGAATGTTTTTTTAAATATGGTTGGTTCCCTTATAAACCATGTGTGGAAGATAACATTATAGACTAAAGATGCGTGAGTACGAATTTTACTAAAGATGTGTGGGTCTATGATAACCCTCCAATGAATTGGGTATGGAATTTAACTATATAGATATTTCATTTTGTAAGAGTGATTACAAGAGTGGTCTGGAAATGATGACCCAATTTAGAAACATTTTATACATGATTTTGATGGGTTTTTATGGAAATATTATTATTTTTCATGTTATGATAATGATATTATGTTTAAATAAAAGAATTTACTAAATCATATAGTCGAATATATATGGGTTTTTAATGACTTTGTTGATCAACCATGATATCATGTGGGCCATTATTTATGTATCATATTAATTTTGACTCTAATAAAGCATTATGGAATGTATCATTATTAATTATTAATGTATTTATCTGTATACTATTTTATTTTATGTTCACGCACATTGGTTATGTCATCACATCCTAATGATCATATTTTTCTCAGCAATTAAATCCAGTTTTTAATGATTATATTTACTATTATTTAGAATTTTAATTCACCCTGATTATTATTTATTTCAAAAAAATTTAATAAATAATTATAAATTAATTTAGTCTAAAAAAGTTTCTAAACTGATGAATATTTTAAAATATGTTAACAATATATGATTCAATATGAAAATATAGGTTTAGGGGGTTATCCTGTTATTCTCTATGAACCAGTTATTCATGAACCCATGATGATCACATATTTTTCTAATAAACTAAAACATTAAAACTAAATGTTAATTAATTTTGTAATTGACCTAGTATTTCATTTCTTATTAGTAGTGTTTTATGTAAAAAATGGATCAAAATTTTAAAAATCAATACAGAAATGTAAAATAATTTTTTATCACTGCTTTTAATTGTTTCAATTCAACGTAGTTATAATTGGATTCATAGTAGTGTTTATAGAATATTGAATATTATGATGTTTTAATAGGATTTTTTTAATAGTTATGAATACTATCATTATTTTATTAGTTTAATGCTCGTAATAAGATAAAATTTTTAGACACCCTTTCTTTTGTTTTATAACTGTATTTAATTAATACAATATTTTGATATGTTGAATTTGGTTAAGTTATCTTAAACATTTACCTATAATGTGATGTTTTATTTGGAAAAGTGTTCATTTAAAATTGAGGTAATATATTTAATGGTTTTGTTATCCTTTAGGTTTATCTTATCTTTTAGATTGAGTTAATTATGGGTTATTATAATAAGGGTTCATTTTATATAGCTAAATGAGGGATAAAAAACTTATTTAATGGCTATTTGAAAAATGCTTTTTTAGAATAAGATATCTACATTTTATATATTACAAGATGATATTTCTGATATTACAATTGAAGATAAAAATTAATTACTACTGATTTGATTGATTTTATTTATGATATAAGTTAATTTATATATGGAATTATATATTTTTTACTTTGGTTATTACTATTAAGATTTATATATTAATGTCGTTTTTCTTCATATAAATGTTTATACATTTTTGGAAAACTTATTTTGGTATTTTACAAATTTGGTTGTATCCAATTTCTAAATATTGGTGGAATATCATTTTACCCTTTTCATGATTATGACATCCACTATAATTTTAGTTTATTTCTTCTAGCATGAAAAATGAATCTTTAACACTCATATTTTGGAGGAAAATATGATATTGTGGTGGAAATCAATTAAAGGATAAAAGTATAATCCACAAATAAAAATAATTACTTTTATTCTTCATCTATATAATAATAAAATTCCCCAACTATAGAAGTTTATCATCCAATATAAATGATTTCCAATTACACTCAATTATTATAAATTCATTACCATTTTCACACATATTTTGTATATGTATTTGTGGTTTTTGAATATCTCATGATCATTAACAATCATGTGATCAGTGATCAATGTCACTCTCCACAATGATTTTAAAAAATAATTTTCTTTAAATTTATATGTATTCTCATAAAATACTATATTCAAGTTTTAAAACATTATTAATCATTTTTCTGTTAGAACATTGTCATTCCCCATCTCACATTTCAAGTGTGTGTTTTAATAACCCATTTTACTATGTGGGTTTTCAACAAGGGTATTTTGAAATATGAAACCTCTATTTACCGACATGATATAAAAAATTTGACTGTTAAAATTAATAATGGTGGTTTTATTTAACAAATTGAGATATTAAATAAAATAACTTTATATTCGATAGTGTATATGACATGAAACACTAAGCATAAATGACCTGGTAAATATATTGATGGTATAACATTTTTATTCCATTTCTGTGTATGAATATGATTAAATATATAATGATATATTTAAATATATATCTTATTCAATAAAATTTTAATAACTATTTATTATTAAATAGATACAGAATATTCATTAAAGCCATTCAATTCATAAAAAATACAGTTTCTTCAAGTATGTTTTTTATTTATTTTTTAAGGAGATTATTATAAATAATTTATAAAATTGTTATAATATTTATTATATAAAATGAACTTATTTTTTGAAATTATCATATACAGATTAATATATTCTAATATTTTTGGAATTGATTTAAAAAATTTACTTTCTAGAGAATAGTAAAAAAATGTTATTATATAACAATCATATATTTTCATCAAATTAAGTAATTGAAAACATTAATTTTGAAATGAGTCTTATTTGAAGTAAATATAATTTATATAGTCATATATAATGAACTTAATTTCATTTGAATCATCTTTATACTATATTTTAATACATGTATATTTTTGGTTTTAAAAATAATTTTTATGATACCTACATAAAAGTGAATTATGTTTCGCAATATTATTTAATAAAAAAAACCATAAAAAATATTAATATATATTTAATTTTTTATTATAAATCAATACATTTAAATTTAAATCAATATTATGATATTTAAAATTCATATATTTATGATAAAATTATATTTTTGAAAAACCTCTTTTTTCATAATCTGTGCGGGTTTACATTTTAATTAATATATTCGACATCAATGATTTTAATTTTTAATATTTTATTCCATATTATTTTTCAAAAATATTTATATTATATTATATGTTCAACATTATTTTTGGTCAATAGGAATTATAACTTTAATAATTAATTATAACCTTGGAAATTTTATAAATGTATTAATTAAGTGAGAATTCAATTTGATATGTAATAATAACTAACCCTAGTATGTAAAATAATATTATATTACTAGTATAGTTTATACATATTCATCCAATATTTGATAATATTTATTTTTTCCCACATTATAATTATTATGACATTTATTATAATGTATCTAATGAAAATTAAAAATATCAGTTTCTATCATAAAATTTAAAAAAAACTTCTTGGTAGGGACCGAAATAATATATGTGCAGTTAAAAGTGTTGATTTTAAATATAAATGGGTTTTTAATCATAATAATTTATTTTAAATTGTTTGTGATGAAATAATTATGTTATGTGATTTAGGAAACACTGATAAAATAATAATTAATTAATAAGAATATTTAATAAATGACATAAAAATAATAAAATTGATAAAATTTGTATTAATTGTTTGACTGGTTGAATTTTTTATAATGTTATTGAATTTTATACATGTTTTAATTGAATATACTATATACTAATATTTTTTCTAATATTTTTAGTGTAAAATTAAATGAATAGTTTAAAAATGGCATTAATGATATTAACTAATAAATAATTTTTTATTAAATGGATTAAACTTTCACAAAACCCTATATTCTAGAATTTCATTAGTATATGGATTGTATTTAAAAAATGTTCTAATTATGAGCTAAATGGTTCTTAGTAAATATATTAATCACTAATATTTACAACACTATTAATCATTGTGAAAAACAAAATTGGTTCAAGTGAGTAACATGTTTAAAAAATGTTAAATTTTTTGGTTTGTATCACCATGATCATACATTAAATACATTAATAATTAATTTTGATCAATTTGAATTTATAAAATAATTTATAATAATATAATAATTGATTTAATTTGAAGAATTATAACCACCTATCTAATAAAAGGTAACATCAAATATTCTTTTATTCTCAATTATATAACCTTTTGGTTTGGGTAAATAAAAACAAAATCCATTATATATATATATATTAGAATATCTTGTTTTCCATGTATTGATCATTAATGAAACATAGGAAATCATTTGGTGTAATATGTAACTGTCTATTTAGACAAGAGTTGTTGTTCTTACTTCAGCTTCATTGGTTTTTATTCAACTCCTTAAAATATTATTCAACCATGATGAAACAAAAAATAGTATCTCTCATATACTAAATTTTTAATGTCAATTATATATCATATATCTATATACTCTTTCATCAAATAATAGACTAAACCATTATTCCTAGGTACGGGGAACTACCACCTAGCGAACATATGTAGATCATTTTTTATAATCCCCTTGAATATATATTTTTATGATAGAATTAATTTTTATATGATATATTCATTAAATATTTATAATTATTATTTTATAAAACATCATTTACATTTTTCTTTTTACCTCACCCAAAAATTGAAATGTCATTAGTGATTTTGTGTGGACCACTTCCTCAATGATGCAATGTAATTCTTTTTTCAGCACTACATCACATTGATAATATATATAAGTAAATATAGAGAATAAATATTATATATATGATAAAATTATGATTATATAATGTTCAAATTACTCTTTATTTTTTTTATAATGAATTTAAAAATTTGAAACGTTGCTCATGTGTATGTATGACCAACCAAATCATTGAGTGTAACATAGATCACTTTTTATTAACATCATTGATAATTTGTTTGAAATGTATATATTGTATATTATATTGATAATTTTTTATTATTATCATGGATACGATATAAAAATTATTCTTTCTACCACAGTTGACATACCAATGCTATTTGGGAAATATATACCTAACGTCTTCAACACACCCAATTTTGAGATAGCAGATTTAATATTATAAATTCATTAAGGAAAATAAAATAAATGATTTATGTATAAGTAATTAAATGTAGAAAAGGGTTATATGAATTCATAAAATTGATATAAATTTATTATATATTATTTATAAGATATACATTGAATGTTTGGAGTCAAGTCAAGGGTTTTCCATCTCACTTTTATTTTAGTTAATACATATTCCATATTATCAAATTAATTTCATTGTGTGGTGTATAAAATTACAATGAATTTATTTGAAAAAAAATTCAAGGAAATTATTCGGATTTAAAAAACCATAGGAGTTTAACTTTTTGGGAGGCATTGATCCAGATTTTTCCCAAGATTTCAGGGATTTCACTGCAATTTAATTTCATTAAGTAATTTTTATTGTTATTCACATAATTTATTTAATAAGGAGTATATATAATACCCCATATGTATGTATATAAAAAATCATCCATAATTATAGGTATTATATGTTTTCACTAGAATTATTTCATTTGACGGGATTTTGTTATAATGTTTCAACGTTGTTAAGGGTTTCTTAACACAACATCTATTTAATAGGTTATAAATATTTTCCATTTACACCATTATGAAATGATTAGTTATTGTTTTATATCTACATTGTTGTTAGTATTTTCAAATATATTTATAGATTAAAATTAGTTACATGTAATCTCTCTATTTATTAACACTAAATTAAATAATATGATATTTGTGAGGGTTATTTTTCATAAATTCCCATTCCATTGGAAACATGATTATGATATGAATATATATTATTTTAGATCAATCCCTGAATGTAATGTATTAATCTCCATATATTGTTCCATATCCATCAGGATCAGAACCCTCTTCACCCATCTCATCACTTGTGCATCTTCAAGTTTAAAATCGTTACCATTGGGGTCCTTATCTAGGCACTCCTCAATGGGATATGAATCATAATTGAATATTGTGGGTCCCATGTTTTTGGTCAATTTTTTTAAAGAAGGATAATATTAATGACTAATATCAGTAGTAGTATATAAGAAGATCCAAGAAGGGATGTTCTCTAGCCATTGCCGGTTGACATTGAAGGGGCCTGAGGCCGCCAGTTGATGGGCTGCATTATTTCATTACCTTTTGGAAAGGGAGATGGTGAAGGAAGAGAAGCTTTGGAACAGCAAGCGGATTCTACTGATGATGAAGCCAAAGGCCATATGTCCAGCTTCATTTTGGTGAATGGCATTGATAACAGAAAGGTAGTCCCACTTGATGATAATATCATCCCATCCAAATTCCACAATAAGCACCATCCTTTCATGAATGGGATAGGCCTCAGAAACTACCAGTTCCTAGAAGGCATGATGTGGTTTATATTTTGATGCAATGATCTGTCACAGATGATTTCAAGATAGGAGGCTGAGAGCAACAGGACCATCCTTGGGGAGAGAAGCGTCCACGTTGAGCGTAAGACTCCATTCCTTTGGGGGGTCCAATGAGGGGGGATGGTGGGGGAAATTCCTAGAAAGAGGTGTCCAATGCGGTCCTTCTAGCCCTCAATCCATGAAGTGGCTCGTTCAATCCAGAACTCGGGAGGCTGATGGACATGGTGGGAAATAGAATCATTGTGCCGAACCCAAATGATCCAGGCTAGGGTGCAACGAGCGCTTGCATGAGATGATGAAAGAGAGGAGCACCAGCGCATCAAAAGATCAGGGAGGTCAGAGGAAATGTCCAGAGAATCGTCTGATGTCGAGCCCCATTTATTCCAAATTTCCTTGGCTTCCGGGCAGTGCATGATGGCGTGCCAAGGCATTTCATGAATATTTGGGAAAAAAGGGCATGAATCAGCACTGGCCATATGTCGGTAAAAAGGAGGCTCATAGTAGGAAGGGTTCCCATGCACACCTGCAATGAAAATTGTCAAATTTTTTTGGGGGATGTTGAGCTTCCAAAGCACTTTCCATGGTCCCTTATCAGGGTCGCCAGAGTGAATGATAAGAGCAAGTCTGTACCCGGATCTCACCATGTACTCGCCTGAAGAATCATGTGTCCGAAAAATATGGTTGAGTCCTGCATTAGGGACCCATGGGATGCTCAAGATAATTCTATGGTCTCTTTTATTAAACCATGCCTAGATCATTTCCACACACCATCTCAGACCTTGGTATAAAAAGAGGCATTTTACTATGGTGTCTTCCAGACTAGGTTGGGCGGGGGATGTGGCTCACATACCATCCTCTGTGTCCATATTTGGTGGATAGGTGAATAGATGATTGTTTTTTATAAATTGAGTTGTGAGAAGTAGATAATATCATTAATAGTCTCTAGAGGCATCATTTGGTATGAAAAAACCTTTAACATATTTGTCAGGAATTTTGTTGATTTTTTGGAGCTTTAACATCAAGTGGTAGTGTCAGTGTTCCTCTTGTCATCATTGAAACATTTTCTCATATCATGGGATAATTTTGAAAATTTATAGACAGGGGAGGATTGGAACTATGGATAATAGGGGATATTTTATACCATGTGGTCTTAGGACTTTGATATTGGATTAGAATCATGTCTAGTGGCTGTGTGGGTTATGTTTTTGAGGATTCCCCTCCCACTAAAAATCCAATAATGCTACAATTTGTAAGAATAAAAATTTGTAAATTTTTTTTCTCTAATTAAAATATTTTGTTCTTGCAATAGTATTAAACTCTATGTATCTTAGTGGAAATAGCTCGTAAGAAGAATCTTCTGTTGTGGTTACTAACCAAGGTAGGTATAATTTCTCTAGGTGGATGAATTTTAATTTTTAGTCAGTTCTACATTTTTTTCCATGTGTTTTGGTAATGTACACTATATTAATTTTAATTAAAAGAAAGTCATATGATAATTTAGGTCATAAATTTCTTATTTGTACAGATGATGTTGTTTTACCTTCATGGTATCCTTCATCATCAAGGTTGGAGCGATAGGATTTGGATCTAACTCTATCACCTCTTCTTTTGGGATTAGTGATTGTTTAAAATGGTCATTATATAACTGATTCTCTAGAGTATTTTCAAGTCTTTTTTCCATTGTGAACTCCAATTATGGATTTTTAGCATCAACTAGGGTTGTTTTTGGATCTAGTGGTAACTAACCAGAATCTAGACATGAGTTCAATTGATGGTATAACAGTCAGATTTTCATTTTTTATGATAGATTTTATCGCACATGGTTACTACATTCCAAGAAAATATAGGGGACTATTAAAATGTTCGAGTGCCTATAATTTCATAATTTTTAGGAAATAGATGATTAGATTAGGGGGATAATTCATGTTTCTTCATGTTGTACCCACCTAAAATAATCTATTCTACAACATGTAATAGAAGACATGAGTCCATCCATAATGCAAAGGGGAGTTCTAAATAAAATAATTACCTCCTAGAATTCACTAAAAATGAAGATACTAAAATAATGGTACCTAGAGGGAGTGTCTTGGTCCCAATTTTATGTGTCTCATTCTCCAATTAGTCATTGCAAATAGAAGCCTCCTCGGTCCTTAGTGACTTTTAATACCTTAAAACCTAATGATTACGAGACTTTATAATAGTATCTTTAAGAAGATTCAGTAATATGTTGTTTCTATAATATTGTGGAAGAATGAAAATATGTTGTTTGAAAGAACAGTCATTTGAGTAGTGGGTAAATTATTAATGGAATGGCAAGAGAGGCTGCACATTACGGATCAATAATAATGATAATCAGGCTTTGATGAATCCATACTTCTCCCCTGTCTAATTTTTAAAATCATAAAGTTGAATGATTAGGGGTTGAAGATGTGGGTGAAGAGTAATTTTTTTTACAAGTTATTCGATGCATTGTAATGTTTCCATTGTAGTTATTTTAGCACCTAAATAGAAGACTGGGAGAATTATTTCCTTCTTAAAAGTAATGGGTTTTAATTAATGTGTTCAAGAAAGTGAACACAATACTAAAATTTCACCTTTTTTCAATGAGGAAACTTCAATGGTTTTTTTAATAAACTACAAATTATCAGATAATTAAAATTAAAATAAGGTAATGTTATTTAATATTATCATTGTTGTATTATAGTTGTAAGGTGATAGAAATATGGTCTTTATGGGGTTAACATGGATCCAATTATCTTGTCCTGCATACATGGTTTGTTTGGGGGGATTGAAAAATGATTGTTGGTTATTTTTGGGAATTTATTGGTGTTTGATTCATCCTTTCCATAACAAAAAACATTCAGGATTATATGAAAACAATATTACAACTAGATTTTGGATTCTCGGGAAGTAAGCTTACATGGTGTAACAATCAAAAGGCAGTCAAAAGAATGTTGTATATATTAGACATGTGTTTATTGTACCTGAAATTGATGGATTAATTTTATCAGGATTTTATCTCGTATCTACCTAGATTTCTATAGAACCATTATCCAATCTTGATTAAACTTAATAGTGAACATTAGAGAAGTAATATGTTCTTTTATACTATTAGTCAATAGTGATGGGATAATTTTACACCAGAGGATGATGAGTCTTGGATCCAAATAGAAGGGGGAAATTCCTGGAAGAGGATGATGTAACGTATATCTTCCCTTGGAATGGATCTTCAAAAATGGGCAATCAATGGTGTATAAAATGATCTCATACTAGAGGGATTATGGGAATGTATTGATCATATAGAAACATATATGGAATATGAATGGGATGAAAATTTATTCATAATAGTAGAAAATAAGAAAACAATTCTATTAGTGAATCATCTGGAGGTGGAGAGGGTCTACAAGAAAAAGCCTCGGACAGTTTGGTTGAAGGATGGGGATATTAGTACTTCTTTGTCTTTTTTCAGGCCTTTTATAATGAGAAATGAGTCTCCAAGAGAATCAACCTCAAACGTGGTGATGGTTCATTCACATAGGTTTTGGAGATTGTAGACCATCTAGAACTAAATAATTTTAGTGGGTTTTTATTATATTCCATTATTGACTATGAAGAGGGTATGGTATAGAATTTGATAGATTTATTAAATCTATTACTATAATGATTTAGGAAATGGAATAAATTTCTTTGGCTGTTGTACCTGAGGAGGAAGAGCTAAATGAATCTATTTTCATAATGATGAGGGTGACATCCCCTAGTCCAAATCGGTTCCCCTATAGATTTTTTCTTAGTGTATGGTATATTCAAAAATAATATGTAAAGGGGGTAGTGAATGCTTATTTTAATGGTGGGAAGATTAACAGTGATGTTTGTCCCTTCAAGGATATCTTGATCCCCAATGTGATGGATCATATTGATTTGAACCAATACATACCAATTTTTATATGTATATTTTAATATAAAATCATACTAGTATTATTAATTTGTGGCCCAGTCATATGTTTCCCAAAATCATTTCGATGGAGTAACCTTGATTTGTGATTAAGAGAAGCATACAAGCTAAAATTGGAATCTCCACAGGAATTGTGGAGGATATAAGTAAAATGACAATGTGGTAAAATGGAATGATCAAGGTGGAAATGGAAAAAGGCTTATGATAGAGTGTAATGTAATTTCATTAAAATAGTTATTAAGACATTTTGTTTTCATGAGTGGTTTTATTACCTATGTTTTTTTTGTTTTTTTGTTTCACAATGGACCATTATATCACAATTGGGTAAAGGATTTTGATTTTTTTAAAATAGTGAGAAATGTTAGGAAAGGGGATCATTCATCCTCTATATATTATATCATGGATTAATAGGTGCTCACAAAGAATCTACAATTTTGCATGGAGTAAACGAAAACTATTCCATAAAAGAAATAATTTTGGAGTTTCATGGGGTATCATTTGATGTTTGGTGGTGATATATTATTTTTATTGAATAGAATACAAATGTTTATTAGAATATTTATTGAAATTATGGAGAAATACTTCATGTTATGTGGAAAAAGTACCAATACAATAAAAGGAAATGTATATATCTCTTATAAATTCACCGTTAGACAAAACAACCTCATTTTCGAGAAGCTTTGAATTCAAAGGAATCATCTTCAAATGGTTTATTTGGGGTCTCCCATATCAAATTAAAGAATAAAATAGGTGATGAATGATAAAATTATCAATCGGGTCACAAGTAAAATATGTAATTGTAAGAATATATTCTTTTCATTTAGAGTGAGGATTACACTTATCAAAAGTGTTCTCGCATCTATTCCAATCCATATTTTTTCAATAACCAGACATCAAAAATTTAAAATTAGAATAATTTAAAATATTTTAAATTCATTCTTATTTGTGGAAAATCAAACAAGTTGATTCCATTAGGCATCATGGAAGTGAATTTAAAAACCAGGGAATAAAGAGGTATCACATTGCAAATAATGACAACAAAAATGAATGAAATGATAAGATAGTTTTATTGGGATGTAATTAAGTGTATATTATTATGATCCACATTTATGAAGGATATATATAGAGGTGACTCGAGGGGATGGTTGTATTAAAATTGGAGGCCTTCAGGCCTACCATGGGGTTTTTTTAAACGCATGAAAGTGATCTAGAATGAGAAATTATGAATTATGGGATGAATAGATATATATTTTTTAGAATAAAATTGGGAAGGAGATAGTCATAGATTCCCAAGGTGTCCAGTGCCAAATATAACATTGAGGGATGCATGAATTCTTTCAGACATCCTCAAACCCATTTTAAATAATTAACATTCAAATGTTTATGACAATATTATGATTAATGAGAAGCCAAATAGTTGTGTTTTTGTGATATCAAACATAGGTAATTTAAATGGAAGGGTATAAATTGAAATGATACATCTAATAGGTGAGAATGATAATTAGGCTACATGATTGTGGTGAAAATAGATTCTCGGTAATATGAATTTAGTAGTATAGAGAATAAAAAATAATTCCTTATTAATATATGATCATGTACAAAAGAATGGGGTGAATCTAGAACCAAGATGTCAATTCTATAGCGAGTCAATTCTGGAAAAAAAATATAGCAGATCTTCATCCAAGGTGAGTGGGTGATAGAAAAATAGAAATTCTTGAGATAAGTATTGAATGTTTATGGTGAAGGCATGTAGGTTCAAGGTATTCATGAAAACTAGTTTAATGGAATCAAACAAAAAGGCCCATATAGAATGGATCAATCCCTAGATTTCCCAACTATATGTTGGATTCTATGGGACACCTTAAAATTAGATAGAGGTGCGAAGAATCATCCATTGATATTATTTATGGTACTTGTTATGATGTTATTTGGAAAAATGGTTAACCTGATTAAGGATGGTATGGATTAATTACTTTTTATGAGATTTCTCCTGGGCATGTGTAATAGTTTTAGTGATAGAAGACTTGATGTCCAGGACTAATGGGAATGGTGGAACCCACCATACGTGGGACATAAATATAATTTTGTTATATCATGTATGGAAGGAATGATGAACGCACGAGTTATAATAAGAGATAGTAGGGGATCAATGCTATTGGGATTTATTTGATACTATGGTCCAGGTAATTCTATTGGGGAAGAGGCACATGCTCTTTTCACAATTCATCATATTTCAATTAATGAAGTAGAATCAGACAATATAGTGTTGGTTGAAATTCTTAAAAAGAAGTATGTTGTTCTAGATAAGTTCTTAGTATTCATTAGATGATCTATGAATTTCATCAATCCAGGAATTCATGTCGGACACAACTGGATATGAAAAGACAATGTGATATATTCTCTAGCCAACAAGGACATGATCGAATAGAGAATAGTTTTATTCTCACCATAAGAGCTTTACCAGATTTTTTTAATAATTTTTTGTGGATATGTTCTAGGCCCCCATCATTTTTGGTCTACCAGGGAATGGGGATTATGTAGATCTTGAATGTATTTTACCAATAAAATAAATAATAAATAATATATATATATATATATATATATTATTTTATGAGGTTAAAAAAATTTCCCAAGAATTTTTCTACCATGAATATATTTATATTCATGATATTTCATTAATCTATTTCTGTTCTTCTTTCATAATAATTGAAATTGAAAAGTTACTAATGTGAAATGTATTTAAGGTACAATACCGATTATTTTATGGAATGTTTATGTTCAAGGTTCCTTTGTATTAAAATAATGTGACCGTATTATCTCTATAAACATATATTTTCTTCTCCTATGTTTATGAATGACGTTTACATGTTTAACATCCATTTCCCACTAATTTATTAAGGAAATATCAATGACGATTATTATATGTGATATTGATATTTTATTCTCTTTTAGATTAGGAATCTGTCTCTTTCATAATCATGTTTTCAAAAATTATTTCCAAAATGATATTTTATAAAACTAAATTCTTTCCTAAATATAAATTACTTTTCTATTACAAACATTTATATTTTATTGATAGAAACATCATATCATTTTTCAAATTGGCCAATTTCGACTCCCATTGAAAAATATGTGAAATGAATGTTTACTTTTATAATTTACATAATGAAATAATTTATCCACTATTAAGACGATAATTTTAATTGAATATCCCATTCTATGATTTAATTTTTTAATAAATAAATGAATATTCATAATATTTTTTGAAAATATAGTTAACAATAGTGATTTTCAAATTGAAAATATTATTTTCCTCAGGAATGATTAAATTATATTTTAATGGTAAATCAATTCATCATCATCAGAATCTCGTTATGTTACTTATGATCCACTGTGATTATGATGTATTGATACCATCATCATTATTTCTATGAATGAATTTAAATTATTTTAAGGATATTATAATAGAACATTATTTTTTCCTATAGGTTAATCATGTTATTAAAGGATTAACCATTCTTTTATGAGCATTATAATCAAATGAAATCATTGTTTTCTTCATTCATATTGTGATTATTGTAAATTTTTAAGATGTAGGGTGGTTTCATTACATACCATTTAGGGGTGGTTATGTTCGAAAGCAATGGTGGGTGGTTTCAATATAAACCAATGATTAGAGGGTATGTGATATCCATTGAATGCACTAGGTATTGAAGTCAATAGTATAGTTTTTTATTAATAACAATGATTATAATATTTTTATTGTAATTATTTCCTATTATAAATACATGTTATCTATGATTTTTTTGGGTTTTATGGAAATATTTTTATTTCTAATGGAATGGAAACAAGTTTTTGTTTAATTAATTGTATTTATTTCATCCAATTTATGTTAATATATGGGTATCTAATGATTCCAGTGATCATGATTTACAAAACATGGCCATAATTATTGCTTTATATGACTCATACCATTTTTAAATTCTATCATAATGATTCCATATTTTTTATCCTATTATATATTAGTATGATTTACCTTATGTTATGCAGATGAAATTTGAGCCCATTCTTCTCTTAGTTCATTATGAAATGATTATTGAAAATGATTTTAAAAAATTAAATTCTATGAATGATTCTAATTTTAATAATTTCATCAGATATATTGAATACTTAATATGGAATATGAAAAAAATGGTTCAGTGGGAGATAATTTTCATCTTTATGAAAAACTATTTTATACATTCATGTTATTAAGAGTTTTTCCCAATACTCTGAAATTCATAACAAAAAATCCCCATGCATTTGTAAGTGATATATTATTTCATTATTTTTTTAGTATTTTTTTATTATATTTTTATTGTTTAGATTTATCAATATATAAATTTAAGAAGCATGATTATTGCAACAGATTTCAGATTGTGGGTTCAATGATATTATAAAAAAAATTTATGTACAAACTAATTCAACATAAAGTAATCAACATTATATTAGTAGTAAAAATATATATATTTAAAACAATCCCTTAAAAATCAAAATTACAGAATAACTTCAATAATTCCCCTTTATTTATTTTTTGATTAATGAATTGATATTGAATGAACATTTACAAATAAATATTTTAAAATTAGGGAATTTATTTATTTGTAACTAAAATCAAAAAATTATTATGGAATTTTTTTCTATAAAAGTGTATCTTCATAAAATATTAAACATTATTATTTTTTTCCAAAAAAATAACAACAAAATTGGTGTTAATATATTATTGATAATAAAGATATGTTCTATTCACTATATATTAAATATCATCAAATAAATTACATAAAATATAATTTTAGAAACATTGATTTTTAATGAATAAACTAGTCTTATTATTTTTTAATAAAAACTAATTAAATATTATCAATTAATTAGTATCAAAAAGTAATATTATTCCATTTATCTTATTATTTCCTAATATGGACACCACAATATCTACCTTTTAATTAAATGTATAAATTTTAAAGGTTTCAAAATGTTTCCTAATTTATTTTGGTTAAGTGTTTTGTGTGCGGAAATCTATTCAACATGTTAAATTTTAATGGAATAATATTATAATTATTGGGGTGGTAAATATTTTATATTGTGGATATGAATATAAGAAGTGGAGAGGAATGTTGGGGTTTGGGAATACATTCCCCCAGTATCATGACATCATTTTTATTTGCTATAGGTAGCCACGAAAGATAGAAATGAGATTAAGGAAAATATAAAAATGATCCTAATCATAATATCCCCATGATGTCTCATGAATGTAAATATTGTGGTTCATCATCGAACTGAAATTATTGTGAGGATAAAGAGGATAATTTCTAACATATTTTTCCAATATATTTTTTACAAAAATAAAACTACGTATTATTTATCATATTAGTGTAATTTATCATCATTGTGATGGTGTAGAGGTGTTACCTATAGTATTACATGGTACTACTTGTATCTGATTCTTTGAAACTCAAATATATTACTAGTCATGCAATATTAAAAGTGTATGTTGTAAGATGGTTGGTTATGAGAAATTATTTTTTCAACCATTTCAGATATCAAATTGTGAAAAGAGAAATAATTACTACTTTCACAACACCACAACTGATCTTTTGATGTCAATATTAAATATATATTTATTAATAAATATATTTTCACCATCCATGAAACATTACATATATAAATAATATATTTTTATGGTGTTTTTGGAATCCAATCATAATAATGTATGGAATCATATAGAATTTAAAAGTTGGCTATTTTGTTTTAATCATCTCATCATCGAATGAATTCGTTACTTACTCCAATCAACCAAAAGGATCTATTTACTAAGTCAAATACTACTAATTTCTCATTATAGGAAAGGTTCTATCTCTATAGATATCAATGTACGTTTTGAATATCAAGGGTGACACAGAGATATTAATAAGATTGATCGAAGGAGAATATTCCATTAGAAAGGATGTGTTTATATCATATATTGATTAATTATGAGGTTTTACTGTTGAATTACCTTTATATACGTTTCTTTTCCACTTCCCAAATTCACTAAATAACACCCAAATACATTGTATAATACATCCATATCCCTTGTATATCTATTCTCGTATAATATTTTCATTTTCACTACACAATACAAGGTGGTATCTCTAATTAGTATAAATGACAAGGAGAAGATTAGTGAAGTTAATAACACCCCTAATCAACTTCATCATCTATCCATACAAACAATAACAAAAATTACATGTTTATCTCTAATATTTTATTTCCACCCCATTATAAGTCTTTCAAAATATCAAAAATTGATTGAACCTATTCGGCAATTGTTAGAAAATTTAACCATAAATGAAAAGAGATTCTATAAAGTCCTATAAACTTGATGTATCAAGGGAATCTCTCTAAAATTAAAAGATAAAAATGTAATGTTCACTATTGTATATGAATTCCATTTTCGTGAGTGAAATGCTCACTAGCCATGAAATAATAAATTATGAAAAATCAAAAGTCATAGATACTTCTGGGCAATATTGATTCAAATTTTTAGGGAGTTCACGAAAGTTTCTATAATTTGTATATATGTACCACATTCATTCATCAACCCACATAACTTCTATAGATCCATAGATACTATTTTCCATCATTCATATAGGGAATCAACGTTAGGAGGCCATATCTCTCAACTTCAAATTAAGAAATACATTAATATCCTTATTTCTAGTGATTTTTATCAAAGTTGTCTTATGCTATTTAACACAAGGAAGTCATGAAAATATCCTTCATCAACATAATGACCTAAAATATTATTACCATATTTTGTTTCTCTCCAAACATGTATATGATCAACATCACAAATTTATACACATATGAGTTGAAAATGTTTTATTATAAATGAATAATTTAGATCAACCTCACATCCCACTACCAAAAAATATAGAAATGAGAGACATATGGTAAAAAAAATTATTTTACAACCTTTACATATTAGTAAAAAAATAAAATATTTATTTTAAAAATAAAATATTTCATTTATGGTATAGTTACCACACCATAATCCATATTCCAATCCAGGAGACAACATATTTTCATATAGAAAATATATTGGTATTTTTAACCTTGAGATTCACTAGGAGGGTAGGGGTGAATTTTGGAATCATTATTTTTTATAATAGAAATTTACCATAGGTTTATAAGTTCTCATGAAACCTAACTAATTTTGTTCCACATTAACTAATCCTATGAATATAGAAACCGAAAAAATAGAATATTAGTTTTTTAACCACTAAGGCCTTTCCAGAGGAGTGTACACTAGTGATGTTTCATTTATATCTTATCCCACTATTAATTAGTCATTTCTATAGAATAATAATTGTATTATATAGTAAATTAGTGTTATTTGAACTAAATTTTCAATTATTTTATGTAGAAAACATCATATCTCGAATCACTGTCATCAAATCTGTTTTTCCCAAATCATGATGATAGTTTTCCCATGTCTCGGGTCTCTCCTACCACAGCTTCACCCTAGTTGATGGATTCGACCATGTATGTTACTCCCATGTCATTGGATTAGCTCAAGTCGTAGGATTTATGCGATTTAGCTTCACCCACCTCAAAGTGACCTTACTCCATTTCTATGGAAATTTCACCCAGGTAGGTTATCCATACATCCATCAATATTCCTTATTTTTTAATCCCATTTCACCCAAATACATCACCAAAATAAATTTCCCATATTCTTCACCTAGATTATTCATTTGTATAATTTAATAAGATCATTTTTACAATGATGTTTTATGAAGGAGCCCCTTAATCCTTACCCAAATTTACATTTACCAAAAATTAGTGGAAAATATGGGTATTTATCGGAAAAGATAATATTTAATTCCTCTCTTTAATAATGTAAAATATGGCATGTCATGTTTACACACCCACTAGTTTTGTGCCTCCATACTTCTTGTGAATCCCAAACCTATATAATATAAGGTCATACACTTCCAAGGCTCCTGAACTATTCTGTTTTACTTATGCACGAGGCTTGATTTTTACTGACATAAATGAAACTATAGACTCTATAATTTTTATGAAAATTGAATTTAATAATCCCTCTAATTTCTTGACAATTTTCTTCGGAAAACAGTACAAATATATTTCACAATACAATGTCTCCCCTGGTTATCAAGATGCATTAGAAACCTAGAAATAGATTAAAATCCAACTAAACATTAATCTCTATAAACAATAATCATAGTTACAATTTCATTCATTTAGGTTAAACAATCATCGATTCATATTTATACAAGTAATCAATTTTATGAGGAGAAAAATTCATAGAATTTTCTAGATGATTAAGAATAACTCAATGAGAACAGGTTATGTACAGTGAATATTCATGAAATAGATTAGAACAAAACTGAATTTTTTAATTCCGATTCAGTCCTCTTATGAATTTATTTTTAATTATATGAATATAAATACATCCATTGAATAAGAACTATATAGGGAATTATTTTGTTTACAGTAAACATTTTGACATAAAAACTGCTCGAACTAGAAAAATGTTCAAGTCATAATATGGGACTCACATTGTATTAGTTTTAAAAACCCTTTCATTAAAATATGGGGTTTTCCTTGATCAATACTATTAACAAATGAAATTATTTTTTGGGAAGTTCCATATAAATGAAAAACAACTAACATAGGGGTCCACATTTCGTGAATTTAAACATTGAAACATCTACATCTATATTTTATAGCATTGAACAATTTTCCATCCCGTATGATCATAAAAATTGTAATGTTTATTATTTCATGGTGATGTAATCAAATTCAAGAATATTTATATTTACATTATATTCCACAAAATTGGGATCACTGTCTAAGAAAAAATGATAAAATTGAATTCATGCTTGTATAATCATTATCAATAGAGGGTTTTTCTAGCATATCCATCTGTGCCTTGATTCTAGACATTAGTGTGTAAATAAGTTTTTGGAGATTATTATACCCAAATTATAATTCAATTAAAATCCCTATTTAATCGTGATATTTTGGCCCAATAATTAACAAAGTGGTTACCTTAGAGGGGTTTCTATTGAGAGAAACCCATCTAATTTTGTTATATAGATCCTATAAAATATATTTACATGGATAGTTAATTATCTAATGGAATTATACTATAGAAAATTCTCATTCTCTTTACAAGACCAATAAATTTAGAATATTGTTGTACTTGTAGCATGGTGTTAAACAAAACAACCTATAGTCTGTCATGAATTACATGAAGCAACCTAGGTTGGTGTTTTTTGTGAGACATAATGTCCCCTAAATATGATAATTATATACATATATACCCTCAGTATATAGTTCTTTATCCATATACCAATTATATGATAAACAAAATTTCCCCCCACATTCATGAATTTTCACCCTAGTTCCAAATCATATACAATTTAATAGCCTAACTTGTTCTCTAATTTCTATGACTATAAACATTTTATATGGGTATATTTTATATGACATAGATCAAATATTTATCTCCCATATTTGACAGAATGATCTACATAGATGGAAAATGTTCATTATCTAAGAATGGAATGGTAATGTATATATTTCCATCTAAAATGTTATAGTCAGCCAAAAAATAACTATAGAAATTTCTATTAAAAAAATTGATTTATTCCTTCTTATTGAGGCTATGTGGTCACTCATAGATCCTCCATGAGAGGCCCAAACAATAACATCCATCATATTTACTCAACTTTATTCCTAATTCTTGGGGTCTCTCTAATCATGTATTTTTTTCTTTAATAGGCCATACACAATGAGAATTTTATGAAATTCTTATTTATCGATTCATCATAATTTAATATAAATAATTATATAAAAACTACTAGATCGATCCACATAATATAGTAAATTCCAAACCATTCTAATGTATCTAAGCAACGGATCACTAGTTTATTAAATATAAAATTTACTTTTCTATATTCATGAGTTAGATCTACAAAAAAACATCATATAATGAAACTAATCTTACTACCCTAAAAAACATAGAAACTATGTCTTAATGACATTAAATTAACATTCATGACATATAGTCCAATTTAGAAGACATAAAAAATTATAATTCATTACCCTTATGATATTAAACTACCCGATGTGACACATACCATTTGATATTAAATCATAATTTCTCCCTTAACAAACAATTTTGATTTGTAGTAGTCAAGATTCCTTATGTGTATGTTCCCTCCCCATAAGGGAGTTCTATTTTATTAGATATATTATTGATAATGTTAAATTTTTCTATACTAGTATCAAGACTCACCAGACCTGGGAATACTATAACTAACCTGTATATATTACCATTATATGTGTCTTGTTTCATTTATCAGTATGTAAATTGTTTTTATAGAAATTCATATTCTTAGTCACAAAAAATGTCATGATTGTTTCACTCATGATGATTGTGTTCATAGCCATTCATGTCGGGTTACATATGATCAACTAAAACTATATTGATTCCACCAAATCATTTCCATTAACAAAAGTTAGATACATATATATACGTATTAAATAACTATGAGTGAAATGATGCTTTTCATTCTAGGATACATAATGAAACTCAGATTTTTTATTTTGATTCTAGTAACAAATCTTTTCTAATTTAATCTAGTGGAATAGTGTATTATCAACTGAAGTGGGGATCATAAATTTCCTTACTACGTGATGATAAATTCCATCCTAAATGTCTTCATTATTTGACCATAAAATTCAAAACATCATTGTCCTCATACAATTATGTTCAACATTGCACCATTTGGAGTAATATATATAACATCCTATATTTCATAGGATATTATTTTGGTGAGAAATATTATTCCTATAATATATTTGGATTCATATTCAAATTACTTTTTTGTGTTATCCTATATACAATAGTTTTTAATAAGAAAAAGATATTCATATTTTCTCATAAGAATCATAATTTTTGGAGTCCCCATGTTTGTATATGACTATTCATCAGGGTATTTACATATATACAACCAAGAGTATTGTTATCATTCCAATCACAAAAAATATATAAAAATTCCCCTCTCATTAAATTATACTAGAATAGTGGAAGATGTATCCTGTTTTTATAAATATATGTCTCCAAATTTCTAATATTTTTTGAAACATAGTGATGTGTAAACAATATATATTGGATCAGGGAAAAATCCAATATCTCAATTTATTCCCATTAATAAACCCCAAATATTACAGTCATAATTAAGTATATATTTAATTATTCCCATCACCATTCGAATACTACATTCACATGAATCACACTTCATGCCTTTAATTGTTTCAAATAAGTATAATTCATTATTAGATAATGAAACATCCTAACCGAAACCAATGGGTTCAATTCAAAGTGTTTTTTGACCTCAATCATGCCTCAACTTTTGAATGAGACTATGTTTGATAGTAATAAAACTATACCCTCAATATAATTTAATTGATAAAATAAATAATCGTTGTAATTAAAATTTATAGTAAATGAAGATACTAAATATGGGAAATAAGTGTTAATAAAAAATAAAACAATAAAGATGAATACATGGTATGGGTAAAGTTATTATTAAACCTAATGACAGACATACCACTTGATATCCATATAAAAATATCATTATCATACTTCTAAACATTATTAATTGTGAACAATTGGTACCATTACCTCTAAAAAACCCTATAGATGAATTATAAAACCTCACCAAAATTCCCCTATAGGTTGTGAGCCCAAGACTCTATAGGGAACCACCAATGACCCCTATAGGCATTTATCTAGACATAAAATAGAATTAAAATTTCAAAAAATTTATAGATATAGAATATATATAAAATATACAGTTAGAGGACGCATAATGGGTCCCCGTAGATCAGCTTTAAATGTATCATCACCAAGAAATGAGAAAAAAACCTTCTTTGGAACCATTATATTTTAATATTGTAAAAATGAATAACATAACCACCTCAGTGGAATACAACAAACATTTTGAAAATTCCTCCAATAGGGATAGTCAATGTACACATTTACATAAACTCCAGGACATATCTATCATTTCGATATCCAAAATCATTCATCAAATCTCGTAGGCCCACCAAATCATAGTATATCTTTACTTAAAAGACATCTCAAAGAATCTAAGACATCCCTCAAGATGGAATTATCCAAACACATGTTATCCCAAGGTGAGTAAATAAAAAATTAGTTTATAGTCCCGGACAAGTGTTAAGATTCACATGTCATGAAAATAATGACCAAGACATGTGTATTATGTGACAAGTTTTTAAAATAGTCCAAATAGTCATGACCAATAATTGACGATAGAAATATAAAATATATGATTAAAAGAAATTTATTGGATCTAAAATCATTTAAAATCAAAATGTATCATTTTCATCACATTAATCCATATGAAAGTTACTCACCCATAGGTCAACTTGTTTCAAAATAATCACAATCGATGGGAAATAAAAAATATATATATATGAAAAAGGTATAATAATAATCATAGGCCCTAACGAAGAAATAATATAACAAGATAAGTATACATTGACACACACAACATGAACTCAAGAATTATATGTAGTTCTCCATGAGATACACAAAAAAAATAATGCCAAAAAACCTTATAGGATAGATTCAACGTAAAGGAATTCCAAACTCATGTTATAGAGGTGTTCATAATGGATTATCCATTATGACTTCACCCAAAATCTATTCAAATAAAAAATAGTATAAGCTAAGATTCAACAAACACGTAAGATAGGTCACTAAAAAACTCCATAATAGTTGATAAATGCTCTATATTGAGGATGTTTAGGAATTTCAGGGGTCTCCATTTAGTTTTTCATGTTCTGTGGCATGTAGATGTGGATAAGGAATCCAAAATAGAATAGAGTATGACAATACATCACCTATTTTTCTTTGAGAGAACAGTGTAAGGCATGTATGGTAACTATTTTATAATACCGGGTAATCATAATTACGTGAGGATTGATGTATAATATATCAATGTTTATACTCAATCTAATATAGCATATAGTGAATTCTATTCCCTGGATACATTTAAATATTTATTTTAAACTCTATAACTATGAAAATAAAGGATTTTAAAATATATTTTTAGTGTTCAACCTCCATGTTGAAAACCCTTCATTAAAATAAAATTAACAATTTAATAATCCATTATAATACTTAATCACCAATTAACTAATGGATTCCCGTATTTTTTAATGTGAAATCTTATTTTAAGGTCATAATCACCCTAAGACCAATGGGGTATCCCAAAACAAGTAGTATATGACCTAATTAAGAGAAATCAATTCCTGAAGACTTGTTCCATGTGCCCAACATCACTTGATTTCTGATTCAACAGTGAATCTTTCCATGTGGGGTGGTTTGAGACAACATTTCATAGTGTTAGAGGAAAACCCTTTTCAATGGAAGGATATAATTAAACTCTAAATAACCCTATCACCACAGTCAATTCCATATTTTTTCGGCATTTTCTTTGTCTCTACAACACTATTACGCCACAAATATATTAATCATAGAGCAGACTACCCTTGTATGGCATGGATATGAGAGATGTGATGTGTTACCACTATTTTCGTTAGAAATCACACCTAATTCCCAAAAACAACCCAAGGACACTATTGATTCATATAAATTCTCCATAAACCAACTAACAACTACCAAAAAATGATTATTTGCAAAATGGGGGAGATAAGTAAATGGATTTTATAGAGGAAAGAATTATAAATGTTATATTTATACCCATCCAAGGACATCTCATCCTCAATAATTATCTCAGCCGCTATTCATTTAACCATCCCAAACTATGGAGTGTTCTACTCGGTCACTCAAATTTTATGGATAAATTATATAAAACCATCAATTATCTACTCCAAGATGCCTATAGGAAACATGATTCGACTAGTTTATTGAACTCATTTTGTTTTTTACTAACTTTGGGGTTATGATCAAGTACCTATAACCTGATTCTCTGATTTCCAATCCTACTACTACTTCAAATTCCTTTTATTTCCACACTAGAGAAATTTATTATAATAACTTTTACAATCATTATAGAAGGTCCCCAATATATAGTTATAGAATCTATAAAAACAAGCCCCTCTTATGGGGTTGAGGAACCCATTCCCTAATCCATATAATTACCACCACCCTAGAAACCCTTATATTTTTCTATCATCTTTTTCTCATGATTAGTCATTAGGAAATTATTGGACAAGGCATATATTGGTCCACTAAAAGTTAGATGAATACTAAAAGATATTCCTTCTATCATGACCTTCAATATCTTTAATGATTTATGAATAACTAAAATTTAGGTTTCCATATGAAAATTCATCACTTATACACTCATCTCTATGAAAAGTAAAATTTCAAACCTCATTTCCATATTTGTTCCACTACCCTCTAGTGGATTATCAAATTCAACAAACCCAGTGAAGCATTCAAAATTGGAATACCCAATCATAATAAATTTTTAGAGATGCATAAAATAATTACCATGATCTATTTTTTTATTATTTGTAATTAATTACCTTAAAAATTGTTTATTTATGGTTCCAAAGTACATCAATCTAGTGTACAAGCGTAAAAATTTACAATACAATATTTTCAAGCTTCCCCGTGAAGCATTATGGACTCAATAGTAACCTTTTGATATTCTAGGTTCTTTATAATAATGAGGATCCTCTCAATGATCCATGTCTAGTATTCTACACAATGAGCGCCTCTAGTTCCCATGAAAGATAATGGATTCTAGTGCTAGATGTCCCATATATAGACAACCATATTCATGGAAACTCTCTAACCATGAAAATAAATAATATGAAAATTTCATGATTGAATGAATTGTGTATCATGATTCAGGTGTTCTAGTGTAGGAATGTACTGGGAAATATCCTCTTACAAAAAATGGTGTCATTAGTTAATCATGTTCTACCGTAGCTAGCAGTCCTGGAAAACATATCATAGATCGAATACATATATCAATAAGAACATTAGGACCATACAATATCCTAACATATCTATGTGATCACTATAGGTCCTACTATGTGTCATTCTATTACACATCTTTACACCTCCTAATAATATTAATGATCTCAATAACATAACATTTGCCACAATCATCACAAATATACACTAATCAAACTACATTACCTTTTCCATCTAATTAATGAAAAACAATATATATCTCAACAAAATCATGTTATTTAATTTAATAGATACTATGAAAGACAAATATATATATATATACCTGAAATGTGAACCTATGTGTATAATAATTTTTAATTAACTCACAAGAAAAAACCATAAATAATATATCAAGAGCATGTATATATCAGAATATAAAGATAATCAATGGTAACCATGAAACATAATTCCCTACAATATGGATGTGTGTTTATCAAATATTCTATGCAAATCAGATAATGTCACTTTTACGAATCCTATATTCCAACCAACCTATCTATTTTCTATTCTGACTGCACATAATGGAAAAATTAAGGACAAGATATTGAATCCTCGACTACTCAAAAACCATTTTATAATATCCTAACCCAAACTAAAAGGTCTGATCTAGTGTGAAACATGAACATATACATGTATACCTATATTCAAGAGGCTACTGACTACTACTGATGGTCTAATTCTATCAATAGGTAGACTAGACCCATAAAATCATTTCATAGCCCAAATAAATAACCATTGAAAAAAATATCAGTGTACATGTTAAACAAAATATGCATTACGTGTCTTATGGAAATATTGTATTAAACAATATACCAAGGTATGGGTAATGGTATAAACAAATCCATTAACTGTTATCATGTTCGATCACTATCTAGAAACGTAATCATCTTCTAGATCCACCTTCTTAAGACTGCACCATTGGTCAAATTCCCATCACACGATTCACATTCAAGAATTATACATGTTCACCAATATTCCTGAGACTATTGTGATTATAACACTCAGTAGGACACCCCTGTCGAACTGTAACATCATTTCCTAAAATATACTAGTGAAATCCATGATAATACTTCAGGTAAAAATATGAAAAATAATTATAAAATAAGTAGTAACCACCTACTTTGTCCTTATAGACTCACTATACATGCTTCAGAACCATGATATGATATCCATACTACCTTGACACCATGATAGTAGATCATCATTAACTATTCTGACATACCCACCATGACGGATTTCTCCGAACATGTGACACATTCTCCCAATTGGGGTAGTCCATGTCCATTCTATCCTAATGTATATCACGTGCCTATTTAATATATACACCAATGAATGAATCAAATCTCACATTATGTATAATGCATAGAGCATCCCTACTACATGGATAAGCCAAATCATGTTACTCATTCCACCTACTGGAATTGTATAAATACAAATCTACCCAAGTAACACCAAGTCACAGTCGAGTATATAGTCTCAAATTTGCACCAAATCTCAAATGTCATCAAAATTCATTCAAAAAGACGTGTCATATATTACAATATTTCCAAATATTACATACATAAATGTTCAACTATACATGTTAGGAACACATCATATATGATGAAAATACATATAAATGATTCATCATAACATTTAATCATCATGTATCATAGTCATCATAATAATATCTGTGTGAGGAACTATTGCATAGATCAGCAGTGTTCATAATCATCATAATACAAATACCAGAAAACATAGAATTGGTCAACAATTATAATAATCATTTAAATCCATATTCATGATACAAAAGAATAGTTCATATCTATGGATACACAAAACTTCATGTGATCAAGCATTATACATAGGATTCTTATGGACACACACACACACACACCAGCAATCATGACAATAATATATATAAGACATGGGTTAATGTTGAATAATTTATTCTTCATGAAATCAATTTCAATTTCATGGATCATCAATAGTTATTTTTCCCACACTATATCCACACATCAACTTATCCAAGCTCACATTCCAAGAACTATTAAGGTCGGTCCCCAAAAAAACTCAATGAACGATGATAATGCATTGGAATGGTGCTCTTATTAATTTTAGGGGACTCCACAGAACATGTTAGAGGCTGTAGCATAGAGGTTTCTAAAGTAAACCTCCACAGTATAGTATAGGACACCAATAAGAAGTGATGTATTGTAGAGACATCCATGCCACACAGATTTTCTAAATAGTGTAGTATAGGGTAACCACGATTCAAGGAGGTTGAAAAAAGAATAAAATTTTGCTTAAACATGAACTATAGTAGTGTACTATGAGTGAAATAGAAATGATACATGTATATACATATTCTGATCTTTAGTACCATCTTAATAAAAGAGGTATAATTTAATTTTTTTGTTGAAAACATGCATGTTGAAAAGCACTCTATAATTACACATTAATTTTGTAAGAAACGTTTTTAAGACTCAATCATTCTAATACCTACTGATTCCCTAAGTAATTTACATAAAACAAATTTTAAATTCCATAATTACCTAATAACCAATAGGTTGTCATAGACCACGGATTAATTTTTTGACTAAGAGGTTTCATGTCATTAATTTTGTTTCTCTATGCACAACTGCACTAGTTATCTGAATCAGTATAGCGAAGTGTGATGTGATGAGGTCTAAGGATTCATGTTGTTTCTTTTTGGAATAACCCTATATGATGAGAGGCTACAATAAAAACTATTAAGAACCCCGTCACCACAAAAAAATCTTTTTCTGTGTTTCCTTGTGTAAAAAAACTATTATTCTATGGAGATATTCATTATGACCCGACTTTCCCCTCTACGGTACAAAAATATGGGATATGGTATGATACCACTATATTTTCACGTAAGCTCACCAATGTCTAAAAAATCTGTAGGATTAAATTATAGATTCCAATATATCCCAAAAATCACAATAGCCTTTATAAAAAAGTATTAACATAAAACAAGTATGAGAGAGAAGAAAATATAGTTTTTATAATCGAAACAAATCAGAGTGTTTCCTATATTTGCAATGAGTGTACTTATTGATAAAGGGAACCACTAATTTTTGCTGATATCAATGAAATAATATTTGGATCTTATTGGAAGATAAATATTTAATCATTTATAATATGCCCACTAATATATATAAAGCTTTGATAACATTACATGAAAACCTACTATTCAAATATGGCCTACTGTTATCCCTAACATAATAACCTATTATCATATGTCAGTTATTTAAATTCCTTGGGTAATTATTTATAAAATCAACATTCCCCATGTAATAGGTTTTATATGTTATCTCTTTTTCGCCATTTGGTCTTATATATGACATTACATCACCTTTTATTCAATGTTGTGAATCCTTTAAACCCTAGCTATATTTCTCTGGTCAATATGATTTTAATATACTTTAGGAAATATATGTACAACATACCACGTGGAAATACAATAATGGGTTTTCATAGAAATTGTTGGTTTTTTACTCATTCACCTGGAATGTCACATAACATTTGAAAAATTATTCATTTTTAGAAATAAAATGCAAGGAAAAGTAGGTTAAATACCTATAATGGGATACATGAGTAATGGATTATTCCCAAAATGATATTTCTTCATCATTTGATACTTATTAAAAATTTAGTGTCCTTCAAAAAGTGACACATTTCTTATGTGGGAAACTATATGATCGAGGAAAAGATATGCTCTTCTTTATAGATCCCTTAACATAAGAATTAAATTTGCGTATCTTCATATCCCTTATATACATTGGTTCAAACAATTCATGTTTAATGAAAAAGATGTGTCTTTGATGCACTTGATCTCTTTTGATCATTGAATCACTTACTCCATCTGAAATTCTCTTTCAGGATTATACTCATATATTTCCATTCAAATCCTCATATATAGATGTTCATCATAGTGTATGGTCATCATACATGGTCCACTGTATCTATCTAACCCATAACCATAAGAGAGAACAAAAAAAGGGTAATCCCCATGTCATTTTATTATATGGAAACCTTAGTTCATAGACATAGTGTATATGTTATTATATACGGCCTTCCTATATGTGATTGTGTGCACCCACTATGGAGGAAACTAAATCAAAATCCATTATATAATAAAAATAATCCATGTGTAGGGTGATGAAAGGAATTACCATACATATGGAAAGAATATTCCTATAGAGAGAAACATATCTAAAATTTTTTGGATTTCCCCACATTTATTTATTAACGAATGTTGATTAGAGATCTGAGTTGGATTATTTACATATGTTTTTTAAGTTTAATAAATTCTTATGATGGTAAGCCTCTTTAGAACAAAAAATTAAAATGTATTAATAATTTATAAAAGATCGAACTATTAATTTGAATTTTAAAAAATCTGAATCTCTATAAAAAATTAGTATCTATTTAGTTGAAAATGAAAAAATCCACTGAAAACATAGATGTATTACATTCAATTCTATCTCAAGGAAAAAATATAAAGGATTGGTTACTCAAAGAAATAAATATTGGTTTAGAGGTCATATATCTCATCATATTTTTCTTCCTCGGTATTTTGTAACAATTACACTCTAGTGGTGACATCTATTTATGTACTCATTCTATCATCAAATAGTTTATGGCTCTCTACAAATTTTTTTAGTAGTCCTCATATCATGATGGAGGTAGTACACCACTAATGTCTCTCCATTGGTGATGTTTTTTAATGATATATACAGTAATATATGTAATTTTGTATCTAAATACACATGTGTTATATTTAATAATTAATTATAGTAAAAAACTCATGCAGGACATAACCAAAACAAACAAAACATTATTATGTTAAATACAAAAATTAAATTTACAGTTTAAATAATATTATTAAAATAATATGATGTAAGATGAGAAAATAAACATAGAAAACTAAACTAATTTAAAATGTAAATTTTGATTATTTTGTTATTTTATAACTATCAAAACCATGAAGAGTATTGTAAAAAAACAAAACATTAGTAATGTCATTTCAATTTTTAAAAATAATTAAAATATTATTTCTGAAAATTGAATTCATATATGAATAAAATAAAAAAGTTATATTAAGATGATGTATAAGACCCAAATATTCTTTCATTTTGTAACATAAGTGTTAGGAATGTTAACTTGACTATTAAAATGGTAACTACAATGATGTAATAGCAAATTAATATTTTGGAATATTTTGCAATAAAATATAAGAATTTATATATTTTTCATTTAAATTATTATTGTTAAATTCTTCAAAATATGTTGTTGAAACTGTGAAACTATAGTGATATTTTTGGAAACCACATAATTTATATTTTAATTAAAAATAAATTATTTTGAATAGTTTTAAATTTATGAAATATGGTTCTTTTTTTATAAAATGGTTTTTATCAACAATATAAATTTTTATAATTATAATATATATTTCTAATGCTCATAAATTATGTTTTAACGTAACAATTTCTATTATCCAATAAATTATTTTTTATAAATTAATTTTATTATATTTAAGAAAATAAATTGATTAAATTATTTATTTGTAATTGATCAATAAATATATAATTAGTGTGATTGTTTAAGAATTTTTATGAATGGTTAGACTTAAATATAAATTTTGATTCATAGAAAAATATATTATTTTTTATCATATGATGAATAAATTATTTATTACTCAATGGATTATGTAAATAAACGTAATTATATACACAAATTCACTAATATTATATCTAGTAATAATAATCATTGATATTTTTAGTATGGAAAAATAATTGTGATGTAATGATTATTTTTTTAATAAATAACCCTCTCATCCATTTATAAATAAAATACATCAACACCTCAATTCACCTCAATTCATAATCTTCTTAGCTATATTATTCTCATCCATATTATATGATAAATACCATTTATCCTATTACAAGTTTCAATATGATTATTTGTTACAATTAATTTTTTTTTTCTCATACTAATCCTTATTGACAACTAATTTAAATTATTTATTTCCTCATTGTATCTTTTTCATAATAAAATATCAACGAGAATTATGAGATCATATTAAAGATATAAATTTAAATGTTTCAATGTGTTTTTGTGTGAATTTCTATTATAAATAATGTAGTAAATACACTAGGAATCTATAATAATGGGTTTTATTTTATTGGTTTTAGGTTAAAAATTATCATATTTTTTTATTAGGAAACTTGAGATACTATATTTTTAATAAAATAATGATTTAATTATAAATAAAAAATATTTTTTAGAATTCATTGTTATAAACCATATTTATAAATATTTATTAATGAATAAAATTTAAAATTTTGGTAATGTAAATAGTATGTTGTTTCAATGAAATTTAATACCTATCAAAAAAGTATAACTTGATGTAAGCTCTAAATTAGATTCATTGAATCATAATAACCCTAAAAAATGTGGTTTGGGTATTATCTTAATTTCCACTCAATCTACAAAATGTGGTCATACCATCACATTTGGGTTTACAGTCATTCGATATATCCATTGGATATTTTATATTCACTTTTGGAGTCATTATGAAGGATTTTAATACATTATTATAATATTACAAAATTTGTAGATGCAGCATATAACTATTTCTGAAAGAAACTAAATATAACATATTTATATTGATTATTGTTTTAATATTTATTTTAATGTATTGATCTTATTCAAGTGTTGAAATAGATCTAAATGACTATGTATTCTGGTATTTATGTAGGTATAAGATAAATGAATATTTATTTATTGGATTTGGGTTTTAGAACCTAATAAAATATTATACACGGATAACCTAGATTTATATTTATATATTTATTAGATAAAATATAAAATTCATTTATGTGATGTTCCTTTTGTTTTCATAGTTTTTCTTTTATATGTTTCATAAATTCTATGCTCATAAGACAAATATTATTATCATTTTCAAAAAATAATAAAAAATGGCATCAAATATTATGTTATATGCTTATTATCAATTCTTGAAATTTGAATCTCATATGCGATTATTGTTCTACACATTCCATTATATGATTTTTTTTCTAGAAATATTGAATAACCACATCGATACATAATTGTAAAAATATATGTCAAAAAATAAATTTGTGAACTCACTACAACACATGTGTCGAAATCGAAAATAGGTTTGACTTATAGGATGAGTCATCTAGTGATTCTCTTAATATAACATTTTGTAGAAATTTATTGTTTAATTGTCATGTATGGAATTTCATTATATATATACACTAAAAAATATATGGATATGGAAGAAAATTTCCCTATCTCAAATCATTCTATAATTATATAAAAGCGGAATTGGTTTGGTGAATCACCATTGGAATCCACATATCATAAATTAACATTGTTTCTTTGAATAAAATGTTGTTAATTATAAATTATTGTGATACAGAATGTTATCTGATTTAAAATATTGCCCTTAAGAGAAAATATTATGATTTAATTATTGAAGTGTATCTTAGTCTGCAATGTGAAATATAGGTTCATTTACAAATTGAACAAACAACTAGAGATCGAATCATATCCAAAAAACCCCATTAGAATAAACCGTATTTAATTAAGTGAAATGAAGAAGCTGAAAAAATATAAATTTGATAATTGTTTCATGTGCTATTTTTTCTGTTGGGCGCATCAATCCATGTTTACAGGATGATTGATGGGACAAAAATCATCTCCATTGATAATGATGAAATCAATAATGTCATCATAATGAAAAATTATCACCTTTTATTGATTGATGGATTGTTTGATGACCTAAATGGGGACCATAACATCCCTAAAGTGGATCTGCAGTCAGTATGTCATAAACTAATGGAAGAGATGGTGGATATTCTAAATATTTACTTCATAATATGTTTTTTACATTATGGGTTCATAGATATGAAATTCGTACTCAATAATGGTAAAATAATAATTATATAACTGATTAATAGAATCGTGGTAGATTATATCTTCAAATTTATCAATGTCTATTTATGAGATTTCATAATATATCACATGATTGGGAAGAAATAATGATCATTTGAGTAATGTGATAATAATTTGGGGAGAAGAAAATTTATTATAAATCTATATAAAATGAGAATTTTTAATAGAATAGGTAACATTATTGTTCAATGTTATCACTTGTAAGGTATTATATATATTTCATTAAAAAAATGTATTGGGTAATATAAAAAATCCATAATAATGATATATTTTTACCATGTATTATATTTGTATAATCAATTAATTTTGAGAAACATCTCAAAATTTAAAAACAACAATACTATGTAAACTAGATGTGTAGTTGAATTTTTTAACTAATGAATGGGGAGTGAGATTTATTGAATTGAAAAAATTTATAATCATTGCACATAAAATGAATGAAACCATATGTGCAGATATAGTTGTAATCTATAGTAATTATTAAAAATATGTATTGGTATGTGTACTCTTGAAAAATGATTATGTGATAGCCCTTACCTAAAGATCGTCGAAGGTTCATGGGAAGAATTACAAAAATAATTATCTATGGTTGTTTGTGGTAATCATTGCATTGATGATTTTAAGGAATTTTTTTGATATTGGAAATAATTAAATATATATAGAGACAATGATCATGAATTATATATCATAATATGAGAAACATAATTTACCCAAATTTATATTGTCTGATATTCTTATTGATAATGATTACTCAATCCATTCCTATCCTATGATGAAAAATATTGTGACATATACCATAAGCATAATATATCCTATAACATAATCCTTGAATGTACTTAACAATGATCAAAGATTCTTAAAATGAAGTGTATATATAAGGGAATAAATAAGTATAGCATAAAATCCAACATTTATCAAAATATCAATCAATCTATTGTTATTAATATTATTGAAAAATCATGACAAAATGGTATAATGATACAAAAAATGGTGGATTCTATAATATTTTTTAATAATAAGAGTTTGATGTTGATATAAATGGACTAATGATATTGGGAAATGAATATATGTTCCATAAAAGACTATAATAATTAATTATGAAATTAATAATTCCAATACTGCAACATTCAATATCTACATTGGGAGATGAAATATATATAGACACCACATAGAGCCCATGTTTTTGTATAATTTGGAGAAGCGATTTGTTGAATAAATACAATGTTTTTTGGTATATCAACAAGTGAATTCCTATGGTAACAATTATAAAGAGATGACAAAAATATTACATATTCCTTTATATAACTAGGAGAACATAACAATGTATTTTTTTCATGGTTTCTCTAAATACGTTAAAGGGAAATATTTATATATGGGCTATGGTGGAATTTATGACCACAAAATCTCAACTAGACACTATTAGAGAGGATTTATCAACTTATAAATATGAAAATCTATATAATAGATATGTTTTTAGATTGCATGGAGATCATATATCTATTGTTACAAATCATGATCCATTAATTATTTCAATGTTCTATTAAAGTATTCACCATTCCTAAGGCATAGAAATGAACATCAATAGATCCTATTATCCCAATAATGAAGGCCAACATAAATTAATTACCCAAATACATAATTATATGTTGAGATATTTAATATAGACATCAAATAAGGGTGGGATCAACATCATTATCTAAAAGTGTACTTATATGTCAATAATATTCAATAAATTATTAAAATATAACCACATGTATCCCTATTTGGAAAATAAATTTTGATGGACAATATTTTGAGAATAATTTGTATAATATAAGATATTGGGACTTCAAAAGGATGCAGAAATGGTTGGGAAAGATGAATCAATTCAGAAACCAATCTGAGTATAAATAATATGACATATGATGTAAACAAAAAATCATTAGTAATACCCTAAGATTGAGGTTAATGATAAATTTTACCATGATATGACTCTGTATAAGAGAGTTATATTATTTGTGGATGTGGGAAAAGTATTTTGTAGATACATTATCCACTATGATATTCTATATCACATTGGAGATTTTATATATAATCTAGAACTCCAAAAAAAACCTTTGTAATGTTAATGAATGGTTCCATGTATCCCAATTGTGAAGGTATATAAAATATCCCCCACATATAATAAATACCAAGGTATTAAGGATGGGTAATTATATTTCTTATATGAAGAATATAGTAATGATATTTTATTATAAAGAGAAGGTACAATGAAAAAATACATCTAACATTTTCAATGTACATTAACAGAACAATATGTATGAAGAATTAACATGTGAATATGAAGAAAAGATGGAATAGACGCACCCCCACTGATTTCCATCCAATTGAGGGAAATAAAAATTTTAGGGTGAGATTTATTGATGGGGGAAGAATGTAATTATAGTGATATTCATTTGGAGAATTTTTCATTCAAATTAAAGATGTATCATATATAGTATTATAGTATCATATAAAACTATTCGACCACATAATGAACAACAATAAAAAATGAAAATTTAGTAAATTAGATTTAATAAATAAATATTCCTAATAAAATTTAACGTACTAAAATGTGAGAATAAACAACGTAATATTAAATAACTGTAGTATTGAAATTGGGATCATCACGGTGTCCTAGAATAATCATAATCATGAAAATTATAGTAAAAAATGAAACAAAATATTATTAAAATAAATTTAATTTTTTGGAAAATAAATATACATTGTGGGATTTTTTTGTGATTGAATAATAAAATTAATAAGTTGTGTTTATAGGACAAGGAAAACCTATATGACTATCAAAATTGTAACACCTGAAACACAGACAACCTGAGATATCACACCATTTTATTACATTAGCCAAATTACAAGGAATCAAATACCAAAGGATAGATTACTTTAGAAATTTTGAATTGAAATATTACATAAAAGATACCCATAATTTCATTCGAAAATAAATTAAAGAAAAACATAAGTAAAAACACAAAATCCTTGAAACTCATTCATAGGATTAAACATCACAAACCTGGTAATGAAAACATTATAAGGGTGAGATCAAATTCTTAGTTACGGTAAATAAAAAGAAATAAATAAATAATTGATGAGATTAAATCAACATGGATAGTTAATTAACTAATATCACAAGAAATTCAATTAACTAGATAGGTCATAATGAAAATGGAATGGTAAATAACTGATTAAAAAACCTTAAAATAAATAGACAAGGAATAATTAATAGGGATATATAAATAACTCATAACACATGTGATTTAAATTTCTGAAAATACATAATAAATATGGAATGGTAAATAACTAAAACCCATTCCATTTAATCAATAAAAATAGAATTAATTTCATTCATCGATTTTATTATTTGAAAATCAAATTGATAATAACAATAATAACTAAAATACCTATGAAGGGAATGAATTACTATCAAAAATCATGTTTGAGGTATAGGAAAACCTGTATCATCTAGAGCCTTCACAAACGGTTTAAAACCATAGGAAGAAACCCATATAATTTGGGAAACTTATTTTCCACATGAGAACATGTCGGTGAATCTAGGGGATATATAATGTCTAGGACCTAGCCATAATAACTAGTCCAAGGCATACGTCATATTGAGAAATCCATTTAGACAATAATTAATCTGCCTAATGAAATGACTTTATTGAATAAAGAATAAAATACTATCAATATTTCCATAAATAATAAAATAACTATAAAATTATACACCATATGTATAAATGGTATATGTTCAACGAGTCAATCAAGATTCTAAACAAAAAAGGCCAATATATTATCCACATTAACGTTAATTTGGGAATTATAATGAATATGACTCAATGAAACGTAAATTGAGATGAAATCCCTTTAGCTATATTTTTCTTTAGGGATGACATCCTTTATCTTCTTGTATAATGTTTTTATGTATGTTATCAACTAAATATCAAACCATACAAATATTTATAATAAAATTCACTTATTATAATATCTCATTACCCATATGTTAATACTCTTCCATTATTTTCACAGTTTTTGGTATTAATTTCTATGTTTTATGTTGTGTTTTGATAGGTTACATATTTTATATATTAATTTGGTCATAATTTCAACATATATATAGTTTAACCCATTCTTTAAATATCATATATATTTAGTATATTTTTATTTATAATAATCCATAATATATCATGATTGAAAATGAAATCTAATGTCCATAGATACAGTAGTCCATGCATACAAATGAAAACCACTATAATTTATTTTTGAAATTAAAAAAATGATTAGTAAATGATATATATTATAATTATAATTATAATATCATATCTATGTCATATATATCACATATTTTCATTAAACCTATCAAATATCTATATCATGTATTGACTAGATGAATTATGTCATCTTGAGAATGTAGAAGTCCACACATCCTCAAAATAAATTATCATATTGACAGAAAATGGAATACATAACGGTATCTATAAAACAATTCCATAATAATATTAATATGTATATTATATTATATAAATGATATGTATATATCATAATTCCAAATAATTATAGGTAGAAATGAAACATGGATGATATTGTTTCATGAGGAGGTAGTTCACCGTACATGAATTTTATGTTATCTAAACTTTTGATGGAAGTGTCTATATGTGTAGGTCAAACCATAATAATAATAACATATCAGCATATTGAGGATATTTTTGTCGTTATATAATCATGTAATAAGAATAATTTAATGAATATAGAAATAAATAAAATGAATGTGACTGTTGAAAACTGTGACATCTTATTTGGGTAACTCTTTTTGTTTATAAAAAAATCTCCATAGATTTATTTATGGACAAAGGGTGTATTATTAGATAATTTTAGGAATTTGGTATCTTATATGGATAGGTTCTGGTTGATATAAAAGTCTCAATGTTGTGTGAGGATGTGAGGAAGGATATTCTCTTTTACAATTGAGTTAGGGGCACTTTTGGAAACTTGAAATATATTAAATTAATAATAATTAATTTTCAATTAAAAATGATCCAATGTGATTTATTTAGAATATATTATAATAATGGGTATAAATCGTATCATAAAATAATTTTTGGACATGTTTATGTCACATTATTACCCTCTCCTTTTGGATTTAACCATTAGTTAACCATTCTATCTCTAACTGTGAAATCATATAATTTACACATTCAGGGTTAATATAATTAATTTAAAATGAAAAAAGACCAATAAATAAATCAATTGTAAAATTATAATACATATCCCATAATTTTTCAATATTTTAATTTTTTATAAATAGTATATAATTTAAGAAAATATTATTAATTTTAAAATATCATGACTGTAAATTTTGATACGATTTGTTACATAACCTTTTAAAAAATCCCAAGAGAATGATAAATTTGAAAAAATAATTCATGAAACCTAAATAAATTTTTAGGCTCACATTAAAATTTGTGGATGATATTAATCTTTTGAAATAATTTTTTTAGTATTTTTAATATCATTCATTTGATATTTCCCTTAATTAAAAAAATATATCATCATTATTGTGAAATAATTTAATTAAATTATTTATTCACTAAAAATAAAAAATAAATTATCATGATAAAGATAAATATTTTATATTTAAAAAAGTCTTTATAGTATGAAACATCCCAAATATAACCCCATATTCAATATTTATCAAATTATAAAAACAAAAGTGTTTCAAGGATGATTTATCTTTGGAAATAATATTATAAATAAATTACCATTCACCATGTGGCCACCAAATGTTATAATTTAATCCCGATGATGATTTTGAACATCTCACACTCATGAAATGAAACTTGGTTATGTGATAAATTAATATTATAATATTGATAATATAATTTTTACCAAAAATTACAAAATTTACCCTTAACCATGATATTTAATATAGTACTATATGTACTATTCACATGACCAAAAATATAACAAAGATCATTAAATAATTTAAAACCACTAATTTTAATTATGAAAAATATTTGTCATTATACAAAAACATTGTTGTAATTTGTATAAAATTAATCTCGTTGGTAGAATCAAATAATGAGTTATTTAAGTGATAATGTACAATAGATTGTAATATTTTTTTATTTATATTCAATGTAAAATAGATTCCAATGACAAAAATTATATTAAATGATATGAAACTGATATAATTATTCTTTAAAATCAACCAAAAAATACAATTTAACACTACAAATTTTTAGAATAATAAGTTGTCTTCAACTAAATGTAATAATTTGTCGCAATTCATCACAACAAGGAACCTTTCAGAAAAATACCAAATATTAAATCAATTTAGTTTTTTAATTTTCCAATTTATAATAAAAATATTATTTTTCCAAATATAATATATAAGATATTAAAAAATTATTTAAAATAGGTTCACCACTAAAAAGTATTAAATTATATTTTTTGAATGAAAAAACAAATTATTGGGTATAAAAATATTAATTCACTATATAAATTATCTATATGTGTTATAATCTAGTTAACTATTTAAAATGTGACTAAATAGTGTTTTGTTTAAACATGGTGTGGAATTCATTGAAAGCTACCCCAATAATAAAATTTATTCTAAACGGAAAATATGGTAATGTCTTGGGGTCGGGGCCTATATTTTCATGGTACGGTAAATTATTGGGGTTATTAAATCTTCTTGACAATAAATATTTCATAATTAATATTTTCGGGGAGTTATATTCAATATATTATTTGGGTGATTCTTATTCAAGTAATCCTATGGTTCCCATGTGACTTCTTCAATTTTCTAACTCTCTAGAGTACATTTACTAAATAAGTTGTCTAATTCATCCTTAATTTCAAATTAGTATTATGAATTTATATGGGATCTTCACAATATGAAAATTTACGATCAAAAATCTATTCCATCGTAGGTGAGAAAATATATTAGGTAATGAATGTACTTCATTAGTATAAATATATAATACACATCATGTACTTTTAAGAGACTCAGAAGAATTAACAATTGAGAAGAAATAACTCCAACCCTTTCAAGAATCTAAAAGGGTCTAATATACCTAGGACATAGTTTATCATTCATACTAATCCTTATCACACCCTTTCAGGTATATATATTCAATAAAACATGATCTCCTTTTGTGTACACTGACTCATTACAATGATTATCAACATTACTCGTTTTCCTTCTATGAGCTATATTAATGCAATCCAGAATTGAAATTATATTATTGTTTGTTTCTTAAACACATTATGGGACTACAAGTTTCCTTTAAATAAAATCATCCCATCAATTTGGATTAATAACTCTATTTCCAAATAATGCTTTATATGGTTCCATTTCAATTGTTGAATGGAAAATATTATTGTAAAACAACACTACAAATGGTATGTACTAGTCCCAAAAAATTTGAATGTCAATTGTTAAAAAAAATATGCATTTAATACATTATTTGAAATGTTATTTTATACTTTCCATCAGTTTGAGGATGGTAGGTCTTTCTAAAATGATTCATAATGTCAAGATCTGTCAGATAAATTTTCCATAATTTTGATAAAATGTGGAAATCAAAATTAGAAGTAGTTTATAGAGGTGTGAAATGAAGTCTTAAAAATTCATCAATATAGAGCTTTGTGAGACACTCAGACGGTGGTAAATCTCTTATATCAAGTAACTCTGTAGATTTGGTTAGGCTATCAATAATAACCGATATTACATCATTCAACCTAAAAGTCGTTGGTCATCCCATGAACATGTCTATAGAAATTTCAATCCATTTACACATATAAATTAGAATAGGATATTTCAAACCTTTAGAATACAACCTTGTAGATTTCACGTGTTGATAATCCAAACATCTAGACACCTAATCTGATTTTTCCCACTTATTGTTTCCTACAAAAATTTTCTTTTTTAATTCCATGTACATAATTTTTCATCTAGGGTGTACAGATAAATTTTATCTACCAGAGTATTTAAAAAAATAATTTTTTTCATATTTATAGATGAAACAGATAGCCACTTTTGAAATACTAAAACAGCAGCATCACAAACAATGTATGTTAATTTTCCTTCACTCATAATTTTAATCTTCTTCTAAATTTCCCCATCAACAGATACAGAATTATTTATCTTCTATAATAATGATGATATTTCAATTATTTGGAATATTATTGTAGTCTCTCCATACTTATTAAATCCCATATAAATCTTTATGATGTCCATGAACATTATATCTCTTTCAATCCCCATTTTGGCCATAACCCCATGCTATTTCATATTGAATGCATATACAACATTATTTTCATTCTCTATGTAGTATCGCAATGAGAAATAATAATCCTTGAGTAGCTCGAGGAATTTCCTTTGTCTCATATTGTGTTTATAGTGTTAGAATATGTATTCGAGTCAATTAGGATCCATGTATGTCATACATATTTAACCATAGATATAATGTCTCCATATTTTTAAAGAAGTTATTATAGATGATATATCAATATCAGGGGTCAGATAGTTCAGTCCATGAGTCTCCAATTTCGCTGATTCATATTCTATAACATTATCATCTTGCATTGGGACACAAATGAGTCCCTTCTTAAAATCATCCTTATATATGATAAAACTACCACTTATAGATTGAAAAGTCAAAATCAAATCATTTACTATTATTCACATTATTTCATCCAAACAATATTTACATTCCCTTTCCCCAGAAATCTTAACAACTTAATTTGTATGTTTGGTTAATATCTAATCCAGTCAAGAAAACTTATGAATGAACTAGAAATAATAACATTACAAACCAATGATGCTACATAACTCAGTTATGTTTTTAATAGTCCATTCTCTATTATCCTCTGACATTCTAGGTTCATTTGATACTACATCATTGGAGAAAATAAGTCCAAGAATAGAATCTTCTTGAAGCACGAAATTAAACATAATAAATTTACCATATATAACTTCCCCTATAAGAATATTTAATATAATCCACATGTGATTATCATGATCCTCATAGCTCACAGTTTACACTAGAATATTTTCATTGAATACCAAAAAAAAATCAACATATTTCATTAATACTATATTCACTATGTCCATAAAAAATGGTTAATTAGTCAATACAAATGTAATTACTATAAATTCATAATTTACATACCTCATTAAAATAACTTTATTTATAAATCATTCCTTCTTTACAAAAAAATATTGATTTCCATAATGAAGATCAATCATTGATAAATTTCGGAATCTATATTGTTGATAAAAAAAAATTAATCACTTTGTGGTAAGGGATACATGTTTGTTATTATAATATAATTTTTTCCTATAGTAAATTAAAAACCTCATAGATATATCTTTATTTTTAATGAATACAACAAGGGTCCCATGTTGAAACATAAGGTAAATGAATCTTTTATTACCCAAAAACTCTAGTTATTTCTTCAACTCCACCAATACCATATAGAATATTATGTAGGGATTTTATGATATTGTAATTTCATTATCTGTTAAATCAATATAATATTATACTTCATAATTTTGGTGATGACCATGTAATTCCTCAAGAAATACATCAATGTATTCCATTAAAATATGTACATCATCAATTTTAAGAAAAAATCCCCATAACATGATATTGTTTTATCTTCATCCTCAATAATTTCATTTACTAGAGCTACTAGGTGTTGATCTATATAGGATTCATGTGAGGATGATTCTTCTCTTTTGATAAAGAATTACACAACTTCTTTACGAATCTTAATTTTTTTCCTCAATGAGTTAATTTTTGAATCATATTTTGAGATCCATTTCATTCCAAGGATTATATCAATTTGAATCATAGGTATGATACCAAATATTTCACATAAACCATGTTTATGTATCATAATGAGGACTTCTAGACATATTTATTTTGTTGGAACATCCCTTAAGAGTTTTTCCTAACAATAATCTTATTCTAAATATAATTTTTTATTAATACACATTAAGGACAAGTGGGAGACCATTGTTCACAAAACCATATACGACTATATGATTAACGATATAAAAAAATGTCTAAATACAAAAATAAGTTTTTTTGAGTCAGAAACTCTATATAATTACTTAATAATAGTACTAACATGGGTATCTAGATCCTCACTGATAAGATTATTATGGTGTGTGACCATTCTGTTCGTTTTTTGAAGGAATTACTATGAGTTGATATTGCTTTCATTGAAGCCCCAGACTAGGATTCGGTATTGATTTTATATCCATGCTTATTATTCCCCAGTGACATCTAAATAATACCCTAATTCATATATAATTTTAATCTCCTCAATTGAGGCATTGACCGGAACATCCTTTTCATTCCTTTCTTCCTTGCAGTCGAGTGTGAGCTTCAAACACTCCCCTTCCACTTCTTCCATTAATCTTGTTTTCTTTGCTAGGTTCACCACATTCCCCATTCATTCTTTCTTTAATATCATTGTTTTCACCCTTCTTGGACATCTAATTTTCCATTGGTTTAGGTACGGGAGAAGTGTCTTTGGGACCATGTGGGTTTTTCCCTTTTACCATAATTCATTTCCCTAACTTGTGCTATTCTTTTTCCTTTCGCCTTTTTAAGAATATGAGGGCCTTTCCCATCAAATAGTTACAAACTATCATCTGAGAATTGTATTCAATTATCACTACATAAATCATCTTACTCATGATTCAATGTTATTTTTTTAACCCCCGGACCTTGAAAATGGTTTTTTAGCTCCACTACTATGCCTTCATTGAGGGGCCTCTTCCTATTCAGAGACTTCACCTTGCCTACTTTAATCTCCTGGGCAGTCTTCTTCTTCTCAATCCAAGCCTTCATATTTGAGGGGGAATAAAGAAATAGGGTTTTTTCATATAAGGGACCTAAGGAACTTTCCCCATTTAGTCACCCATTTCCTTATTTTGATTCTGTAGATTTCCTCAACCTCAAATATGGTAGAATCCCTAGATTTTTTGGGGAATTTATTTTAATATTTTACCATATCAATACAATTTTTCATTATAAAAAATATAGTTGTTTATTACCCTTTTATTTAGGAGCCTAATTTCCCTTATCTTCACAATTATAACAAACTCCCAGTCCCTTCAAATATTTCACAGGATTCTTTTTTCACATTTTATATAAAATGGAAATTTCTAAAACTTATTCTTCTTCATTGATGCATTCAGTTTCCCATGGTTCCCAGATTTCATCTTCATGTCATGGTTTACATTATATATATTGATTATATAAAATTACATCTCTATCACGATGTAAAATAATCTTAATTTATCAAATATTGATTTTTTTTTGAGAAAGTAGTTCCCTTTGGAGATTTTATATACCTTAGAATTAGTGATCAATAGTGAAAGTTTTTTTGCATATATAATACACAGAAAACTGGGATTAACTTGCAAAGGTTGATTCATAATCTATAACACTCTCTTATTGAATTTTCAGTAAGCTACAGAACATTATCTTCTTCTCAGTTTTTTGATCGTGAGGGAGATATTAATTGATGATTGGATACTTAAATTTTCTCCAGTCCACATGTTCTATTCCTTTTTCCTCACTAGTAATCTAGATCTTGTTCCACTCTTGATCATCCTCACCTTTTAGAAAATAGACCAAAAATGTACAATTTAACATTTCAGTGCCTCCTATGTTGATAAATATCTTCCTCAAGGACTTAATCAAATGCTATGCTACAATTGGATTGGTAGTTCCACTAATATGTGGGAGGACTCTTTCGTATAAGTAGATCCTATATAGGAGATACTCTATTAAGAATATATTGATCCATTCAAGCATTGTCATTAGTCAAATGTGATTATGTTTCACTAGAATTTCCATAGTTTTCTCAACAATAATACCATGTATATTGGTTTATTCATCAGGGAAACTCCTACAATTTCATAGAGTATTGAAACCAATAATTCATCCATGGCATATTTCTAAATTATGCCATATACTGGATTAGCAAAAAAAATCATGAATTTCATATATGGTATAAAAATCAAATCAAATTAATATTTATCCGTGTTTATTCATAAAAATTGGTTATTTTACATAAATCACCAATTTTAAATTCCTTAAAATTGTATTAAAAAATGTGAATTTATTCAGAGTATTCCTAGGTGTGTCAAACCAGGTTTGTAGTAAGGCTCGTTATTGGGTATCGGGTCACGCTGAGTCCTGCATGATGCACCTTGTCTAAAATGATACCCCTAGTTACATCTTCCCTAGAAACATGTCAACTAGTAGTATCCATATATGGATGTATTTTTATTATTACCCACAAAATATATATCACAAAAAAATTCTACAATTTTATTATATAATTATCCTCAATTTCTATCTTTGGGTTATGTTCCCGAATCTATGATAACTAAATATAATTTTCAAATTATTATGTTAAACATCCTCTGATACCAAATATAATGCCATGACCCCAAAATCCTTGATCTAGTGTATTATGGTTTTATGGAACCAAATCCAGATGTAAAAATAATTTTAGCAGTTTCTCAAATCCATATTCTATTAATGATAATAATACTATATTGGGAAAAGAAAATAAATCATAACACCAATAGAAAATAATCATCCATTAAACTCATTCAATGGATTCTTCTTCATAACCTGGGGAATGAGAAAATAATAATTTTGATCTCAAATTATCATTAAGGTTATGTAATGTGTATGAAATAATAAATTGGTGAGAGTAAATCAACATGAATTGAAAATAACTCATAACGTGTGATATTAAAATAACTTGATATGGAATAATCAATATGGGAAGGTAAATAAATTTATACGTGTTCCATTAAAATAACTAGATCAATTATAAAAATATTTAGAGGTAAATAATATAAAACACATTCCATTCAAATAAATATATGAGGAATAAGCAATCTAGAAAGGTAAATAACTAAAATAAATTCAATTTAATCAATAAACTGAGAACTAATTAAATACATATATATTATCATATAAAAATATCATGAATAATAAAAATAATAACTAAAATAACTATGAAGGAAATGACTAATTATTGGATGTCATGTCTGGGGAACATAAACACATATACATTCAAGTTCATTCCCAAGACGGTTTAAAACCACAAGTATAAGCCCATTTAATTTGGACAATATATTTTTATCATGAGAACATGTTGATAAATCTAGGGGCTATATAATATCTAGGCCCCAATAATCACTTTACTTCCAAATAATTCCACATATCTAGTAATTTTTTTAACTAATAATTAATATTCTATATCAAATACTAACATTCAATAAATAAAAAGTATTTACCAATAATTCCTCAAATAATATAATAATTTAAAAATTATACATCATATAAAAATCTGGTATATGTTTTATGAGTGAATAATGAGATTATATTAGAAGGGATTATTATATACTTCATATTAAATTGAATTATTTTTTAATAACTAATAAGTCATTACCTAATTTAAATTGATAAAAAATCCCTTACCTTGCAATTTCTTTTGAGTGTACATCCTTTAAACTGATGTATAATGATTTTAAAAATGTTTTTAACTTATATGAGAACAATAATAAAAATTTTAACATCATTAACATCTTATAATATCTCATTACCTATTTTTTAATCATGTTCTATTATTTTTAGTATTTTTTGTATTAATTTCCTTGTTTGTCGAGTATGTTTTTACTGGAAATTTTTTGTTCCTATTAATTAGATCCTAATGTCATGATCTCTATAATGTGAAAATTTATATAAATATAATTAATATTCTTAATATAATTATTTATAATAATCCATTATATTTTTTATTGTTAATGGGTTCCACCATTCATGTATATGGTAAGCCGTATGTATGCAAGGACATTATTATTGATTGATATTCGCATTAAAATAATTAAAATTAAAGGATATATATGTATATAATAATTCCATTATCATATATATTTCATATATATCACATATTTTTATTAAAACCATATTTTTTCATTCAATTGAATAGTGTGAATGATCCACACCTTATTAAGGAGGCGTTAGTCCATGCTTCACAAATGATATCTTCATATTTTCACAAATTGAAATGTATAATAATATTGTTTTAAATGATTTAATGATTCATAAATTCATATAACACACACACACACACAGATATATATATATATATATATATATGTTATGTAAAATGGATTCCCATCAAAATTCCCCACCACAATAGGTGTTAATGTAAGCACTAATGATATCGTTTTGCAAGGTTGTATTTCACGATACATGAACGGTATATTTTTATCAAATTGGATGTATGTTTTTTTAATTATAGGTAGAGCCCTTATATTAAAACATACCACAATATTTACGATACTTATTTTATTATATAATCATCTAATGATAATAATTTAATTGGTATATAATGAAAAAAATTGAATCTGACCATTGAATAATGTTACTTCATATTTTGGCTATATGTTTTTTAGTTCCCAAAGCCATATATAGTTTTATTTATTCCTAATTTATGATTTTAGGATGTGGGGAAGATATTTTTTTATCTGATTAGGGTTATTTTGACCTATAAGGTTCAATGTTGTGTGAGGTTTTCAGAGAGGAGGTGACCATTTATATTTAAGGTGATGGAAATATTTTGAAACTATAAAACTGTAAAATTAATATAATTTATTGATCAAATAAATATTAAAAAAAGTAATTTATTCTACATATAATCTGATTAAGTGTCTAAATAATATCATAAAATAATTTTTAGAAACTTTTAGGATACATTCATACACATATCATTTGGATTTAATGCTTAGTTTACCCATTTAACTATTACTATGACAACATGAAACTTACACATTGTGGGTTAATATAATTACTTTAACATGATAAAACACAATTAAATAATTAATTCATGATATTATAATAATTTTTCCATAATATTAGAGTAAATTGATAGATTTTTTTTCATTTTATAACTTTTAACAAAATATTATTTATTTTAAAATATCAATAATTATAATTTTAACACTATTCATTACTTAACTTCTTAAAAATATAATAATATGAAGATAAATTGGGAACAATAAATCTAAAATATCACTCAGAATTTATAGGAATCTAAAAATGAAATTAATCATATCAAATTATATTTGTTTTATTATTTTTAATATCATTTATTTGATATTTAATTCAATTAAACAATTAATGCATCCTTATAGTGTGATCCATTAATTAACTTATTTTTTCTCTAAAATTTGAAAATTAAAAATTATGATAAAAATATTTAATTTAGCATTAAAAATAATATTTATTTTCAAACATGTCCCCTAATAATTTACCATTTTAATAATATTTCACTTGTTAAAAACAAAGGGTGAAAAAAATTTACTTTTCACTTAATAATATATTAGAAATATAATCATATCCTATTTGAGGCATCAAAAGGATATAAATAAAAAAAGGGTAGTTATTTTAAAAACATACTCATAAAATTATATTAGGAAATATGGAAGGGTAATATTGTAATATTTATAATATTATTTTTTACCCTTAATTACCTGATTTACACTTAACCATAGTAATTAAAATATTAAAATATTCACTTTTATTATGACCATAAATTATATAAACCTACATAAAAAATTCCTAAAAACTAATATTAAATATTAAATAATTTTTATATATTAAAAACCAATAAGTTTTCATAATTAATTTGAAAATAATCTCGTTGATTGAATATATAATGAGTTATTAGTGTGCGAATGTATAGATGATTGTACGGTGATTATACATATATTCAAAATAAAACTGATTATAGTGGATTAAATTGTATTAAATGATATAAAATTTATCTAATAATAATATAAAACCAATAGAAAATAATATAATTTATCATTATAAATTCTTTATAAGAATTACATATTTTAAAATAAAATAAAGTATATTTTCTCTATTAATCAAAAAAAAAACATACCAAAAATTCAACCTTATAAATTTTATAATATTCCTATTTAAAAAAATAATATAATTTTTTAAATAGAATATATAAAATTTTCTTAATTCGAATTAAAATATGTTCCCCATTAAAAGACTATAAAACCGCTTTTATAAAAATATAGTATTTTTGTATTATTATGAATGATATTATATAATGAAAATAAAATATATTGGATAAATGTAAACATATTTTAATGAACATATTAAAAACCAATTCACATTCTAAATACCCTATTAGTGTTATAATTTAACTTCTTATGAATTCTGATACTATATAGTGTTTGGTTTAATCCTTTTGTTCTGTGCATCGTTAGCTATCGAAAAAATTAAATTTATTCTAAAAGAAACATATGTTAAACTATTGGGGTTCTACAATAATATTGACCTAACTATATTGAGTAGGAACCTCACTACAAGAATATCTAATACAATGATGTAATTGTAAAATAATATATTGGTTCTTATTAAATAAAAATATAAAAATTTATAGCCTTAGTACCTTAAAATAAAATTTTACAAATGTTAAAATATATATTTGAAATAATGAAACTACAATTTTTAAAATTGAATAATTTGTAATTTCAAAGAAATACCATTTTATGAAAAATTTAGATGATTTTATTTGTATTTTTATAAAATTTATAATAAACCAAATATTATTTTTTAGAATGAAATTTTTTTATGTGTAGGAAATATCATCACATTATAATAAATAATATTTATCAATAAATAAGGATTTTTTAAAATTTTAATTTATAATTTTTAGAAACAGAATTTAATCAAAAGATTTAAAATTTGGATTTAACATGTTCATATTACCATATGTTTATTGTTCAATATGTTTCTTCAAAATGTCAATTTCTTTGGCGATGGTGAAGTGTGATAAAATGTGGACTTTATATATTAACATAAAAATACATGATTAATTAAAAATAGATATGGTTGTAGGCCATTATCTAAAACTCACAGGAAACATTTACTTCATAGATTTTTAATTATTATTACTATTTTTATTCACTATGAAAAATAATAATATAAAAGAAATTAAACAAAATATCTAATTCATCCACTTATAAATACCACCATTCACCTACCCAATTCCCATAAATATTTCACCTTATTTTTTAAAAACAAATATACCATAATACACCCCCATATATATTACCACAGATTATGTTATAAGGTCTCACAAAAATATTATTGTAATGTGATTTATGGTGGAATCTATGAGAGGAAAAGTATAGGGTAATGTTCATAACCAAGTTCATTTAATATTTTATTATTGAAACTCTTTCAAATATATTCGATAATGAAAAAAATTATCAAATCCGTATAATATCTAAAAACATTAATTAATAATATACTTTAATATCCATTATATAATCACATCTCATTATATTTTAAAATTAAAATCATTTCAACATTACGACATGTTCACCACCCCCAAAAATAATGTTTTTTTACAGTACCACCTTCAGGGATGGATATAATATATTTTTATTGGTTTAATATGAAAATAATAATTATATTATATTTTTTTATAATTATGAATTTTTATATAAACCTGATTGTTAAATGAAATATAATAGGATTATAATGGTTTGTTAAACTGCATAAATTATATAACAATTAAACAGTAACATATAAATTCAATGAATCATACATACAATAAAAATATTATGTATATTTGGAATCATTAAAATAATTTTAAAGACATTATTTTTTGAAATCACACATCTGTAGTTATGTAACCATTTCATAACAACACACATATTTATTAAAATACTTATGTGATCATGGAACCATGATATGAATGGATTTTAGAAAATGATATAAATATGATATTTAAAAAAAAATTATAATATAACATAATATAATAATACTATATATATATTATATATTTTAAAATACAATATTTTTTAAATAAATGAGATTTATTATAATGATGTCTAGATACATCTACAAATCTTTTAGGGGTTTAATGTAATGGAACTTCTAAAAAACCCGCTTATCCTTCATGATTTTTTTCTATATCTACCAACACATATATCTAGATTATTATAATTTATTTTAATTATAATTTTATTACAACTTATTTACTTATATACCTATTTTATGTTATGTTTTTTACACATGGATGTGTAATCATTAATGTATTTCCACTAAATTTCATTATTTAGGTAAACTGAATTAAATAAAATTTTTATATATCATATATAATTTCAGATAACAATACATGTAGTGTTTATTATTATTATAATTTTACATAATTAACTCATTATTTTATGTAGTAAAACTCTGGTTTAAAACATGTTCTCACATTATTGAATGGTTCTATGCTTTTTTCTTAAAATCCAATGTTAGGAGTATCATTATGAAACATATTTATCTTCTCTTACCCTTTGAAATTTCTCGAACTGAACTAATTTTCAATGAAATTTTCATCATTATTCAACTATGAAAATCCATAATCCTTTAATAAATTTTTATTGTGAAGTATTATGATTTTACTTTATATTATGTTTTGTGATAAAGTTGTGTAAACCATTTCCATTTCATGGGATTTCTCATTCATATTTTTTATGTACAAATTCATTTATATATGTAGAAAAAATATGAATATGTATATTATATTATTATTTTTGGTATTGGAAACATACATTACCCAAATGATTTGGTCAAATCTATCATCTAATGAGGAACCATGAATAGTGGACGAGCATTATGCCTATCATGCTAAGATTTATTTCCATGGAAGTGGGACTTGAAATATGATTAAGATGAAATTTATATGCTGATTTAAAATTATTATTAATCCTTTATCATATAATATATTCATTATTATTCCATGATTCGATATCATTTTATCCCTCCCTTTTGTGATGTCATGTTATGCCCCTTGATTTTTATGTTACACTTCATGAATTATCCATTTTCTAAATCTTTAATTCAGAATGAAAATTTATATGTTTCCTTAGTGTATTATATGAATTAATATAATAACAATGGGATATAGGAACAAATATTTTAGTTTATTTTTAATATCTATTTATATTTATTTATTTTTTAAAATACACGGGGACTCTAGATTTGTATGCTGTGTATTAGGGTTTTTATCTCTAATTTTTTAATATATTGTTTTCGAAACATGTGTGTCTATAATTGGTATAAAAAGAATTTTTAATTGAGATTTGAAAATATGACTATAATAAATTAGTTTAAATATTATTGACAAAACAAAATATATAAAAGCATCATATATTTTGGTAATTTAATGAGTGTTTGGTTTCATAATAGTCGCATCCCTTTTTGAAAAATATATGATAATGTAGTCTATGTCTCATATATACCTCGTCATAATTAATAATAAAATATTTGGTTCATAATCAAATATATATTCACTAATCAAAAGAATAGTAGACCTAACTACATAACTAGTTCGACACACCCAAGGGATATTCACCTGATATTTATATGATATCTAAAATCCATTATGAAATATTTGAATATGATGTCAGAGAATTGTACAATTTTATGTTGTGAAATATGACTAGGTCAAAGAATATGTTAAACACTAGATCTTCATATTGGTATTTTAAACATATTTTTATGTATTTATCTAAATTATTTTATTTTTATATTAGATATGAATGTGTGAGTCTAAGGGAGTCTAATTATTTCTCTAATTCTATCACTTCAGGAGAGACTCTTGTTAGTGTGTTGAATGTGTAAGACTTATGCAATATACCAATTACTCTATGAGATAGAATAAGGACACGGTCATGGACTATATATATCTCCCATGGATGAGTTATTACATGTTAGTATGATTCATCTAGTTATCCACCCCCATATTGTTATAGTGTAAATATATTGTGAATCCATTGAGATATTCTACTTAGAACCTTCATAAGTGTCATATTAATTTTCATAAAAATATTTATCTATGCACACTAGAATATGGTATTTTGGGTGTTCAATGAATCATAGACAGACTCATAGTAACTTTGTGAGACATGAATATAGTATAAAAATGGATTGTTCAAGAATGGCATCTAATTACTCAACTCATTGATCATAAAAATGAATTCATTCCTAGCCTATTCAATTTATTTGTGTTAGAATGTAGCGATGGGAACCTCATTTATTGTCCCCTTCCCATGTGATTTAGTTTATTTAGATGACATTATAAATAGATATGATAAACTATTTGTGATAGATCCAATATTAATTACGATATATACTCACTCATTACTTGTGATATGCTAGTTTCCCTATGTTCAATCACTTCCTCCATTAGAGATGATGAATCTACCCTATTGGGTCCTTATTTATTGGATATGGTGGGAGATTAAGTCAATAAAGTCACTTAATAGTTTTTTATTATGATAAATTCATTACCCTATGTTATTTTTCCACTAATAATTAAATCCTAGTATATTTTAATGTTTCCCTCCAAACGATTTCATTGAAAAAATATGTTTAGGTGATGAAGGTCCTCTTAAGAATAGTTATGTCCTACATTGGTAAGGACATATGGATCCACCCTCAAAATCTCCAAGGAAATAATGTACTCTATGAGAAAAGGGAAGATTGTCTAAATCATTTGATGATAGATAATATTTTTATACTATATATTTATATATTATCATAATAGGTTTCATAAAAAGTATCATGAAATATAGAGAGATGATTGAAAAAAATAAATACATATTATACCTGTACAATTGCGTAAAAAATCCCAATATCAATCTAGGAGGCGTATATGTTGATCTTTAAAAATAGGGTATCAATAATAATTCCACCTTATGTATATACACTATTAATTAAGGGAGTTATTCAATAATTTTACATCATTTGGTATGATTGTAGTCAAGGATAATAACTCATATATTCAAATGTATGCTAATAGGGTTGGTTGAACTAGGTGATAGTGATGGCCCCTTCACCATGGTAAAATCTATGTGTGTAGAAGGATCTTCATGTTTTCCTTTATCTCCTCAAACCAAAATCATCTCCCATAGAGGGATTATGCATTCTTTTTTCACATTGTGGAAATAATTAATATTACCAATTATTGTATAAAATATAACTTATATTTCCTCACAAAACATAATGTACACAAAATATGAGTCTATCTTATTTCATTGATTTTCAGAAAATTGATTTTTGATTGAATTGATAAATTAAAAACCTAATGGAATTTAAATTTACTAATTTAAAATATATGATGTAAGAGTTGGTAAGAGTTGGTATTACTAGACTATTACCAATGTTATCATGGTGTAATAATCATTCCCCATTTTCCCTTGGAAAAATTGGTAAGAGAGAGTGTACCCTTTAAATTCCTCTCTATCCATTAGTAGATGAGGATGGACAGGGAATCTAAAATCATGTCTCATTCAATATACCATATATCTTATGTGTTTGGAATTATAACATGTACTTTTGAAAAATTATATCCAATTAAAAATTGGGAATTCATTACATTAATTTATAATAAACCCCATCACAATTCTTTATGTTTGATGGATGTTCTTGAAATCTCACAACCCTAACCTCATTTTTTTATTAGAAAATATATCAGAATTGGGTGAAGGGAGAATTTGAATCATTGAAAATGATAAATAGAAATAAAGATTGTGGCTATTAAATTGATTTATTCATTATTAAAATTTTAATTTAAAATACATTATAAAAATAAATGAAATGAATGGATTTATTTCAATCAAGGAAAAATAATCAAATAATTCTTGAAGGTCTAGCCACCACCTTCCTCGATCACCAAAATTAACCAACCCTAAATTGATAGGGAATATGATTGATTCAAAATATGGGAGACATTGTTGAGAAAAATAAAATGAATGTAAATGAATGCATAGAAATAAATTTGATTTAATCATCATCTATAGCTTCCTTCACCGACTAATCATCTTCAATCAAACCTGATCCTCTTTTTTGTAGGATTTTAAATGGATTTATGGTGTCATAATGGTCCAAAAATTGGTCCCCCCTTATAATGTGTTGTTACAATTAATATTTATGATATTTCCATCTAATCCCCAACAAAAATCAGTGTTATTAGAATTTTTATGATTATTTAATAATCATTTAATATTTTTACACAATGGGAAATGTGGGGGGCCATAAGTTTTATCAACACTCTGAAATTATTCATGCAACGAAATTATATCTAAATAATCATTGTTTAAATTACTTTCACATTTTTTAATTATTTTTTTCATCCAGTTTCACCAAATTTTATTATGTTATCTCATTTATGAGCTCCAAATTCTGTTCATTAGAATGTTGTCCCTCCAAAATAACATAAAAAATATGGTGTCACACTTCACGACAAATATTCAGGGAGATAAGTGTTTTTGGCCCACAATATTCAATTTTTTTTATTTTTCATCAAACTTGTTATCATTCCATAAAAAATAAAAATAAGAATTTTTATCATATTTAATCATAGAATTAATTCAAATAAGCTATTTAATATAAAAAATTACATGTATAAAATGGTTTTCTCTATTCCCCCCACACAGGACACTATTTTACTCATTAATTTAATCTCATTATAAACAAAATCAGAATAACATGGTATCAATATTGAAATTTTAAAAAAATTAGATAAATGAATATAAATTGTGGTTAGGCTTTTACAATTCACATAAAACATCATTTCAATATCATGCTATTCAAAAATAATAATAAACCCAATTTTTTGACTTTTTCCCCATTAATAAATGGTGGTTCATAACGTATGATTGTTTTATATATCGTAATTAATTATTGTCAAATGTGCCTTTTCATTATCTACCTCACAATGGAATGTTTTCAATCATCACTCATGATAATAATTTTTGTAGATAAATATCTTCTCATGAGTAAATGATCCTTTTAAATTAGATTTTAGGACAAATAATTTTAAAAAATCTAGAAAGAAAATTAACTATAAATCAAGATGGGTTTAATGAAAAGTTACAGAAAATTATTATTTATAAGTATTGTAGAATATATGTTCAGAATTTTATGGCTCAAAGTTGATGATTTTCGATAAACAATATCACATGATATCAAAATCATTGTTAAATGAAATTATCCTTTGTAAAATGAAAACTGTCACATAGAAAATCAAGATTTAGTAATGATCTGTGTAAGTATGATAAAATGGTAGCACCTTATTGATTTTTTTTATTTATTAGATAGTTTATACATATAAAAAATATCACATCCACAACAAACCCAAGTATTATTGATTGATTTTCGATATGGTAATACTGTATTTTATTTTCCTATAAAATTACATATTTTTTTTATTTTTTAAAAGGTAAAACAATATGTAAAATGTAAGAAACAAGATACCTTCCCAATACCCACAATAAAACCCCCTAAATTTCTTCCACACTATATAATATATTACATATTCAAAGACATCCCATTACCTATCATATAAAACATATAAAATCTGATGATATAAATAGGGATGTTTAGGATTGGATGGGAATTTATTATAATGTGGATTATTCCTAGCAAGGTAAGTCATGGCATCTATGAGATAAATATGGATTAATGACATTGTGACTCCATGTATAAGAGAATAATAAAATAACCTTATTCATTTTGAATGTGGTTATCCAAATTCATAACTTAGAAAAGTTTCAATAAATGTTCTAGAATATGGATCTCTCCAAGAACACTCAAAAATTATTTTCATAATAATGATAGAAATATTTTGATCTGTATACCCTCTAATGAATGGAATATTTAATTAGGGAAAAAACTCATGGAATAAAATACAAAATAAAAAATCCATCCAACAAATTTTTTTAAATTTGATGTTTGAAAATGGATGGTAAATATTTTTTTTATTGAATAAAACAGTTCCATGAAATCATGAATCATAAATTAAAAATCCATTATTAAACCTAATTAATTAATTTCACATTTATTCACTCAATATAATTTAATATTAAATAGAACACATGGAATCATGATGTTCAAGATGAATTTCATGTCTTTTAGATCATTCATGTTAAAGGAGAAATGTAATTATGGGAATTCAATTTAATTTGAATGATCATGAAAATATTTTTTAAGATTAATATTCATAATTAGTTAAAATTAATATAAATGTAAACTATGGAATACAAAATTTAATTTCAATAACTTATATTTATAAATAATATATTATATCTTTTATAGTATATTCTCTTTGAAATAAGTTATATTATACAAGAAAAAAATAAAACATTTCTAAATCTCCTTGAAGACATCATCTTGGGTTCATCAAATGTACATTTTCTTCATCTTATATCCTAGGGATATACATCAATGAGATTGTGTAAGCAATAAAACCAATACTGTAATCAATATACATGTGAATATGGGGAATATCATTATAGAATGAAAATGATCTTGAGAAATTTTGGATTTTTATAATAAATTTAACATGAATAATAACATGTAAATGAGGAAACGACATTAAAATGAGGAATTCATAATCAAATAACCATGGTTCTTCACTAAGTCACAAAAATGAAAATCACAAAGGTATCATAAAACATGTCATCTTGATTGATTAAATATTTTTCCCAGTTCATTGGAGCTTAATATGGGAACCACCATCATATGACTTACTTATAGTTATAAACACAAATCATACAAAATTCATAATTAAACCCATGGGGAATAAATAATGGTTTTCATATAAAAATTACAGAATTTAAGATGTTCGTAAAGATAAGTTCATTATGCCATTTTTAAGCCATGTAATGGGAAATGATGTTTAATCAATTTTTATAAATGAATAATATTAATATATTTTAAATATTGGTGAATATCCCTGAATAAAAAACTGTTAAATTATTCACAAAGATAATAATATTTAATTGATTAACAATAATTTGGAATTTTGATGAGTAAACTCAACATCATTATAGGTATGAAATATGGATATATATAATTTTTATATGATATTGGGAAAGGGTATCCCATTGAAATAATAAAATTTATACGTAAGGGTATGATAAAAAGATTAATAAAGTAGATAAACACGTACCATTAGAAGGAATATAAAAAAATTGGACCACTAATTGAAGTGGAAGGAGGGGTAATTCACATACCTTGAAGAGTTAATCCTAAATAAATAGAAATGGAACCATGTGGAAATTAGGACACCTCGTGGGGAATCCATCAAAGGTAAAACAAATATAAATTCTCGAAGGATAGATTATTGGTGAATATAATTGAAAAAATGGGTGATTATTTATAGAAAATGTGCGATATTTGTTTATAAAATTCTAAATATTGGACATCAAAATATAGTTCGTGAAAATATACCATTGGAAGGACCAATGAATTCCCCTTATTTTTTTAAATTTAAGATATATTTTATGTTATCTTAACCCAAATGAATTCAGAATTTTTATATAATACATCAGTTGGAATGGATATGTAATGATTTAATAAAATAATGTTTTTGATATCAATGATTCTATTTTAGACCTTGTAATTTCATTTATAGGTTTTTAATATGATTAAAATTTATCAAAATACATAATTTTAATAAAAAAAGATTTTATATTTTGGATTTTTGTTATTATATTATAAAATCATTATAAAAAATTATGATATCATTAAACAAATTGAAAGCCGAAAACTATAATTTAACTATTCATAGAAAACTAATATATTTTCGAAAATTTTATTAAATTCACCATGATCAAATTTTGACATCATGATTTCAAAATTTATTTTTATTTTATGAAAATAATTATATTATATAATAATGTATCTTCTAAATATAATAATTATAATTTATTCTAAAAAACAATGGTTTGTAATGTTTTTTTATATTTTTTAAAAATATAATTTTCATATAACATAATAAAATTAATTTTTAAATTATATTCAAAAAAAATTACGACATACTGTTTCATTAAAATGTATATTTTTTAGAATAAAAAACATTATTAGAAAACATTATATCTTTTATAAAATGTAAAATTTGTGCATGAAAAATCCATTTATCAAATTCTTTATATGTTTTATAAATTTTTTTTTTCTTAAAATGAAATATATAGAATAAAAAATTTATTTATAAAAATTAATTACAATTTCTGTAACTAAGTCTAAGATACATAACCCCTTATTAAAATTGTGTATGACATAAGGGTTTGGTGAGTGATGGTGATATATTCGTGTGGAAACTTGGCTAACATTGATCGATTGGTAATTTCCACTGACTTAATATATCCTCAAAAGAGAGTTCATTTATGATTCACATATTGTATCATAGTTTGTAATTGGTCATGGGTGAACCCTAGGGACCCTACCAACATTACATTTTTGTTATAATGGGTGTCATACAACATCAATATACCAGTTTAGGTCCTCACATCACTACTCTTAATTAATTATCCTTTTTAATTTCAACTTATAAACAGTAATTATAATATTATAATTTTTACCAAGAGTATTGTTTTTAAAAGTCATATAGAAAAATGGTAATATTTTCTAAATTGTAGTATAATATTTGATTCATGATGGTAACAATTTCATTTATACTCAATTCATTATTTATGTTATATGTTCTTGTTTTGTATAATATAATAAAACACACATTTTTCAACAAACAAAGAAAATTTAAAAAGTATAGGTCATAATAATATTCCCACCTTAAGAAATTTCATCCCCAAAATTTCAACCCATTTACATAGTTTAGATTTGTTTTGGGTACTTATCTGTTATTTCTTCCCTTAGATAACAAATCAGTTCATTCATATTTTTTTCTCCTTTACAATCCACAGATGAGGTGGGTTGTGTTGTTCGGTTTTACCTTGTCTCTCCAGTCCAAGACCATAAATGGATGATCCTCGTAAGAGAGGTCTTATTTTAGAAGTACCAACTCTAGAATCTATATATGTAAGTGATAATGTATGTAATTATTCAAGAGAGTTACATGGAAGACTTCATGAACATTTGATATATTTGGTGGAAGTTCAAGCTGATAAGACACTACTCCTATGAAATAATGGATTTCATAGGGGCCAATGTACCTGGTGGTAAGATTCCCTTTCTTCCTAAACTAAATTAATCTCTTCATTGGTAATATTTAAAGGAAAATTTGATATCCATCATCAATATCCATGTCTCCTCAAAAGTTATTAGCATATATCTTTTACTGAATTTGATAATACATTATATGTTTCAAGATTGAATTAACCTTTTCTGCCATCTATTGAACATGATCAGTCCTAAGAAGCTTTCACTCACTAACTTTATCACAAAAATAAAGAGTTCTATATTAATTTCCTTATAGTGATTCCTATTTTTCCATTTTAATACTTGAGTGGGTTATTTTTTTGTATGAAAAAATATCAATTGTGACATGTTGATCCTATCTGCCATTAAATACCATTGAGAATGTTCTCAATATATTCTAGAGTTTTTAAATAATCCATTAATATTGTAAATTAGTTTGGGGTTGATAGGCCAAGATGAAATCCAATTAAATATGAAAATATTGTTTAATACACCTCTAGAATTTAGATTTGAACTTTACCTCACTATCATAAATGATAGATAGTGGATCCCCATATAGACTCACCACTTCTATTATGTATATCATTTGTTGTTGGTGAAGAGATAAATCATCATGAATAGTGATGAAATTTATTGGTAATTCAATCCACTATCAACCATGTAACATTTTTTCATTTTTTGTAATTTGGAGACTAGTGACATAGTACATAATTATATTTCCCCTCTTCCATAAGGGTATGGGCAGTGGTTTAAATGCCCATTTAAAAATTTGGGGCTTTCAACTCACTTTATAATATACCAAGAACCATTATGTGTGGAAAACAATATCCATTTTCATATTATCCCCCCAAATAATGATCAGAAATATTAATATACATTTTAATTATTCCACGATTTATAGAAAATCTAGAGATTTGATCTTCATCAATCAGTTGATTTTTTATCATTGGGTAATAATGTGCTCAAACCCTTGTATAATGATTTAGTGCAACTTCTTAGTCAAAATTAAAATTATTAAATATCTCATTCTTCACATCCTCTATCTTCATTCATATCAAAGTGTCTTCTCCTTGATCATTCTTGATCTTCCCATGTAATAATAGTTGATATATCATTCAGGACACAATTAATGGTGTCCCATTCCTTGTGATTCAAATGTAAAACCTTAGTTGGTTTTATATCAATGGATATCTTTGGATCCTTATCATTTCCACCAAAACAACATCATAAACCTGAATCTATCATGGAATGTTTTTCTATACATGAGTTATACTGAATGGAATATTCATAGTCTTCTTGAATTTAAAATAACATACTCTATCTAATGAAAAATTTATTTTGTGTCAAAATATTCTTAAAAACTTATTGGATTGTGTATATATCAAATTTCTATGTATGTAGAGTGTACATCCATTTTTTTAGAGGGAATTTAACTGCAACTATCACTAGATCATATGTTGGTGAATTATAATAATGAGGCATTCAATATCAAGATACCTAATCAATAAACTTATAATTTTTTATGAGGACACATCAAATCTCATTTATTGATTCATTCCTAAAAATAACAAATACATCCCTAACAGACGGTAGTGTTAATATAGTTTTAGTAACAAATCTCTTAATCAGTTCTTGGAAAAAATATTTACACATCTTTTTTTATGAACATATAACCTTTTGAGTTAACATGGTTATTGGATGATAAATTCAAGAAATCATCTTCATAAAACTCCAATTATATCCTTCTAAATGAAGGAAACAATGACTCTTAGTTACTATTGTAGGATGAGGCCACTCCACTACTACCATTTTTTTACCAGGTTAAACTGATATTACATTATAATTTATATTGATCCCAAATAAGAAAACACATATTATCCAAAATTCACATTTATTAAATTTCCAACATAGCTTTAATTAATATATGATTTCAATATAACCATTAGATGATCTTCATACTCTTAATGAATTTTCAAAAATATCATAATTCCATAAAAAAAATTATATAGTCTTTAAAGAATCTCATCATAATATACATAATTATAACATGAAATTTTGTCAAGAAGAAGGCATAACAAAAAATATTAAGGCATATATCTTGATTAGAAGTAATTCATTGAAAATCTTGCATCATCACCATAAATTTATGTTAATTAGATAAAATATCAATATTTGAGATGAAATGATCCCCACGGTTCTAGTAAAATAAATAATTGATACATGGGAGAGGTTACCGGTTCTTCACTATTCTAACATTATGATATCTATAATCAATATATATCCTAATGAATTCATTATAATTATTCACATGGAGAACATGTTATGGCCAGTGGAGGTACACTTTATAAGGACTCAGCCTTAAAACATTACAAAATATTTAATTAAATGAATAATTCCCATTGAGTATCTTTTCCAGATTAGAGTTTTAGGTAATTAGGCCCTAACTATTACATATCAATATAAAAATTACATGTACACACTACTACTCAATACCCATTTCCTCATAAAATAAAAACTCTTAAAAAGAAATAGGTCTAGTTCCAAGTTTTAGACATCCTGACTTTTCCTTGATCCCATCCATGAACATATTCATCATTAAATATAGTGTAAAACATTAAAAAACGTGGGATGAGCATAAAAATCTCAGTGAGGTTTAGAAAATAATGAATGAATACATTATCACATCAATAAATACAATACAATGAAACCATATACATCAATAATAACATTGGTTATGAAATCATATGATTTATAAATAACACACAGAAATCATAAATCATAAAGGTGTCTGATGGATTACATAAGATATATACATTAATGATATCATAGCTACGTAATATGTTATGTTTGGAATTCCCATCATAGTGTATACACTATATATCTTAGGAGAAACTTTAATGTTTACCTCTGTCACGTTACCCAATGCATTGGAAATCTATCTCGGGCTCACCCGCCCTAGTTTTATCATATAACCACTTGTATAATTATAAATTCCTAGGACCCATAACATTTTCATAACATATACAAAATGTAATGTAACAACAACATTTCCACATTTTAATCGTAATATATCATTTTCAATATATTGACATAATCAATGCTTTATCAAATCATTTTCAAAACCATTTAAAACATTTAATAAAGTGACATTAGAATCAAATTGTCTCATACCACATTAATTATTTTAACGTAATTAACATTTTATAACTTTAATTTCCATAAAAATAAATCATAAAACCATTTTTAAAACAAGGCCATTAATGAAAATTTTTTATAAGAATAAATAAATAAATCATTTAAAATGATATTTTAGTATAAGAATTTTTAACAAAATGAGTGATGCCTAAATACAAATAATTGAGGAATTACATCAATGAAATATTATAATATCATGATAATAGTGATATTAATTCTATAATATGTAAAAGGGCATTATACACACCATATAAAAGTGAATTAGTGTATAAAAATAAATAAGTTTCAATGGAATGTAAATTGAGAGATAGTCCCTTGAAAAGATCATATCCTCTGATTAAAAACAAATAAATGACATGAGTATGTGTAAAAAATAAGAATAAACTGAATATAATTGGATAATAAGTGTAAAAAAATCAAGGTACATTTACACATATTCATATCATGACATAATCGAGAAGTATAAGTATAAACCAATGAATTGAAATTTGGATTAGAAGTTCCCTTACCAAAATTTGGCAGCCTAATAAAATAACATTAAAATTAAGAAAGTTAGTTGATTATAGGGAAAAGGGTATCTCATCACATCGACATAAAACTTTCTCCAATAACGATATATTTAAGAACATATCGCCACATAAGAAGATATAAAATATAAGTTTTTTAAATAGAGGAGGGTGAAAGGTTCCCTGACCGATTTGGTAACATACAGAACTTACACCCTATGAATGAATGATCATAAAAAAATGATATAAATCCCCCTAAATTAAATTAAATTAAACAAATAATTCTATCATTGTCATTACATAGACCAAAAAAATAGTGTAAAATATAGCTAGAATCTCACGGAAATAAGAAGTGAGATGAAAACCCCATACTACGTTGTAATCAATCGATTTGAATGACCAAAAGTTATTAAACACCAAATGAATCAAATAATACCATGAATATATAAATAATAATGATAATATATGTAAAATTAAAGTACAAAATACACCACATTCAACCAATATGTGGCGAACATTAGAAATCTCATGGAATTAAATGTGAGATAAGAAACCACTTACAACGTTGTAATCAATCGAGTCGTATGACCAAAAGTTAATAACCATAAAATGAATCACAAAATAAAATTAATATAAATAGAATCATGATAATATATATCAAATGGATTTTTACAATATACCACTGCGATAAATACGTGGTGAATAATGTAAATTGCATGGAATTAAAAGTACGGTATGAAACTCTTTACCTCGTGTCTCACTTGACCCGTTCGTTTGTTAATTTAATTAATAATAAACAAAAGATAATTTCAACTTTAATAGTAACCTTTTTCAAGTATATTATTCTTTTTATATCACTTATTATCATGTTATAATCATTATGCAATTATTTATGTTAATAATGGTCGTTTGGTCGATATTTGGTACTTGAGTAAAAAATGAACATCTTATAATTACAAGTTGATTATGTTGTAAAAAATAAACTATCTCCATGATTATTTTTCATGAATTAGATATCATATATATCATATATATATATATATATATAATATATATTTATTAATAAATTTACATAACATTTGCAGATAAAAAATGAAATGCACTATTCATGGAGACGGTATATCTTACGTATGCTTAAACACTACTTTCATTTCTATTTTGTATTTTACTGGAATGAAAACATAATTATACATAGTTTTATTATAATTATAGTCTAATATCATATATAATTTTAGTAACTCCTTCTTTTATACGTTCACATGTGGAATGAACGAGTCATATCTCTTTGAGGGGGCAGTAGTCCACACTTCCTCAAATGAAATTATCGTATTAACAAAGATTGAAAACCATATAGGAATACTATAAACAAAAAATAAATAAGCATAGAATCAATATAAATATAACATATATCACATATAAATATAGTTCCATCTTAATGGACACCATAAGAGGTGGTAAGAGAATATTGAACAATCATCGTTTCGTGAGGTGTTAGTTTTCCATCTATAGAACCAATATGTTCATTACCCATTAGATAGTGGTCTGTTTAAGTGTAGTTATAATCCATCACATAACAACGACCTAGTATATTTAGAATACTATTTTTATTATAAAATAAAGAAATAAAAAGAATTTAGTGGGTTGGCGAAGTAAAATAATACAAAATAACATAAGAGAAGATGTTACCATTAAATCGGGTATCTCCATTTGGATTATACCAAAATGTTTACTATAATTTCCTTCTACCTAAGGTAAGACTTATAGAATGAGGAAAAAGAATTTGGGAGATTCATGGGTCTGTGTTTGATCATGCTATGGGGCTTGAGAGGTATGAGGAATGTGTAAGTATTTAGGGATTTTATAAGTGTGGGACGAGCTCGTTTGGAATGTTTGAAAATATTATCTTACAATATAATGATTTTAGGTATTTAAAAGTCCAAAAAATATTAAAGGTGAAGATAAGATGACTCTTTTTTGAAATATTATTATCCAATAATAAATGGATAGGTTTTGGATTTGGTTTTAATCTTTCTAATCTTATTAATTTTAATCATTCATTAATGAGTTCAACACTACATCATTACGATGTCATAAATATTATTATTTATATGATGTCTAAAAAATATAAACAAATACCATGATGTATGAAAATTTTTTAGATTTAAAATTAATAATTATAGTCAAAGAGATAACTTATATAACCCTATGTTAAATATATTTACTAAATGATATATGTTTAAGTCATTTTTTTCATTACATTAAATTAGTAATTATAAAGTATCATTATCACTCCAAAGTGGCTCCATGGAGTCACAAAATCGACCCAAGGATGACCATGGTCGGAAATGTATCAACCTGTTGGATTAGGACACATGTTAGGGAAATTTAATATTATTATAATATTAATTTTTTTCCTTATTTACGAGATTATCACTTTAAACCATGGTAAATAAAATATTTACAAAAGTAGATATCCATATTGTCCAAAAATAATAGTTACCTAATTACACAAATTGGAAATCCTGATTCCAATAATAGAATCCATTTTTCCAAATTTAAAACAAAGAAGTGGTAGAAATTAATTTAAAATTAATTACCGCTGTCAAAACACAAAGCATGTTTTTAATAAATAATAACATTCAAAATATTGACACTTATTTATGCCCACTTTCAAAGTGAAATTACTTACAATGATCAACATAGGATAAAATAGTAAAAGATTAATATAATTACACATTAAAACAAATTGAAAAGATAATCTAACCTTATAAATAAATTAGATTAAAAGGTTGTTTTCAATTAAAATCTAGTATTTTTTTCTAATCATTAGAAAATGAATTTTATCCGAAAAATACCAATGATTTACCAAAAGTAAATTTGTATGTCCTCATTATGAAGAAGAATTTTAATTGTTCAAATAGAACATATAAAAGTGATCAAAAATGTATTTAAAGAGGTTTCGCCATCAAAATGTGGTAAATCAAATTTTTAATCAACGTTAGAGTATTTGTTCTTAAAATCAGATTATTTCATATTTTAAGCATCTAAAATTTACTAGATACATGTAAAAACATTTAAAAAATATTTATATTTATATTTTTGTTTGTTCTGTCTAATCCCGCTAATACAACATCTAGGAATTAATTATTATTTAAAATAGTATTATATTATTATTATTATGTATGACTCAGCATTATGTACAACATAAGATTTAAAGAAAACTATTGTTTCTTATCAGGTATGCTATCGAACATAGCATTCCTTTTCATGTAAAAATAATATTTAATTCACAATTTTTAATAAATATTCAAAATATTATATTCTTTATTTACTTGGGATGTTACATCCTTCCCCCCTTTTGGAAATTGATTCATCACAATTTTAAAATTGGGCTTGGAGACATCATTGAAAGTACTACACCGGTACTAGAGTCAATAAAAATATCGCGTTAAAATAATCTAAGAGAGGTACAAAGGTCACCAAGAGAACATATACAATGATTCCATGAAAACATGGACATGGTAGAGAAACTAACTCTCATAGATTAATATAGAGTATTTGGGAACTTAATCATAGAATGTTACCACCACAATACCATAAATTTCTGGTGGAGTAAGATTCTGATGATAAAAGAGAGCTTATAACATTTTTACTTCATGATCCTTTTCATATAGTTGAAGAATATTAGTAATAAATATCCTATGATCATAAGGAAATATACATACTTGTCATGTAGAGTGTCATCCTTTAATAAAATTCTACCTCAAAATCATGTTTTCTCCAAATATAAAGTATTCAAGATATCATGGTCAATCATGAAGTGCTAGAATAAACTTCTAGTGTATAACATAATTACCAAAGATGAACTATATATTTTCTCTAACATTAGATATCAAATAGAACCAAAATTGGTTAGTACAATATTAGTAAATTCCCAAAGAGACAATCCTTCATAAAAAAATACTAATCTAAATCTCCAAAATTAAAAAAGAATAATCCAATTTTCATAAAAGACCATTCAATATACAAATGTCCATAAAATTCTTAAAATTAATCCAAACTAATATTGAAACCCAAATTTCAGAAGGATTTAATCACATAGTCCTCCAAGATAAATCTAAAAAAATTTCTTCAAATAATATCAGGTAAAATTAATATCTCATACTAAAATGTAATAAATATAATCACATATTATATATGATTGGTTAATCATTTCCATAAAAAAAATCATCATATAAATAATAGATTCTTCTAAAACAAAATTTCAACCATTAATCCACAAATGAGATCTCGTAGTATTCTATTTCCCTTAAGAATATAATGTTTCCAAAAGAGCAAACATCTTCTAAAATAACCATTATCACTTAATATCCAAATAAGCCAAATAATTATTAACCTCAATGTTTTTAATATAAATTTCATTTTCAACCCAATACAATAAGACCTCAACATCTAAATTCATTAATCCTTATATATATTGTCCTTTTATCTTATTTCATATCCATGTGATAAAATAAAACTATTCCTAATAGAAAGAACAACATACCTTCATCATGGTGTGAATATGGTTTTATCTTCATCTTGTTCACATAGGTATAAGGTCAATTCATTTAAATAATAATTTAAATATCCTTCAAAATCATTTCCTTCCTTCATCCAAAAAAAACTTGTACATCTTGGGTCATTTTGGTGTTTGTAGAAAAATAGATTCATAAAATAATCATGAATAAAATATAATTTTAAAACATCTGATAAAACATGATTTTTATAAAATATTCAGACCGAGTTTGAGATGAACCATTCAATCACTGGACCTTTTAAAATACCGTAAGTATGTGCAGAGTGACTATATTGTAAATGAAAATATAAATATGTTGCGCAAATTCATCTTTCTTCAGCACATTTTTCGAAATTATAATATGCTTTAAAATCCAATTATATGGTAAAATATTTAATAACTCATTGATAATATTTACCTTTTTTAAAATATGAGAATCTTGAGAACATATTATTTGATTAAATAAAACCCATGATTCATGATGATATCGAGGTATACTAGAGGTGTTTGAAATCTCAAACAACTTCTTGCATGTGAGTTGTATGCAAGTAAATGTTTCACAATCATCTGAACATGAAATTGAAATAATTATTTCAAGCATGTCATCAGGAAGAGATATGAATATAGTTTGAGATCATCCTCCTTCCATTATTAACTGACTTTCCATGATTTGAAAAATTAATAAAATTAGGATTTAACTGAAACAATAATCATAGGGACTAACCTTGGGTTTAACTAAAACTCCTAATCCCATAATTTTTCTCAACCTACCTTTGATACCAACTTTAAGGACCTAGCCTTAAAACATAACAAAATCTTGAATTTAATGAATAATTCACATTGAGAATATTTTCAGTTTTAGAGTGTCAAAAAATTAGGCCATAATTGTTACATTTCAACTTGAAAATTATATGTAGACACTACTACTAAGTATCAATTTTTTTCATATAATAAATACTCTTAAAAAGAAACATGTCTACATCCAAGTTTTAGACTGCATGAATTTCCCTTGATCCCATACATAACCCTATTCATCATTAATTCCTATTGAAAACATTTCAAAAACATGGGATCAACATGAAATGCTCAATTAGGGTTATAATATAAGGAATGTAAACATTATCCAATAATAAATACAAAACAATGAACCCAAACTTTTCAATCATAATATACCCTATAAAATCATATGATTTATGAATAACACGATGAAATAATAAATAATAATGGTAACTTATGGCATAAATAACATTCTTAAAATGTAGTTATCACAGCTAGTTAGGGAGTTACATTAGATTACCCATCACAGTTTATTCCCTAAATCTCTAATGAGAAACATTAAAATTTACCTCCATCATGTTACCCGATTCATTGGAGAGCTATCTCGGGCACACATGCCTTAGGTTTATAATGAAACAACTCGTATACATAACAATGACCAAGAAACATAACATATTCATAACACATAAAACAAATATAAAAGTTATATGACATTTCCACATTTCGATCACAATATATCAATTCAATAAGTTGACATAATCAATTCCTTATCAAACCATTTTCAAAACCATTTAAAATATTTAATAAAGAGATTTTTAAATCAAAGTGTCTCATTCCACATTGAAGATTTTAAAGGAATTAACATTTTAAAATATTAATGATCATATAAATGATTCCTAAAAACCATTTTTTAATACATGGAAATTAATGACAATGATTAAGAAGAACAAATCTTTAAATCATTTAAAATAATATTTATGTTAAATATTTTTTAACAAAATGAGAAAAGCTTGACTCCAAAACATTGAGTAATAACATCAATCAAACATTATAATATCATGAAAATTGAGATACTCGTGATATAATACGTCCAAGGTCTCTATATACACCATATAAAAGTGAATAGGTGTATAAAAATAAATAAAATTCAACGTAATGTAAATTGAGACAAGGTCCCTTGCGAAGATCATATCGTTATATTAATGATAAATCAATGAAATGATTATGTGTGAAAAATAAGAATACAACCAATATAAGTTGATATTATGTTTAAAATATTTAGAGGACATTTACTTATATTCATAGCAAGATATAATCAAGAAGTATATGTTTAACCCAAATAATTTAAATTGGGATAGGAAGTTCCCTTACAAAAATTCAACAACCTAATGGAATCACATGAAAATTTACAAAAATGAGCTTATTTGAGAAAAATGGGTATCTCATCACTTGGACTTAAAATTTATAGCAATAAGGTTATATATAAGAACATATCCTAACATAGGAATATGTAAAAAATAATTCTTTTAAATAGGGGAGGGTGATAGCTTCTATAACCGATTTGGTATCTTACATAACATACACCCCAAGAATGAAGGATCATACAATGATGATAAAAATTCACTTAAATTAAATTATATTACACAATGAATGCTTTCATGGGTATTACATACACCACACAAACTGAAATATTGGGAAATATAGCACGAAAATCATGGCAATAAGAAGTGGGATGAAAACCACTTACTATGTCATAATCAATCAAGTCATATGAACAAAAGTTAATAGACACCAAATTAATCACAGAATACCATGAATAGGAAGATAATAATGATAATATATATCAAATGGTAGCACAAAATACACCAAATTCAATAAATAAATGGTGAAAAATGGGAATCTTATGGAATTAAAAGTGAGATTGGAAACCCCTTACCACATTGTAATCAATGGAGTTGTATGACCAAAAGTAAATAACAATAAAATGAATCAAAAAATACCATGAATATAAAGAGAATCGTGATAATATATATCAAATGGATGTTCACAATACACCACATTCAATAAATAAGTGATGAACAATGGAAATCTCATAGAATTGAAAGTGAGATAAGAATCCCCTTACATCATGTCGGACATGACCCGTTCATTCATTAATATTATGAATAATAATCTAATGTTAATTTAGAATTTAATAAGAAAATGCTGCAGATTATTATTTCTTTTATATCACTTATTATCATGTTATAACCATTTTGCAATCATTTATGTTAATAATGGTCGTTTGGTTGATATTTTTTATTTGAGTCAAAAATAAACTTATTATAATTACAAGTAGTTCATGTCGTGAAAATTAAATTATCTCAAAAATGATTTTAATGATTTATATATCATATATATCATATATATCCAGTATATATATGTATTTATAATTTTACATAACATCTGGAGTTAAGAAATGAAATTCACCGTTTATGGAGACGGTAAGTCGTACGTACATATGAACGCTACTTTCATTTCAATTTCTTATTTTAATGAACTGAAAACATAATTATACAAAAAATTATTTTAATTCCATTATAATATAATATATAATTTTAGTAAATCCAACCTTTATAACTTCCACATATGGCATGAACGTGTCATTAAACATTTATGTGGTGGTAGTCCTCCCTTACTCACATGAAATTATCATATTTACCCACTCTGAAAATCTATAAAGGTATTTTATAAATGATAAATACATAATCATTGAAAAAAATTAAATACATTATACATCACATACAAATACAATTTAATCTTAATGGACTCTGTAAGAGGTGGTAGGAGAATATTGAACTACCAACGTTTCACGAGGTATTAGTTTTTCGTCCATAGAAACAATATGTTCATTACACATTTGATGGTGGGGTGTGTAATTTTAGTAAGAATACATGTCATAAAAACAACCTAGTATATTAAGGATACTGGTGTTATTATAAAAAAAGAATTTTTGTGGTTGGATGGTTAAATAAAACAAAATAACTTAAGAGAATACCATACCTTAAAATCATGTATATACCTTTTGTTTGAACCAAAAGGTTTACTTGAACTGCCTTATTTTTTAGGGGAAGACTTATAGGAGGGGGAGAGTGATTTAGGGAGATTAACTAGGTAAATTTTGGTTGATCCAAGGGGCTTGAGATGTGTAAGGAATTGGTTAGAAGTGAAGGATTTTTATAAGGGGGGAGGAGGCTCTCTTTAAGAATGTTTAAAAATATTATTTTATTATATAATGATTTTTCGGTTACTAAAGGGTAAAAACTTATTAAAGACGAAGATAAGTTGACTGATGTTTAAAATAAAATCATCCAGTATGAATTGGATAGATTTTGGATATTGTTTTAATAATTATAAACTTATTTATTGAAATCATTCATTGTTGAGGTAAATACTACATCATTATTGTGTCATAAATAGTATTATTTATTTGATGTTTAAAAATTATAAAAAATACCATGATGTAGGAAATATTTTTAGATTTAAAATTAATATTTATAGTCGAAGTGATATCTTATATAACCCTATGTAAAAATTGATTTATTAAAATATAATTGTTTAATTCATTTGATTCTTTACATTAAATTAATTAATTTAAATATTCATTATCACTCCCATTTGGCTCCATGGGGTCCCGAAATCGACCCAAAAATTCCCATGGTCGGAAATGTATCAACCAATTGGATTAGGACACATGTTAGGGTATTTTAATTTTATTATAATATTATTTGGTTACCATTATTTACGATATTTACCCTTTAACCATGGTAAATAAAATATTTAATGATGTAAATATTCCTAATGTATAAAAATAAAAGTTACCTATTTTCACAATTTAGACCTCCTGATTCCAAATATGGAATCCATTTTTCCAACTTCAAAATACATATGTGGTTGAAATTAATTTAAAATTAATTCTTGTTATCAAAAAAATGTTTTTTAAGTAATAATAACTATCAAAAGATTGACACTTATTTATATCGATTTTAAAATTTAAATTACTTACAATGACCAAAACTAGATTAAGTAGTAAAAAATGAATAAAATTACATTATAAAACAAATTAAAAAGATAATTCAACATTTTAAAAAAATTATATTAAATGGAAGTTTTGAATTAAAATACTATATTTTTTACTATTCATTAAAAAAGTAATGTTATCCGAAAAATACCAAATACAACCCTAAAGTAAATTTTGATGTCCCAATTCTAAATATGAATTTAATTTTGTCAAAAAAACATATAAATGTGACGAAACTGTATTTAAAGGGGATTCACCATCAAAAGGCGGTAAATCATCCTTTTAATGAATATTAGAGTATTTATGCTTAAAATCAGATTATATATTATTATTAGCCTCTATAATGTATTGTATAAATGTAAAAATATTAAAAAAAACATGTATATTCATATTTTATTTAGTTCTATTCATTCTCACCAATACATCGGCTGGGCTTTAACTACCATTTAAAATAATACTATATTATTATTTTTCAGTATTACTCACCATTGTGTGCTATATAAGATATCAATGAAACTTGTTGTTGCATATCAAAAGACACCATCGAACATAGAATCCCATTTAAAGTAAAATTAATGTTTAAATCATAAATTTTAATAACTATGAAAATTTTATATTCTTTCTTTACCTAGGATGTTACACAGTTGGTCTGATAAAATGCTTCTCAAAAAATATCTTCAATTTGTTTCTTTCATTTTTATAGCTTCATATTTTCTATTCTATATGGTGCCTTTGATATCGTCTTGGATCTAGGAATGATTTTAATGTAAAAATCAACATCTATTTCTATGGAGTTCTAGGTAACTCTTCTAGAAATTAATCGATGTATTCATAAATTAAGGGCACATTATATATCTTTAAAATAGAATTTCATTATTCCTCTTCATTGATAATATCTATAATGAGGGATATCGGAGGTGGTTTTTGACAAAACATACGTTGGGATATCCCCTTTGAAAATAACATTTGGTTTTAAATTTATGAATATTAGAATTTCCATGCATCCATAGTTGATCCTGGCATGATACTTTTGAGATCCAGTCCATCGCCAATGAGCTTGTACCTGAGTAGTAGAGGATCTAATATAGAATCCATGAGACCCATGATCAAATATGAATATGGATGAATATTTACATTACTTTAGAAGCAATGTAGAGAGCATTATTCAGTACTATAGTAGCTGATACTATTGGAATGATTTAGTCGTCCGGGACACTATTTTGGTCCTACGGGTCTCAGGGCCTTCGTGACCCTAATGGCCTTTAGGAAATAGGGCCTTCAGTCCACAAATGGCCTTCCATTCATAAGGATTTCAGGCCACAAACAAGACCAAAACATGGAAAACGACAAAGATGTTGACTCAGATGAGTATTCAAAGAAAAAATAGAAACCACCAGAGTAGAGGTAAATTGTAAAGACCTAGAATTTCCATGTAAATTATTTTTAATTAAATGGAAATTTTACGAGTTGGTGAAACTTGACGGAATTTAAATCTAAGTGCATCGTTGAACTAGCAGTGCCAATATTCGCTTTTGAAGACTTCCACCTCAACGACAATTGGTCGAGGGTGGAAGATAGTTTTTGAGTTTTTTGTTGGAATAATAAAATAAAATAAACACATGATTTATTTGATTTTTATCTGTTATAACCACCCAAAGGAAGTTGGAGGTGGGGATCACCACACCTTTACCTCCTATGACATGTTATGGTGGTGGGGTCGTACCCGAACCTAACCTCCCATGAGAGGTTACTGTGTGGGGACCACCCGGTACTAAACCCCCAATTAAAAAATGGAAACCACTCAACTCCCTCATAAATGAGGGAGTGTCTCTTGACCTCCTCTACCTAATTAATGGTGCAACCACCTCCCTTCTTAAGTGTACCAACTTCCCCAAAATAATTATGCCAGATCCTCCTCATCAATTAATTGAGCCAAAACATTCAATTAATTTATTAACCCATTTGAATATTATGCCAATGATTTAATAGGATATTACAATCTTTCATCATTGGTTGGAATTTGATTTTTGGTGGAATTGGGGGAGGGGTGGAACATAGTGAGAAGGCTCTCCAACGTTGAACATCCTCCATGAAGAACTCCGACGGAAAGCATCTTCGACTTTTTCCTCGGAAGAACCTTGAGGAGGAAACCAACGTGGGACATCTTTGATGACCGACCTTCCCTCGTCATTGTCGTCAATAATCCGACGGACGAGCTTGGATTGAAAGACTGTGGCGGGCGCGACGAACGACGAAAACTCTGTCTTCTTCCCCATGACTCAGTCGACGAACAACGATCAAGGTAGGGGTTTTATTTGAATATGATATTTTTTATTTAATTCTTCCCTTCTAAAATAATGAATCATTGTGGATTATTTTCCTTGTGGGTTGGGAATTGTTTTTTTTTTTGGGAAGATGCGGGGTGTATATAGAATTTTTTTCTTCTATCTTCTTCTTAGTAATTCTTTGAACTTCAAGAAATATTGAACCACTTGCTACCACCCTAAACACAGAGGGTGTGTGCCAAACAAACATGGATTGGCCCCTCCATCGTTCATGTTTGTGATTTTTTTTAGGAATTACGATGAGACGAAAAGTTGACTATGATTAAAAAGGCAACAGCCACGCTACTCGCGGCCCTCCACGAACCGCGCCGCCCCCGCGGAGCTCTGGCACACCGGCAGAACCATCTCCTCCGCCCTGGGCTGAACTGCGCCGCCCACCGTCTTCAGAGCCATCATGGCTACGCCACCCACCTACTGCGCTACCCACCAGCCAAATCGGTCGAGCCGCACCATGCCCTGGTGGAACCGTCCCCTGGTCTCTACGCACCCCTCGCGCCCGACAGCTCCACTGACCTCATGCTCCGCGCGCCCTTCACGCCCCGCGCACCCCACACCGCAGCCTTTTGAACCGACCCCGACATCCCGGGTCGAGCTGCCCGAGCAGCGCCCCGGCCGAGCTGGCCTCCCGTGCACCACACAGCTCACCAACCGAACTTCCAAGCGCCCTCACAGTGCCTCGGACCAGCCAACCCCTCACAACCCTCTAGGCCAAAACTCCCTCGCACCGACCCACGACCAGTCTGCACCCTCGCGACTGGTCTGCGCTCTCATGGCCCTCTGTAACCCCTCGCGGCCTGCTAGGCTGGGCCCAGTGGGCCCGACCGAACCTAACGGGCTAGGCCGGACGCAATGGGTTAGGCAGGGTTGACCAATACCAGATCGACCCATGTTGGGTCGGGCAGGGTGGGACCGGACCCGGTACCACTAAGACCCTTGACCTTCTTTGGCCATATCTTTGGCACCAGGCATCTGTTTGACAAACCATCAGCAACCCTGGTAATCATGGAGCATGAAGGTCCCTTTTAATATACCCCACTAGAGTTTGGCGCATAGTTAAGATATGGTTAGGTTAGATCGTGCATGAATCCAACCGGGCCCCCGGGACTAAAAGGCTAATAACTCACATATCAGACATCTAATTGACGCGACGTCTATTGCGTTGAGACATCTATGATGTGTCAGACCTCTAAGATACTTCTTTGTTGGAATTCGTGAGTGTTGGAGTATCAACCAGTAGCTCATAGAGCAGATGCTTCTAGAGATGAGCGGGCAGAGTGCGGAGACCTTGTAGCTGGTTGAGACTTGATGACTACTGACCGATTGACTCAGAGTGTCTCTACTAGCCTAGTGGGGGCCCTAGGTTACTGCTATAGACCCACGGTGGAGGAGTGCCTGGTTTTGGTGGCAGACTCGTGGTACTCGACAGGAAAAGTACATCTACAGGCTATTAGGGGGAGCACCTGGTTGTGGTGGCATACCCACAGTGGGGAGCCTCTCTGTGTGACGTGTCAGACCCACGATACTCGACATGAGGAGTACCTAAGCTGTCCATGGTTAGTGGGAAGTGCCTTGTTGTCATGGTAGTCCCACTGTACTCAATAGTGGAGGAGTTATCCAACAACCGAGGTTTCGATAATGTGAATAAAAATCCTGGTTGAGGTGAGTGATTAACATATCTATTTTCATCATGATTGAGATGGATCACCTGAAAACATAGTTATTTGTATGGTAATATACCTAAGTAAGGTTATCTGTTGATTTCATACTTTTTGGTTTATCCTTGTTAGATTTTGTGATACCTTGAGGGTATCGGGGTCTGAACTGAGTATTGTTTTACTCACCCATGCACGGGTTATGCCCGCACCTTGTTATATTGGATGCAGACGACAGACAACGCTGACTGAGTCTGAGAGCACCAGGACCGTATGTTACCCAGAGGTGGACCACACGACGTGATGGTACACCGAGGAGAAGGATGGACCTAGAGTGATGAGGAGGTTACTTGTACCTACCATTCAGGTAGGAACCTCGAAGGACGACCCAACAGTACTTTTTCGTTTCTTCAATTGTACTTTTAGTTTCATGTTCTTTATAGTTGGGCTTGTATTTTTGGCCCCTTTTACATTCAAAACATTTTTTATATAGTTTTACATAGTGTTTTGTTTTCATCTTTTTCCATGTTGTGTGTGTTTACAGGTTATAAAGGCAATGAATTCCTAGTTTTATCTAATTACGCCTTTGGTGCTAGTCGCTTTCCCCTAGACTATAGAAGGCTGGATTTGGGTTGTCAGGGAACGAGCCCCTGGGGGACAAGTCGTGACATTACTAGATTTGAAGAATGATAGGTTATGGAAAATACTATCGTGGACATGTACCATGCCTCTCTACACAAGGTAATGTTATCTGATCATCCATGTGAGGTGGCGAGTGGGGCCCCTTCAAGATGCAGCTATTGGGGAGGGCTTTTTTATATGTGTTATGTCTCAGGCCTTTAAAATCATGTATTGGGTCATTTATGGTCCTTGTTCCATGGAAATATGGATCATTTAAGGGTTCCCCATCAACTATTAAAAGGGGTATTATCCAAAATTTTAAAAAAAGGCATGTGGGCCGAATGGGGGATTGTGATCCATTCTTTCCCTAATAGAGCATCAAATTCCATCATGGGAATGACTATTATATTTGTGTTGATAATGTGTTTTTAATATTTATTTCTAGATTTTCAAAAAACAGTTGATGCTGGGATGATATGTTCATGATATTTCACTGATAACTCAACTTTTATTTGGTTAAATATTGATTTTACATTCTCTTCATACATGGATGAAATAATGAAATGTTTAGATTCAAAATAAAAAGTAATATATATTTATATGTGCAATGATAGTACCTAACACTATATCATTTAGATCCTCAAATTTAGCTGCCATGATAGAAAATGGCCGATGTTTCTCTCTTGTACTATACAGAGGTTTACGGTAATTTCATTTGATTATCTTTTTATTTTTAATGTTATTGGTAAATTTCCCAAGATTTCCAAACATGAAGCATTGAATATCATGATAGGACTGCTCTGTCTTCCCTTTTTTTATTGTATTAAGAATATGATGCTTCACCTCACTATCATAGCTCCGATCTATATGGCCATATCGTTAACACATGTAACATTTTCTACACTTGAGAATGAGGTTCCATGAATGCTTCTACCCATATTTTTTCATGGGGGGTTTCAATTTCATTCCTCCCCTTATGTGATCAATGTACCTTCCCACAGCGTGTAAAACCAAAAGTTATTCATGGAATTTTGTCATGAACCATTTCATGTTAAATTCTATCTCAAAGTGGTGTTTTCATGTGTTACCCATTGATACATCTCATCTAGAGCCACATCTTCTTTATCATTTCCAGATTGGGATTTGTTTCATTGAAAAATTTGACATGATATTTCACCAAAATACAAAGTTGTTTTTCTATATTTAAAATTTTATTGAGGGTTCTTCATAAATATTACAATTCATAATTCCTACATATAAATAATCTATCATTTAATAAAAAAATATATAATCCAACCTTTAATTTTTATAACATATCACTACATGGTTAATACAGAAGATATTTTAAATTCTAATTTCTTGAAATAATGTACATAATACAAGAAAAATACAATATTATACTAAATACACATTAGGAATTCCAAGGGGGTTTTATCATATGTATACTTATTTCATCTCATATTATGGTGACATAAATCAGAGAAAAATAGTAATCTAGAGACCCATTAAGAGAAACTATTGACATGTGAAAATTTGGAATATAATTATAGATTTAGAATGAGAAAAGTAACTTGAGTCATAATATAATTAAAATAAAATTTATCATAAAATGGAAATTAGTATACATAATTTAAATTATACATTAATAAACATATCATCAATTTTTGTTACCGAGGTGTCGTAGTTGAAAATTACAAAGGTTATTCACCATGGTATTACATAACATGTCAATTATAGATATTATATTGTTTACCCATTAAACTGGAGAACTATCATGGAACACCATCAATATGTATCAATTAATATGAGTCACATTGATCAGAATCATGCATTTCATAAATAACACATAGAGAGTAATCAATGGTTTTCTTATCAAAATAATAGAGATTCAAATCTACTAAAAGAGATGATCATTATTCCATTTTAACGCATGGATGAGGAATGTTGATCTAATGAATGATAACACAAAAATAAAATAAATAATTTTTATATATTTAGAAAAATATCCATAGAAAAATATTTTTTTGGTCATTCAAAAATAAAATAGATTATACATTATTGTTTATAATGTTAAATTTTGAGTGGAAAATATGTATCAAGATTCGTGTAAAACATACTTTTAGAAAAGGAAATAATGAGAGGTGAAAACGGTATCCAATTTATTATAATTAATTTTAATGTAAGGTAATGATACTAACTTTAATAAAATAGATTAACCATTACATTTAAAATACATATGGAAATAGGTTTTGGAATTAAAGTGAAAAGAAGGGTAATTTCATTAAAATGAAGAGTAGATCCTTTCTATTGATGAATTGATCCTGGGGGGAAAGAGAAACCTTGGTTGAACTCCATCATTGTTAAAAACACCATAAAATCCTCAAGGATTGATATTTACATAAATTAAATGCAGATATTGGTGGGTATATTTAAAAAAAGGATATTTATTTAATGATTTTTAAATATAAGACTTAGACATCAAGGTAATATAAAAAACCATTAACATAAAAATGTTTTTTTCTAATGGTTTTGAAAATATTGGACATATTTTATGTAATTTTATCAAACATGAAATATTCATAAATTTATATTACTTCTTTTCAAAAATAAATTTTATGTTTTCTCATTATAATGTTTTTAATGTCATATTTTCCATTTTCAAAATTGGAAAGTTATTTATATATTTGTAATTTGATTAAAATATATTAGAATACATAATATTAATAAAATAAATTACATTACCACTTTAATTGTGGTTAAATAATTATTAAATCAGTAAGAAATAATTATGATGTTGTTAAACATACCAAAAAAGAAAATCTGCATTTTTACTATTCCTAGACAAATAAAGTATTGTAGAAAATTATCACAAATTAAACCCAATCCTAATTTCAACATGATTATTTAGAAAACTATTTTTATTTATCATAATAATTCTATATGTCTGATAATTTTACATTTTAAATATATATATCATAATAGATTAAAAAAATTGTGGGTTGTAATGCATAGTAAAATTTCTAACTGTTAAAAATTTCATATGATATAATAAATAAATTTTTTCATTTCAATTTTAAAAAAGTTTTTTTATAATACTATTTCATTAAAAATAATAGTATTATGAAAAAATAGTTTATTATAAAAGTTTACAAATTTTCCAAATAAATTAATTTCTGTATAAAAAAATAAATTTATCAAATACAACAAATATTTTATTCAGAAAATCAATTTCTTAAATTAAATTGAGGGAATAAAACTTTTTTTATTAAATAAAAATAAAATTTGTGTAACTATGGTTGGGACACATAACCCATTATAACACACATGGTTGACCTAAGGGTTTCATGTGCGATGATGATATATTCATGGGGTGGCTCAACAAACATCGATCAAGTAGAAATTTCATCTATCTTGAAATTATTCTATGGGGGATTTTTCTCAAGATTAACTAATTGACGATCTGTTTGGTCTTGTTCAAGGGAAACCCCTACCAATACTACCTCATTCCCATGATCTAAAAAATGGGCTTCATGTTACATGACTCTACTAGTTATGGCCATTTCTTCTCCATTATGCATTAATATTCCTTTATGATTTCTTTATATGAGAACTAATTTTAACATTAATCTTATTAAAATTAATATACTTTACATTGGTCATATTTTCAAACAGTAATGTTTGAACAATGATATAATAATGGCCAAATCAAAATGGAAATATTTCCCATTATAAAAAATTAATTATTATTGATATATGGTTTTCTAGTGTATAATATAATATTATAGAAGTTTTATCAAGAATCAGTGTCATTTAAAAAGTGTATGGAATTACATAAAAATCCTTTAGAAAGGATTCTTTATTATGGTGGTGAAGGTTATGTTCCTTCAGATATATTTTTTATAACTTTAATGATGTGTATAAATTTCAATTTATTTTTTATTTAAATTATCAATTTTATCATTGAATCATTATCATTAATGGACTTGAAAAAAAATTATTCAAAACAAAGTAATAGTGATGGTTTGATAAATCATTCTACAATGTGAATGAGGGGACTATTTCACAAATAGAAAATATGTGGGTTTTCCCTGGATCCTATTTTCATTAATGTGATAAGCTCAACAAAAAAATTGAAATATTTAAAAAAACATAGACCACATGACACTCTATGCCACAAATAATTTAATAAGATTTCTCGGTGAATTTAAATTTATTTTTCATGTAATAATATTAAAAATTAGTTTAATACATTCAATAAAATTTAATGAATGGAGATACCTAGTGTTTCCTCCATGGTAGTCATGGTGACAGAGTATAATCTCATCCATTGGTTCTTGAGGTATGATCCCATGGAATCTCATCAACTATTTCCCATTTATAGTTAATGGTTTTCCTACTCTTTATCTTGAAATCCTCTGAAAATCCAAAGGGTATGCCTAAATATTAGTAAAATGTCCTTCCAATATGAAAGGAAAATTACATGGAATAATTTTGATTCTATAGTTGTCTTAAAAAAAATGACATCCATGGATTGTGGTTTTTGGTGAAATTATTTTGTCTATGGAAATACATTTAATCTCTTTGTAAATCATTTTACATTGAAAATATTCTATTTTTATTTCATCTATCCCTTACAGCTTCTATTTAATTTCTCTCCTTGCTCAAAAAAAGTCCAGATTAATCTACCTAATAATTAATTAGGCATTGTGTTCCATTTAAACCTAGAGGTGGCAGTTTTTATTGTAAATTAATATTTAGGGGGACATTCTAATGGGTTTCTTATAATTTTTCCTATAATATTTAATGATATAATTTAAATTTTGGCATTGGTTTTTCTAGTTGGGTTTTACCGTATTTTTAATAATTTCCCTGATCACTTAGATAGAAACTTCTGCTTGTACATTTGATTGTGAATGATATGGTGTTGATGCTTTTCGATGCACCCCATATCTTATCAGTAATTCATTTATTCTACTATTTTTAAATTGGTAATATTGGTTACTAATGATGGATTTTGGTACATCAAACATGGAGAATATGTATATCCATTCAAAACCACAAAAAAATAATCTTCAGTCATAATTGAGTTTTCTTCAACCAAATTTGAAATATAGTCTTTATGAAGTAGAATATAAAAATAACCATATGAAATTATAAATGGTCCCTTGAAGCATATTAGGCATTTATAAAAAAGTTCACCAATTGTAATTTTATTTTGGGTATTTTATTGTCTCATAGATATATTTCCAAAAAAATGATATTTTTCACACTTTTTTAAAAATGCATTTGAATATTTAATTAAGATAGTAAAATAAATTCAAGATTATATGAATTTTCTAGATATACATTGGGATTAATAATTGAATCCACAAGATAATGTAGGGGATATTTTAAATACTAATTTTATTTCACATTCAAGTATACATCTACTAATTACTTGATCAGCCCATATTTTTCTATGGAAGGGTCCTTCCCAATATTAAAACCTATACATAGTATTTAGTTTTTTCTAATTATGATAAATTCTTTTACATGGTACCTAAAAAGTCACTAATAATTGACAATGTCAGTGTGCCACAATATATTACCAACTATCATGTAGATTTGTTCTCTAGGTATGTCATCATTGTGTTGGTAATGGTTTTGAATTTCTTCATCAGTGGTGTTAGGTAGTTGACAATGTTGATCATCCACATAGTTTTTAATACAGTTTTTTCCTATATATCAATTTATAACTCTTAACAGATATGAATCCACCTCACTAGACTTAACTTATAATCAATTGACTTCACTAGATAACTGACAGTTTCCTGGTGAGTAAATAAAATATTTTCTATGTAAATATGATCTGCATTTATCTAATGATAATATGACTATAGGTAACACTTTTTTGTAGTCGTGTAGTTGATCTATGTGTAATAAAATTTCATTGATATATATTCTATGATTTTTTTCATTCTAATAATTCTTTATTGGAGTGATTCTCCAAAAACATCATTTGATTCATCCTAGAGAAACTCAAAATGGATGTCCTAGTTAGGTGGTTTCATTATTGAATTTTTTGATCATCATTTAACTAAATTCATCAAATTAATTCATTCATGAGAAATAAATATTATATTCATCTTCCTTTTCTAGTAATATTTATACATAGAGAGTAATATTTCTCAAATACATGCCAAATATTCTATAATATCTTACATTTCTTAAAAAGGTTATAACATGTTTTAATAATGTTGGATATAGAAAAAATATTTTACTTCAACATATGATTTATCAATCTCATCCCAGGTATATGAAATTATGTTCCACAACACTATTCCTTTTTAACAATGAAATATAATTTTTTAAAATTTATGAAAAGATTCTTTTCAATTCATATTTCAATACATTTTTTAAATTTCCTAATCGTTGACCAAATGTATTACTAAAAACGATGAAGCCATCAATAAAGGCATCAAGGTAGTCATCAATATGTCCTGAAATAATACTCACTATATATAATTGAAATTTACATAGTGTATTGTATATCCCAAGAAGACATGTGAATGTCCTTTTCTCTAAATATGTTGGAATATTCCATCTCAAAGGATTTTAAACTGGTTAAAAAAAATTCCAACCTATTTCAAAGGGTGAAAACACTATAGTTGATTTCAGTTGTATCTCTTAAAGTTGGTCATATATCATGGACATTTTTTCAGAAAGGAAATCAATTTTTTTTCTCATTAACGGGATAGGTTATTATAATGGATTGTCAACAATTTATCTCAATAAATTAGGGAATTATACTTCAAATTATTTGGAAATTATTTTTTATCTAGTCACGAGGGTTTTTCAGGGGACGATATTGAATATATGTTTCCTACTTCTATGGATATAATCTCTTGTGTAATCTCAGTATACATTAATAAATCTTCCAAATATTTATATTTTACATCTTCATGTAATATGATATTAGGAATTTCAGGTTGCTTAAAAATATATTTTTAAAATGAGAAATGTTCTCTATATGATTAGAAGTCACAAATCATTTGGAAATATTAAATAGAACTAATAACTTCTTTTTGGGAGATTCAAAAAAACTGAGTTGGTTTTCCATGGGTGAATAATTTCATTATGATTTTTTGAAGTGAACCATACTATCTCAAAAAAAATTAATTTTTCCTTTATGGATGTAGATAGTGACCTTTTCTGTATTTATGAAGTATCTCCTAAGTATTATGGGAGTGTCTCTTGGTGTTATTTATTCTTCCATGGTAAATACATAAATGTTGGCCAGAAAGATCAATCCTTGTAATCTGGGGAGAACATATTCTAACACTATGTCCTAGAAAATGATGGATATTTTTTCTAGATCTACCACTATTTGAGTTTTTTTAGTTCTCTAATATGCATGGATGAATGTACTAAGTGAGATATTAAATTTATTTATACTCTATGTTCACATAGTGCATATGAAATTTATTATGAACCAATAAAATGGAAATTATAGAATGACATTAGATATTTAAATTATTAGAGTATCTATATTTCAATCAGTGTTGATTCACGTTTTATAAAAATATTCTCTCATTTCCAACAAGCTGCCTTTTATTTTTAGATAACCACTTCAAAAAATTTCATAATTTGGGATTTTTTGGCTAGCCTCATATAGTGGGATATTGATCTTAAATATCTAGAAGGCCTCCTAAATCAATTTCTGGTGTTTATATTCTTATAAATTTTTTATATATAATATAGATGGTAATTATGCCTTCGTATATTTCTATTACCTTTGATGGGTTTTAAAGGTATTTTCAAGCCTTATTTGAACATCGTATTTTCAATTTATTGATTCTTATCAATATCTTTTTCCTAGATAGGGACATATTCTGAATCATTTTTAGATTCATCATCCTTGGGTTGTTCAGGTGTCCATTTCACATTCCTACTACTTGTTGTAATCACACATATTATTTCGATGGGTTTTAGAACTACTTATGTATGTAATTTCCCAGGATTATTTTCTAAGAATGTCACAAAACCTTCCAAATTTATTAGTTAACATGTCGATTTTATACTCAAATATTAAAAAATGGTTTGTAGATAATGATCATCAACTTCTGGTGAAAATAGAGAAAGAAGATCATAATTATTTTGCTAAAAAGGTGGTTTTCAAAAGTATTTTTGTTTCCGGAAAGGATATTTTCGGGTTTTTGGAATAGTGTGTTGTTTTTTATTATTTTTAAAAGTTTGTCTATATTGGTTCTATATGAATATATATCATGGTTATATTACATATTGACATGGATAATTTGGTTGGAATTTTCATTGTTAATAGGTTGTAGCACAAATTTATGTCACATGCCCTTCTGGACATAGGTCATGGTAATGATATCTAAAAGAGAATATTCCACATACATTCTTCGAAACCTGTTATTCATTTACATGGTTCACATACATTTTTCTCAATAACATATCAATTTTTTAATTTTGATTCTTATTATATTTATTGAATTATATGTTCTCATGTCAGGGATTCCAATTTTATTAAACCTGTTGTTTTTAATAGTTTCATGTTGTGCACATATTCTGAATCATAACATTGATATCTGTAGGTTACATATCAATCAGGAAACCTATAGGTGTGGAGTATAAAATATTTTGATAATTTTCAACTATACATTATTAGAAGAACACAAGGAATTGGTTCACTTCCAATTCATGGTGTGGGAAGCTTACACAAATTTATATGAAATAATCCTTGTATTCTAAGAGAGACTTTCTAGTCGATTAGTGTATTTTTTAAATATATTTATTTCTCTTATCCAAGAATTGATAAATAATCTCTCCATGAACTAACATTCTATATCTTCCCAATTTTTTAAATACCCTATATAAAGATTATATTACCATTCCTTATATGATCTTTTAAGTGAGGAGGGGAATGTTATCCACATTAGGTGATCTTTTGTGCCTCCTTTGGGTTTGAAGCTGGACCAGACAATGCTGAACTCTTGGTTGTTTTAATTTGGTTCATCACCTTCAGCATAATTAAATTTATGCATCAATTGGATCATATTAATGTAAATTTCAAATACATTTTCTATGGTTGGGATAATGAGATAGTTATTTTGATTAGAAAATTGAGGTGTGTAGATGTTGTGTTATGTTATATTGGGATTTCATACCATCATTGTGTATTCTAAGATAGCATTGGGTGAATCACCTGAATATTGAAGATATATTTTTAAAATTTCCATTTTAAAATTTGATTAATTTTTGACTTGATATATTATTAATTCTATATCTGGATCAAAAAAATTAATTTTCTAGTTAAAGTATAGGTATTTTAAATTATCGTTTTTAAAATTATTGTTGTTTCAAGGAACATCATAACATGAAACAATTCCATTTTTAAAACATGTAAATTTTTTTGGGGATGAATAATTTTTTATTATTATCTAGTATTGTATAGATGTTAGAGTAGGTTGTCTACTAAATAAGGGATCACACAGAAATAGTTCTGACACATATGGATAATTTTTAGAAAATTAATTTTTATAAATTTTTAATTAGAAAGATGAAAAAATTTAAATTGACTGATTTTAAATAGATTATAGAATACATGGTAGGATAATTATAATCTAGAACTTAACAATTGTTATCTTTCTTCAAATCATATTAATAGAATTCCACATTGAGAAACTGGTTAGAGGGACGGTCCCCTTTTGATTCCTCTCTCTTCCTCAGTAGATGTAGATGATGAGGGTATCCCTAATTATGTCTTAATCATTCAACAATATTTCTTATGGTTTTGTTGTTATAATAGGTCTATTTGATAAATTTTGGAAATTCTTAATCATGAATTTGTATTCATTAATTAACAATTATCTCCATTAAAATTCTTCACACATGTTGGAGACGACCAACCACAGACTACCAAAACCAAATGTGTACTATACAAATAGATAGGAATTCGGTGGAGGGATATTTTCGATCACTTTCCAAGGAAAATAAAAATAAATAACCTTAAACTACCACATTAACATTTATTGTTAAAAATTGAATTAATAATTGATACCATAATGAAATAAAAATATAGGATTTATTTTATTTATGGCACAAAACCCCAAAAAAACATGTTCTTGCCTCCCCCTTTCTCGTTCACTCCACAGAACTACCCCTCAATAGATGAGGATATAAAGTTGATTTTGGATAGGGAAGACATCATCCAATAAACCAATAGAACAGAAAAGGAATGTAGGGAAATAAATATAGAGACCGTCATTATCAAAATCAACCATCACCTACTTATCCTCTTTAATCCACCCATTCCCACTTATTTATAGTCATGTAGGATGGATTGGGGTGTCATAATTGTCCACTAATGGGTCTTTCATCATAATGGGTCGTTATAAAAACATCCCACTAAATTATAATCTTTTTAAATGTATTTTTCATTGTTTATTTTATTATCCAAAAATCAAGAGTATAATTTAGCCTCCGCTTATATGTTTTCCATAGTTAATTTTTTAATATATTTTGATAAAATATTACATTTATTTGTAAGTATATTGTTTCTGTTTTTTTTGTAATTTATATCATCTAAGAAATTTTTTGAACTTCTTGAAATAATATTATTTCCATTAATAAACATAAGTAATATTCATAATATAATTTATGAAATAGTATTTTATTTTCCCATATGAAATAATAATAACTTAATATATATCTTCTTAAATTAAGTTAAAGTATAACAGTATTTTATTCAAAATTAATCATTATACTTCTTATAATTACATTTTTATTTTATTAAAATTTTACATTAAATATATATATATATATTGGATCATTTATATACTATATATGATTTATAATGAATAAATAAAATTAGTTTCAATATTTTTTTCTTTTAAGATTCATATTACATCAAATATTAAAATATCTATTACATTTTCTTAATTTAATATATCATTATCCAATTAATTTATATCTAATAATTATTATTACAACCCTTATTGTAGAACATCATAAATAGTGATTTTTTGGTAGAGTTTATAAAATATATGTCTGATTTGAATTTTAAAAAACTGCTCAAAATAAATTTGTCAAAACTAAAAATATATTAATAATCATGTTTGATTGTATTGTTTTATTTATTTTAGGATAGTAAAATAATAAAAATGGAATTTAATAAAATTAAAATTTATAAACATAATAGAAATATACTAAAACTAGGGAATATAGTTTTAATGAAATAATAGGGTTTTTTTTGTTTACTACATATAACTATTTACCTATGTATATATATAAAACATTCCTGTACAAAAAATATAAAAAATGAAAAAAGGGAAATGAGATGGTGTCATATATCTTCATGATCCACTATATGACCATTGACGCTATGCCCTAATATCATATGCATCTTCCAACTAACCATCTATACACCCACTACTCGTTGATGACCACCACCTTCTCTAACGATCAATGTTGTACCAACACTTCTGTGATCACCAACTAAAAAACCTACAACTTCCAATTTCACCACCACCCTCTCCCTATATAGAACATGTCTTCTCCAAAAATCCATCTAAATATGTAATTGTTCATACCTTATCAATAACAGGTAATGTGTCACCATCACTCTCTATGGATACCTTCTAGCTTCTTTCACCACATGCAACAGTAGTGTAATTAAGATATGATCAATTCCTAACTGTTAATCTTCCAATGAAAATAAACAAGGTCACAGATCATTGGATATGAATATTATTGAGGATTAAACTATGACTATAATAATGGATTTATTTTATTTAGGAATAACCTTTAAAATGTAAAATTTAACTACCAATAGTAATAGTGTTTCATTGGGATTCATGTTTCAAAACAAATCAATTTTTGTTCTTACATTTTGTGACACTTAATTCATATATTGCAAGTATGTGAAGGAGTTAGTTTCAAATTAAATGTGTGAGCCCATAGACATAGAATCCATTCAACCCCAACAACCATGCTTCCCTCGAAAGCTTGGCTGACACTCACCAGTGGGTATCCAAACCCATAAATATTATATATAGTCTTTTTAATAAACATGAATGACCCTATTATTTCTAATTGAATACGTATTCTTCCAAAAATAAGCATTACAACATCATTTATCACTCCCATTTCACTAGATTCAATACCCCAATCATGAATGGAACTACATCCTTCCCTCTAGTCCAAACCCACCAAAAATAATTGTAAGGAAACCATCTTCGGTATCTATTTTTCAGGTAAGGTGATTTTATTATATGAAAAACTAATATATATTTCAAAATAATTTATGATATATATATCTAATATTTCTCAGAAACTTAATGTTCATATTCTTATATTTTAAATTCATTATTTATATATTTAAATAATTTTGGTTTAAGTCTTTTAAATTTATATTTTTAAAAAATAATTTTAATTTCATTGATTATTTACATCAGGTTATACAATTATTTTCATTCTTATTTTTTTATAAGGGTGTACTATATTTATATATGTATTTCTTATTTTTAATGAATATGTAAATAAAAAGGTATCATTTTAAAATTCCCCAAGTTAATATTTATTTTATAATTTAAATTCATACATTAAATCTTATATTTCAAATCCAATTTATATTTTATGTTCTAAAAGGAATTATTCTCAATGTTATATGGGTTTTATACTAATGTTATTGTGTGTGTACACACACACATAGAAATATATATATATATATATATATTTACATGTGTACATTTAACTATTAATGGAAGATTTATAATGAATAAGCTATTAGTTTAAAATACTTATCATTATCAAATTTATATTATCAAATTTATGGTGATGAAATGTTTTACAAATAATATATTTTATAATTCTTTTATTATATATAGATGTACTTATTGGGAATTTTATGAGAAAGGAAAATGATACATCTAATTTCTTATGTGAATTGAACATAATTATTTCTATTATTTTATGTGAATGGTTTATACATTGATGTCAATATTTTATGCATAAAATAAATTAATAATATTAGATTTTAATAATAATATAAATTGATGATTTTAAAATGATAAACGTTATCACATTATGTTTTCTTCCAATGAAGTGGAAGTCATGAGTTTGTGAAGAAAGTTATAATAACAAGGATTTCAATGATTAATCCATGTATTTATTCAAAGTCGTATTATCATGATATTTTGATGTATTACACATTACAAGTGATTTACTAAAAATGTTAATATTTATATTTTTATATATACATATATGTTTGTAATTATTTAAATCATGGATATGATTTTAATAAAGAAACTCCAATGAAAATTTTATATATATTTAATTCATGGTAAAAATGTTTTCGTAAAATATTTGGCACTTGGAAATTGTAAACATGAAAGGGGAGTGAAGTGTGAAACAATTCTATAGGAAAGTGGGTAGGCCCAGATAGCCGTCAATGTTGGAAGTGGCCCCGTAGTATTGTTTATAAAAGATTTCTAAATATATAATGAAATATAACTGGATTATTTTAAATAATTTAAAAGGTTAAATAATTTTTAAAATCATTATAATGTTTTCAAAGGGGTATGAGTTCTCAAATGATTTTATAAAGTTTTCAAAATTGTTTTTATTTTAAAAAATATTATAGTATATTTAAATGAATGGATATTTTTATAGTCAAGATAAAATTAATTTTTAAGGGTATTTTCAATGGGGTTTATAAAATGTTGTAATATTTTGAAAAATGTTTTAAAATTTTGTATTCAAAATTATGTAGTAAAAAATATTACTATTTTAAAATTATTTTTAATGTTTTTTTTGCAACAATATGTATTTTAACAATTATTTTTCAATGTATTATTAAAATTATTCTCAAAGTGGTATAATTATAATCAAAAAGGTTTTCCACTGGCTTTTTAAAAATCCCTCACTAGGAAATTTTTCTAACTATATTTTTTTATAACGTGTTTCAGCATCATTTAGTGGTTTCATGGAGGTTATATTCAATATAGAGCGCGAATAATAACATTTTAATCAAAAAATTTTATTTATTTTTTTAAATTGATTATATGATTGAATTGTCATTTGATTCTAAAATCTAGAACAAAAAATCCTCAGATGTAAATGAAAGTATATTTTTTGTTAATTTATTTTAGAAAAAATATATACAACAAATTTTTATACCATATCCAGAAATGAGTGTCTGTTCATTACAATTACATGGAATCTTTTTGACATTTAAGTCAAAATACAATTAAAAGTAAAATTTTTTGGAATTTGTATTAGAGCCTACAAGTATTATAATATTTTTACGGGATGTTTAATGTGTGAGCCCATGAGTTTTCTCTATGCTATGGAATTCTTCAAATCATGAAAATATCTTCAGTTATAATTCTTGTAAATGAATTATGTGGTGTGTAATTTTGACTTCTGGTAGGTTTTTTCATAGCTTCACTATGTTCCATCATTTTACAGCTCCATATTTGGTGATTGACTATGTTTCATCTTCAAAATAACTTCACAAATACGCTTTTTTCAAACCCCATTACAGCCCCCTGTAATGTGTTTTTCGAACACTACATTTTCTATTTTTTCACTTTTCATGTAACTCAGAATCATATCACAAATCATAAATACATTCAAATATTGACAATTTTAATTAATCAATTAATATATATGAGCCATTTTATAAAAAATAATATGTGCATAAAATGTTTCTATTAGGGTCCCTCTTTGATAATATAGATTTTAATAATAGAATCAAAATTTCATCATATATATATGAACAAAATATAATTTCTTCATTGATTTAAGGGCTAATATAAAGTTATAGTCTGATTATTTTTTGAAAGAAAATATTGGTTCTTTGGTGACTATAAATAATTTGATATGGAAAATACAAACTCATTTTTAGGGAAGAAGGACCTAAATATAGGAAGATTGAATGTGGATTTAGTCCCTCACCTACTAATATCTTACATTCCATTGATTACATATTATTCTAAATATTGTTGGTTTATTCCAACATTTTTATCAATATTCAACCTAATATGTGATGTGGAGATTCCATGAGATAACTCATTTTCCATTTTCTGATAATAATGAGTAAATTATGGATTCTTATAATGAGAATAATATTTAAATTAAATCATATTTAAGAGTATCCATGGACATATATTCATATGGTTAAGGAATTCGACCCACTCTTATTCTTTGGATTTGTTAATTACAACTTTAGTATTTCCATTATTTTTTTGTGTCACCCCCTTGGTAGTGGGAACCCATTTGTGAGAAATATTTTCATCTCCATCACTTTTATATATTAAACCTATTATGTAGATTTTATTCTTGGATTGAATCCTTGAGGTGACTTTATGTTTTCAATCCTGGGAAGATGAGTATAATCTTAAAGAGAATCACATATATCTACAATAGTCATAGCCACATACTAGTTTTACCAATTGTGGGAAGCCTCAAAAAATAATATTTCCATCGTGAAATTAACCAACCAATTATAACCAATTTATGAAGATATATTTTCCTTAAACTTCATCAACTTTTTTAGAGACTCATCCCAAACTATGGTACTTTTCCCCTATCATTGGATATACAACCTTGAATCAAAATCAATACTTGATAGCTTTTTAATGTGATGTAGTTATAAGGTTTTCTGTTAAGATATATCAAAAGATAAAGTTACTTCTATAGTAATATCATTCATATAATATAACCTTATAACCCTTTTCCACATTCCATGGTAAATAATTCGACAAAACCGGAAAAATGGTCTATATTATCCCATTCAGTTAAAAAGATACCATAGCTTGAATATTATTTTAATTCATGTCAATAAAATATTCTAGTAAAGGACACCTATTTAAACCCCGTCATTTCCTCAGTTCATCATCATCCACTATTTATTTAATGGGATTTGGTTTTACTATATATTAATATCTGTTGGTGAAAAAACATTATGATTCTATAATCACTCTAATTGATGTTCAAATAAATATGGTGTTTAGGAATTGAAAATAATATAAATTTTTTTTGATGCATAACAATTTAATCCCTCATTTTAATCTTATACAATCATATGAAATATATTTTTTCATCATAATATATCATAATGTTAGTAAATAAATCAATATAGTTATGAAACAATAATTATTGATGAATCTCAAATTCTATAGAATCTTACTACCCTTCATTGGAAGCAGATTTTTATAAAATATTAATTGAATTTCTGGTTTGATTTTAGAACATTGGATTCTTACATCACCGTTGAAATTTTACACAATGAAATTTTCTAATACCTAGACCCATAACACATAAAATAGTCATTTGATATATAATAAGAATTTGATTTTATAGATTTATATCAAGAACTTGTGTATCCTAACTACTATTATTATTACTAAAAATTTAGAGTTCACCTCTACCAACAATGCTAAGATGATAAATTTTCTCATTCAAACTGTAAATGTTTAGTTATGAACAAGTTATAGACACCCAATCATCAACATGGAAAATAATCCCAACAAACAAATGTTATTATATATTACTTGGTCAGAATTATAACCCTATTATTCATATCAACAATTATCTAATTTTATGAAGTACATTCTCAATGATCACAATTTCCGCATGATGGGTTATTATTTGGGAACCATGATCTTGTACTATTTTCATGTGGATCCAAATAGATATTTTTTTAGGTCTAAAAAAATATTTATGTGTATGGAATTGAATTATTACTTGTTTAACTGATAATTTCCCTCAATATCCCTTGATTCAATGAGAGTGTTCATTATAGTTCTACGGAGGATGATTTTCTAGGAATAAATTCATCATACCACAAATTAATGATGGCTTCCCTATAGACCATGTACATTCAAAATAGCTAATCCCCACTTTTTCATATACCATATTAAATATGTTCATTTATAGGATCCCATAGTTAAAATTATTATAATGGAAGTATGTATTTTTATACATATAAGTTTAAGTGATATTGTAAATATAATTACATGATACCACCCTTGACACATATTTTAACTACACACATTCTCGACAGAACCAACATTCAAAACACTGTTTAACCTTTAAAACACTTCTAGGATATATGTCCCACACCTTTTCGAAGCCAGTAAAGTAATATGTGACTACTCGGTGGAAGATTTATGCATGATAGTATATCTTCAACTCAAATATATAGGCATGATTATCCAAATAAACCTTGTAGTGATGAATTATATACACAAGGGTGACCTCCCACACCTTTATGAATTAGTCTTTTAAATATACAATGGAAATTACAATGTTTTTTTTCATTGTATTTCATGATCAAGGTAGGTTAGCATCATTTCAAAATGAACCTATATAAGGTAATTTTATTCATTCATGTGAAGGTAGTAACTAAAAAAATTTAATATTTTGATCATGATTATCTATGGTTTGTTTGGGAGATGACATGTACAGTTTACATTGGATGATGTACTATCTCACAATTTCATAAACTATCTGGTTGGTATAGGAAGATTCATTAATTATATAGATAGTGTAAAATGTTTTTTCGATCACATTTCTTCAGGAATGAATCTATAAATGATTTCTAAAGGAAAAAAATTAGTAATGTAAATTAATTGTCATGGATATGTGATGCCAACATTGACATAACATGGATATAATTCATTAGAGAAAAAAAAATTCTTTAGTTTCTTCACAATGTTTCTTCCTAAAATCTACATTAATCTATTTTCATTAGAGAACCTGTTAACCCACAAATTATTATCCCACATAAAATAATTTCTCTATATAAAGAGTAATGTGCTATGTTTCAGGTGAGGTAGAGACTCGCTGTGATAATTAAGAGTTTCTTGAAAGGATATAGAAAGTGAAAATAAGGAATTGTATTATGTGAGTTGATTCACAAAATTTAAGTATACGCCTAATATATTATGGGGAGATATTCCATGCATGTAATTCAAAGAATAAAGGTGTTCATCAGTGTACAAGAATAAACTGTGTCTTAATTTATTACATGAAAAATTATCCCCTAGTATAAACTACATGAAATACGAAACCAATATTGAAAACCACCATAATATTCCCATGATCACCTAAATATTTTATGTACAACATCATCAGGCCATACATGATCCTATTAGGTCCAATTTTGTGGGGCTATCTATTAGTATACCACATTAACTATATATATTAACCAATTAATATTATTAAATGTTAATCGATGAATATTCTATGTTTCTTTAAAATATAATATTTAATATAAGACTATGTGCCAAATTCAATTAAACCTGGTTCTCTTCTCAGGAAACATCTCTATTGCCATAAACGCTACTATTTAGAAGGAACCAAAACTGAATACCAATAATTTGTTGATATTTTCAATGTTCATTTCTCCTAACTTGGTTATATTATATCTATATATGTCCTAAGTGACTATTATTTTTATAATCTCTTAGATTGAAAACTGAACACTCAATTCTCTATATTCCTAGGAATTAATTTTTCTCTTAAAGTTGTTAATTAACAAGAAAACCCAAAGGAAAAAACTAAAAAGATTAAATTAATTTAGTCAATGGGTTTTCTTACAAAATATTTTTAAAAAAATCCACTTCAAACCAATTACACTAAAATATTGCGAATAACACATTTTAGGATATCTATACTAATTTTTTTAGTATATCTCCCTTAGTAGTCACAACACTAGGGATACATCTTTTCACATACTAAACCAATGGTGACACTTCATCCTAGCTATCTAAATGAGGGACCCTTCACCTAGTCTCCTACATAGGTGACACATTGACCTATCTATCCTATTTGTTGAAAATTTTCCCATCAGCACTTGATGGAAAAACATCATCCATTATTCCATAATAGGAGAATATTTTAGAAGAATTCCAAAAGGAAAAAAATTCACTATACCCATCATTTAATATAATACTCACCATAATCATAAACTATGTGAAGCTTCACCCTATCCTAACAACAAGGGTGGCACAACAACCTAGTTCTCCATTATGGTGATTGAGATGACCAGATAATAAAATATATAATTATTAGATCATTTTATATGAATACTCAACGAAACTCAAAATATTACAGTTCTAATTACCACAAATATTTATTTTTATATTAGATACATGACAAAATTATTTACTAAAATATATCAATATTTAAAACAGATGTTTTTATCACTTCATACTCTTCTAGACATATCATAATATGCATCATTTTTCATAACATATAGAAATCGAAAACATCAGATGTGGTGATCTTAGATGATCCATAAAGTTAATAATTTTAGATAACATTTGAATATAATTATCATTAAAACATGAACATAGGTGTACGTGTAGATAAGATGTTAACCAAAAGTAGAAATCCCAAAATATAATTCATGGTTTATAAAATTGGCATAGCCTATTTCTTATTTTGTAATAGTATATGAAATGAAATTATCATATTATCAGAGAACGTATAATAGACATAAGAATATTTCATAATTTTTTATCATAAATGTATAACACAAATATAAGTATATAAATTATATTTTAATGATTCCCAATAAGAAAATTATTATAGAGTAGGCTTCGGATGACCACTCATCAAACTTTTTTTAACCTAGGATGACTTAACTTTTTACCCTCTTGGGATGGAAAATACGTCCCACATCAATTTTATTTAATGAGATATTGAATATTTCCAAATTATTTTTTGGTATATAACATACCCCAAAAACCTATAATGATAAAATATTAGTATGTATAATAATAGAACATGTAATTATACATCCTTACATCGATGAACAATTAATCACTCAAAGAAATAATTTTTTTAATGAATTATTTAAAAAATCGTTACATTCCATAATTATATAAAAAATTGACACAATTATTAATTTATATATATTTTAATGGATAATATTCCTTAATAATGTTGAAATTGATGAAATAAACATATATAAAGGAATTATTAATACTCTATGAAACAAGATGAAATATTATTTTTAACAAGATAATTTTAAAAATAGTGATCAACAAATAAAAGGGAATTTTATATTCCTTGAGAGACAATAAAGTATTTTAATGGACTAATAATAATCATGAAAAAAACAATATTATAGGAAAACACAGTCAATAATAAAACATGACAGTAATATTTTCTTCACACTATTTTAATGAATTACAAAAAACCATACTAAAATTATTGAAAATATTCCCTTTTGAAAGAATTTATATAAAGTATTAAATAGTAGAATATGATATTAATGTTTTATTTTATAAATTTGAAAACTATTCTTGAAATAATATAAAATTTTTTAAAGAACGAAAAAATATTACTAACATAACTGAAAAAATATGATTAACCATAAGTAAAAAACATTATTTTAGTTCTTTTGATTACCAATATGGTAAAAATGGAAATAATTATTGAAAAAAGATAAGTAACCAAAATATAATAATATATTTTTTGTTTATTAGAGAAATTAAATTAAATTTCACATAATTAGTATTAAAACATAAATAATTTTTATAAAAAGTGTGATTGTAACATAAACCAAAGCCGTAGATTTTTTATTTGTTTACACCACAATAATATCTATTATAAAAAATTTAAACTTATTATATATTTATATTAAATACATATTTATATATATATTAATATATAAAATTCATGTACAACTTCTTAATACCTTTTCATTTATAAGTCTTTGTTAATGTTTATATTTGGGTGTTACTTGTTCCCTTTTCCATGCATATTCAGTTTGATAATTTTAGTAATTTTTCCTTGTTCAATTTTTAAAATAAATTATAAATTAATATAAATCATATTTAATTATTTTACATTTCTTTAATAATTATTGATGTAAGGTCGTAATGAAAAATGATATATATAGATTTATGGAGGTGGTAGACCACACATACATGAAAATGATGTTTTCTAATTTCCATGTATAGAAATAGATGATGGTAGAAAATAATTTACATTATATATCATTTTTAAGTAATATATATCTTATTTATTCACTATATCCATATTTATACCTATCCATCAGAGGCAATGAGGTGAACATGAAAACATCACTTTATACAGTTGTTACTCTATATTTACACATGAGTGACTTATACAATTTCTATTAAAATGAAAATAAATAGATAATTATTATTACATAAAAATAATAGAATTTTAGTTTTCTAATTAAAATTATGAAATTATTTATATTTGTTTGTATAAAAATTTAGGGTGGTGTAAGATTAATGAAAGATAAAATAATTCAGATGTGATGACTACCACTTCATTGGGTATCCTCCTTTAGATCTATTCTTAAACCACATTGGGTTAGTCTTTAGGTCCAAATAGAAATTATAGAATATGGGAAGGATATTATTAAAATTATTTTATAATTTCATGGGAAATTTTGATTATAGTTTTTTAATATGTGAGGCATTGGTTAGCTATTTATAAGTTGAGGTGTGACACCATTGTAAATTTCAAGAACATTTAAATATAATAAATATTATTCTCAATGGAAGGTGTCTTACGATGGAAAACATATCAACGGTTGTATATTTTTGTTTCTAAATCCTCTTATATAATTAAATTTAGGTATGTTTGAGGGATATTAGTAGAGTTATATCTTATATGAAACATTCCTTGCATTTGACCATAACCACTTTGACATTTATTGCACCTTGTTATTTTTTTTAAAAAAATTGAAACTTTTATTATAATTTAATATAAATTTGGATGAAAAATAAATATAAAATTTACTAAATAAATTTCTAAATTGTAAAGATATTTATTCTAGCATTCATATAAAAAACATGTAAAAACGTGATTTATAAAAAATTATTTTTTTTATAAAATTATTTTATTTTCATTTATCTCCAAGTCAAAACCATAAGATGAATATTAATTTATTTTATTTCATGTATTTATACATATCTTCTAAAATTATTCAATGGTAGTTATTAATGAATTTTAGTAATTTTAAAATATAATATTCACATAAAATTAATTTTCAAAAAAAAATAACTTTTTACATTCACATGATGTTATATTTAGTTATAGCCAAATGATATTAACTTCATGAATTATCATTTATTTTTATACATATATAAAAAATACTAATTCAAAAGATTAATGCTAAAAATAATATAAAATTTCATAAATAATAAAAATATGTAAATAAATAATGTTTTTAAAAAAATCATTCACATTTAGACAATAATATTTAGACTGTTATATCTATTAATTATCTTACCATTTCATGGGTTTCATTTAAGATATCATATTATTTCCTGATGAAATTTTATTTATATCATTCTTGAATATTGTTAAATCCAATAAAAATGAATTATTTAACATAATAATTTAGTATAGAATCTACAGGTTCAATTATATATTTCATAATGGAATCAGATATTTTATTATTTTTTAAATTATAAATTTTAAAAAATTCATAATTTATTTATTTAATCAATGAATTTATGTGATGTGTAGCTCAGAAATTTATAAAAATAATAATTTATTAATAATTTGAAAATATATTCCAATGGGATTATATATTATAGTGACAATTTATAAATGATTTCTATGTAGTGTGACACTACTACCAAGATGAACTACTGGGATACAGTGCCCTTGACCTTCAAAAAAATAGTGATACATATCAATACCGGACTAATAGAGAGGAAAATAAACATAATATATAATTTGTTAAATAATTATTTGATACATCGACTATTGGGACCCGTTTTTATCTTTTCTAATTTGGAAAAAATATTAATTCCTTTGGGGGTTTGTTAAAAATACGGTTTCCCATATGAATTTATAATATTTCCTATAAGAAATTAAGGACACTTCATTTCCCATGTCAAATCACTATAAGAAGTTACTCATATAAGATTTATTTACGCTATCCAAAGAGACATGATTAGTCCATAAACATAAACATGTATTTATTCAACTATGTATCCACATGATAAAATGCATCTCTTTATTTTCCAATTTAATTGGTGAGGCCCTCAGATGTTTTATAATCATATGTCCTATGGATAATAAGGCTCATTATCTTGAGAAAACAACTTATATATCTCATACATCAATCTTTATATCTTGGTATTCCATGTTACAAGTTGGAAACCCTATTATACATAATAAACATTTTTTGGTTTGGGCCTCCTCACTAGGTATAAGATTCAAACATGATTTATTTAATGATTTCATCACAATGATACATTAAAATCCACAAATATATGCATGTTTATTACAAGCACCAGATGAGATTCCTATGTTTAATACCCATCACATATCTCAAAGTTATATATCTAATATCAGTCATTTTTTTATAGATATGTGTTACATATAATATTAATACTAGTGGGAATCCCATTCATAACCCCAAATTATATTATCGGGGTCATATCACCCATTAGATACCTCCTCAAATTACAAATTACATGGAAGCATTGTTATAAAAGTTCAATTTTCCAAATTAAATGAATCATAATGGGAATCTCAAATGTGAACCTTAAATGATCGATTTATTTAAAATGTTTCAGGACACAAAATCCCTTTCCTCATGATATACATATGTATGTTTTGGTCCCCACAAATGACCATAAACATTATATTATGGACTACATGAGTTTGGATTCCACTAATACAATGATACAAAATATACCCCTATATGCTTCAATCGCAATATACATGGTTAATGGATGATTGACATTAAATAGAACCACAACATCCCTTATCACAAAATAATAAATGGTATTGTACATCTGATTACTTGGCCGTAAACTGTACAAGTTTTTTCTTTTATAGTGATATATAAGAATCCCTTATCATGGGATCGATCCCAATATTAAAACAACATATGTCTCTGTAGATGGTGAATTTTTTTTAGTTCCCATATATTATATTGTAATCCAATAAATCAATAAGGATAAAATAGTAATATATAGAATATAAAATATATATACCAATGGTCCCATCGACCAAGAACCACTAATATATACATATATAAAAATTAAAATATTTTTTTTGAACCACAAGAACATTCATACCCAGTCCAACACTGGGATTTGGGTATGTTTCACAAACATAAATGATATGTATATTAGAGTCTAAAATTATATAACAGCCCCAAAAGGATTTAGTGAGAACAAACTCTATTTTTTCTATATAAATCACCAATTAATGAATCATTGGTAAATTATTGGTGACCACCTATGATTGGAATAAATGTCTCCATTGACAAAAAATAAAATTATTCATAGTGAGTGTTTGAAAAATGAATTTATTTCAAAATATATTAACCATTATTTTTTATTGATATTAGATTTCAAACCTCACATTTCTCATTACATACTCTTTATGTACTGGGATGTCCTAAAAAATAATGATTGGTTTGAAAATTAAACATCCCCATGATGATTTGTGTAAAGCTATATATCTCACAAAATAAGATGTTTAAGACCATGGAGTGAACATAATAAGAAATATTATTTCTAATGGGAATTGAATCCAATCTACTATCTTATGGGACAGGCTCCACTATGTGATGATGGTAATGGTAGTTATAATTTGTATAAGAAATGAGTTTTTTTCATAAGATTGTTCCAAATTTTAATAAATATGCCACATTCCAGTAATATTACTTCATGAAATATGATAATTCTCTCATGAATACATATTTCAATAATTAATTTATTATATTATTAAAAAATATATTTTTCCTTGATTGATAATTTTTTATCAATGGTATATTTTGTATGACCAACATAAATTATTTTCATGTACAATGATTACAATATCATACCCGAAAATACATTGTATACTCATATGTAATCATTTATTAACATCCATAATGTTTAACCTTTACTAATAATATGATATAACTCTTATGTCTTAATTCCTAGGATTTGAATAATTATATTATATTGGATATATGTAGAAGTGAATCAGCTGGGGTGTTTTTTTATGTGAGATGTTAAGGAATATTTTTAAATTAGATATTTATGTAGATAATATTTGATGAAACTAATAAATTAGGTATTAATGAATATTTAAATATTTAAATAATATTTTTATCATTGAAAGATGTTGTATGTTTTTTTGGGACATATCAGTTTGTATCAATGTATGTTTAAAATGATTTTATATAGCACTATATCAGAGAGTTTGGGTTCAGGATAATATATATTGGTATTTTAGTATGTTTTTATTATTCTATGGATTATGTTTTTAATAATAAGATGAAAAAAATTATTAAAACATATCTTGAACTTAAATATTTATAAGTTAATCTAATATTTTCATAGTTAAATTGATGATCGCGTTGTAAAATAATGTAAAACGTATATTTAATTTAAATTAGCCTACAATAAAAAATATTATGACTAATATATAATATTAATATTTTTATATATGGTGTTTTTATTGTAAATTATCATAATTATTTGGGATTTAGTATTTGGATATGAATGGGATCATGAAAACTAATCACTAAAAGCTATGTCTCTATATAATAAAAATATCTTCTGAAATAATCTTGATGAATTATAGATATGAATAGTTTATACAAATGAATATGTCAATATATAATTATTAGGAGATAAATTTAGGGTTTCATATTCTTACCATGATAGTGATGTTTATATTTATTAAAAAATTACATCTCTAGTCGTCCCTATCTTATTGAAACCCTCGTCCAATTGTTTTGGTGAGATATAATTGATATTTTGAGGATAATATTTATTTATGTTGAGGTTCTTAATGAACATAATATATTTAGGTGTGCAATTTATTTCCCTATGATATTTTTTTTATTCATTATAATTAACCAAATATTACATATAAAATATTTCTTATATTCAATGGAAAAAATTGAAAAAACATTATTAACTCACAATAAAACATTAGAATAAAACTATATGAAACCATTAATAATATATCATGTATTATTACATATATTAAAAGTGAATAAATTTAAATGTGGGAAAAAAAGAAAAGTTGAATATTTCAGAAATGATGAAATGCCCTGGATCATATTCACCCTAATAATCTATGGTATATTTACAAAGAATAAAATTTGAAACAAACATTATAAATGGTAAAAAATATTATAAACCCAAAAAGAATAATTAATGGAATGGGAAGTGTGACTAAGTATGTTATAATACGATGAAATTATATATTTTAACAGAATCATAAAAACAATTATTTTAGTTTTAAAAAATATTATATAGTATTTGGGTATTATATAAGATAAATTTTTACCAATTTGAAATTACTGGTTTTTAGTGAGTATATATATTTATATTTTATTTAGATGATTAAAATATAAAATTTCATTACAAATAAATAACTCATAATATATTATTTTAAGTTGGAATATAATTTCAAAAAATAATAATTTACCTAGAAAACAACCAATGATTATAAAAAACTATTTTAAGGAATTACATATATTAATTAAATTTATTAAATTTAATTAATTATAACTATAAAATATTTTTAAAAAACACAGAAAATTATTAATAAAATGAATTAAAAAATCCATGAAATAATTAAGAAACTATATGAAAGACTTATTTTAAAAGTGAAGAATAAATAAATATGTTTACATTATTTTTTATTTAATACATTGTTTATTTTTAAAAGGTAAATTTTTAATTTCTAGATTCTTTAATTTAATTAAATTAATTCAGAAAATATGTATATAATGAATAAAAATTTATTTCATGATTATTAATTTTTCATTAATAAGAATAATATGATCAATTTTAAAATATATTATCTAATAATACTTTTTCAATATATTTTTTATTTTTATCATAATTAATTAAATTCATATAACCTAAGATTCAATTATTGTATGTATTTTTATCCTATGGTACCATGGTATAAAAAATTTCATTTTTCTTGAATGTAATTAAAAAAATTCCAAAATTTTTTAAATAGTTGATATGAAATGATTTTTTTTTTATTTATAATATCATTCCAAATTATATTAGAGGGATTTGTTTTTATTCAGAAATAGTTTATTTTTGGGTGAATGGTGAAAAATACCAATTTTACAAAAACTATCACTTTTAAGAAATTATAATTATTTTATAATAACATGAAATATTATGAAACCTTTATTATAGATTAAATATGTATATATTAAAATTAATATAATTCATATATGAAATATAATTATAGACATATAAATACATGTTTGACATTTATAAAATATAATTACTATTTTCGTTCAAATAAAAATTATTTTAGATCTTATCCAATATTCTTAGAAATAAATGTTTCCTTTAGATTTTGATATAGTAGTAATGAAACCATTTATCCTTTTATCTAATGTAATATAAATTTTTAAATTGGAATCAAATTTATATTGTATTTTTTTAGAATCATTTATATCATATAATAAATTATTATCCTAAAAACATGTTTCATTATATTTTGAACACATATATTGAAACTAATTTCTACCACCTATTTCAAATGAATCTTGGAAATTTTATTTGTTTTTTTAATAATAATAATTATTAAAATTTGGTAAGATTAAATAAAATTATTAAATAATGAAAACAAAAAATAATAAAAAATCCACAGTTATATTTAAAATAGCATTATAATGATTAAACTAATAGATAAAGGTAAAAATGAGTCAAATATTAAATAGAATAACATTTATGAAGTTAAATGGAAACTATATGATCTAACATTTTATTTACTAGAATATTTGATCAATATTATTAAAAAATCATATTATATTATTTTAATATTGTATTTAATAGCATATGTGTCCGTCCCTCACATATAAAAGAAAATATCTTCACCATATTTATTCAAAATATTTGAGAACCCAATATATTCCAAGAACATCCCAAAAACCCACAGAGAATCCTTCCCATTGATCTTGAGTTTTTAATATTCTCCATATAATATAAAATAAATTATATTGTTTTCAACAAATGTTGGTCTCTCAATGTAGAGGTAATTATATTTATTTACTCTTTTAATGTTTATTTATTTTTATAATTCCTCAAAAATTAATTCAAACATAATAAAATTGTTTATAATCTATTATAAATAATATTATATATTTTACTGAGTATAGGGACACATTTTTCTACACCTTTTAAATCATATGGACTATTAATGCGTTACTTATGCATACTTAGGTTTCAACATCTCGACATAATATTGTAATTCATTTCACTGTCCACATCGAACTTGGATGGATTTAATGATAAAAAAAATTTATATATAATATATTTATTAAATTATTATGAATATATAAATATAATAGATCTTCCACATTCTTAACCATCTTCATGTTAAAAATGTTAACATCCCTCGTTTGTATGTGTGGACTACTACCTGCACCAAGTGATGTGATTTATTTTTCATATCTTCATTTCACATATGATTATACATATTTATATAATGAATATTATTTTTTTTATTTGATAATTATAATTATGGAATAATATGTTATAATCTAGCTTCTTATCCTTCCACCAATTAAATAAATGATAACATCACTCATTTGTATGTGTGTATTGTATCTTTAATTAAGCGATATAATTAATTTTTAATGAATGAAATTATTTGATTATTTAAAAATGTAAGTAATAATTATATATGAATTTTTTATCATTATTATTATTATTATTTAGATGATGTAATCTTGGTCAGGATTAATGTACCATAATCTCTTAATATAAGAACACATGATAAACGAAGCAGTTATAACATGAAATGATGATGACGATAATGAATGATTTATATCAAATTGTTCTTATTATTTTATAAAGTATACCATGAATGTTATTTTTTTAATAAATATGATTATAATATTTTGTTATAACATTTTTTATTATATTAAAATTTTATTAAATTAGCTTATCAATAATGTTATATTTGAGTTAATAGATTATTGTAAAATCTCAACATTGTTAGATGTCTTTAGAATTATTCTTTAGTTTGGGGAATTAAATTATCTTTCTATAATAACCCACATATATATTCTTCTCCGAAAATCATTTCAATAAATTACATGTTTTCGTTTCATTTTCCTCTTTCAATGAACTCAAAATTGTTGAAAATATTTTACCACAAATTAATTTTTTTTAATTTTATTAGAATATCATTTTTCATATACATATTTTCAACAAAATATTATAATCTTTTTTATTATAATGAAATTATTAGGTAAAGAAATTTTTTCATTTTACTGAAATGTATTAATACATTTATTATTAATATTATTTTTCTTCTACAATTGAGCCAATTTTACAATAGTTGATAATGAAAAATTTGTTTTACAACTTACCTTATTAATTAATTTTCCATCTTTTATTAATATTATTTTCATTGAAACAACATTTTGAAGTATGTTTTTTTAATTTTAAATAATGTGTTTTCCTAAAAATATGGATATTTTTAGATTTTAAATATGTAATTTAATAAGGAAAATTTAATTTTCAATGAGAAATGTTTTGATCATCTTATAAAATTGTCTTTATCTAGATAAATATCCTTTGATTAATCTTTAAATTGATTTTGGATATAATCTAATGATACTAAAGAAAATATTAACATGGATGGATTATTTTATTTTTTTTCTATTTATTTAATTGAGAAACATAACATGCCATGTTTCTATTTTCCAATATAGATTTTTATACATATTATGTATTTTTTTCATTTCATTAATATAATGAATGAATAATACAAAATAATTGATGATAACGGCTTGTTATAACACCTTGAACAATCATTAAGTATCATGACACCAAATAGTTTTGGTATTCAGTGTATGGATTAGCTAGTTATGTATGATGTTTTGGAATGGTGAATTTACGATAAGATTATGGTGTCTTACATTATTCATTTTATCGATATAAAACATATTTTTTGTTATCCATGTGATTATTTCCGTTTTTATAAAATCAATGTATTTATTACCATATTTATAATATAAGATATATGACATATTTAATTATATTTTATTTATTCCCTGTTATTCATGATAAACTTATTATATGATAGTTTTCTGTTTTATGAATTATCTTAATGAGAATCTAATCTCACCATTTATTATGGTATCTTTAAACTAATTTACCAAGAAATAATTTATGAATTATTTGGATAATATTAATGATGAAATGATAATATAATCAATGTAATATTCTGTTTTATTTTACATTTTCTAATGTTATATATGAGTAATTTATTTTTCTAGCCACCCGTGACTCATAATATAAAAGAACCTTTTAGATTAGAGCCCTTGTTTATTATTCTGACGTAGTTAAAAAACCAGTTGCTCCAGGTTACTAGAATCAGGTTTTTATAGTTGATATAAATGGATGTTTCGAATAGACACTGGAAAATAAATTTTCTAAAACATAGATTGGAGAACATAGCCTTATGGTAGGATATGTGAATAAGCATACCCACAATTTAATATCATAATGTCTTGGTAAAGTGCATATTTTATTTTTTCTTCATAAGATCATTCCATCATTGGATAACAGATATTTGATGTTGATGCGGTGAAAATGAAACTAGGGGAAGAAATGAAGGGGTGTGTTTGGTATTAACATGATTGACGTTGGTGTGGGATGATTGGGTACAAGACATTACACCTAACTAGAAACTCCTAATAGGCATGATTTGGTTTATTCACATGTTCTTTATAAATATTTTTGATGCATTTGAAAAATATCTTTCTTATTTGATGATGTTACCAAGTAAAATAATCTCATTATTATGATATTATCTATGAATAAATATTCAAATTTATGTTATGTGTTTCAATAGATTTAGTGTTATGTATTATTATATAAAATCAAAAATGTCATGTTCTAACTTGTCAAAAGAAATTATTTTTAATTGGTGCCCAATTATAGGTATGAAAAATTTATCAGTGTAAATAATATGAATAGTTTTTAACCTCACATACAAGATAATGAAGCATTATTTAGTGATAAATATCTTTTAAAAATTTTGGTTGATATATCATAGGTCATGACCAATGATCATTCCATTATAGAGTATCCTTCTAAACACCAACATGGGGTGTTAATGTTGGACCTATACATCCATCATTAACCTCTATCATTCATTGGTACTACTATTCCATTAGAATCTAACCAATGGAGAAATTATTTGGATAATATTTTCCCCACTTTATGTTATAGTTGACAAAAGATGGGAATCGTTGAACATTATCATCTTAAAAGAGTTAATGACCAATGGTGGTCATTTATAAAAAACACTAAGTAATCCGATGAAATAAAGAGTATGGTGTGGATTGTTTTCATGGATATATTCATTGAAAAATAAATAATTGATATAGATCGGTTGCTCTTCAATATAATGAAAAAGAATGAAGAAAATTCCATTGAATATGGAGATAAAATTACAAGGTCTGAAATTCATGATCCATATTATATACATAACACATGGTATATGATTGTCCATTTCATTTATATGATAAATCACATACCTCCAATTGAATTGGTATCTAATTTTTTATGTGATTACATTATATAATTTTAATTAAAAATGAAAAATAATTCTTTAAGTCTAATGTTTTCTAAAAAATTATGAAATGTATAGGGTGAATGATCTGTCTCTAAAAGTAAAAAATGGATTAATTGATGATATTATGGTTAGGATTTATAACTTTTAATAATAACATAAAGAAACATTGTGGAACTCTATTACTGATAATGTGAGTTTAATTCATGTATTTAGGGAAGGAAATCATGAATCGGATTGTAAGCTCATGAAGGAACCCACCAATCATTAACAATTCAACTATAATAAGTAACCGAACTATTTGAATAAATTCCCTAAATATCAAGGGAATTTTCCATAGAAAAGTGAAATGGAGAAATTAGATGATTAAGTGACCACTATAAATAAGTTTTAAGGTCTTTTTAATGAATTTGAATATATATTGACAGTGAAAACAAGTTTATTGATGATTTATTTGTATTTTTTATCTTTTGAGACTTTTTTATCTTCCATAATTTTCATGAAAATTTCATATTTCCTAGAGATATTGTGATGAAAGTTACTAATCATAATGCTTCATGTAGATCATTCTAAACTATTGATATGCCATCCAGTATTGATTATGACTCATAAACTAATAATATTTCTATAATAGATTATAATACATATTTTTTATATTGATTTTATTCCATATTAAAATGAAAAAGTTTTTTATTGATTAAAGGATATTAAAATTTGTGATGGAGATATAGAATATCTTATCATCAGCGTGGTGACTACATAATTGTAAAAATTGGTAAATCCGAGATCAATAATTATCCATAGAGAAATTAATTGAAAAAATAGAATACATATCCTATTAATTGTAAATGTTTTATTATAAGATTGGTTGTATATATTGTGCTAGAATACATTGATTTTTTTCCTAAAAAACTACCTATAGACCAATATAATCATGAATATCTGATTTCTATTGATCTAATCAAAGATGAAAATGTATATATAAGGCTCTTAATAGGATTCCTAAAGTGGAATTAGTAGAACTAAAGAAAAAACAATAGGATATCTATGATAATGGATTTATTTACTATAGTGTTTCACCATGGGAAACCCCTACTATTTTTTTAAAAAATAATGATGTGTCTATGAGTTTTTTCCTTTCATACCAACACATAATTTCTAAAACTATAAAGATTAAGTATCCCTTTAAAAAAATTGATGACATGTTTGATCAAATATAAAAATATTTATATTTTATAATATTGATCATTGTTATGGGTATCATCAATATAAGGTGGTGACAAATGATTTTATAAATAATAATTTTCAAATGATTTAGGAGAAATACTAATTTATAGTAATTATTTTTACATTTATTAATGAATCCAGAGTATTTATCAATCTAATGAATAATTTATTCATGTTTTATCTTGATTATTTATTAGTATATATTAATGATATAATGGTATACAATGAAATATATTTTGATCAAAATATTCATTTTTGAATCATTATTAATAATATTAATGAAAATGAGTGATATAGAGTAATTATAAAATGATAATTCAATCTCTAAGATGTTTATTTTCTTGGATAGAAAATATCTATTGAATGTATATCTATTGATACTTTAAAAAAATATGGAAATGGTGGAATTTCCAAAAACATTGAATATAAGAGAGATACACAGTTTCCTTGGATTAGCAGTTTTATATGGACAATTTATTTAAAAATTTTCATAATTGTACAACTTTGTAACCATTTTGGGATATAAATTTGTTAATTTCATAAGTTCATAACAATGTAATAAATAATTTGAAGAATTAAATGTAAGATTATTTGATTGATTGGTAATGAATTTACCATGAGGATGTGATGACTTTGAAATATATATTATAGCTTCAATGACTATACATGGATATTTCCTTATGTTTTATGATAGATTTTATTCAATCCATTATAGATGTTAATGATTCCTGAATAGAATTACAAAATCGTTAATTTTGAGTTTACTATCATAATCTTTGAATTTACAATATAGGTGCATGGATTTTATTCTGAATGATGTGGAATACATAAATATCAAAAAATCTATAAATACATCTTCTTATAGAAAGATGTCATCATGGGGTAAAATAGATCATTTTAGCCACTCAATGATTATGATTTCCTAATACACAACCTCATTGGGAATGAAAATAACGTTTTTATTCCTTGAGAACGAATTACAATCGATTTTTTACTAAAATGATATTTAGTAAAAAATCTTATATTGATAGATATTGTAATGATATTTATGGGAATCATTAATGAAAGGTTAATATCACATATATTATAAATTATATATAAACAATACATATTGGTTGAAATAAAGAAGATAATATACTAATGATTATAATGATTTAAATAAAATCAGATCCATGAATGATGGGTTGTTGGTACGGATAATCTATGAAGATGATATATTGAAATTTTGAAAAAGGTAATGTGTTCTATCCAATCATGAGCAGAAAAAAGAATAATTATTTTAAATTCAAAAATTTACTTTCAATAAAATCCATATTAGCCCCAAAGTGTATTATGATTTTATGGAACATTTTTGGTAGGGTAAAATGAAATGGGATATTATAGTCTATGTATTTTGATGTCTATTTTTTCAATAGGTAAATGGTAAAATAAAAAATCCTACAGGTGATACATAACTAGAAGTAATTCCATTATGGAAAATGGAATTACAATATTATAGATTTTTAACTATATTTATAGAGAACCCAAGAAAGAATAATTCTATTTCAGTTATATGTGATCATCCTTAAAAGTATGTCAATTTCCACACAATAAGGGAGTATTTTCCTCTTTAGTTCCTCATGTGGTACTCTGTTAATGAAACATTTAGGGTTCATGGTGCACATTATTTTATTGTATATGATGATGATCTATGGTTTACATAGATATTAAATAAGATTCCTCAAATTACTATTGACATTGAGATACATTTGCGAAAAACATATCTTATTTATATAGATGCACAGTAATAATGTAATTTTATAACATTATAATAAATTTTGAGGATATTCTCACTTTTCATTCATGGTACATGGGATTAGTATTGAACATTTTTTAGAATTAATTATTAATAAAAAATTATATTCAAGAATTATAATCACTACATAGGATGGGTTGTGTGAAAATTTGTTTCATAATCCATCATTCAATGACAAATTTGTTTAATGTAATATTGTAGGCCCACATCTTTTTGAGAAAAAAATAGAGAATCAAAGGTATATTCCAAGTCATATTAATTCATCACCACATAAAAATAAAATATTTTCTGATAAATGAAAGAATGATTTATAATTCCACTAGGGTGATAAAATTTTCATAAAAGAATCTATGTCGAATGTAGTTAGATGGGTTTTAATTAAAAGGAAATTTTATCCTAGGTATATCAATCCTTTTGAAATTATCGAATTAAAAGAAGTGGTGGGATACCATTTAGAAATTAAACCTGAACAATCTAATAATTTTCATGATGTTTCCAATTCCCATTATTATGGATATACATGTTATACCATGTTCATGTGATAGCCTAAGATAAAATATAATTGTATATTTTTTATCATACTATGTAGAGACTATATATATTCATTGTACATGAGTAAAAATTATGGAGGAATTAAAAATCATGGTTGAAAACATACATTGTAAAAATCATAAGATATAGTAGTGTACGTGGCTTGATATCCCGACCAAGGTGCCACAAAATGGTGCCCCGAACCAGTTGGCCAAATGACATCAAAGGTGCCTCCTCATACGCCATAGGGTGCCGACTAGCATCAATTGTATGGTATAATATTCGTGGGGAAAATATGCCATCTTTTATCATAATCAAAACACCAATGGAGGAAAAAACTATAACAAAGTATGGTAGCATATAAATAACCAGAATAATACCAATTCATATGATATCCATGTATAGAGTGCAATTATCAACTGAAAGTTAAAATATTCTATTAGAATTCGAATGTAATGTGCCAATGATGAAAATAAATGTAAAGACACAATGACTCCGAAGTAGGTTTTGAACCACATCTAGTTCCCTCTCCTATGCTCCAATCCTAAATAGAAACCTATCCTAGGGCCATTCCCTTATCCTATCTTTCAACAAAAAAGTATAAAAGGGTTCCAATCTGGCATCCTTAATAAGGTTTGAGTATAACATAGTAGGACACCACCCATAGTGTCTAAAATTAATCAAGTCAAAAGATAGTGCATGAAAATCTATTAAGCAATAAATAATGTGCATAATTTAAATAGTTATCACATGCTCATTTAATATTTAATCTTTACATTAGTCCTAGTTCCAATTCATGTTTCCCATTTTAATCATCATTCATTATTATCATTCATTTGTCATTGAACGTTATTTTGAGCACCACAATTTCATTTGAATCATCATTCATTATTATCATTCACTTGGTGTTGGTCATCATACCTAGCACCCCAAATATCATTATGTGTAGTTCACCATGCCTATATGTATATATTTCATTCACTGTAGGTCATTATTCTTAGAACCATATAATCTCAATATTAGATAACTATTGGGGAGTAATACCGTTTCCAATTCCCAACATCAAATCGTTCTAGAATTCCACGTCTTGCACAAAAAACGTCTCATCCATTTAATAATTATTTAATTCACAAGAATTTTCCAAATTATTCAACTATTAATCAACTAATAAGATGAACATTTCAAAGGCCATTAGATAAAAAAATTATCTAATCACATAACACATTAATTAATTCGTCAATAAATTATTCAATCAATTCAATTGTATTCCCGTAATTAATTATTCACAATTAATTAACCGTATCAAATCTAAACATTTCATAACTAATCCTCACAATTAATTATCTTTGATCAGCATCATGGAACATAATTAGTTCTCATAATTAATTATATTTTTTCAATATCATGGAACATTATTAATTCACACAATTAATTATCTTCGGTCAACATCATTTCATAATTAACTTCCCCCAATTAATTATAATAACGCAACCTATCCAATATCTCAATTACAACATCTCAACCTACAATAAATCACTAAAATATTTATTTGGGAAACCCCCCTTTTATTTGTCCCGTGATTCAATTTTTAAATAATCATTAAGGCATTAGCAATTCATTACAACATTTATAATTGTTCTAATTTAGGAAATAAATAGAAAGTTAATATAAAAATTCATAGACACACAATCTTATATTATAAATCATGAAAATGGGATTTTATTTTAGACCACCTACCTCTGTTTGTTTACAGAAGCTAGAAAAATGGAAATCACCAAAATCTGAGTGGCACAACATCATCGATCATTCTCTGGATATAAATCACTAAAAGAAAATTAGGACAAAAAGCAATAATATCATTGATATCTAGATATAGATCCAAAATCCATAATCTTGATCTAATCACATAGGTTTATATCCTTGAAAATAGTGGAGATATTCTATGAATAGATCAAGGAATGATAGAGGAATAAATGGGTGAAGAAATGGCATAAAATCCACATATTATGGATACATCGGATCTCTGATATGGGATTTTGACCTCCATGAATAGAATTTGTATTTCCTTGGAATCCCTCTGGAAGTCTCTACGATCACCCAGAAATTGCCTAGCATGAGCCTAGGACAAACTAGATAGGTTTTAATGGATTGGGGGGTTTTGAAACCAAATTATGGATTAAACTACTCTTCCCACATGGCTTCACCTAGGAGTCCACATGGTAAGGCCAAACCATGCACCAACCATGTGTTCCTCCACTTCCCGAACAACTCAATGCCATAGGGTTAGAAAAATTGTGTGCCAACCATGCCGATGTCCACTATCTGCATATTTATCTGACAACCATTTTATCCAAACCATGCACAAACCGTGCATAACCCCTATCATCCCAACTTCCTTACAGATATTACCCAAACACTCCCCAAGTCATACCTCAACCCAAATGAACATAATAACAACAAAAATTACCTGAAAACACGCCCAAGATTTCTCTAGAAAAATATGGGATCTTAAAATCAACTAACCTTATAATAGTTCATTCTCTAATAGAACTCCTAAACATCCCTTTGAACCTCTTACAAAAAGTATGGGACACTGAGACCTCATGTCTGCTTCTCGTTCCCCAATTTCAACTTAAACACTTCCATTTTTCTATAAAACAATAACTAACAACAAATTATTTTCTAATAAAACATTCTCACTATGTCCCAGCACACATATCATATGTTCCTCAAAGGATACATTTATCTCATGGAAAACCTCTTTCACATCAATCACATGAGAAGAGTCGGTGTGAAACCGCCGTAGTTCTCACACATCATAAAAATCATTTATATCGATGAATTTTTGTGGATGTTCTAATCAGTATTCCCCCGTCCCATTTCTCTCATGCACTTCAAACAGTCCTATGATCCTTGGCGTATACAATCCTTAATTTTTTATCATGTGGTGATATAATCTAGGAGACACCAAAATGAATACACAATCACCATTGATAAACATGAGGGGTTATCTCTATCCATCATCATATAACTTATGCCTACTCTGAGGTGTATCCATACGTTTCCGAATCAATTATACCTGCTCTGATGTCTCCAGAACAAGAGTCAGTCGCAAAAGCTCTGACTCAAACACCTCTAACTAGCATAGTGGTGATCTATATGGTATACCACAAATTACCTCATATGATTCCATCTGTATAGTGTCCTGATAACTATTGTTATAATATAACTCCACTAAATCTCGATGCATCTCCCAAAAACTCCCAAATTCAAGAAAACATGCTCACAACATATCCTATAACACCTATATGGTATGCTCTGATAGCCCATCTATCTATGGGTTAAAGTCCGTACATAACAGAATCTATGTACCATAAACCTTCTATAAGCGCATCTAGAAGCGTGAAGTAAATTGCGAATCGCGATTTAAAACTATACTCCATGGAACCCCATAAAAAATAATTATCCCTCATATTCATAGTGATCCCAACTGCTCGACTATGAATATTTCTATAATAGTCATGGAATGTGATACCTTCATTAGTTAATCCACAATGACTGAAATATCATCATTATTTCTAAGAGTCATTAGAATTACTACAACTAAATCAATATTCATGTCATCCCACTTTTATTATGGAATAGGTAAAAACTGAAATAGGCCTCTGGGACATTGATTCTCTACCTCCACCTGCTAATAGTGGAAACGTATTTCTATTAACCATTCTATCTCCTTTTTCATGCCTAGCCACCAAAACTCTTATAGTAGGTCATGGCCAATTTTTATCATCCCCGGATGTACCACCAACATTGACGCATGAAATTATAATATGATTTCTTCTCTTACACTCATAGTCACAAGAACCAAATTTTTCACATAGAGGTTCTCATCTTCGTCAATTACTTTGATTGAAGGTGTCTCCCTAACCTCAAGGCATTCCCTCATGGATAAACACAATGTATCATCTTATTTCATGTCCTTGATCTATCTAAAGAGTGTAGATTCCACTGCTACAGAAACCAGAGTAATCAAATACTAACACTACTAAACTACCAAATGCATTTCAGCTAGCAAAGTTATCATCTTCCACTTGACACATTATTCTTGAACTATTAGAGACTGAGTTTTCCTACTCAAGTAATCTTCTTCTATATTCCCTTTTCCAAGTGTATATTCTAGTTCAAAATCAAATGAATACATATACTCTACCCATATTCTCTTCTAAAGATTCATGACATGATGGGAAAAGATATACATCAAGATTGTGTGATCCATAAAAAAAGTAAACTTTTCACCCAAAAGATAGTTTCACCAACACTTAAGAGCACAATCCATTACTACCAAATCTTTTTCATGTGTAGGGGAATTCCATTCATGTGGACTCAACTACTGATACCCATAAGCAATGAATTGGTCCCCTTGCATCAACACAACTCCATGTCCAATCCCAGAATTTTCACAATATAATGTGTACTACTCACCCAACATTGGTAATATCAAAATTGGTTTTAATTTACATCACTTCTTTAAATCCTGGAAATAATTCAAACATGATTATTTCTAATAATACTTTACCCCTTTATTTTTCGAACATTAAATCGGTGCTGACAATCTGGAAAAGTACTGGATAAACCTCTTGTAAAAACAAAATAATCCCAAAAAGATTCAGATATCAAAAACAATCATAGTCTTCTCCAAATAAACTACTTCATGCAATTTTTTGGGGTCCACTACAACACCATATTCAGAGATGATATTCTCCAAAAATATTACACTAACAATCCAAAATAAAAAATTACATAGATCGGTGCACAACAAATGCTCTCTTATTGTATACAGGACGATGACAAGATGTTGGCCATGATCGTCATGAGTCTTTGTCTATATAAATATTCCATCCTTAAACACCACCAAAAAATGAGATTTGTATGAATGAAATATTAGGTTCATCAAGTCCATAAATACTACTGGAGCGTTTTTCAACCCAAATGTCATTAAGAAAAACTCATAAAGGTAATTCCTTCTCTTGAGAGCAGTTCTGGGTATATCAGATTTCTGAACTCTCACCTGATGATACCCTGATCTCAGTTTGATCATTGATTACACAAAAGACCCCTTAAATTGATCAAATATATCATCAATGCACGGAAGCGAATATCAGTTATTAATGATCATTTTATTCAACTTTTTTTTAATAGACACGCAAGAAAAAACTCTCATCGCCCTTATTAGAAAAAAACATGTCATCCCAAGGAGACGTACATGGATAGATAAACCCTTTATACTCCAACTCTACTAAATCCATTTTGATCTCTTGAAGTGCAGTAGTTTACACTATGTATGGTGGAATAGATATCTTTTTAGCCCTCTACATGAGTTCAATAGTGAATTCCACATTCCTCTCAGGTGGAAAACCTAAAAATTCATTAGGAAAGACATACTGAAACATTTCTACCACTATCGGAAGGACATCTTGCCTACCACTCCCATAATGAAAAAAAAACTTGAAACATGGGTTGTGAGATCTCCTAGTAGCTATGTAATTAGACCAAATATGCCAACGTGGATATCCAATTATCTATGATGAACATACAGGTCACCCTCATGGGATTATAAGGTAACTCTCTTTCGATAATAATCAATATGGGCTCAGTATGCATCTATCCAGTCCATACACATAATCCATCTGATGCCTATTATATCAAGGACATAGATATCCCAATTGAAACAATACTATCTGATGTCTTGCGAACATTCCTTTCATAAACAGGCATCCCAAGACCATGTTCCCCATAATGTTTCGATATTCATCACTTGTCTTACGGACTCCACCTAAAGGCTAAATCCAACAATAAGATTTAAAAATATAAGGGAATGGGAGGAACCAATAATAAGTAAAGTAGTATCAATACTAAATAAAATAGGAATAACAACTCTCTTTGTTTATAGACAAGACTCTCCACAAATGTAGGCTACACTGCATGTATCTATATTTCCACTATTCACTACGGTTTTGTATGAATATCTTGTGGAGAACCACTCTGCTGATATAGTTTCATAGTCATAGAATCACCACATCTACTACCTATACTGCCTATTCCAATAGAAATTTATCTTTCAGACCTATATGTTGTAGAATACCACCATCCCACACTCTAACTCTAAGTAGCTCCTCCCTCAGCACCAGCATACCACTACTTCTTGCATAACATTTTTAGGTATCCCATCTTTCCACAAAACCCCATAACTTCACTGGTGATCACTAAAAATGTGTATAATAGTGTCCCATCCTACCACACTAGTAGAAGAGAACATGATATGATCTGGTGCAATATTCCTCCTAACATTCCCCCTTTATTTCCATTTTACGAAATTAGTTTTTCATGATGGTGCTTCCTTCTCCCAAGAGTAACCCATTCTAATCATCCAAGGACAACTATAAATAATGTACTGAATGTATCCTTTTGGTTCTCTGGTGAAATTAGAGAATAATTAACCACTTTTGGGAATTTCGTTAGCCTTAAGAAATTCACATGGTACTTAATTTCCCACCTAAGTCCATACTGAACTATTTTTGTTGAAGAATCCTCATATTCTGCAAATGTTTGAAACAAATCTTGTAAATATGTGAAACATTTAGTGTAGTACATTACATACATGCATCCTTTGGTTATATTCTTGTACTCTAATCCTTTTCTTATCTTAGCATCTCTGGATAGAAATGCTCCATGTACTTCCCCAGAATGTCCCTCCATAACATATCATCAGTCTGTCTAGATCATACTAGAATTTCCCACCAGCACATCGTTGAAACCTATAGCATATAAGCATCCCACATGACCCTCCTCCCTGACAGATTCTGAATGCGGTAAAGTGTCATCTCTATGGGATCAATCAATAAATTAGCTCCCTAATGTCTACCCTCTCTAGTAACTGTAAGAGGGTAGTACTGCTGAATCTCCCATGTACGCTCTAACATGATTTTTTGAACCCTCCCTCGGTCTATCTCCATCAATTGAATGAAACAAGAAAAGTTTGCACGGAACTGTTCTCCTTCCTCCTTAGTTTTCCCCAATGGTGCCCCGTGCTCTCTGTTTGGAAGATCATTCTATGCCATACCCTTGACCACTGCCTCAACAAGCATCAGGGGCGCATATCTCTATAAGACAAACAAATGAATTAGGCCACATAAATAATCCTTAAAACATCTACGTAAGAGGGGAATATAACAAAACATGATTCTACATGTCTCTTCCAACTTTTTCATGACACAGGTTCAACACTGAGGTCTTATCACTACCAATAACCACCTTACATCTAGGTCATGGTTAAAAAGTGTATATACATTATCATTGATTAATTATACCTTTTATTAATTCCATTATCTAAAATTAATTAATTAAAAAAATAATTAATTAATCACACTAATTTCTTCAATCAAGGTTCTCATTTGACACAAATTTATTCTAACTTCGATTCATTATTTCAACCTCATAACAAGGAAAAATTGTTCTTGTTCAAAATCGTATCCATAAATCGGTTACCTGTGAGTCCCTAGAATGAAGCATTTAGACCCATGTATCATGCATCTTTTGGCCATGAATCTAAATTAAACCAATTTTCAAATAAATATCACATAATACTAGAAGTTTGTCACCCAAGGTGGAATAATATAAAACTATAACAACAACCAAAAATCACAATAATTCCACCCTGAGTACTCAGAATTTCCACCATACATGGGAATTCAACTCCCACACACAATCTCATTACCAATCCTCGATCCTTCCTAGTTTCATGTATTCCATTCCCAAAATAGTAAGACAAAAGAAGATGAAATAAAAGAAAAATCCTCTAATCCCACTTTGGGATATCCTAACTCGGAAGCCATTGAACGCTGCCCTGAGCTGGTTGGCCACATGCCCTCAAGTGCACCTCTCCACTTTCTAGAGGGTGTCTAATAGAATTGAGGGTCCAGTAACTCATTATTGGGGAGACTATTCCCCCTTTTACATGAATGAAAACACCAAAAGAAGAAAACTACAATAACCAACTACATAAGCATATAAATATCCAAAAAAAATAAAAAGTCATATGATATCCAAAACAAAAAATACATTTCTAAACTAAAACGTAAAACTTGTTCTGACACTAAGAATGTAAATTTTCTACAATTCAATTAAAATTAAAGACACAACAACTCCCACATGGGTTCCGAACCATGTATTGTTCTCTTTCCCATCCTCCAATCCCAAACTGAAACCTGTCCTAGGGCCATGCCATTATCCTTTATTACAACAACATAGTTTTCTTGGGTGCCAATCAGGTAGCCATTATAGGGTGTTAGTATAACTCAGTTGTAAGAACCCCGATCTTTTATTCAGGTATGTTCACTTGGTGTTTTTATGAGAAAAAGGAGGTTTACGAATTTTTTTTAAGTACATGTCGTGTACTTTATGAGTACAAGTCATGAGTCGGCCATGTAGCAGCCTTGCACATGACCATGTGGGGTGACCTAGAGGCCTCTTAAAGTAGAGTACGAAAAAGGTGAGAATATTCTGTGTACTTAAAAATTACACGCAGTGTACTTTTTGTCATTAAATGCCCCGGGGTCACGTTTGAAGGAAAGAACACTCATCTTCTAGGTCTTGTATATCCGAGATAGTTCATACGTCCATGAATCATTGACAAGCCCCCGAGTCTTCATCTATCCTCTGAATCGAACACCATTGGTTGCATTGGAATCACATTAGTGAGTTCTCCCTTCGTCTTGAGCCTCATTTTGTGATTTCTCTTCATTCATGAGTTATCGTGGGGTTAATGTTTTATACCTTTTCATAGATCTATGGAATTCTAAGTTAATTCAATCCTTGTGATTCAAGTATCTTGAGATCCCAACACCGATTTATATGGATTGTGCCTTTCCGTAGATAGTCCTTGAGTTTTCTGTGAAAAATTTCCCAATGCCCATGAATAGGGTATTGTGCGTTTACCGTTTCAACCCTATTGTTTCAATTCTATGCTGGTATGCCTGAGTATATGCTTATTGTTTGTGAATATGGTGATTTGTTTTCCTTAGATGTGTCTCCCATGCATGTTTTTCCTATTTGGACCTTTGGGTATTGATTTCCTATAAGGATGCTATTTATTTTACCATGTCTAGTATTGTGGGATGGTGTGACTATTGTTCTGTTATTTTTTTTGTTCATTAGAATTCTATCCAAGTAGTTCTTTAGTTTTAACATGTCTGTTACGCACTGATACTCTTGCTTGACTTACACGGGGCAGTGAAAACCTGGTGTATAGACCATAGTGAGAATGGACGTTGAGGGCTTCTCCAGAGTGTCTTTATAGATTACGATGCGAGACCACGAGGGTAATTGATGTTGAGTACTTCTTCATAGTGTCTGTAGTTCCTCAACATGGGCCACATAGGCAATATGATGTATGTTCTTCCCTAGAGTTCCTTCAGAGACGATACGAGACTATCAGAGGAATTACCGGTGAGTGCTTACTCAGAGAGTCTATGCTTATGCTGAACGAGAGGGGTTGGACAGAGTGTACTACCCAGAGGGTTGCTTGCACTTGTTAGGTAATTCCAGAGGGGTTAGACTGAGAGTGATTCCCAGAGAGTTAGCTGTTTTTTTACCTATTTTTTAGTTATTTGTTGATACTGAACTGTGGATTTTTTCTATTGAGTATCTTCCTTTTTTCTGGTTTCTGTACTTTTTCCTTCCATATACTCATTGAATGTTAGGCATAGATATCTTTGTGGTTGACTACCCAGATTACTCTCACACCTTGTTTGGTCCTTGCTTTTGGGCCCAAACAGATTATATTTTAGCAGGTCTAGACAAGGGCAAGTATCCCTCTACTTCAGGTACTTGACATGCTGTGAAGCTAGAGAGCATGGGACAATGCTTAGGCTTGCGATATTTTTTAGCTGATTACTGTTTTTCGTTTGGTTTTGGTTTAGTACTATATTTCTGCATTGTGATTTGTTTAGTTAAAATCTTGGACATGTGTATCATGCATCATTACATATATGTGTTTCCATTTTTCAATTAGTTTTAGGAAGTTTATTATTGGTATGATATCATTATTGCTTCCTCTATTGTATGTAATTGTTCACTTCTGTAGTATACTCTGCCAATGAGGTCATAGTTTCCCCACTATCACACCCAAGGCCCTCACTGCTAGTCGGTAGCCTCTGGTGTTTGGGGAAATGTGCATTAATCCATGTGACAAACCGGGTACGGGGCGCCTCTGGGTGGCTTCCGTAACTAGGACGTTACAAAGTGGTATCAAAGGAATTATTTTCTATTTACATACTATTTGGAGCCTTTATCCATTGATAATAATTAATAGGTACTTGGTAGTAATCTATGCACGAGAATAGCTAACCCGTGTACAGGTAAAATCCAACCTACCTCATTTATTTCAAATTTCTATTTTTGCAAGATTACAGTTGATTTTATTTCAACATGAGTGATCAGAATGATTTGTGATGTTATTGTTGATGTAATTAATGTTCATTTTCTGTCATAACCTGATGAGATTATGGTATGCCATCTCATGCATAATATAGGCACTTGTTAGAAATAACATGTCATGCATTCTTCCCATTCCATTTAGGGTGAATTAGAAATTACATGTGGTTGTGATAGATGTTTTGTAGAATATGCATGCAGTTGTGATAGCTTCCATGAAATGAATACCTATTGTTTGGTAGGGTATCATTTTTTGTAAACTTTTGTTTGAATGAACACCCAATATTGGTTCTTGAGGTGTTATGGGACCTCATGGACTAGAATTTAGTGGATTATTGGATTGTTACATTATTATAAATTGTTTAAGATGATTAGTATGGAGTATGGGACCTCATAGATTCAAATTTTTCCCTTTCAGTGTTTGTTTCAGTGTTTTCTAGCTTCCGGAGTAGTTTATGAGGCTTATTGTCCTGAAAAACACAGAATACACATTTTGTGGTGTTAAGTACATGCCATGTATTCTTATGATAAGGAAGAAACAGTTTTTCTTATGTACACGATGTGTACTTAATGTTCATGTCGTGTAGTCACTGACCATGTAGTAGGCCGTGTGGGTAGATACACGGGATGGGGAAGATCTGTTGGGAACATGACGTGTACCAGATGAACATGCCATGTCGTGTCGACCCTGTGTTCGCCCGTGTAACCAAAAACATGAACTAATAAGATATTATTCTATACATGTTGTGCCCGTGTTGAACATGATGTGTAGTATGACCAAGGTACCCATCTGTGTCACAAACAACACGGGTCAGTTTTATCCCTTATCATACACACTCTGTCTGCCTGGAAGACATCGTGTAGTGTCAGCCATGTAGCTGACTGTGTAACCAACAACACGGGTCTTTGTATCCTTTCACAATCATGTCATGTCCACCTTGAACATGCTGTGTAGATTTTTCCATGTGTGAGTTCGTGTCACTAACAACACAGGCCAAGTGAAGCTTTTCTAGTACACGCTGGGTCTATCTGGAACACGCCGGGTAGTCTTGCCTTATGAGAGCCGTGTGTCTTAACCGTGTAGAAGGACATGGTAAGGGGAAGATGATTCATGTACACATCATTTGTTAAGCCAACACGCTGTGTGTTTGGGGTGTTACATGACCAGTTTAGGAAAGAGTACACACCAATCTGAATGACATAAGGGAACACACCATGTAGGAAATGTACATGATGTGTCGTCATGTTTTGTAAAACATGAATGCTTTCCTTCACTTGTTCCCTTCTTTCACTCCTTTTTTTTCAGTCCTCAATGACCCTAATCGATGTGTGTTCTTGTCTTTGCAGAGTCATGCCATTGAGACATCCTCCGGTTGTGCACCAGTTTCAAGATGCCAATCAGACACTGGACATGGCTGATCAGGGACAACCTGCAGATCTTACAGTTGTTCCATCCTCAAAACCATTTGTTGTACCTGACATATGTTCAGATTTAATGTTCAGGGAGGGATTTATAAGGTCCTTGAAAACATTTCAGGGAGTGCCACCTCATTCCCCGCTGATGGATAATTTGACGCAAGTCTTCCAGCAGCAGCATCCTCCCACATTCTCAGAAGATGGAGGACCCCAGGCTATAGAGTCTTGGCTAGAAGCCATGCTGAAGATCTTTGTGCATCTGGAGAGGCCTCCATAAGGGAGGTTAAATATCACTACCTATATGCTACTATACAACTCCCAGAGGTTGTGGGATGTGATCTCACAGGTGGGACACCAGCAGGTTATGGTGTGGGATGAGTTTCAACGCATCTTTTATGACTAATTCTATCCAAAGACGTTGGGGTCCAATCGAGCCTGAGATTTTATGAGTTTTTAGTAGGGTACTCATTCTGTTATGTAGTATTCCTCCTACTTTACTACGATGTAGCTTTTAACACTTATTTCAGGTGGTGATCAGTTATTCATGGAACGGAAATTTGAGGATGGTCTGAGGCACGACATCTGATCATAGTTGAACATATTCTAGTTGAATTTCATAACTTCTATCATCAACCAGGCTATGATCACGGTGTGCAATATGAGGGACTCTAGAGTTGTGAGCCAAGGAGGCTTAGCATATGGAGTTATCATCCCTCGTACTAAAAGTAGGAAGCGCCGTAGGGAGTCTTCCCGCGGTGATTCAAAGAGGCAAGACACATCTTATGGTATCCAGGTGGTGTGATGCCAATGAGGAAAGAGCGGTCATACAAGGCACACTTCCCAAGAGACCTAGTGGAGTGTTGATAATGCAGAATGTTGGGTCGCCATCAGCGCTTCTGTCAGATCTTCTCATCAGCAGTTGGTGATTGGGGTTCTTATATGACTCTTCGTTTGGGAGTAGCATTACTAATTTCTCACAAGTCCGGTAACCTGAGCTCTTCTGTCCTTTTATGCCGAGGTGGTGGCCATGGCAGTGGTGGTCAATCACTGGTCATTCAGCGACAGTAGTGCGGTTCAGCTTAGAGTAGTCAGGTAGGGTCACAGAGCCACGATGCAGGCCAGAAATTTTGCAGTGGAGCAGGCCCTAACAAGCACAGGATCTCGGACCGTCAACAGTTCGAGGTACAATCTTAGTTTCCATAGTTCTTTCTTCATCTATTTTCAATATAGGGGCATCACATAGCTTTATATCCAGTGTATTATTGGAGATCTGTGGGCTCTTCATCTTTTCATTAGCTGATATCTTGACACTAGACACTCGGTTGTGGACTAGAACGAAGAGTGTACGTTAGTGTAAGGAGTTCCCTCTAGAGGTTGGTGGGTGTCACTTTGTATGGGACCTCTATGTCCTAGAGATGACAAACAATGATTTCATTCTCGATATGGAATGGCTAGTTCCCTTCTAGGCAGTCGTCGATTATTTTTTCCATAGGTTGAGTTTCACCTCACCCAAGGGAATATTGTTTCTTCATATGGGCGAGTGAGATGTCCAGGTGAGCAGAATGTGTCCATAGCATCATGGGTTAGGAGAAGTTACAACCCAGATTTCTAGTCTATATCTGGATGACTGGGGGACATCACAGTTATACTTTCCTCCAGTGGTGGATCATTTCATTGATGTCCTTCTAGAGGACTTTTCAGGTTTTCCTCTAGAGCATGAGGTAGAATTTTCTATTGAGTTTGTGGAAGAAGTGTCAGGGGTGTCCATTACTGATTATTGGATGGATACACCATATTTGTAGGAGCTCAAGAAGCAGTTGGAGGAGTTTCAAGCAAAGGGTTTCATCCGAGCCCTTACTTCTCCTTGGGGTTCGCATGTCCTGTTTGTGAATAAGACAGAAGGTACCCATAGGCTTTGTATGGTTAAACAGATGTTGAACTAGTTGACAGTCATGAACCGATATCCCTTGCCGAGGATTAATGATGTCTTTGATTAGCTTCGAGGAGCCCATGTGGTCTCAAAATTTGACTTGAGGTCTGGTTATCATCAGTTTCATGTAAGACCATTTGATATAACTCTTATGGACTTCCGGTTCAGTTATGGTCTATACGAGAATATTTTTATGCCATTCAGTCTCACGAATGTGCCTACAGTTTTCATGGCACCGATGAACCGAGTGTTCCGTCTATACTTGGTTTCCATCATGGTGGTATTAATGGATGATATCTTGGTGTACTCCAAAACATGACCCGACCATGATACCCATGTTGAAATAATTTTTATTACACTAAGGGTTCATCAATTATATGTTATGATCTCAAAATTCCATTTATGGATGGATCAGATTCACTTCCTGGGTCATGTTATCTCAGAGGAAGGAGTATCAGTAGACCCAGAGAAAGAGAGAGCTGTAGTTTCTTAGGAACAAAAGAAGAACGTCTTTTAGGTGCATAGTTTTTTAGGACCGGTTGGATACTATAGAGGTTTTATACAAGACATTTCAAACTTAGAAGCACCGCTGATAGGTTGGAATAAGAAAGGTGCAAAGTTCTCATGGTCAGATTCCTATGAGTCAGCCTTTCAAGAGCTAAAATGGATGTTGAGTTCAGCACTAATACTACTCTTTCCAGAGCCAGGAAAGAGCTATACATTTTTCTGTGAAGCTTAGGGTAAATGGTTGAGAGTTTTGCTTTTGCAGGTAAATAGAGTCATTGTGTAAGGGTCTCAGTTGTTGAGGGAACATGAGAGGAACTACCCGACGCACAATCTGGATTTAGCATCTATTGCTCATTCACTACGTTGTTGGAGACATTATCTTATGGGAGAGATTTTGTGTGCATCACCAACCACAAGATTCTCAATTACATCTTCACTCAGTGTGATCTGAATTTGAGATAGTGTACGGGGGTTGAGTACCCACCTTCCTTTGACTTTGAGCTTGCCTATATGCCTGGGAAGGGCAACAAAGTTGTTGATGCATTGAGCAAGAGGACTCAGATACAGGCAGTTTAGATGGCCAGCAGGGAGTGGCAGCTTATGCATCTGTTCTCTGAAATACATTTGGAGGTGCATGAAAAACAGGGGAAGACTTTCCATTCTTATATATTTGTTACCTCTACTCTTCTTGATCGAGTTCAAATGAGGTTGCTATCAGATTCTGAAGGCCTAGTCATAATGGAGTGTGTGATAGGAGAGGTCCCTACTCTTGGATAGACCATTGAAGAGGATGATGTTTTTTGTTTCCAGGGTCGCGTATTGTTTCTAGCAGACATACATGAGGAGCTGATGTAGGACTCTCATTACTCATTTTTCGCAGTTCATTATAGCATCACTAAGATGTATCGTGATCTACGCCGTCAGTATTGGTGGCAGGTTATGAAGAGGGACGTTTCTGGTTTTGTCCTGAGGTGTTCTGCTTATCAGCAGGTGAAGGTGGAGCATCAGCGACCATAAGATCTCTTACAAAAGTATCCCATTCCTATGTGGAAGTGGAATGATGTCGCGATGGACTTCATGACTAGTTTTCCAAGGTCTCCTAGAGGAAATGATGTTGTTTCGGTTATCATTGACAGACTCGTGAAGGTATCTCACTTCATGCCGATCAAGGAGACCTTCAGTTTTGATGGGCCGGGATGGTTGTAGATCTGAGAGATTGTACATCTTCCTGGAGTTCCACACTCCATTGTTTTAGACAGGGATGTGTGTTTTACTTATCAGGTTTGGCAGGGGATTCATAAGGATTTAGGTACACAAGTACATTGGAGAACATCTTACCACCCCTAAACAGATTTTCAGTCTAAGAATACAATTCAGGTTCTTGGGTACATGCTCTAAGCAATAATTTTGGATTTTGGAGGTTCTTTGGAGAAGCATATACCTCTTGTCGAGTTTTCCTACAACAATAGTTTTCATGAAACAATTTAAATGGAACCTTTTGAAGCTTTGTACTGTAGGCCATGCCGATTGACCTTATGTTGGCTAGAGGCAAAAGAGGTAGCTTTGTTGGGACCTCATCTTGTTCAGGAGACTACAGAGTAGATAGAGTTGATTCAAAATAGGATGGCTACTGCACAGTCTCGTCAGAAGTCTTATGATGATCATAAGAGAAGACCATTGATGTTCAAGGTCAGGGATTAGGTTTTCCTACGTGTCACATCAAGGATGGGAAAAAAGAGGATTATGAGATAGGGTAAGCCTTCACCGAGGTACGTAAGTACATTTAAGGTGATGGAGAGAATTGGGCCAGTGTCCTATCTGTTGCAATTACCCAATAGGTATCGGGCTCTGCATGATGTCTTCCATGTTTCATAGCTTTGACGTTACTTCCCAGACCCATATCAAATCTTCCAACCTGAGGAGGTTGAGTTGGATGTGGGTTCATCCTTTAAAGAGCATCTTATCTAGATCATCAATCATAGTACGAAGGTTTTCTATGGCTAGTATGTTATTAGGGTATGGGTTCTTTGGAAGCACTGGCGTGTACATGGTGAGACTTTGGAGAGGGAGTCTGACGATCACAGTGGATGCAGTTGTTCGAGGTTCCTTCTTCTACCCCGCTGTATAGAAATTCGGGGATGAATTTGTTTAATGGGGGATGTTTGTAAGAACCCGGATCTTCTTTTTATGTATTTTTTTTTCTTGAATTTTTTAGAGAAAATGGAGTTTCTGGAAATTTTTTAAGTACACTTCGTGTACTCTAGCAGTACACATCATGTGCTCGGTTATCGTGGGTAGATGTGTGCTGGACATGTAATGGCCTTGCACACAGCCTTGTGGGGTGACCTAGAGTCTGCTTAAATCAGAGTATGGAAAAGGTGAGTACATGCTCTGTACTTCAAAATTACACACCGTGTACTTTTTTTCTTTAAACACACCAGGGTTGCGTCTGACAAATATAACACTCATCTTCTAGGTCCCATCCGTTTGATAGAGTCTGTTAGGCCACTGATCTTCAACAATACCCCAAGCATCTGTCCATCCTCTGAATTGAACACCGTTTGTTTCATTGGATTCACATCGGTGAGTTCTCCCTTCTGATTGAGCTTTGTTTCAGGATTTATCCTCTTTAGTGAGTTATCTTGGGTTGAATTCTGTATACTTTTTTATATATCTAAGGTGTTATAAGTCAATTAAAGCCTCTTGGATCAAGTATCTTGATCTCCCAACACCGAGGTATGTGTTTTGTGCCTTTTTGTAGACATTCATTGAGTTTTATGTGAAAAAGTATCAAATACCCCTTAATGGGGTATTTCGTATTTACCATTTCAGCCCAATTGTTTCTTTTCTATGCTGGTATGCCTGAGTAAATGCTTACTATTTGTGAATAGGGTGAATTTTTGTGCTTTGGATGTATTTCCCATGCATGTTTTTCTTGTTTGGACCTTTGGACCGTGATTTCATGTAAGGCTGATATTTATATTCCCATGCCTAGTATTGTAGGATGGTGTGACTGTTGTTCTGTTATGTTGTTGTGTTGAACAACTCTATCTATGTAGTTTTGGAGGATTACCGTGGCCGTTACTCACTGCTACACATTCTTGACTTACACGGGGCCGTGAAAACCTTATGTATAGACCATAGAGAGAATGGACATTAAGGGCTTCTCCAGAGTGTCTTTAGAGTTTACGATGCGAGTCCATAGGGGTAAATTACGTTGAGTGATTCCTCAGAGTTTCTGAAGTTCCACGATGTTGGTCAGAGAGGGATTGTGACATATGTTCTTCCCTATAGTTCCTTTTTATACGATATGGGACTATAGGGGGAATTGATGGTGACTGCTTCCTCAGAGAGTCTATTCTTAAGCTGAACCAGAGGGGTTTGACTGAGTTTATTGCCTAGAGGGTTTCTTGTAATTGTTAGGTAGGAACAAACAGGTTAGAATGAGAGTGAATCCCAGAGGGTTACCTGTGTTTCTACCTACTTGTTAGTTATTTATTGATACTAAACTGTGGATTATTTACTATTGAGTACCTTCCTTTTTGCTGCTTTCTATACTTTTTCATGCCATATACTCATTGACTGTTAGGCACAGATCTTGTGGTGGTTGTCTACTGGTATTAGTCTCACACCCTATTTGGGCCATTATTTTGGGCCAAAAAAATATTATATTGTTGTTGGTCTAGATAAGATAAAGCTCCCTTCTAAATCAGGTACATGACATGCTATGGAGCTAGAGAGAACGGGAACAAGCATAGGCTTGCGATGCTGTGGATATGATTAAGGTTTTTCATTTTTATTTGGTTTAGTACTGTATTTCATCATTGTTCATTGTTTCACTGCATTCCTAGACATATGTATCATGCATCATTACATCTATGTGCTCCATTTTTACCATCATTTTTCCGCTGTTTATTTTTTGTATGATATGATTATTGCTTCCTATATTTTATGTAATTGTTTACTTCTGCTTTATACTCTTCCAATGGGGGCATAGTTTCCCCACAATAACACCCAAGGCCCTCACAGCTAGTCAGTAGCCTCTGGCATTTGGGAAAATGAGCTTGAGGCCATGTTACCAACCAGGTATGGGGCACCACCGGTTGGATTCTAGAACCAGGACATTACATCAGTAGGCCACCACCAACATTGTGTAAAACAAGTCTAGTGAAATGATATAGCATGTAGTTATATGATAAAATAAATAAAACACATAATTTAAATAGTTATCATATTTTCATTTAATCTTTAATATTCACATTAGGCCTACATCCAAATATTGTTTCCCCTTTGAATCGTCATTCAATATTATTATTCATTTTGTATTGAATGTTATTTCAAGCACCAAAATCTCATCTGAATCATCATTCATTATTATCATTCATTTGGTGTATGTCTTCATTCCTCGAACCCCAATTCTTATTAAGTGTAGGTCACCATTCCTATCACTTTTTATCTTATTCTATGTAGGTCAGCGTGCCTTGCTCTCCATAATCTAAATCATGGATTACTATTGTGGATAATTCTATATCAAAGTCCTAACTTCTAATCGCTCTAGAATTCCATGTATAACAACACAAAAATATCATCCATTTAATCAATCTATATTAAAAAAACCCACATTATTCTATTACTAATCCATATTTTACTTAATCATTTCAATGTCCATTAGTTATATCAACAATTAACTAATCACATAACCCATTAATTAATTATTCATTTAATTCATCAGTCAACACAATTACCTTTCAAATTTTAATTTTTCAATATTAAATAACTATATCAAATATAAACTTTCCAAAATTAATTGTCACAATTATTTTTCTCTTATCAACATCATGGAATAAAATTAATTCCCATAATTAATTATCATTGATCATCACCATGGTATAATAAGTAATTCTCAAAATTCATTTTCTTTTGTCAAAATCATTTCATAATTAATTTCCCCCAACTAATAATATTAATACAAAAAAATAAATATCCCAATTCAAATATCTCATCCCTTACCAAATATACAAAATAAAATTTTGGGAAATCCCCATATTAATTTTTCATGTGATTCAATTTTTAATTATTCACTAAGGCACACCTATTTCAATTCCACATTCCTAATTGCTCCAATTTAGGAAATCAAATATCAAGGTAATATGGAAATTCATAAACTCAAATTCACATATCATAAATCACATCTATTAGAGTTTGATTTAGACCACCTACCTCAATTTATTGATTGATGATAGCCAAACAAAAATCTCCAAATCAGATCAGCATAATGTCATTGATCATGCTCTGGATCTAAATCCCTAAACCCAAATTGAGATCAAAGGAATAAAGATCTTGAAAATATTTATCTAGATCCACAATCATAGATCCAGATCCTGTACCGCCCTGACCCTAGTTACCTATAGTTGGTGCATTATTTTAATACATTGGCATGCTTAAAGGAATCAAGTCCCAAAGGACCGATCAGTTTAGCAGTCTTGGAAAATAGATTACATACATGAATGTTACATTGCACTTTAAGACATACAAAACAACATAAATATTCTTTATGGACACCACTATTCCATTGGCTTAACCCTGCATATCAAGCACAACACACATCTTGGAATCCGGGGAAAAAATAAATCATAGAAAGGGGCGAGTTCAAATGCTCAGTAATGGTAAGCAATACAACATAAACTTTAATAAATATGCATAAACATTTAAGGAAATGTATAACTAAAACAAAATCCTTTTAAACTTGATCTTTCTCATAATATAGTAGAAATAAAATGAAATAATTCCATTTACTCATTCACATGGATATTATAATAGTCGAATAATCACATGTAATATCAATAACCACTTTCATAATGATGGAATACATAATGCCGGACATTAATTTCTATGTCAGGGCCTCATGCCAATACTTAAGAGATAACTGTAACTAGAATCCAACCCGGAGAGCTTCTATAACCGAACTCCATTCGGGAGTGCCTCTAATGACTAGACACCAACCCATAGTGCCTCTAATAACCGGACACCAACCCAGTGGGTCTGCTGTAACCAGAACCCAACCCAGAAAACACTAGTCCAACACATTCATCTTAATAATAGGATGAAATATAACATAAACATTTTTATTAAATCTAGCATACGGAATGCCAAAACATTAATCATAAACCATTAATGGCATAAAAATAACTTATCCTCGTCAAACATATCACAAAAACATTAAATACAATATCGATGATTTTTATCATAAAAAATAATCTTCAAACAAGTTTAAAATTTATCAAAGGATGTTGACATAGATGAAATGAAAACTATTTGAGAGAAATATATCTTTTTTTTGAAACCATTTAAAAGTCACATAATTATAGAGAAAACCCTTATTTTGAAAAAATTCATATAATATTTTATGGGATGATTTGATGACTTTATAATGGCAGAAAATATCCACACCTTCCATATAAGTTAAAAAAACATTCTTACCTTAATTTTTTCGAAATGGTTAAAAAAGTACCTTGTTTGGAAAACGACAGAAAGATTCCTTAATAAAGCACTTATAAAAATTCAAACAAGGGTATAAATGAATTTAACCCATATTTTATAAAATATTAAGAATTATTTGAAATACATTTTTAAGAAACATGGATGTGGATGATAAAGAGGTCTGAGTAGATAATTACGTATAAACAACCTCGGATAATGAAGAGATTGTGAAATAAACCCTTACCAATTTGGTAACATACGAAACATACAACCCATGAAAGAGGTATCATACAATGAATATGTAAATACACATAAAAATAAAATGTATTACACAATGAATACAATTATGGGAAGTACATACACCACACAAAAATTAATAGTGGCAATATGGAATGAATCTCACGGAAATAAGAAGTGAGATGAAAACCCCTTACCTTGTACTTTTCCTTGGTTAATGGTAGGTTAACCTCTTTTATAGTGGTTGAGGGATGTTTAACCCCTTATCGTCGTTTTGGGTGTAAACGTACTCGTTTTATTTTATAGGTTTTGTACATAAGACAGATTTTTTATGAATATGTTGTATCTTATTCATATCCAGAATGATTTCAAGTCCTCAAAAATTGTTTTTAATCATAAAATGAGAATTATAATTGAATGGATATGATGTGGAATGAATCTCATCACATTTATGGAGAAGGTAGTCTGTACATACGCAGGACGCTACTTCCATTTCATTTTTCATTTTAAAAGGAATTAAAACCAAATGATACAGAGGTATATTATTATTCCAGTATAATATAATATCTTATATATGTTACTTATGTTCATTAATAACATATTTTATATGTTCCATGTATTGTATGAACGAGTCATATCACTTTGAGGGGGCGGTAGTCCGCACTTCCTCAAATGAAATTATTGTATATATATAAAACATGAAATGAATTATGGTATGTTATAAAATGGAATTAAAGACGATTAAATATAAAATAAATATCATTAATATCATATTTAATTATAGTTCCATCATAATGGACACCATGAGAGGTGTTAGGAGATAATTGAACAATCATCGTTTCGTGAGGCGTTTGGTTTCCATCCACAGAAACCTTATGTTCATCACCCATTAGATGGAGGTGTTTGTATGTGTAGTTCGAATACCTTTCATAACAATATCCTAGTATATTTATGATACTGGTTTTTTAATAAATGAAAATAATACGATGATTTTAGGGGTTGGATATGTAAAATAAAAGAAAAGAAGCTAAGACAAATTGTTACCTTTAATATGGGTAACTTCCTTTGGTTTGAACCAAAAAAGACTCTTGAACTGCCTTCAGCCTAATGAAAGGCTTATAAGACTAGGAGATGGATGTTGGGAGATTAATTGGGCAGAGGATGGATGATCCAAAAGGCTTGATAGGTGTGAGTAATTGGTTAGAAGTTGTGTCCTTTTATAAAAAGGGGAGGGGCTCTTTAGGAAAAACTTAATGTAATATTTTATAATAAATTCCTAATTGGTTTATAATAGATCCAAACTAGATTATTTAATGTCTATGTTGGGTATGGGTCGAAAAACACTCAAACAGTATGTTTTAGGAAAGTTTGCGTCGCAATTTTAACCTTATCATTTAGATTTAACTCTTAGTTAAATAGTTTGACACTTACCATGTCACCTTGTATTTTTATATTATATAGTTAATAAACATACTATATACCTCCAAGAGAACCCTAATTGGTCCATTAATGATACACCTATCATGATATTAGTCCTTTCTCTAATCCTTATATTTTTAACAAAACAATATCAATTAATAATATAATATTTGTCTTAAAATATCTTTTATGTAAATTTTGACACTGTTTGGTATTTTGATGTTGATAAATTTATAAAAGAATTTTTACATTGAAAAAAATCAATATAACCAGTACTAATATGTCATATTAACCTATAAAATTAGTGCATTTCATAAAAAGTCTAAAATTATATTTATTTGGTTATTTATAATATCATTTATTTTAATATTTCACTAATAAGGTAATTACTGCATCATCATTGTGTCATAAATAAATTAATTTAGTTAATGTTTAAAAATTATAAATAAAATACCATTATGTAGGAAAAATATTTTTCCTTCTAATTAAAATTTATAATTGATTTGATCTTATGTATTTCCCTATATTAAAAATATTTTAGTTATTAAACATTGATTTTAACTCTTTTGACTCTTCATTGAATTAAATAATAATAAATATCCTAATCGAATCCAAGCAGACCTAAATGATAATATTTTATTCCTAAGGTTGTTTTTGGTCGAGATACACTTGTCCAATAAAATTATTACATGTTTTAGGGTAATAATAATATCATTTTTACCCTTAATTACCCTATTTACTTTTAACCATGGTAAATAAAAGTAAAAAGTTACTATTCACAAAAAATTATTTTTATCTTATTGAACCAAATTTTAGTCATTGATATCAATCGTGTCTCTCGGGTTTTCAAAATTCTACTTACAGAATCGGTAAAATTATGTTTTATGGGAATTTCCAAATTATCCTCGGAGATGTGTAAAAGACGGTGAAAAGTTCAATAAAATTTTTATATGTCTAAAATTATTATAAACTGACTCAAATGATTTACATTAAACTTATATAGGTATTACGCATCAATTTTGATATAAGATAAATTTAAATAAAATAAAAAATTATAAAAATTTGTTTTTAAACTATAACTCAGTGTTTTTCACTATTCATCAAAAATTAAATGTTTTCAGAAAAATACCAAAAATTTACCCAACGCTAATTTTGATATTCCAAATTAAATAATGATGTATATTGTTTCAAATTAAAAACATAGAAGTTGAATTTTATAATTTAAAATTAATTCCCTCTATCAAAACCAAAAGGCGTATTTTTAAGAAATAATAACTACCATAGGTTTGACACTTATTTATGTCCAATTTCACTATGAAATTACTTAAAATGAATATCATTGGATTAAATGATAAAAATATAATCTATTTATACTTCCAAACCATTAAAATTTATAATTTAACAATATAAATTATTTTCATATGAAAGTTGTTTTCAGTTAAAATATAGTATTTTTCAGTATTCACCCAATTATAAAAGTTATTAGAAAAACACCAAAACGTAATTGAAACTAAATTCTTATGTCCTGATCCTAAATAAGAAGTTTATTTATTCAAATTTAATATAAAAATGTTTCAAATATTTGATTTAAAATGGCTTCGCCATTAAAATGGGGAAAATTTGCATTTTTTAAAAAATAATTCTTTTTTCTGAAAAACATATATTTTTTCTTACATTATGTCTGGGAAACTCATAATAAGGATTCTAAAATTATAAGAATTATATGAAGTTAATAATATAGTTAATAGTATTCCTAACGTCTTTCAAAAGACATGTTTTGTAAGTCATGGTGCGCTAGAACTCGGTGTTGCGTGTAGAAAAAATTAGTGAATTACTTTGATGAAATAACGTACTACGAAATCTGGGGGTGTTACATTCTTCCCTCCATCAATAAATTGCATCATCACAATTTGAAAATATTTTTCGAGAATAAATGTTTTATAATAGAAAATACCTTTGTGAAAACCCACATTGGATATTGGGTTAGTAAAATTTTATCTTAATATGAGTAAAAGGGAAATGAAGGGGTCACCAAAAAATTATGCTCCCGGTTAGGAGAACATCAGTGGAAATAAGAGACATGTAATTGGAAGAAAAACATAAATATTTATAGGTAGTGATTGAGGTCATCAATCACATATAATTGTAAAATTAAGGGCCTTAAATTCATCAATCTATGATGATTTAAAATACCACCGGTTGAACAAAACATATGGTATTAGGAAAAAACATTTTTTGCTTTAAGATCCCTTCACTAATGTATAATAATAAATATCTTCATAGAATATGATAAGAAGAAAAATATATACATTAAAAGTAGAGTCCCATCCTCTAACTAATTTCTACCACAAACTCATCTTTCACTCTAAAAGATAATATAACATAAAAGTAATATTATATTTATCCTTTTCGTATAGGGTTAAAAAATGAATTTATAATTCATCTAGAAGAACCATTAAAAAACTAAATTATTAAATCTTGTATATCACGTGGGTCAGTGGTAGGTGATACACACATGTCACCCTTCGTTTTTGGGTTCATGTCTCGCGGCCTTGCCAGACGCGACAGGTTGCTGCTTGACCTTCAGGTTTTCCTTTTTATGGAAATCCAACAAAAAACTCAAACTAGACTTATCAAAAATACTTCTATCAAAAATCACAGTCCAAAGTTTATAAGGTAGGTAAACACAATAAATATCAATTTTTTCCACGTAATAGCATGTGAACACCATCATCAAGTACTCTTTTAAAACATTCCATCATCCTAAAATACCATAAAACCATATTGATTACATTAATGATCCCTTATTGCATATAGAAAACTAGATATACTATTTCTATCCCCAAATGTTGTAAACCCCAACAATGATGGAATATACAAATCATTAATCAATTTCAAGGTAGGCATGAATATCCAATATAATTTATCAGAATCAACCAACTCTTATTCCAAAATTACAACCTCAATATCAAGACCATATTAAGGATTACCTTTCCTTCAACCATGTATTTTCACAAAATATTTTACTTGTTGTTGAGTCACTTTTCATATTACCATATAATCTCAAATCTTCAATTAAATAGTACTGCAGTACAATCCTTATTTATCTCCATCATTCATATAACCAGTAAATCGTTGATACAACAATCAAATGGAATAATTCTTTAATAACAACATAAGATCACTAGTCATTCCACTTCATATGTGGTAGTATCATAACTTTTTTATTATCCAATAGCATCATTTGTGGAATACTCTGATGATTTGAAAATTTAATCGGGTAGTGTCCCCACTCCTTACAGATGAAGCATTGTACATTTGAAACATTTTTCTTACTCGCGCTATCACGGATGTGGTGCCCTTTTTCTACACACTTATAACATACTCCCATTCCCTTCAAACATTTTCCATGGTTATTATTTCCTCAGTTATCACATATGGAGAAATCTTTCTTTGACTTCTTCCCTTTATATGTCCTTCACTCTACCATCCTTTTCTTCTCTAGCTCTCCTTCAAAGCCATAGGAATCTGAGAATTCTTTACTTATCTTATCAACACATGATACTATTTATTAATATGATGATAATATGTGGGAGACTATTTCGCTTCTAAATTATGGCTTAATACCTTGAAATATATGATATTTCATACTCTTTGGATCATGCGTATTGTTTGATTTCTCATTCCTTCTAATGGGCGCCATTTCTAAACAATGGAATACACTAGATTAGTTCATGAATAGAAATACCTAATCCCAAACATGGAAAACATAAACTAAATAGTTTATTGATATAATACATAATCATAAAAATGTTTTCATTGAGGAATTATATACTCATAAACCCTTCATAATGGTTTGTAAGGAAAATGAGAAATATCCTAAGCATATCAACCAGGAGTGGTGTAACCAAGAGTGAAGTAATGCACATTATCGTCCACCAGTTCTCATTCAAGTATAGATCAGAGAAGTGTATGTGTGTTTTACCCCTAGTTACATCTATGCCAAATCCGCCTCTATCTTCTAGTATCTAGGCAGGGATGTATTTCTCAGAAAACTCATAAAATATCTACAATAACAAAATTCTAGGATGTTCTTCTATACTAATCCCCAAAGTTCATCTTAGGTCTATGTGATCAAATCAGAGGTTATCTAAATCTAGCTTCCATGGTTTGTACTAAACTTACTCTAATACCAATAGTAACGCCTCGACCCTAGATACCCAGATTCTGTGGAATATTTTATTACATTGGAATGCTTACAAGGAAACAAGTCCTGAAGGACCGATTAGTTTAGTAGTCTTGGTAAATAGATTACATGCATTAATGTTACATTGCACTTTAAGACATACAAAATAACATAAATATTATTTATAGATGCCATTATTAGCTTACCTTAACCCTACATATCAATCACAACACACTTCTTGGAATCCTGGGAAAAAAATAAAACATAGAAAGGGGTGAGCTGAAATGCTCAGTAAGGGTATGAAATATAGTAGAAACATTCATAAATAAGCATAAACATTTAATGAAATGTATAACTAAAAAAGGATTTTAAACTTGAACTTCAGCATAATATGGTAGAAATAAAATGAAATAATTCCATTTACTCATTCACATGGATTTTCTAATAGTTGAATCATCCCACGTAATATCAATAACCATTTTCATAATGATCGAATGCATAAATCCAAACATTAATTTCTATGTCAAGGCCTTGTGCCAAGACCTAAGGGATAACTGTAACCAGAACCTAACCCGGAGAGCCTCTGTAAACGGACTCCATCCCGGAGTGCCTCTAATAACCATACACCAACCCGGAGTGCCTATAATAACCGACACCAACCTGGTGGGTCTTATGTAACCTGATCCCAACCTAAAACATACTAGTCCAACACATTCATCTTAAGAAGAGGATGAAATATAACATAAACATTCGTATTAAAACTAGCATACAGAATGCCAAAACATTATTAATAAACCATTAATGGCATAAAAATAACTTCTCCATAGTAAAACATATCACAAAACCATAAATAAAATATTGATGATTTGTATCATAATAAATCAACTTCAAACAAATGTAAAATTTATCAAAGGATGTTGACATAAATGAAATCCAAACTATTTGAATGAAATGTCTCTTTTTTTAAACTCTTAAAAAGTCACATAGTTATAGGGAAAACCATTTATTTTGAAAACATTAGTATAAAATATTAAGGGAAGATTCGACGACTTTATAATGGAGGAAAAGAGAAATAGCCGCTGTATAAGTAAAAAAACATTCTTACCATAATTTTGTCAAAATGGTTAAAAAGGACCTTGTTTGGAAAATAACGGAAAGATTCCTTTATAAAAGTCTTATAAAAAGTCAAAAAAGGGTATAAATGACTTTAACCCATATTTTATAAAATTTTAAGAATTATTTGAAATACTTTTTTAAGAAACATGGATGTGGATGATAAATAGGTCCCAGTAGATAATTATGTATAAACAACCTCGGATAATGAAGAGATTGTCAAATAAACCCTTACCAATTTGGTAACTTAAAAAACATACAACCCATGAAAGAAGGATAATACAATGAATATGTAAATAAGCATAAATTAAATTATATTACACAAAGAATACAATTATGGGTAGTACATACACCACATAAAAGGTAATAGTGTCAATATGGCATGAATCTCCTGGGAATAAGGAGTGAGATGAAAACCCCATACCTTGTAATTTTCCTTGGTTGAGGGATGGTTAACCTACTATATAATGGTTAAATTATTTTTATTAAATTATACAAGAATAATATACATTAATATGATATCATATATGATCTTTTAACATTGCTTTGTTAATAATACCTTAGTATTATGGTCGTTTCAGGTGTTAACTTACTCGTTTTATTTTATAAGGTTTGTTACATAAGTCATGTTTGTTATGGATAGGATGTATCTTATTCTTATACATAATGATATATAGTCCTTAAAAATTATTTTTAATCATAAAAAGATAATTATACTTGAATGGATACGATGGGGAACGAATCTCATTGCGTTCTTGGAGACGGTAGTCCGTACGTAAGCATGAACGTTACTTCCATTTCATTTTTCGTTTTAAAAAGAATCATAACCAAATGATATGTAGGTATATTATTATTCCAGTATAATATAATAACTTATATATGTTACTTATGTTCATTAATACCATCCTTTATATGTTCCATGTATGGAATGAACGAGTCATATCACTTTGAGGGGGCGGTAGTCCGCACTTCCTCAAATGAAATTATCTTATATATATAAAACATGAAACGAATAATGATTTGCTACAAAAATGAATTATATAATATTATATATAAAATAAATATAATTAATATCATATTTAATTATATTTCTAACATAATGGACACTATGAGAGGAGGTAGGAGATAATTGAACAGTCATCGTTTCGTGAGACCTTTGGTTACCATCCACATAAACATTATGTTCTTCACGCATTAGATGTAGGTGTGAGTATGTTTAGTTCGAATACATATCATTAATATATCCTAGTATATTTATGATACTTGTTTCATTAGAAAAGAAAATAACAAGATGATTTTAGGGGTAGAGAAGTAAAATAAAATAAAACAAGCTAAGAGAAATCGTTACCTTTGATTTGGGTAACTCCCTATGGTTTGAACCAAAAATGACTCTTGAAGTGCCTTTATCCTAAAGTATGGATTCTAAGAGGAGTAGAGGGATGTTGGGAGACTAATTGAGCAGATTGTGGACGATCCAATAGGCTTTATAGGAGTGAGTAATTGGTTAGAATTGGTGTCCTTTTATAAGGGGGGAGGGGATCTTTAGGAAAAACTTAAATTATTATTTTATAATAAATTTATAATCGCTTTATAATGGCTCCAAACTGGATTATTTAATGTCTAAGGTGGGGATGGGTTAAAAACCACTCAATAAATATTTTTTATACATGTTTGGGTTACTATTTTACCCATATCTTTTAGATTATACTCTTAGTTAAATAGTTGGACACTTACAATGTCACTATGTATTTTTATATTATATAGCTAATAAACAAACTATATACACCCAAGAGACCACCAAGTGGTCCATTAATGATACAAATATCATGATATAAATCCTTTGGCCGAACCATGGATTTTTAAGAATATAATAACAATTAATAATATAATATTTTTTAAAAAACACTTTTATTTCAATTTTGACAATATTTGGTATTTTGTTTTTGATAAATTCATAAAAGCATTATTACGTCTAACCAAATTCATATAACCAGTCCTAATATGTCATATTAACCTATAAAATTAGTGTAATTCTTAAATAGTCTCAAATAATATTTATATTTATATTTATAATATCAATTATTTTAATATTTGACTAATAAGGTAATTACTTCATCATCATTGTGTCATAAATAAATTAATTTATTTAAGGTGTAAAAATTATAAATAAAATACCATTATGTATAAAATCTTCTTATCTTTCCAATTAATATTTTTAATCTAATTTATCTTATGTATAACCCTATAGTAAAAATGTTTTAGTTACTAAACTTTGATTTTAACTCTTTTAACTCTTCAATGAATTAAATAATAATAAATATCCAAATCTTATCCAATATAAATAAATGATAATATTTTATTCCTAAGGATATTTTTTGTCGAGATACACTTGTCCAATAGAATTATGACAAGTGTTATGGTAATATTAATATCATTTTTACCCTTAATCACCCAATTTACTTTTAATCGTGGTAAATAAAAGTAAAAAGTTACTATTCACAAAAATTATTTTTATCTTATTGAACCAAATTTTAGTCCTTCATATTAACCATGCCTCTCTATTTTTTGATATTCCACTCACAAAAGTGGTAAAATTATGTTTTATGTAAATTTCCAAATTCTTCTTGGAGATGGGTAAAAGACGGTGAATAGTTCAAAAAAAAATTATATGAATACAATTATTATAAACTGACTTCAAAGAATTAAATTGAACTTATATAGGTATTACATATGTATTTTGACATAAAATAAATTTAAATAAAATAAATAATTATAAAAATTTGGTTTTAAAATATAACTCAGTGTTTTTCACTATTCATAAAAAATTAGTAGTTTTTAGACAAATACCAAATATTTACCCTAAGATAATTTTGATATTAAAAATTCAATAATTAAGTCTATTTTACCAAATTCAAAACATATATGTTTAATTTAGTAATTTAAAATTAATTCCCGCTGTCAAAACCAAAAGGCGTATTTTTAAAAAATAATAACTACCAAAAGTTTGACACTCGTTTATGTCCAATTTCAAATTTAAATTATTTAAAATGACCAAAATTGAATTAAATGGTAAAAATATAATCTATTTATACTTCCAAACCAATAAAATTTATAATTTAACAATATAAATTATTTTTATTTAAAAAGTTGTTTTCAGTTAAATTATAGTATTTTTCACTATTCAACCAAATTTGAAAGTTATCAGAAAAACAACAAAACTATTTTAAAACTAAATACATATGTCCCGATTCTAAAGAAATTTTTTATTTTGTCAAATTGAATATATAAAAGTTTCAAATATTTTATTTAGCAAGACATCTCCCTTAAAAAGCGGTAAAATTTCATTTTTTTAAAATACATCTTTTATCTAAAAAATGTATTTGTTCATAAATTATGTCTAAGAAACTCACAATATGGATTCTAAAATTTTAAGGATTATATAAAGTTAAAAATTCAGTTAACACTATTCATAACTGCTTTTGAACGACATGTTTGGTAAGTCATGGTGCGCTAGAACTCGGTGTCGCGTGTAGTGAAATTTATTGAATTTATTTGAAAAAATAACGTACTACGAAATCATGGGGTGTTACAAATCCCATATCGTAGGTTTATATCATAAACAATGTTGGTTACATTCCATGAAATTTTAAAGGATTGATAGAGGAGAGAATGGGAGATTAAACGTAATGAAAATCACTTACCAGGAAGGGAGTGGATCTTCAATCGAGGATTTTGATCTTGAAAAACGACATTCAGATTTCCTTGTAATCTCTCTAGAAGGCTATAAGATCACCCAAATGTTTCTAAGCCCAAGAATAGGTCAAACTAGAACGGGTTAAGGGGTTCAATTAGTTTTAAAACCAAACATCAAATTAAAATGCGACGCGTGCACAGTTTCTCCTAGGAGGTTGCACGGTTAGTTCAAGTTGTGCACCAACCATGTGGTCTTATTCTACCTACATGGATCGATGGCACATGGTTAAGAAAAAAATGTGCCAACAGTTCTGACCTCTACTATCTGCATGGTTAACATGCACACAGTTTGGAAAAACCATGGGAAAACAGTGCACAACCCCTGTCTTCCGATGTTCCATAGAAATATCACCCAAACACACCATAGGTCACAACCCAACCCAAAGGTACTTAATATCAACAAAGGTTACCAGAAAATACACACAATATTACTCCAAAAAATGTTATAATCTTACAAATGTGAACTATAAAAATATGTGATCATTAAGTAAACATATTTATTTATGAGGTTAATGAAATAATGATTAATGTTAACCCAAAGACAGAATTATTATGCGCTTCTTTTTTCTGAAGAATCCATAATAATAGAGACACAACAATATTCAAGAATGGGATTAAAAATAATTAAAAATTAAAATAAATATAGTCTTATGAAATTATCTTCATTTTTGAAATCATAATTTTGAAATTGAATCTGTGTGAATTGATAATGTTTTTTTAGAAATAGTATATTTTTTTTGTGAATAGTGTTATGCAATGATTTTACAAAAAAATAAATATAATGACATAATAATGATATATGATTAATCGAAATATTAAAAATCCGTTTTATCAAAAAAATATGTATTTATGATTTAATATAATGAAGATAAAATAAATAATATCAATCTTATTAATATATAACTATCATTATTGAATTATAAGAAATGTTTTTTTCAAAAAAATGTGTTTTGGTTCATATCCCTTAAAAACTTCTATTAAATATTAGATATTGGTTTGGTTCATATTGAAAAGAAAATAAGTCTAATTTTATTTCAAATAATTCAATTAATTACATTTTATTCTAAATTATAGGTATTTCTTCTGTAAAAACATTTTTATTCTTAAAACAGTCATATTTTTTAAAATGGTTTTTTTTGTGTTTTTATAAATAATATTAAAATTAATTTCTTTCACCTTTAAAAAATGAATCCTATATAATGGATGTATTATTTGAGATCAAAATAGAAATATTTTTAAATATAGAAACATAATTTTTTTCATAATGGCTATTATAAATAGAAAAATAAATTGTATACAAGTTAGGGTTAAAACCGGTTTAGCATGGGGGTTAAACTGAGAAATAAGATTACAAAACACTCATAAAATAATCTACTTCTTATTTTTTAAAATTATTTAAACCCAATATTATCTAAAATTATAATTCTTTGCATGTTTTTCTACATTTCCAAGAAAACTTATTTAAATTATTTAAATATATTTGGTAATTCTAGGTCTATCGCCACTATATCATATAAAAGAGAACCTCTCCTTCAACCATATTCAAATTTAATGTGAAGAATAGAATATAGAAGTCATTACAAAAAACCCAGTATAGATTCATAAAATTAATTCTACATCTTATTTCCTTCTCCTAATACGACACTTGAAAGGTATACATTGTAAGCTAAATGAGTTCACATAATGAAGAGGTATAGTCCTTATCGATTATTTAAAAGTTTGTTTCTTCTTATAATACTTGTAAATATTTTGTAGACATTTTTACATTATTATAAGAGTATAATAAATATTATTATCTATTGTCATTATAAAGTTAGAACCATTTTCAACTTACTTTCAATCGAATGGAAAATAAAAACCTCACTTATTCGTACTTATGACCTACAGTTTCCACATACCTGTGTAATTATTTTTTATTCCCAATATTAAATAAATAGTTATAAATATAGGAAAAATTAATTTTTATATCCTATTAATGAAATAATTATTTTTTTAATATATAAATATCATTGTTTAGTATACACTTGCAATTTTTAAATTAATACTAATTTCGGTCGTGAAAACATGTGGACTTCCACCACGAGGTGATGGGATTTTTTTCATGTCCTCCTTTGATGGATCATTATTGTTATATATATATATATTGAATTTATAATTTATTTAGGAAATAATAAATATTCTATAAATATAATAAATCATCTTCCTTCTGCTTTTCTATATATAAAAAGTATAATTTCTCTTATGCATAACTTTGAACTACCACCTCTATAAAGTGATAAGATTCAATTTTCATTTTCACCTTCAAAGTTTGATTATATATGTAAATATAATTAATATATATTAAATTTTTATTTTGATAAGATATATTTAGGTCATTAAAACCATACCATTTTTAATGAAACATAAATATATAATTGTAACATAAATGAAAAATAAAGTAGTTAACACCAAAAATGATGATAGTATTGAATGATTTCTATTGAACGTGTGAGAACATGTTATAAGTAAACTATTAATGGTATTATAATTATAAATATGATTATTTTATATAATTATAATGTATATAAATTTATTATATGGTATTTTTAAATCGCTTACAATGTCTATCAAACCTAAGGTAGGGGTTTACATCACAATTTTATCCCTATTCGAGATAGTCACTATTTCAGGCCATAAATGTGGGATTATATAATAATTTATTATTAAACCCAAAATATTTTAATCTAAAATTTTTTAATATAAATTAACATTGTTCATTTCATTTTATTACCTTTAATTACTCCAAATTATGATATAATGGTTTCTTGGAATCCTGAATTTTTTTTCTAGTCAGTATGTAATCTTCTTATTCAATTTCCATATCTTCATTAAATAAATTTAAAAAATGTTTTACATATTAATAAATGATTTATTAATGTAACTTTATCCTGGTTTTAATTTTATAATATTTATAAATAATTTTTTTTATGATTGATAATCATTTTAATGAACGTGGTAATAGAAACATTATTTTAATGCTTACTACATTAAGAAAGCATCCTAAAATCATGATTATTTTTCCAATTAATATTATTTTATAATATTTAATAGATATTTAGAGATATTTTTTTTATATTTTATAAATTATTATTATTATTAATAGGGTATTGTGAAATTAAATGTTTATTTTCTTCAATAAATGTTCCGATGATATTTTAAAAGTATTTTTGTAGTTATTAATATGTCTAGAGAGATTTCATATTTTAATTGGGATATAAATTATTAAAATAATCCAACATATTACTCTGGAAGATTATAATCACATTATATTTAATTGTGGGAGAAAATATTCACAATTCATATTATAGTTCTTCAATATAAATGTTTATAATAATTACTTGATAAGTGGTTTTTCATTTCTTTCATCGGATTAATGTGTTGGGATTAGATGATTTGAAGGGACTATAATAAACCCTCAATGCATTAGTATGTCTCATCAAAGAATATAGGATGGAAATTTTGAATATACCTTTATCATTTATGTATGATGTAATAGGGAAATTCGTTGACTGTATGATTATGATGTTGGATACTAAGAATTTTATCATTATTAAACTAGTTTTTGTCATCCATTTGATTATTTATCATGTTACGTCATACCATGATTTCCCCTAATTTTATGATATTATTTTTTTTAATATTTTCTTAGTTATTGTGTTTATAAAATTTTATTGGTTTATTTTTTCTTAGGATTTCTTCCATCATAGACTATAATATTTTGAGAATCATAGCTATCCCTTTACCATGATTTCTTTTCCCTGGGTTACCATGAAGGCATTTATGAAGGGTTTTTATTTTATACTATATGAAATGATAAATATATAACTAGAGTATTAATATTATATATTTTATTTTTTAAAATTTATTTTGAGAATCATGAATGTATATAGTCTCCAATTACTACTAAACTCTTTTGTCTATTCGGATTGGATCCGCTGTATCTTGTTAAAATGCAGTAAAATTACCACCAAATCTTAGTTAATGGAGTTGAGGTGTTAAAAAATTTATCATGAATGAAGTTTTATTTTTTTCATATTGAATTTTTATATAAATTAAAAATTATCTTTTAATTCATTTAATTATCATGTATTTGTGTGGAATAAAGAAATGCATTTTATGATTAAAAAATTATGTTTCCAAAAAAATAATTTATTTGTTATTGTTTCTAATATTAAAATTATTTTTTTAACTTTTTTAAAATAAATATATAATATAAAATTCAATTTTTATTATCAATGTAAAAAATTATTAAATATGATCAGTCACATATTAATTTTATATACTACATTGCTCCAAAAAAAATTATTTCCACATAAAAGGGTAAAATGTGTAAAATGTTAAAATAAAGTGTAATTTTATAACATATCAAAAAATATTATATCTCAATTAAAGTTTAATTTTATTATTAAACTTCTCATATATATTTTAATTATTCTACTACATTTTATCCACATTACATGGAAAAATTTCATTCTCTTCATATTATAGAATGACTATTTGTAAAAATTTAAATCAAGAAGGCCTATAAATGTACCATGTTCTATCAAAACTTGCCCAAAATTATTATTTTACATTATATTGAAAAATATAAAAAATTATATCTCAATTAATATTATCCCACTTTTTTCATGTCATCTCATGGTAATATCAAAAATTTCAAAATTATGAAGGCTTCCAAAAGAAGATGTGATTTCTTCTATGGAAGTAATGACTTATTATATATATTTTTCATATATAATCCTTATATTAAACCTTAATATTCTAATATATCACATAAATATATCTAAATTATACCATTATACTCCTATAAAAAAATCCTATTACTAGACAAATTTGTAATCACTCTCATCCATTGACTATACCCTATTGTTTTTCTTTTGTTTTTTTACCACCTATATTTACAAGACTATAAATTTTCATCGCATATGGTAATAAAGAAATAATTAATGATATTATATGATAAATATATGTAAATAAATTATACTTTATGGTTCTTAATTGATATCATTAATACTTAACATGTATTTAATAAAAAACTATTATGTTGATAACGTTTAACAAAATAATCTTGTTATAGATATCATATATTAAAATAATACTTCCAAGTTCCATAAAATGATATTATAACTTAATAATACTTTATGAATATAATATTTAATTATCTATACTTTTATGTAGATTAATAAATAATTAATATGTAATGGTGGTTTACACCTCCATACAAATACATAAAGGATCAATTGAAACTACTAACAATCAGTGATTAATACAGACACCAAACAATATGAACTATGTAATAAATTAATAAAATATAATTATAATAGGTAATTAAAATTAATAAGGTTTATAAATAGATTATTTTTAAGTATACTATTATTATAACTGATTTTGGAGTATGTAAAATCATGTATGAGAACCTGGTAGGGTTTTTTACCTCAACCACTTTTAATTGATCTATAATATTCCATCTTGAACATTATTTTTAAATGATAATAAAATAATATGTTATGATTATATTAGGTTAAATAAATTATGTGTTTTATAGATGTTTATTTAATTATCATTATATTCCATTTCAATTGAATCTTACATAAAAACATTATATAATAAGTGTTTTTATAATCTCGTCCTTCCTCCATTTTATCATATACAATATTATTTGAATAATTATTTAAATTATTTAAATATAATATTATATGAATTTATTATATGATATTTTTTCATTAATTTATGGGTATTTAAATTTATTTATTATAGAACACTTTTTTAATAAAAATTACATCATAAATTATTATGTGCATACCAGTTTTTCATTTCAATTTACCTTCCATGATATATGATCCATATTTAGTGATTAATTTATTTTATGTATTGAATATACTTTTACATATACGAATTTATAATATATTAGATAAATTCATGGGATTTTATGTCACGACCCTCCTTCACAAAGTAGAGGGAAGGGATTGAAAATGGCCAGACCCACTGTTCATCGTGATGAAGGACAGATAATGACCCCCCCCCCCCCCCGAGTCCCTCCTTCAATAGGAGCCGGAGTGGAAAGTAGTTCTATGTGTATAGAATCTCATTCAGTATTTAATGAATTAACCCTTTTGTAGAAAAGGATCCCAAATAAGATTGTAGTTCCAAAAAAATCCAAATACTAAAAACAAAAGTAAATCAAAAACCCCATTCACATATTCATGTTAGAAATCAAGTGATACAATGCACAAGAAAACTCTGAAAGAGGGTATGAAAGAATTGAAAAAAAACAATGACAAGAATCTCAAATTCTGAGCTAGTACGGTCTGGAATTGTCTCCAAATTCCTCTGGGAAACCAAAATGTATTTTTTATAAACATATTGGGTGTATATGAGTATACATAGTAGGTAAAACCAATGTCAATCATGCACAAGTGGGGAGTTATTCTAATGCCCTGTGATAAATTGAAGGTAACTGAAACACCAAATAAGGAAAACTAACAACCCATCCTCACCGTAGCCATTCTCTATAAATAACGAAATCAAGGTAAGATAATAGAAATATCACATAGAAATTTGGGTACCCATGCTACTTTCCCCTCGACTTTTAAAAAAAATCCTATGCGTCATTCCTCCCCCATATATCCCTCTAAAGTCCCACTGCCACCCCCAACAACAACCATATACTTCATCCCAACCGTACGTTCATCCTGCCTGCAAACACCTGGGCCTCCACAACCACACATAACCATGCCCGCAGACACATGTTCCACAACAAAAACAACCATACATAAAGAAACATGGGCTATAATGACCACGACCATGCACGAAGACACCTAGGCCTTATCCCAAAGACACTTGGGGAAACAAACTACACTCACACACCTTGGATAACCACCACAATAGAACTCTTCATGAAGATTCTTATTCGAAAGGATCCTTAGGCCTCACAGTCTACCCAAAAAGTCTTGGACTACCTGGGAGAGGGGGAATAATTGATCCAATATCCATCCACTCATATAATGTTGGAAAAAACACCCTCCCTTGTGAGATAGTGGTGTTCGTCACCATTTTCTCAACATTGGTGTGGTGCGTACAAGAAACACAAGAACAAAATATTATTTATATTGGTAAATAATTCACTCATCCAAACCTAAGGGTCATAAATAATACCACTAATCAATACACAACCTCTCTTTCAGTTATCACTACATGCACTAAATGTACTACAACCACAAAAACAACACAATCTATTCCAAATAAAAATTCTTCTATTATACCTGTTTTCATTTTCATTGTCATGTTACTTTTTTTTAAACATTTCTTCAATATTGTGATACTAATGGAAATAATCACAAGCCATAAACGAATGCTAAAGTAAAAATGGCCAATCATGATTATATGAATTCACGTCGGGTTGCCTGGAAAAGCCACAACAATAAAAGGGATCTGTGAGATCCCTCGATGTACTGGAACCAAAACAGGACCCAAAATATACTCTCCACTTGACCTTAGATTTATAAGGAAAAAAAATCTAAACCAAAACATTCTGTTCCCCCTCTTTGTCACCCCCAAGGAAACAAATAGAACCATTATGCATATCACCAGAACAGAGCAAGGCATTTTTCAGATTATGCCACGCCATATGTTGTGTACCTTCTTTCAGTTTGGTTAAATGGAGTGATCACACAGGGGCTCGTATTCGTCGGGATTTAATTTATTCAACAATGTTTCATGTTTTACAATATTCCATGAAATACTCATTCAATCACAAGATTCTCTAGAAAAAAAGAATTTTATTAGTTCACAATAAAGGACAACTAAAAACCACGATTTTTAGTGGACACAATCCCATAAAAATCTCAACATAAAAAAACAATCGAATAACATAGAAATGGCATAAAAAATCCCACACCTTCATTCTTAAATAGTCCATTTATTATCTTTTTTAGATACTATTTCATCTATGTCTCGATGGAACACAAACATACCCACCATGTATGATGCACAAGTGAGAGAGACGAATGAAAAAACAATACCTTGATGATCAACGATTAATGTTTTCTCCTTGCACCAAGAACATGGGATGCACACCCTGTAGAGGAAGAACTTCAAGGACCCAAGTATGAGAGGGAAGGTCTCTATCACGAGTGCACGATTCATCTTGGATTGAAGTCTTTTTGTGCACTAAGAGAAAACCAAAAGGAAATAATATTCGATCTTGGATTAAAAAGAGTCCAAATCCTAAAATTAGTGTGACAATTTCGTGGTACATTAAAGACGGATTGTGGATCGACCACACGGTTGGGTGGTTTTACATGTTGGGATTCATTGATATTTAATAATTATCCTCAGATATAGTGGAGGTAATGGCTGTGAGATAATAGATTTCAATTAAATGGATAATAATTAGAAACATGGGAGAAATAGTAAAACATGACATGTGGTGTGACCCCACATAAAAATAACAAACATTCTAGTAACTCAATGATCGCCCGATTCATGGGGGTTTAAAACATATTTTACGGGCCTAAAAAGTATTTTAAAGGGGTATTATAACACTTTTATATCAAATAAATCATTACTGGAGAGAAACTAGAATGTACTAGAAATACTGGGAATGACTCACTATTAGGTGGGTCTCCATCACCCTGACAAAATTTTCATGGCACCGTCACCCAAACAAGATCGACCTAGCACTGATGTTGATTAGTGATACAAATGACCACTTGGTGCCAATGATTATCTTTGGTGCCACATATGGCCATAGGGGCAATTAATCCCTGTCGGTGCCATTGATGCATGTCAGCGCCACCGATGCTTGTCGGTGCCACTAATGCCCAGCGCGCCATCGATGCTTCGCGGTGCCATAGATGCCCTTCGGCACCACTAATGCCTGTTAGTGCCATTGAAGCTCATCGGCACCACTGATGCCCATCGGCGCCACTAATTCCTGTCGGGTCCATCAATTCATATCGACACCGCCAAGGTCTATCAGCACCAACAATGCTCATCGGTCCCCACCAACACCTTCTGATTCTTCTAATGCTCATCTTTACCACCGATGCTCATCAGTTCCACGGTTCGTTCATCTTAAAATATAAAATACTTATTAATGAGTCACTAATGATCCCTATGACACCCCTAACACCAGAATTTGGAAATGTAATGCACTAGAAGGGTCTGAGTCCTTACATTTTAAATTCCATACAATTGTTTCTCTGTTGATATTTTTTTATTCAAATGATACCAAAACAATAATTTTTTCCAAGATATAACTTCAATTTTATATTTCCAATGAAAAAATTTATATTATTGGTAATTTATTTATATTAAAAAACCATAATTTTGATTATATTTGGGTTATATTTTTTTACATGTCTTTATTCCATTTTACCACACTATGGTTCATTATTCAATTGATTGATGATTTTTATGTATATTATACTTCACCTTTAAATTTTGGTCATTAATATTTCCTCTCTAATTCCATTTTTAATATAATTTTATTTATATACAAAACTCTACTTCAATGATTTCATTTGAGAATTTTATTGTATCTATGATTTTATTTTTATACTCTTTTAATTAAATAAATTAATTATTTTTGACAATATCTCTTCCTCCAATAATTTTCATAACTTATCTTTTCAAATATAGTTCTTCATATTTTCTAAACTAATAAATGAAAATATTATTACATTAAATATAATTTTTAAAACTATTTTATTAAAATAATTTCTATATTTAATTTTCTTATGAAAATAAATAATATATTTCTTAAAAAAAATCAAATTTTTTTTAACAATATTAAATATATATTTCATTTATGTATATATATATATATTATATTTTTTACACCTTACCTGGAAATTATCTATGATACCATCAATGTTATTTCTTTATATGGATCATTATCTAGTATTTCCATATTTTTATAAAACCGACATCATTATTATTTTCAATTAATCGACGAGGGATTGATAAATGTTTTCCTATTCATTAGTTGATATATATTTTTTTCATTATTTGAATGGTGGTACTAATATTATAAAACCCTTTAATAAAATTTTATTGTTTTATATCTCATTACATAATAAATATTGGATTAAAGAGTGAATAAAATACAATATATTTACGGGAATTAAGAGTGAATTCAACACACTATATCATAGTACCCTATCCAGTATTTGAGAAAAGTATTGATAATGAACATTGAAATTAGATGTTTCATTATATATTTATGTTTTTGAGAAAATTATATTCTTAGGTCAAATTACTATTTGATGTTTCCATTTGTTGTGATGATTGTATCATGACTCCACATTCATATGTATAATTAATTATTTTATACTGAAAGCCTTATTTTATGATTATTAATATATGATTCATTGATTATCGGGTATGATATCATTCTATAATTTACCTATACATTGATTATAGTCACATAAATAGACAATATACTTATATTCATATACAACGTTTGAATGAAATCTCTTATTTTCACCACATAAATTGTATTTAATCTCAACCATTCTTATATTTTTATTCCCCCTAGTTATGTATAAGACTATAAAATTAGATATTTATTGATTGGTAACATTTGTGGATGTTATTTATTGTTAATTTTATTATATATTATAGAATAAGTTTTTGGGGTATCTAATATCAAATTAAACTAAAATTTTGGGTCGTATGAGTGAATTTTAATACTAATTTGGTATGTATAACAATGTTAAATGATGTATTTGTATTTTCATAATTTTAATTGGTATCAATTTTTATGTGAATTTTTTTATTCCACCATATCTAGAAGTAAGGATCTCAGGACTGTTAATGTTATCTATAGATATATAAAAATATCGAAGTGAAATACTTATCTTTTAATATTAGAGAGACCACCTTTCCCCTATAGGTTTATAACCATCATTGTTTAGAGAACACAATGTCCCAGAAACAAATTTTTTGTAATTATTCTCCATGTGAAACCATCATGATTATACATGTGTCGATTATGATAATAGATCATTGATGTTATATCAATAAACTCAACCTTTATTAATGTAATGAATAACCACAATCTCATATTGATATATACTTTTGTCCCTATGTTTACTCAAAATATTGACTTCCAATAAAATTCATGAATTATAACACATTTAATCTAAAATTATCCTACCAAATTTATTGAGCCACAGATATCCCCAATATATAATAAACTCTAAAATCACATTCAATAGATCATTAAATTACCTTATTATAATGGTTAAATTCATCAAAATTTTAATTCATAATATGATTCAATCTCCCAAAAAGAAAAGATCCACATGATCTATAAATGAATGAAACATTAAATTTTGGATTGTCTACACTACTTCATTGACTTGTAGCATTATCAATATTTGGAAAATGTGATCCCATTCTCCACTAGGAAACTAGAAATACCAATAAGATGAATTTTTAATCTCACATGTTTTGAACGTCATATTAAGATAAAAATCATTTATCCTACACATTTCATGGTTTGAAATCCATAAAACATGTCAAGGTAAAAATATAGGGGTTCTACTCAATGTCATTACAATCATAATATTACATACCCTTAACATTTGGATAGAATTTCCAATATAATCACTAATTTCACATTCGTGAAATCATAAATGTAATGATGTGATTACTCACCTAACCCTAGAATAGAGAAATGTGATATATCCTATGGTTAGATTCACAACACGCTGTATAACATTGTAGAGTTTCATATAAAAATTTATTCGTCCACAAAATAAGTTATATCTTTTTAAGAATAAAAAATTTTAACATTGTTTTTTATTTATATTTTCATAGTTATATGGTTATAGTTATATATCTCATGTGATCCAATCATTATTTCTGCCATATAATATTAATCTGACATGAGACCAACTAGGGTGAAACTTATGATGGTCAAGTATGATTTTATTCCAAAAAAATGCATGTCAATCTACTTCCAAAAATCATCAAATAACATGTTGCAACATCCCGAGACTCCATAAAATTATCATCTATCTCGATTAACAAAAATAAGCAAAAATCAAAATTAATTTTATTAATAATAATCTCACTCTTGGGATTTATTTACAACCCATTGACACATATTCAAACAAAATATTCTTAACATAATAGAAGGATATAATAAAACATACCACTTTCATATATTATACTAATAATTCACCAATAAAAAACTATACCATCACATTACAAATGATCATAATGATAAAAACAAGGTCAATGAAATGTTCATTTTGGAAACAGAGACATGACCATCTTGTTATTAAAAAAATTTTACAAAACATACAATGAATATATATTCATATACAATCCCAAATTCAAACTTTTATAAATTGGATAATCCCCACTATGTAATGATGATATAATTATTTAATATATGTCCACATTATATCAAAAAAGACATCTATATAGAAAATTTTACAAAAAAACTCCCAATGTTTCATCAATAAAAAATAATATTTTTTTGATTTTTTATAGTTGATGGTTTTAAATAAAAAAAATCATTTCAGGAGATCAAAAATATTCTTCATTAGGTATAAAACATCATATGGTGTTGTGTCCCCTCTCTAATTCATCTAGTAAGTTTTATACTATTATACTCCAAGTACAAGCAACTAAACTCAAAATTATCCTTGGGTTGTTCTTTTTACATGATGATAGAAACATGCTTTTTTGTTTACAATACTCTAAATTCATTTAATATAATTCATAATTCTCCTCTATGAGGATGTACATTATCTAGATGTAATTTTTCCTTTGGTGATGAAATTTATTTTTGATAACAAATATATCAGCTATGTTATCATATTTTAATTAGATATTAGTGTTCTCGTCAAATCCCACATCCAAAACCTATTTATTCATCCATATTGATTGATTTTATACTATAGTTACAATAATATATTGGGAATTATATTGTGGACTGGGAAATGACATCATTCTTATTTCCTAGAAAATAAATACACAATCATCAATAATGTAATTAATTTTTTAATGTTATCTTACAACCTTTCACAAAACCAACCTAAAACAAGAAATTAAACTCTAATAAATCATGCCATTTTGTTTCACAATAATGAAGTCCAAAATCTATCATGCATTGGATATAATGATGAATCATCAACACTAATAAAAATTCACATTTTTCAAGATAGCAGTGGGACCATGTGGTTTGATAAGTGTAAAAAATAATGTATTGTTCTATCACTATGATGTATACCAGGTTTTCAATAATTATAAAAAAAATTACATCAACAAAATTTCCATCCTCATCACTTAAAGACATCATCTAGGTTGCCAATAGTAATGTCCTCATAATCGTCCATTCCAAATTTCATATATACCTTTATATAATATTCAGACTTAGAAATAAATGTTCATTTCCTTCCATAACATACCTATAAAACAATATTAATCCTAAACTCACCAATCATCAATATTTACAACATACAGCATATAAATTCTAAAAAAACGTGAATTTTTGTTATTTTTTACAAAAAAGATATTTATATAATAAATAAAAAATAGAACATCATTTCATTGATAATTATAAATATTGATATAAAATTTTGGTCAACTTCACCTCATAGAAAGAAAATATTTCTCAAGTGTTTTTAATTTAACTACATTCCCTTGGTTATATTTATAACTTTCGTAATTATTTATTATTCATGAATAAATTTTATTATCGTATTCATTAAAAAACTATACAATTTATAAATATTTAATTCATCCTATATTGGTCGATTAATGGATATAGATTTAGTTATAATTATTAACTTCAGGAATATCCTCATTACCCCCATTACTATGAATGCATGAATATCATCAAGATGATATATTAGGGACGATCTCTCATAAATTTAAATCACATCAATTTTTCATTATTAATTGAAAACATTCCATGATTGTTTGTTATCAAATTTTAATATTTAATATGTTTTTTACAGAATACCCCCATTGTTCTGATATTTTTTCATCAATACTTATATTGATTTCCCATTATTTATTCTTCTCTAATTCCTTATACTATTCATGGTTATCCTTGATAAAATACATATCATAAGATCCATATTTAAAAAATATCATATATTCATGATATATGAATTGTTTTTAAAATAATGTCTTTTTACATTGTGATCACACCAATGTTATCTGGTCAATACAAATATTTTTTAATTGAATTCTACCCCTCAATTATATATTCATGTCTGTGATAAACATGTCTCATATTCCTAAAAAAACTTCATTTTTAAAATCAACATCATTCCAATGTTACTCACTTAAGTACTATTATTTATAAACAAATTCTCATAAAATATCATTTGTGTTATTCTGAGAAAACATCTCCCTAGGTTGATACTTTTTCTCATTTTTTATAATAATTAAATCTTTGTTTTAAATATTATTTCAAAGACGTTTTAATAATACTAATATATTTTTATCTAATATGATTATAAAAATAATAACCTCATCCCTATATGAATAAAAAATTGGTTTCTTCTCCTTTTTTAGAATACATAATTTAATTTTATAAACAGAAATGAATTATAGTTTTGTATCTTCCATTATAATATCAATTATGGTTTAATCCCTTCGTCGTAACATAATAATATCAGATTTGAAATATAAACTAATTTTTTATAACCAATCCATTTAATATATTATTTATATATATTTCTAAATTATTATAATCTAATATATGTTGTTCATAATATTATTCCTCGTCTTAAGAACTATATACTTTATGATCAGTTATAGTTGAAACATGGTTTTTTATCATATTCTTCATAAGATATTTTTAAATATGGTTATAATTCATGTTTATTCCATTATTAATTTGGAATTGTATAAATTTTATCCCATGTGTCTTCTAAACTAATTTGTAATAACATGTATACATTCAAAATCATCAACATAAACCTACTCATGAAAAAAATATCATGTGCGTATATATTGGGAAGTGTGATATCCAAATATTCATTCCCTTTTTAGAGGTACAAATATTTTGAATTAGAAAACAAGTGAATTTTTTACAATATTAGTCTCATTAATTTATTACTATGTGATATAAAGATTTATATCTTAGGTGGATATTGATTTTATTCAAAAACATGTTCTATTATAGAATAATAATAAAAAATATGTATTCTTTTCAACTAATAACATTGATATTCTCCTTAGATTTATTTACTTATATCAAAAGTGTAAAATAATGAGATTTGAAAATTCACGCCTTCCTAATATAATTAACTTCATTATGTGAGTCTAACAATTGAATTATGATTAGAAAATTGAATTTACGTATTTTAACTACAATGATATTCAGGTACCTCACATATTCTCATTCAATTTAGATTTGTTCGAGATAGTGATATTTAGTCATTAATCATTTTATAAATGAGTATCTTAATACTTATCATATTTGATTCTATTAAATAGGTATTTTTTACTCATAGGAGATGTCAATCCACTTTCATGGATCCATACTAATGTTCAATATTTTTCATTTAATCTCATATCTATATAGTTCACATTCTAAAAAAAATCATTATTTGTCAATTTTTGCTACATAACCTCCTTTAATAGTGAATGAAATTGTTCCAACACCACCTCTATTGGATTTACTCAATATTATAGGGATGCTAAAAGTTTTCTGTTGAAAGTGATCTTGATGAAAATACTAGATACTAATTTTTCATTTTATTAGTTTTACTTTCGAATATCTTTCATTACCATTGATGAGTAATTAATGTATTTCTTACTATAAAAATCACATAATAAAAAATATCTATTAAATACATAACATATATTTAAATTTATAATCTTTAGTTTTTATTTCACATATTCATTCAAATTCAATTATTCTATAGAAGAAAAATATTTTTATGCCTAATATTCCCACAAAATAGAACAATATTGTTGGTGTGTTTCATGTATATATTATTCTAAAATTTTTTTGTTTTGGTTCATTTGTGAGTGATATAAAAAATTAATCTTTCAGTGTGTGTGTGGTTGTGGATTTTCAAAAATCACTATATCTTTTTTATAATTGTCAATTCCCTCCACGAAATTTTCTTTATCAATGATCTACTATAATAAGGGGAAATTATCTAAAATTTTCATTGATTCTACATTTTCATACATCACAATTTCATTAGCTCGTACACTCTATCATCCTAATGTCATGATTTGAGTTAGAAGTCAGACTCAATTTTTAGACATTCATCACATCATGATAACATACCCATATATTTAATTATCAATTTTCAACAAATAAATCATATAATCATTCATGTCATAGATAATACATGCCTATATTATAATTTTTATTATATAAATAGCTGAATTATTTAGATTTTTCAGTAAATTAATATTTATGACACTTGATTTCCACATTAATATCAGATTTATAGTCTTCAAAATATTTTAAATAACATTTATAATTATAAATTACAACATTGAAAATGTTTATTTACCCCTAAAAACAATTGGTTCTGAATGTGGATATTCTAGATCAACCTTGAGGAAAATTATATTACCAACATCATCTCTTTCATCGTCACTATTCTACATTAATTGTTTATCTTTGATAGCTACTAATAATTATTCATTTCTTTCTTTATAAACCTTAATTATTTCCCCTATAGTTTCATATGATGATATATATTTTCAAGGAATATATTTTTAAATAATTATTTCTAAAAATAGTTTTCCTTTTAGATCATTTAATGATTTATTATTAGGAACGTCATCTTCATAATCGTATTATAACCTTAGGGTACACATTATATGTAACAACTTTATATTTGTTTTTATATTTACTTTCAAAAATATTTACTATGACTAGTATCTTGTGATACATGGAAAAACAAGTTTAAATGAACCATGACAAATGATTTAGATATTATTATATAAAGAGACAGTTACTTTGTATGCAATCAATTAGAGAGTGTGAATATGACTGACTAAATTATTATTATTTTACCCATTAATAAAATGATTTCATTTTTTATAAATTTATTATTAATTAAAATAAATATTTTTTGTACATTAAAAAGTTATCTTCTAGAAAACTATTTTTAATTGACCAATGTATTTTTAACATAGTAAATTAAATTAATCAATAATAGTGAGTAAATTTAATGTAATATTTATGTCTTATATGTCAAATAAATTGTTATATTGTATTTATAATGTTTTTTTCTATGAATAAGATAATAATGAATTTATATTTAGTCATCAAAATGTATTAAAAAATAGATTATGTCGCATTTGTGTACATATAATAGAATATATATCTAAAAAATATTCGAACTATAACATCAAAAATGGAAAACTTATTTAAAATTAAGAGATATAAATTTTGTAAATATTCCCCTTTTAGTTTATTTTAATTACAAATAGAATCTTTAGTAAAAAACTTGCCTCTATATAGTTACGAAAGGTCCAATAGGGTTAAAAAATTTAGATAAAGCATAAAAATTTATCTTTAAAATTATTTAATATACATTTATGGGGGTAATTAATCCATTACTATTGATGCCTCAAAAATATATCAACATAAATTTATTTTTCGTTGATAATTTTTTTCTATTTATATCTAAAAATTATTAACACAAAAGGTTAATCTCTTGTCTTAAATATATCTAATATTTTTACTTATGTATAAAAATATGATATGTTTGGTCATAAATTTATATGTTAAATATTATTTTTATTTTCACTGTGATTTATTTTTAGTTTTCATTATTTCCATAACTACATAATTTTTTTATGAAACCCAAATAGATTATTTATTAAATTTTTAAAAAATGAAAATAATTTATTTAAATAATATAAAAAGTAATTGAATTTGTACTAGTTATTGAATCCCAGAATTCTGAATATAAATATAACATATTGTATATATGTTAATGGTTTATATTCATATTCTATTTCTATCCAAATATTTTCAAATTCCAATTACAAGAATTGTTCCAAAAATGAAAATAATGATATTTTATAATAAATTATGTATTAATAAATATTTTCATATTGATGAAAATTTTATCTTTCTCCATCTGAATTAGATACACAATAAAATATCAACCATGGTCCATTTATGGGTCAATTTCCTTTTGTGGTATCAATCATTACCAGTGAAATAAACTTTTATTTTATGGTAGTAATCAAAATGGTTATTATGGGTTTAAAATGAAGAGAATATAGTGAAAAGATAATCTAAAAATATAAAAAGATTACGTTTTTATTAGTATTTATAATATAAATCATATTATATTTGTAATTGAATCAATATTAATTAATTTCACTATAAATATTAATTCATATTAATTTAATACTATATGAAATTCAACAGGCGCCCCTCCCCACGCGTATTAAGGGAACCTCTTCTATAACATTATTCACAATGTTTGACCCATATATATCATCTAATCCCTAACATTATTTGTTCTGAACATCATTTCTTTCATCCTATATTTTTTTTACCATCCTATCAAGGTTCTATTTTTAATACAAATAATGTTTATCAACAGAGTTCCTTAACTCATAACCTAGAATTTTGAATTTTATTTATTATTAATACACTAATATGTATTAATAATACATTAAAAACATTGAATTGTTTATAATAAATATAACTATTTATTATTATGATGATGAAAAGGCCATTATATACCTTCTCCTCATCAATTTCAAAATGATAACATCGCTCAACTCTATAAGTTGACTTCCACCGCAATGAAGAGATATGAATCATTTTTGGTTCATGATTAAGAGGGATTAAAATAAGGATATATTTAACAAATATAGTATATAAATATATTTATATTTATATTATCAATATGATCCCTAAGATTTTATTTATTTTTTACATTTGTTTCATTTTAGCATTCAAAATGTGAAAATATCATTCATACGTATGTACGAACCAAACACTTCTATGAACAGTGTGAACCATTTTTCTAAATCTATCATTTATGAATGAAAATATTATATATATATATATATTTATTTATTTATTTTATATCCTTATTAACCAATTTATATTATGAAAATGGGATCAATTTACAACTACTAGAACTAACCAACCAAAATTATCAAGATAAATGATACTATTAACACCACGAATAGATATATTTCATATGAATATATTAATAAATGGGTGTTAAGATAATATTATTTTATAATATATGATATTATGAGTATATAAATGGTTATTTTATATGTATATAAAAAATTTATATTTAACATTCAAGAGGACAAAAGGTACTCTATGAAATTAAAAATTGTGGTAAGGAATTGATGATACAATCTCATTTTTTATCGACATTGATTATAGTTATTCATTAAATTATAAAAATTTGTGGATTAATATTCAAGAAACCAATTAATTTTATTCTCCTCATGTTATTTCGATAGAATAATTATTTTCCATTCTTTTCCATCCCTTTATTATCTTATGATTCGATAACAATATTTATAAGATAAACAGACTGTATTTATCTCCTCAAGAGAAAATACTTTTTCATACATGATCAGGTTAAAAAAAGCCTTTCATAATGTTTTAATATGATGAAAAGAATTATTAAATAAATTTGTACACGTCATTTGTTTTATAAAAAATTGTTCTGAATTATTATTCGTTAAATTATCTAAATGATACAATTTTCACTTATTAAAAATTATATGAAAATAATAATAGTTTTATCATTCATGGAATAAACAAAATGTAAAAATATCCAAACCTCCCAATACTATAATTCTTCTTATATAAGATTTTATTTTTTTAATGAAAATATTTTCATAGTATTTTTGAAATGTTTTATTTAAAATAATTGAATCCAAATTGAAATGGTTGTTATGCCCAATAAATATACCATGTGATATTTCAATGTCATTTTCCTTTATGATAACATCCTTTGATGTGACTTATGGATTATTAGGGGTTTGATCCATGAATACCCAGATTCTTCATTCACTATAAGGTTTATTATTTTGATAATGGGTAGTTTGTGAAATATATTAATTTTCCATGGGTTTTGCAATGATTGTATATTATAATATTTGTAAAACCCTTTTAGTTTCCATGGGTTATAAAATATGATGGATGATGGATGATATTTTGGAACACATATGAATCGATTATCGTTATGTAACAGATTTTATTGAAATTATATATCTATCTAATGTATTGGGTAATAATGTATATTTCATTATATATAAACGAATGGAATGGGGTGAGAACTAATTACAATATGGGACTTTATACTCTTTGATAATATAATGAATTTACCTTGATTAATGATATATTGGAATTGGAAGTGAACTCAATCCAATGTATAAATATTTGATTTGATCCTGAATAATGAAATTAATTTAAATGATTCTATGTATAATATAAACTATTATCTTATGAAAATGTTATTCTATAAAATATCATGTTCATTGACTCCATTGTGATTATTGTCATATGATCTACCAACATATATCTCATTATCCATCATTATGATCAATGATAAGAGGGGTGTGGTTTTAAAATGTTATAATCATGTTATTAGACACTTATTATCATGATATAGTAATGTTTTCAATGATATTACCATTTTTTACCCTTACTAAGAATGTAAGAACATCCATTTCAAATGTTTCCATTCCAGAAGATATGAATAATTATTTTAAGAATGGCATGTCTAAGTAGGTTACTATTAATTAATAATTTAGAGGGATATAAGGATATTAACTTATGAAGCTTTTTTAATGTATCAAGATATGTAATGATATTAACCATAATGTTTCTAGTTTGAAACATAATATTATGTAATGAATAATAATATAATTATATTTCATATCTATAAATGAAATTTTATGTGTCATTTTTATTTGTATTACAGTATAGTATATTTAGTCATTTAAGATTATTATTCAACATTTTTTGGAATTCCTTGGATAAATCTAGTAATATGATTTCATCTTAAAGATTTTGTCAAAAAGATATTATTTGGATTTCCAATAAATATGTCATTTTATGGATACTATAGGTGGACATGATTTTGGAATTAATGCATCTAGAGGTAATATCATTAAAATTTGTTATCCTGGTATATCATAATACTCATTCAGGTGTGGGTTGAGTGTTCCCTTATGGTGCTCCTAGATTTTTACTCTTGAGGTATATTTTGTTGTTAATTAACATTTTAATTAAAAAACAAGATGTTTTAATTTAATATAATATGATAATTATTTACCTATGATTAAAAAAGGTGTCAAAGATATAAAATAATTTCTACTGATTTAGAAATGTCAGAATGATTTTTCATGATTTCTTACTATGATAAAGTAATCTTCATAGTGCTGAAAACTATATTTTACTTAGAGATTGATGATGTAATAACAAGGTTATGGTGGTTATAGTAATTCAAAAATAGGTTTATAATATATTCTATTATTGTATATGAAATTTTTGTTATCTTGTAACATCGTTTCGAATATAAATTCACAACCTATATGTATTTATATTGAATTCTATGTGAAAACTCTTAACAATGTGATCATCATATTTGAATTCCATGATTCTTCTCTAATTAGTGCTTAGGGGAAATGTGATTTTGTTAAATAACGTTATTTTCCCATGAGAATAATTTGATGTTATTTTGGTCATGTATTTAATTTTATTAAATAAATCCCACATCAATTACCATGGAATTGAAGTGTAATTTGATATTCTATATCAATATATGATTGTCTATTAGTGTTATAATAAATATATATGACTAATTAAAATTACATACATTATAAGGGTATTTATTTCTATTATAAATTTATGTTTTTCTCAAATGGTTTGAGGAAAACTAAACATCAATGATATTCCTTTTATATGATAGTTTGTTGATTTTTTCAAGATGATTTTCCTAGTATCCCTTTGAATTGTGATGTTTAGTATCTACAGAACTCCTATATGCTGCATCACCTATTTCAAATAATATATATAGAATAACCCCTATTAAGTATTAGTAATTGAAAAGAAAGTCATGGTGAATCATGATACGAGATTCATTCATTAATGTGTGTCTCTATGGGGTGAACCTATTCCCTATATTAAGAAGAAATAGAGATCAATGTCACACTACATTGATTATTTGAAACGTAAACAGAATGAAATCAAGAATTAGTAACCTCTTATCCACATTGAAAGTCTATTTTATTAATCATGAGGATCTCAATAATGTTTTAAGATTGAACTATGATCTGGATACTATAATTTGAGGTTTAACATGGAATGCATTCCAAAGATAGCCATTCATACATGGAATGAACACTATGAAAGTATTTTGTTGTGATTTTCATTACTAATTCCCTATCTAACTTCATATGTTCAATTAAAAGGGTCCTTATAGAATACCTTAATAATTTTGTTATACAATTTTTAAAGTAAACTAATATATATTATAAGTGAAAAAAAGGGAATGCATATCAGTTGAGAGTTATACTAAATACCCTAAGAAAAGATAATATGTATAAACAATTTACCTGGTATTTATTTTTAATGTAGAGAGTATAATATGTTGATCATATAATCTCAAGAGATGGTATATTTTTAGATCCATCAATTTATTATTTTATTGAACATTGGTCTAGACAAATAATATTTACTCATGTCTATTGTTTTATTAGTTATCATGGATATTATATTTGGTTTTTATATAATTTATCATTATATTATAATTCAATCACATTTTTAACTATGTTGGGAGAAAATTTACATTGGAAAGTTTAATGTTACCAATATTTCATAGAATTCCAAAAAAGGTTAGTCATTGACCCTATGCTTACACTAAAAATAATAGAGAAGGTTTTTTTCTATTAATTTATGAATCAAGGAAGTAAATATGATTTATCCTCATTAAGAATATCATATTTACTGATTATTCCTAATAAAAAATAAATATTCTTGATAAAAATTACTCTAATAATTATTTTTGAGTTAGTTGCTGAAATTTATGTATTATTGATATGGAGGAATTAAAATTACATATAGTGTCATGTTATTTATAATATTTATAAAATTATAAATTATATATTCACATAGAATGATTTTAATATTCTTTAGATAATATTTTAGGTGTTGGTGAATGATTATGATTTCTGAAAACATTAAAACCTTAGTAAAATGAACATTATTGAAAATAGTTTGAGTCAAAAGGTTCCATTTACCTTATCCATGATTACAATCACAACACAACCAATATTTCAATAAATTCATCGAATGGATCAATAAATATAGATAGATTGAGATAAATTTAATCATTTTCAAATTTTTATTTAAATATTAATCAATGTAAGCATCAATTTTTTGTTGAATGATGATGTGGAACTATAGAAGAAGGTTAGAAATATTCATGATTTCAAGATTGATTATGACTATGTGATATGGTTCATGATCCATGTACATGTACCTTAGATAAAATAATTGACTAATAAGATATTAGATGATGAAAATTTGTTAAAATTATTTATTCACCATGGATGTATGAATAAATATAGGGATATGAAAGAGTAGTTTTTGTGGGAAAAATCGAAGATAGACATTAAAAAATACTTATCTCAGTTTTTAGTATGTTTGTATGTTAATAATGAGATAAAAAAGTATAAAGTGATTTCATAACCATTTCCCATACCATAATCTAATTGAGAAAAGATAACCAATTATTTTTTCATCAGACTCCCAAAAACACCAAAAATCCATTATAAAACATGATTTATAGTTATCTACCTTAAAAAGTACCCAAAAATCATTTAAATAATCTCATCTTTCTCCATTTACCAGATTACCAGAATAAACATTAATGAAGTGGTAAATATTCATGGAGTACTACATTCTATTTTAATTTTTTGGAATCTATGTTTTACCACAATTTTCTAGAAAACTCTTCATCAAGAACATGATTCATAGTTGTGGTTTATAACTAAATATAATCATAAAAAATATGGGCAATCTATAAGAGGTATTAAACCCTTAAAGGATATTTTTAGATATTTTTATTTGGATTTAGAAGGTGTTAGGGATAAAAAATTCTGCATATCATGTTATCTTACAATAATTGATTTCACTTGATAATTTACATAGATCCTTATGATGTATTCCAAAGAAGGCAGTATAGAACTAGAAATTGGTGGTATAAAGTTATAGAAAAATTAAAATGGGACCTATGCTAGTGGATGACATGGTATATAATGATAGATCCATTTATCCAGACATAAGGGCCTCTAAGGGATGAATGAAATGTTATGCTTCCAATCATCAACGAATCCGAGAACTAAAAGTTAGTGAAAATGTATTCAAAGGAATGTGTACATCTAATATATATTTTTTAGATTTAGAATGAATGAAAACACATTCTTATGTATATTTACACCTTTAATATTCTTTATTGAATTGTAATTGTAGTTAATTCTTGACACATCCAATAAACCACTCTTACGGTCGAGATGTGTTAAATATCTATCTCTTGAATATGTGCATACATGATACTTCACATGTACTGAGATTAGAAGTTATAACATTATAGGATGTTATTTAATAGGAATAATAATCATTATAAGTCCTAGATCATAGGGATAAGTTTTTATATAATAAGACTACTCACCTAGATAGAGTTCCTAAGGTGAATCAAAAAATCAATGAAAATTCCTGTGAAACAGAGGATGTCATAAAGAATAAATGTACTCATTTTTTGAATCATAGTATAAGGATGTTTATGATGAATTGTTTTAGTATTGGTAGATTGTAGAACCCCTAATTTTAGGATATATATATATAGTAAAATAAATAAATTTTAATTAATAACTAGTGATACATGCAATAATGAGTTTGAATGAACCTCAATATACTATTGAAATGTTATTATTTGTTATGACATTTGGGGACTAACTATTCAAATGGATGGTAAAAATAAAACTAAATAATATATAAGAAGTATTTGGTTATTAAATTTACAAAATGGATTTATTAGTTATCAATTGATTAGAAATAAAGCTAAAATGATATGAAAGAAAAAAAGATAGTTATCTGAAATATGTTTTTTTTGTATGAAATATGTTATTACATGTTAAATTAAATTTATCACTATTAGTTAATTATTTTAATGATAATTATATATAATATATTCAATAAAATGTTTTAACAATCATATTATTTTTTTAGGAAACAAACATAAATTAATATAATTTTATCCTTTAAAATTATTTTCAAATAAAATTCATCACATTTTTCCTACAACTTATAGAAATTATATCATGAAAAATGGATTTGATATTTTTAAATTCAATGAGTCGGATTAGGTAAATAGTTTCCATTTGTTTTTTTTCATTATGAAAAATAAACTTAGAGAAGTAATTTACTCCATGATAAGTGTAAAATGGGTAAAATAGTTTAAAACTATGAGATAATAATTTCAAAATTCCCTAACACATTTCAATATACAATATGATGAGTAGATTTTGTCCATTTCCTTGTATATTTATAATATATTTTAACAGGCTTCCATATTCTTTTGATTATGGACATTATATTTTTTCCAGAAAATAATAAATATAAAATGGAACTCTATTGACATTAATATCATTAATTTTATAATATATGGATAAAAATAAGATATGTTCACTTATAAAAATATATTTCAATGATGGATTATTTTTTATCATGTAAATTTATTTCTAGTTTTTAGGTATTGAATAATTAACTTAAATGATGTTTTCTTGAATATATAATATTTTTTAAGTATAGGTAGATGTAAAATAAATGATTTAAAAATGTTAAAATTATATATTACTTTATGAACTAATATTGTATAATAATTTTAATGTTAAATTTAACATATTAATGATGTATTAATGGTTTATATTTAAATTTCATTTCTATAATATTTTTTTCAATGTCAAATGAAATAAATAATATCAAAAATAAAATTTATTATATTTTATTAAATGATTTATGTTTTATGAAAATATTATATTTTTACAAGTGAATGGTATATACTTTATCATATTAACAATTATATTATTCCAAGTATTTAATTTTAGATAATTCCATATGAAAAATAACCATTCTTATTAATATTTTCATTGAAGAAGTAGTGGTTCGCATATGAATTTAGCAGAAGAATTTCATGTAGTGAAGGGATAAGACATAACATGATGACAAAATAATATGAACACATGGATTCAATGATTGTGTTTATTATGGGAATCAAATTCCTGATCATGGGAAAAAATACATGTGAACACATTAAAAATATTGAGATAAAATTAGTCTAAATAAAAAAAATGAATTAGATGAATATGGGATTTGATAATATCATGTGATGAATGTACAAATTTTTAATGACATAACAGTGATATTATGAGAGGATAATATGAAAAAAAAAATCTTATAAAATCTTTTTGTATATGAAAGAATAATTATGAATTTGGATGATGTTCATACAATGGTTCTGATAATATCACAACTTTTAATATTGATGTTATTAGGGAATAAGATCTCATTTAGTGAGGTTGTGAAATCTGAGAGTTTAAATGATGATCTTGTGAAACATTATAGAAGATATCTAATATTAATTATTTTTAACATGTATAATACTTTTTCGGGATATATATTATTATTAAACACTTTTTTCATAAATATGATACATTCCTTGACAACATAAAATTATATTTTTTGTAGTATTGAAAAATATATGTATCAATCTCAACCCAAACACAGCATGGACAAGGCCACCCATATTAGGTGAGAACATTTTTTGGATTTTTTATGCATGCTGTTTGATATCATTTATATTATATTATGGTAATAGACAAATATAAATTTTGACTGCATTAGAGCCAATCATGTTACAAAGATGTATTTTGGAAAATGAAATATTGGAAGTATATCATGGATTCGACCCCCTTCTTCATGAAACGAAATATCCAGATCACTTCATATTTAATATTGTTTGAGAAAGAAATTTAGGGAATCATTTTCCTTATTATACATTCATTATTTTTACATTTCCTGTATTATAATATTTCTTTACATTATTTTATATCACATATGTTTCATGGAATTATTCAAATATCACCTCTAGAAATTGAGGTTGGGTTTTCATTGAAAACATCGGGTAAGATAGTATCTACTGGTCATGTTTATAAGTCCTCCGAATAATTTTTTTATGAATCTCCCTTCATTTTTTATACATCTTATGGTATAGTTATATTTGATAACTTTCATGGATTGAATCTACTAATATAGTCATTATCATCTTTTGAAAGAAGTGAATCACAATTTATATATCAAATAATCCACATATTATATACAATATAACTGAGAATGAAAAATATCCTTTGAAAAAACACCCACATGAATTGATAAGGTAGACATACGAGAAAAAAAATATATAAAAATATTAAAACAATTAAAATCATTAGACTTAATGATATTACCATTTTATTTGAGTATGATAATGTATTCATAGAAGAGTTTTCATGATGTCCTTTTTATCAAGAGATTGATATACCCATAGAATTTATTACCAATTTGTTTCCAATATCAAATAGTCCCTATTTAATTAACCCTAATGAATTGGATGTGTTGATGATGAAAAAATATAACGACTAAAAAAATGGTTTTATATTACCTAGTTATTATTCTAAGGATTTTTTAGTCCTATTTTTCATGAATATATATTGGTTAATGAATTTAATAATTTAATTTCAGGAATATAATGGAATCATAATTAAGAACTAGTATCTAGTTCCATATATTAAAATATTGATAGATTAACAACATCAGGGTACAAACATATCAGAGATGGGCCTCTAATAAACATATCATTATGTAAATGTTATAGTGAATTTTATAATGACACCATTTTTTATTATATATAAACACTAGTAGTTTGTAGTTGTATTATTTAGAATCAATAATAATACAATAATCATTTTGGACCTGATTAATAAATTCATCACATATTACCTTTACAAAGATATTGTATAAATAAATATATGATATTATCATAAAATAAATTAGAAATTAGGAATATAGGGATAATTTGATATTTATTTTAATGACATTATTAATCGATATTTTTCATAAAATTGTAGTTAAATATGACTTATTGATGGAATGGGTTACTTTATCATTACATGATTTAACAAAAAAACGATGTATATTGATCCCTCAATGAAAAATTATATTAAGAAGTATCCTATAACTATATCAATAATAGATATCCATTGCTTCCCCATATTATCAAGGTACTATCAGTAGTTTATGAGAATATTCTTAACATTTTGAAATCCACAAACTGTGAAAAAATAAAGTGACTAAATTGTCTATTGAAAGTTGAACGTCAAGGAGTCATTGTAGAGATAAATGTGAGTCAAATCATTCACCATAACTAACATAATGCTGAAGTGATGTATAATTTTTTTAATAAATTGATACATAAATTAATATATTGTGTTGTTTACTAATGTAAAATGATTAAATAATTTTATATTCATCATGAAATGTTTTTATTAATGGGAAAAATTATCTAATTCAGGATCTCAAGTTAGTTGTTTCTATCGTTAAAATCCTGATTTACAGATATTTTCACTATGGTAAATGGTGTGATATAAATTTTCTTTATTAACCCATCCCACCATGGAATTATATCTTATTAATGTGTTAAAATTATAATTTCTCCAACTTAACTGAAAACATAATCCATCATTTTTAATAAATATCATATTTATGAGATATCCTTTGGTAGAAATATGTTTATTACAACATTGAGATATTCTCTTCAGTTGTGAAACCAGTGTTTTTTATATATCAACAATATCCTGTTATACTAGAGATTTTTATTAACACTTTCAATTATCATTGATTTTATGACATAATATTTTAATGCTAAATTAATAAATAATCTACTATGATTTATTGGAATATAATATATCTTCATTTTTATAGGCATAAATACTCATGAATTCTATATCATCCAAAAACAATTCAATCATGAAATTGAGAATTGGAATATCAATTTAAATCAGCTTTATTCTCTTTAAAATCTCCATAAAATATTATAATATAATTTTATAAAGACATTGATTCTTCTCATAAAGTTTGTAAAGTAATTTTACTCATTTTTACTTCTATTTATACATGTCTTAACGTGTGTAATATCCAAATATATCTTAAGAACCTCCACTATAATTATTTTTGAGAATTCAATGTAATCATTCATCCTAATGAATGAGACTATATCATAGCATCATTGTATAAACTATGTATATTTGTGTGGAAATTTATTATGAAATCATTAAGAAAAGATAAATTTGTTAACATATGTTAATCAATTCCTCATGTTAAATAATTTTATTATCAAAGTGTGTAATGATTAAAAAAATTGATAAATTTTGAAAACACTATTACTTTAAAAACTGATGAACCATGTGTGTAAAATAAGGAACCTATTCCTTGGTTATCTAATATGGTGACAATATACACAATAACTAAATATTATAATGAATATCAAATATCATTAATGGGTAAGTTTTTATCCATAAATAACTAAAAAATCTTTGATACCACTTGAATGTCCCACATAAAGGGATATTGATGAACACTGGTGGTTTAATCAGTGGTTGACATACAAAATCAATTTTTTCCATTTTAATCAATCAAAAATAAGTCATTTGCCATGTATTTAGTTAGTTAATAGATCACAATGATGATGAATCCAGAAAATATTCATCATGATTATAATTGTTGATATTGAAAAAACACAGTAGGAGTAAAAACAAGACATTGTTTTTCTAATGATGTGTTTACAACATTTCTAGGTTTCATTTTTATCCAATAATCAATTTAATCATATTTTTATCAATGATTAATAACTCAATATATGTAGAAAGAGGATATCCTTTAACTCTTACAAAATGTTAAAAATCATTAATATCTAAATATATTAGTATAAATAATGTTTTCTACTATGTCAGATGCTACATATTTCAATAATTGGTTCTATGATGTGGACTTGGTGTGAACCATTTTACTTGTCTCAAGAATTTCCTAGATGGGATACCCTCTAATTCTCAATGATTTCACGATGAGTATCACACTAAATAATAACCTTACTGGAAAAAAATTCCCACTTTAGTGAACCATTCTAAGTTCCATATATGATCCTTTAATAGTGATATTGAATATGTATATATCATTAATGGATGTATCATAAAATAAATGAGTGACATATCACCTTATTATTATCCATAATATATTTTCATCAATTCTAGGGATAAATTCGTCCAATTTTCTACCTATGTATCATTTTGAATTTTTATGTTTCATCCTTGATTAATATGGCATATTGTTATATATATATATATATATATATATATTATATAATTATGTATATTGAATTAGGGAACATAAAATTATAATCAAATGTATGATATTTTGATGTGATATATTCATTCCAGGATTATTATATATTCAAAATAGAAATCCAAAAATCTCATTAGAAATCTCTCTCTCAATCCCTCATATGATCCACTAAATCCAATATATGTTTTTTTCCATCTGATGTAACTAATTTCATGGAAACTATTTCCATGATGTGGTTATATCAAATTTTTTCTATTTAACCGTACTAGTTAGATAATCTATAAACAAGAAAACCATTGTTTCATTGAATTCTTTTCACGGGCGGAGTGGTAGTGTGAACTCTTCCTAAGTGGTGTGGTTTGGTATGTATAGTGATTTGACTCACCAACCCAAGAATAGTGATCCCCATAGGTGCATCATATTCACATCATAATTTCAATTACTCATAAAAATTTGTAGCATAAACATTTTTCATATAGTGATTTATCCATTATCTTTTATAGACCATTTGTTGTGAGTCATTTTATTGTGACATGATTTCACATGACATCCATAATAGTGGTGTATCCTCTCTTGAAGGTGGGTCTTAATGAGACAATTTAACTATTGAAGAAAATATAAATGTGACACATATGGGGATGCCAACGAAGCCATGACACAACCCTTCACTCATTAGAATCATGCATTCCACCCCTAGATTAGCTATATGAGAGTACTTATTATGTATTATATTCTTATTCCTTCTTTAACTACATAATAGGAAAATAAAATGGTTATAAAATTATACCTCTTATAATAAATTAGTTCAATTTTATTAAATTTTAGTTTAGAAAATAAATTATTAACTATTATTAAATCCAACATTTCTGGAGATTACCCAACTAGTCTGTGGCATTATTACCATATGTCTTACATTATTTTTTTTATATACTATATAAAATCAACCTATCATCATCCCCATTGTAGTATTAATAGTAAAAATACAACATTATGAATCTATATAGTACTAAAATATTTATCTTTTTCAATTAATATCAATGATGCTATATTCTATGTGATGTGATATTATTTAATTTAGGGAAATCATTCAGTCCATTCCCCCCTATACTATCTATTATTCATAAAAATCTATAATACTCACAAATATTCATCTCGATTCAAATTATACATCTATGTCTCATATAATAACAATTATCATCTATGATCATCAACATTATATTTTTCCATGTGTAGAGATATGTTCTATTTCTAGATTCATTATAATTAGAATGAATTGTTTTCAAAATAAACTACATGACTCTAGGTAAAACATATATTGTAATGGACCAAACCCTCATGTTCCATTACATTGTCAAAATATGGTGCTTGTTGTGGCCTGGATTCCATAGGTTAGTGTTTATGGAATCATTATTGATGGATGGTCATCACTGTGGTGTCACCTATCAGTGACATTGATCTGTCTATCACTGATTTGTGTGTCACTAATCATCGTGTCACTAATCAGTTCATCTTGATCAGTGTATCACTAATTGGTGAATCACGATCAGTATGTCCCGATCAGTGTTTCTGCGATCAGTGTGTCTGTATTGGTGCTTCACCGATCGTTGGGTCATCTGATCGGTGCCACATGGGGGTTATATGGGATTCGTTCCCCTATTTTTCTGTAACTACTGTTTAATGTTTTAATACCACTTTAATGATGTTTAAGTTGGCTTTAATGGATTAAAAGAGTATTTAAACCCCAAATTAATTAGGATACCCTTGGGGTTACCATAATATTTGTCCTCTTTCCTCGGTGTCACATGCCCCCTGTTATGCATTTTCCAGAAACCCTTTAACTCCCAGCCCTTATCGCCACCTCCATGATGAAAATTATTTAATTAAAAATTAATTCCATTATGTGTAACTTTCCAACCATGTGGAGAAACCATGATCTTCCTTTCTATCCATTCAAGTTTTTATATCATGTAACTATAAGATCTCACCTTTTATCCCACAGAGTTTCATTGTTCATCATGGATGGTCTTCTTTCCCATCCTTTGGGACTTCGAGTACCACATCCCGAGTCTTATTGTGAGCCTGTGCTGGTGCCTTTCTTACTCACTCATGGAGTCCTTCGATTTCCACCCCTGCAAGTAGAACATCCCCTGATCCTAGCCCAAGGAGAAAACTTCAATTTATGATCATTCAACTGGAGGTTTCCTTAATCATTCTTTACAGTGTATCTTATGGTGTGGGTACAATAATTCCCCTTTGGGGATGGATAATCCAAACCATAATAAAGATAATAAATAGGTTTTAAAGAATGACATGGTGTGTTTGATTTAGTCCATTGTACTCTTCTATATTTACTTATGTATTGAGAATTATACAAGTTTATGTCTATTAAAAATCATGGTCTTTGGTGGTCCTTTGTCGTGCACTAATGAACATCTTTTTTCTGGATAATTATATGATTGAATGGCTGTAACATGGAAATAGGTTAATCACATAAACATGGTTGGTTAAATGGATTCCCAATGAACAATAATCAGTATGTGATCACAACAGTTAACTAAAGGGAAATACAAAACGTAAGGAATGGTTTTATTGAATCTAAGAACTCACTTGCTCTGTTTTGGTGATTTGTATGGTTGTTCTGTTTAACACCTTGTATGAGGGTGTATATAGGGATGGGATCCCCTATTGTTTAGTTTTATATTGTGTATATGAGGCTATTTGGGTTCGTACGATGAATATTGGTTTGGTTCTAGTAATTTTAGGGATCTCCAAGTTCCCTTATTTTTCATGACATTACAATAGAACCTAGAGTGAATGCTTAAAATGCTGCTTGGAAATTTTTCCTTCCTTGTCTACTATCTATGCTATTTAGTTTGCTGATAGTAAATATGTGTTTAAATGGTATTAATTGAATATGATAACAAGAATGGGTTCAATTTCTAATTGTTTTCCATGAATGGGTTGTGCTAGGTTGTGGTTGATGTGTTTATTTGTGAATGAATAGTAATGAGGGTGTTTGTGTGATAGAAATTTTTAGAACCCTTAGGTTGGGATGAGGTATTTCCTACCTATGTGTGTAAATATAGATTTTTTGTTTCCTATTCACACCCCAACCATGTTAGTCACTTCATGACGAACTCCCCAATTTCATTGGGGAGGGTGTATTCCTCCACATCCTATTGGGTGGCTAGTAATGAGCTCATTTCTGATCCTTCTCCTGAGTATCCAAGGATTCTTCAGGCAAGCTCTGCTGGCATAAAGTGCATTATAGACCAAGATTCTTTGGGATGGGTAGAGTTTGGTGGTTTTCCGCAATGTGTCTTGGAAGGTTTTGTTTCCAATGAATCTTCAGATGACCCCCCAGGTGTCTTCGGGCATGGTAGCGATTATTCTGGATCAGATTTCTTCAAGGGTGGAAGTGATTGTTGTGGTCTAGGATTCTATATTTTGGGATGTGTGTCTTGGATCTGGTATCTATGAGTGGGGATGTGCAGTTTTGGTAGCCCAGGTGTGTGAGGGTGGGGTGGGGCAGTGTGATTGCGGAGATAATGGTGGGGGTCCGATGAATAGGATGTCTTCAATAACCAGTGGGTTGGTGGTGCGGGGTACCCAACATCGATGTGATAATACTATTACTTACATGAATTTCATTATTTAGGGAGAGTTTCTTGGTGCGGTTTGGGTGGATATTTTCCTTACTAGGTGCTTTGGTTATCAACTTTTTCACGAGACGTTAGAATTCCTCCACACTTGTGCATTAATGGTTTTGGTTTTATCTACTGAGAATACATGTACACTCAACCTAAAAACTACATTGAGGATTCAAAGAGGACATCAGGAACCGTGTCAGGAAGTATTCACTCGGATGTTGGGATCGTTGATGTTGCTACTTTTCTTTTCTTTTTGTACATCCCTTCAATGTTTTCTTGTACATTGTATAACTTTATTTAGAACAGTCATATGGGAATGGAATTTTTGTTTTACTTTTAGTTTTAGTTTTTGGAGTCTTTTTCGTTTTTCCCATCATATCCCATGATACTTGTAAATAAAAATTGAAATTCCTTCCATATTACATGTTACTCTATACCCTTGGTGCTAGTCACCATTCCGGGGCCTATTAAAGGAGGGACTCAGTGTGTCGTTATCTCTCCTTCAACATGATGAAGGAATGGTATATCAATTTTCTGCCTCTTCCCTCATCATGGTGAAAGAGAGTCATGACAGATCGGTATCAAAGGTGATGGTTGAGAGATAATATGGAGTTCGGAGTTGGGCATAGTGTGGATTTCATGGGATGGTAGGGAACCCATGTTATGAAATCTTGGTGCGTGAAATAGGCCAGAAAAAATTGTCTAGAATATGGGATTTTAGTCCCCCCCCCCTTTGTGATCTGATGCATGGACGCTGGACCTAGAGAATGACTATGTGAGACTACATTGATTTCAAGGTAGAAACCCTAGTAAAGGTACATGCATCATAATGGCTTCTCTTCTACTGTGTATTGGTTATTCTGGGAAGTTAAATAAATAACATTTTTATGAAAAATTTAATGAAATCTTTTATACTAATCAGGCTTATAAATTCCTTGTTTACATTGTAGTTATGGCTCATGGATGATGACCATGAGTAGTGCGGGAGATCGAGGCCCAAGAGGCTTATTTTTATGATCAGAAGAGGGCTGATCTAGAGGAGGAGGAAGGCCAGCAGAGGAAGAAACTTTGGGCCTTTAGCGATAGACCCTTGGGAAGAACAAGTGAAGAATCTCATAATTAGAGACAGAGAGTTTTCTCAAGGATCTAAAAATATATTTTAGCTTTATCTGGGATCCGAAATAGTACTTGGTTCATTTAGTTGTAATCCAGATTTAGGGAGTGGCACATCTGCGGTGGACTCTCTGTCTCAGGGATATGTGGGGGGATAATCTTTCATGGATTGACATCGAGAGGGCGTTCTGGGTGGAATTTTGTTCTTCTAAGATGAAGGATGAGAATAGGTTTGAGATAAACTCCCTTTACCAGGGGAGTTTTTCAATGAGGGAGTTGGGATTCATTTTCAAGGATCTCTTTCATTTTTCTCCGGACCTTTTTCTGGATGTGGAGTCTCAGGTGAGATGTTTAAAGGAGGAACTATGACCTTCTCTTCAGTATGTTGTTACACTATTCACACTAAAAACATACTTGGTGGTCAAGAACAAGGATAAATTATTAGATAGGATGCATACACTGGGAGGTGTTCCTCGATAGGGGAGACAATATGGCTCATCAAAGGGTAATTCCATCAGCAGAAGGCCTCTAACCTTTGGGCCTTCAAGGTTTCGGCCAGTGGGGAGCATGCACTAGTTGTTCCATTTTTTACCTCCCTATCATCTCACATTATTTATAGGAATAGTACTATGTTTCATCATCTGTGGAATCCATGGGAACCTTTGGAATCAGTTCCTAGATCGACTGTAGTATAGTGTCGGTTGGCATGTTCAGTGCCCGCCTTAGCACCAACAATTTCTAGCTAAGCCATTTCATCATCAGCAGCAAGGACAGGGAGTTCCCACTCCATCGAGAGAAGATTTTTCCGGAGGAGACCATTATTAGTGATATCCTTAGGGACCTATATCATGGCATGGTTGGGGAGGAGGTCGTTAGTCGAGGGGCCGATGATCTGAGCAGGGGTAGTTTCACGCCGCAGAGGCAGCTATTCTAGTAGGGCCAAAAGTCATTCAAGAAACAATCATCTTGTTTAGAGCTCTTATCTATGCCTCGTTTCATTAAAGAGATTCACACTCGTCTTTTATACCCACTCTAGCACATACTCTGGTTCTAGACATATAAATACATCATGTTCCCATTGATTTGAATACTACAGTCAGATGTTAGACCAACTTATCTTATATTTTTCAGGGGTATAGAATAATTTTGGGACCACATCAGTCTTGTGGGGAGATTATTTTGTTGTAGATGCAGATGTATGATGTCATTTTAGGAATCAACTGGTTGTTCTCTATGTGTTCCATTATCGACTTCTTTTGAAGATGGTTTGTGTTTTAAGATATGGTTAGACAACATGTTACATTCATCGGCCAGTGGGGTTTCATGGGGAGTAGTCAGCTAGTGGATCCCATCTGATTTTGATGACTCCCTATCGGATAGCTCTTTCTAAGTTATGAGAGTTATGGATTTAGATTGATGATATGATTAATAAAGGATTTGTCCGACCAAGTGCATCACCATGGGGTACTCCAATCTTGTTTGAAAATAAGGCATATGATGGTCCATGGATTTTTATGGACTACCAAAGGCTGAACCAGGTGATAATCAAGAACCGTTACCCCCTCCGAGGGACCAACGACCTTTTTGATCAGCTGAATGGGGGAGGATGGTTCTCCAAGATCGACATGCTGTCAGGATATCACTAGCTGAGAGTGAAGGAGGGTGACATCTCATAGATTGCCTTCAGGTGTATATATAGGAACTTTGAGATTGTGTTTATACCATTCGGCTTTGAAAAAGCACTATCCATGTTCATGGGCTCATGAACATCATCATCCATGAATGTTTGGACAGGTTCGTAGTCATGTTTGTCGGCGACATCCTGATGTACTCAATAACAGAGTAGGATCATGCCTATAATCTGAGGAAAGATTTAGAGGTCATTTGATAGCACTAGCTCTACTGGATGTTGTCCAAGTGCATGTTCAAGACAAAAGCGGTGAACTTATATGGACAAGTGGCATCCAAGAAGGGAATAACAGTGGACCGATTGATGGAAAAAGTTGTTGTTTCATTAGATGAACCTAAGAATTTGGAAGAGGTTCATTGTTTCTTGGGTATAGAAGGTTACTCTTGGAGATTAGTTCCCAAATTCTCCCGATTTGTAGTACCATTGTCAGCCTTGACCAAGAAAGACCGGGATTTTTAATGTGTGACAAGTATGAGGCACCCTTCAGTTATCTGAAGGGAAAGTTGTTCAGTGCCCTATTTGTAAGGTTTCAAGAGGAAGGGGTGGTGCTTGATGTGTTTTCTTATTCTTCAAGCTTAGTATTGGGGTGTGTATTGATGCAACAACAGGGGTGATCTCTTATGGCTATAGGAAGTTACATCCCCAGGAGAATAACTATGCCACCCATGATCTGGATCTTGTAGAGGTCATGTTCGCACTGATGTTTTGACAACATTACCTATACATGGAATGCTTTGTGATCTTCATGAATCACATGAGCTTGAGGTATATCTTCTCCCAGTGAGACCTGAACTTGCAACAGTGGTGGTGGATGGATTTTCATTGGGACTAAAACATCGAAATCACATACACTGAAGGTAAGGGGAAAGTGGTGTATGATTCATTGAGTAGGAATTCACCAAAGGATGCGGTTTGAGAACCAAAAAATACATGGAAAGAAATGGAGGAGTATGCCTCCTTACACATGTATGTATGGAAGGAGATTGGTAGAGGATGTATGTTCTAGATGATAGTGTAGTCCACTATGTTGCAGCTGGTGGAGATTTTTAGTGGCTAGACATAGAGGCTTAAGGGATACATAATCATGTTTTCCAGAGAAATGCTCTTGAATTATGGTCTAAAGATGCTAATAATCAGATTTTGTTTCATGGTATTTTGTTTTTCATGGAGGAAATGCGCGAGAGAGTTATTGGTGAGTTCCACATCTCACCCCTGGTGGTACACCCATGAGTTTCCATGATGTACATGGGATTGAGGGGTCAGTTTTGGTGGCCCTATGTAAATTAGGTAGTGGAAGAGATTATGGAAATGTGCTTCATGTGTCAGTTAGTGAAGGACGACCCTCGTGTTTTGGGGGGTCTGTTGCAACTTGTAGACATACTGAAGTGGAAGTGGTATGATGTCTCGATGGATTTTGTGACGGGACTACCTAGGGATCAAAGAGGTTGTGATTCTATCTAGGTTGTTGTGGACCAGATGAAAAAATCATCTCACTTCCTGGAAATCAAGGAGTCGAGTGCATTGGATGCCTTCACACAAATGTACATGGACTAGGTGGGGTAGTTTCATGGAGTTCTGAGGTCCATAATCTCGGATTGGGATACATGGTTTACCTCACTAGTCTTGCAATGATTGCAACATGCTTTTGGCTCCCAATTATGCATCGAACCAGCTTTCTACCCCTAGATAGATGGGTAGATAGATCAGACCATCCAGGTGTTGGAGGATATGTTACCGGCATGTGTTTTGGACTTCAGTGTATCATGGGTGCAACAATTGCCTATGGTTGAGTTTTCCTACAAAAATTTCAATCACTCTATCATTGGCATGGATCTGTTCAAAGCCTTATATGGGAGACTGTTTCACTTATCATTATGATGGATAGAGGTTGGGGAATCTGGTGTTATTTCCCTAGAGTTAGTGAAGAGTATGAGGAAGAAGGATCAGCTAGTGCGGGAGAGGAAAAAGGCAGCTTAGTGCTGGAAGAACTCATATGTCGATCATAGGGGTATACCCTTGGTGTTCGTGGTCAGGGACCTCGTGTTCTTGAAGGTCTCCCCTCAGGGTGGAAAATGAAGGTTTAGTAGGGGGAGTAATCTCTCTCCAAGGTTCTCCAGACCATTCGAGGTGTACTGGGGGGTCCTTGAAGTTGCTTATTAGCTAGCGCTACCACCACTGCTACAAAAGTTTCATGACATATTCATAGTGTATCTGCTCCATTGGTACCTACACAATGATTCTCACATCCTCAACTAGGGATAGCAGGATATCAAAGAAAATGTGACATTCTTAGTGTGACCACTGAGGATAATGGATCATGAGGATAAGGAGTTTCATGGATGAACCATTCCATTGGTTTGTGTGTAATGGAGGAATGGTGGCCTCGAGGAGGGTACCCAGGAACAAGAGAAACATATGTGCTCCCAGTACCCAGAGATGTTTTATGTTTTGTCCCTTGTTTTTTTTCATGAGTGTCATTTAATGATTGAGATTTTTAACTATGATATGGATTGTTTCCCTTTTTTCTGAATGTGTGTTAAGAGTCCTAAGATTGTGAGGGAGTACAATACCCCTAATCAAGATGCGTTAGGGTTTGTTTGACTAAACCCATGTGGGAGAGTCAGTGCCACCCAAATTAGATAGTATCTTCACATGGATGTAGGGACTCTTTAATCTATATGTATAGATTTCGTGATGGTTGTATGATTATGTGATCATTTGGGAGAGGTGAGTGGTAGTGTATCTGAATTTCTTCAGGAGATAAATAAAGGATAGTTGTTCCTAGAGATCGAGGTTTTTTTACTTTCAAACAACTATAGGGTGGGTTATTCCTTAAGAGGTATCTTACGGGGTGGATGTTAGGACCCCTCTCTTTTTTCAGGTTTACTCTTGATTCTCAAGGATGAGAATTGTTTGAGATGTATCTGATGTAATGTTACTGACCCTTGTGGTCCATTACTTTGTCAAAATCTAGTGCTTGGGGTGGCTTGGACCCCATGGGTGAGTGAGGAGGGCATCGATATTGGTGGTAGGGAATCACAGTGGTGTCACTAATTAGTGTGTCCCGATCGGTGTGTCATCGATTAGGGTGTCACAGATCGGACTCACCAACAGATGGGTCAGTCAATCGGTTCTATAGTAGGGGGGTGTCATGGTTTCTTTCCTCTACTCTCCCGGTAACAACTTCTTTATGTTTTAATCTCTTTTTAAAGAGTTTTATGGAGGTTTTAAATGTAGTAAAATATGTTTAAAACCCTCATTAATTGGGAAACCCTTTGGGTTACCAAAATATGTGGCCACTTTCATCAGTGTCACACACCCCCTGTTATGCATTTTTCAGAAACCCTTTAACTCACATCCCTTAACATAGCCTCTCCATTCAAAACTATTAAATAAAAATTAATACAATCATGTGTAACTTCCCAGCCACATGGAGAAAAAATTATCTTTCTTTAAGGTCGTTCAAGGATTCATATCTTGTAACTCTAGGATATCTCCTTTTATAACAGAGTGTTTCCTTCTTCTTCATGGATTGTCCCTTTTCCTTTCCTTGGTTTGTTGGAGTCCCTCTTCCCATGGATTGTAGTGCACCCATTATAGAGCATTTCTTACTCCCACTTAGAGTCATTAGATTTCCTCTATGAAAATTTGTGCATCCTTAGTTCCTAGAACGATGAGAAAACATTGATCATTGATCATCCCAGTAGGGTTTTCCTTTATCTCTCTTTATTGTGTAGTGTGCATGGTGGGTACGATAATGTCCTTTTGGGATGGATAAAACCAAACCATAATGAACAAAATAAATTTTTTTTAATAAATGAATGGGTTTTCTTGATGATGATGTTGTACTCTCATTTATTTTCATATATATTGTAAATTATATAGGATTATTTCCACAGAAAATAATGGTGGTTGGTGGGCCTTTTTGCACACTAATAAACCTCTATTTTCCTGATAATCCTATGATTGAATAGTAGTATCATTTTTATTGGTTAATCATGTAATCTCAGTTGATTAAATGTATTCCGAATGAACATGAAACATTGTGTGATCACTCAAATTAACCAAATAGAAAGACGAAACTAAATGAATGGTGTGACTGAATCTGCAATTCCCATGCTCTGTTCTGGTGATGTTTATGGTTGTTCTATGGATTCCATATGGGGTGACGTGGGTGGATATGGGATCCCCTATTTTTGAGTTTTTTATTGTGGACTTGAGGATGCGTGGGCCACTTTTGGGGCTTGTTTTGGTTCCCGTACATTTAGGGATATTAAAGATCTCTTATGTTCCTGCGACATTACATGAAATCCTTATGTGAATGCTTCAATTACTGCTTGGATATTTTTTCTTACCTTGGCTTGTGGTTATGGAGGTTATTTTATAGGTAGTTAAGATTTATTTAAATGTAATCAATTGAATATGATAACAAAAATGTTTTCATTGGGGAATTGTTTTCTAGGAAATATTTGGGCTTGGATGTGGTTGTTGTTCTTTTGTATAAATGTATAGTAATAATGGAGTTTGTGTATGGGATGCTTCTGGAGCCCTAAGGTTTTTATGAGTGATTTCTGACATATGTGTATAAATTCATTTTTTGTGATTCTAATTTTCACCCCCACCAACTCTGAGCACTTCATGCCACACACCCCCATTTCATGGGGGAGGGTGTTTTCCCAACATCCTATTGGGTGGCTGGTAATTAGCTTCATTCTACACCCTCTCCCGAGTAGCCCAAGTTTCATTAGGAAGGATTTGATGGTCTAGTGTATGTTATAGTCCAAGATTATTTGGTCATGGTATGTTGGGGTGGTTTTCCTTGGAGTGTGAAAGTAGGGATTTTTTCAAAGGAATCTTCATGATGGGGACTAGGTGTCTTCGAGCATGGGAGCAGTTATTATAGACCATGTGTCTTTCAACGTGGTAGTTATTTTTATCACCTAGGTGTCAACGGGGGTGGATATGTGTGGTGGCCAATGTGTTCGTTGGTGGGGATGTGTGTGCGGCACAGGTGTCTGCGGGCGGGGACGTGCGGTTGTTGTAGACCCGGTGTGTGCAGGTGGGGTATGGCAGTGGGACTGCGGTGAGAATGGCAGCGGAGGTCTAACATTTAGGATATCTTCAACAACCAGTTATAAGGTAGTGCAGTTTACCCTGCATTGATGTGCTAATACTATTACTAACCTATATTCGAATCTTTTGGGATTGGGCCTTGGTGAGGTTTGGGTGGATAGTTTCTTTGCTAGGTTCTTTGGCTGTCTCCTTTTTCATAGGGCGTTAGAATACCTTCTCACCTATACATGAGAGATTTCTGATTTCCCTACTGAGTATACTTGTATACTCACCCTAGGTATATAAAGAGATTTTTGGTTTCCAGGAGGACATTGAAGACCACACAGGGCTATACTGGCTCAGGTGTCTGGACCATTGACATTGTGGATTTTCTTTTTTACCTCTCATTGGAGTTTTCTTGTACTTTATAGCACTACGTATGGAACATGAATATGGGAATGGCTTTTCGTTCTTTAACTTTCATTTTTTTAGATGTTCGGGTTTTTTACCATCGTATCTCTTGATCCTACTAAATAAAAAATGATAATTCAGTCTATATTACATGTAATTCTATACCATTTGGGATAGTTTCCACTCTAGACCAATTGAATGTAGGGCTTGGGGGTTATTATCTCTCATTATACATAAGGAAGGATTATTGTGATGATTTGATGTCCCTAACCCATTCAAGGTGATGGTGGGTCATTCATATACATTTAATGAATTTTATTTTTTCATTAACTTATAATAATTAGTATAACCCATATCCAACATCATTTAGTAGTTTTTTACACCACAAAATTATGTTAGATTGTTTTTTGAGAGACCTCGATACCTCAATATATATGATATCACAATACCAATGGAAAATTTAATGACTATCATATGGATATTAAGATCCAACTAGTTTTATTAAATGTATATTATTTTCCATCATTTAAGATCACTTCTTGACTGAGTTTACTAATTTTTTCTTAGATTAGTTGTTTGTAAAAAATATGTATTTGGATCCATCCTAAGTAAAACATAAAATATTTTTTAATCTAAAATTTTCATTGATCATCTAATATAAATTTAGATCTCCTTCCTTAACCATCCAATAGATGATAATGGAATATCAAAATCTCATCATCCAATGAAACTCCTAATATATTCTTAAATTGAGTCCTATTATGAATATATCGTTAAATTATTGAAGAAAAATATAGATAGTGCATGAGTCTCTTTAACATAATCCAAATGTTGCATGAGTGGATGATCTCATCAACTGTTGATTAAAAATATAACAAAATAACAAAATTTATATTTATTATTCATATTCAAGACTTGAATGTGTAAAAATAATTGTGGAAAATGTATCCTAAAATAAATCATCCTAAAAATTATTTTGAACCACATTCCCCAACCAAATATATAACTACAATTAAATCATTATGGTTATATTCCCAAATATTATACATTTTTGACAAGCTGTTCCCTTAGGTCATACCAAGACACACCAAAGTAATAACCCTCTCCCTAACCATGCACCACTCTATTTGAAATTATGAAAACTCTTATAAATCATTAACCTACCCCTAAAACATTAATGTAACCCACCCACCCTATAGTGTCTCGTTAGACACACCGACATATCCATCAAGTCCAAAGAACTAATAGTACAAAAAACTAATGAAACATTCTCTAGGGACACCTATATGTATTACACTAGTTTCACTATACATTTCTAATGTGGTAACCCACTAGGTATCCACGGTGATATCTGTTCTCATCCCACACTCCTATGATTCTCAATCTAGGGTGTGAGTGTTATCACTCTCCTTACAATCTTGAAGAACCGTAAACATTCCCAAAAGGATTGAATACCCTCTCTAATGATCCATCCACTTGTTAATAAATTGATTGATATATAAAAGTGGGATTCTATTATCATTTCAATCATCCAAACACTCTAACATGTGGATATTAATGTTAAAAGGATATTCTATATACCTTACAACAAAACTATTAAGACATCCCCCAAAATATAATTGTTATATACATGGAATCCAATTATAATCCCTTAAATCATTCATTATTTCTCATCTTAGGTAATCTATCATTCATTTAACAAGACCAAGACAATTATTTGTCATTTATATTATTTTGAAATGTTCTCCACATTCCATGGTTTTCATTTATCATTAATTGAATCTCTAAACCGAGCATGAAAAATTATATTTTAACTCGTAGTCTTGGATAAATAATATATAATAGTTTTGGACTCAATTGATACCTTCAAATATTTCAAGAACCAAAACTTGATGAACATACATGAAATGCACATTAAAACATTTATATGGTTTTGTAATAGATAGACCAAATACATTTAGATGGAATTTCATATTCCATGATAAAGTATCCATCACCATAATATCTCTTACCAATCATTTTCATGTTGTTGAGCATCTATCTAAACCCCCAAATCCCATGAAATTCATCATAGGAAATTTCTAAATAATAAATATTTTTAATCAAATGATTCATAATTTTTAAAATCTCGATGAAAAACATCCCATGGAAAAAATATAAAAAATATAATTCTTATAAATTTGGAAAGGCTCCTAATATAAATAAAAATAAGGATGAAATAATATCATGATGGACTAAAATAGAATGTATATTTTACAAATCCATAATAAATTCTTGTAAGCAATATATTTTCCATAAAATGAATGGAAACTGAATACATTTATCAAATTTAGACAACATAAATACACTCCACTAGAATTGAACATCATTCCATGGAAATTCATTGTTTCTCATGAGTAATAGTTATCAATACTAAGGAAATTCCATCTGAAATATGAGGTAGAACAATGAATTTAAGGATATATAAGGGAGGAGGGAGATCTCTACCTATGATGTGCTGAAATGGGTTTTAATTTACATTATATACCCAGTAAATTCAAAAGGTATTTGAAGGGAAGAAAATTAATGGAATAAAGAGACTAATGTACTACCATAGAGTGATAATAAAATGAAAAATAAGGGGATGTCCATTAATTAATAATTTTTTTCTATGTAAGAAAATATCCTAGAATACAACAAGTAAACCACTACTTATATATTGGGTTTCAAATCATAGTATACATGGTAGGATGTACTCTAGTATCCACTTATTGATGGATTACCATCCACCCATAAGAAAATCATATGTTTCTACCCATCTTTGAATAACACCAGGTAATGATGATAACTAATTGAAATTTTATTTTTCACAACTTAGTCCTTCCTTCAACTAAATGCATAAAACTATACTAGAACCCATGAAAACATTTACAAAAATAATTTATAGATTTTTATACACATAGAAGTCTAGTATGAAACTAATTTCTTGAATCATACCCACTCTAGATTAAAAAACTTCAATCTTAATCTTTATTCACTGTCCCATAACAATGTTGTCCATCGTAGTATATGCAATATGTGTAATTAAATCAAGTAATTATTTGAAATAAAAATTAAATTCATAATCACGGCACCTACTAATGAACATAATGTATGATGTTGAATTTTTAAAAATGGGTTATGATACCCCATTATAGGGGTAAATAAATATTATTAGGGTGATATTTTCATGTATGAGAAGAAAGAAAGATTTTGAATATGTATATAGGGATGTAAGGGTATATATGTTGTATTATCAATCCAATATTATCATGAAACCATACTATATTACCCATGGTAGACACCTATGAAATTTGGATGTTTTTGTAAATGTGGGTAAACAAGAATTAAATAAAGGAGAATAGATAAGCTGGAAAAAATATTAGAATAAAAACATCATGAAAATAAAGGATTACAATGAAATATTTTCACTAGGAATGAATATGAATTTCATAATGTATGAAGACATCACTAATTGGTAAATTATCTAACCCATTGAAGTGTTATTTCTTAATAGTTCTCTTATTGAAAGCCTCATATTTATTCTATTTATATATCTTCATCCGTTTTTTGATAAAAAAAAATTCATGTGGTGGGATATATCATCATTATATATTGATGAATTTACAGTTCAAATAGGATGATTTTATTTCATCATTGATTTTGGATTCTTTAGAGACCTTTTTACAAATTTGAATTTCAATGCACATTTTTTGTTTAAAAAATGAAATATATTTACAAAACTTCAACCCTAAATTTCAATAGATTTCACCCTTTTCATGTGTGATGACATGAACTTTCCTCATTCTCGTGTTTTAGCTTGTCTCATTCCCGGGCAAGAACACGGTCTGCATTCATCTATAAATATTAATTTTTCCAAAATATTCCTTATCATTTGAAATTTTTTAGAAAATACTTACATTTAATAGAAAAATAGATATTTTAAATGATTCATGATATATAACATATATTTACACAATGATATCAACATTACAAAATGGTCAAAGATTGAATTTTGAGGATCTAACATGTAGTTTTAGAGAAAATATTGCAAATATTTTTCATAATTTTTTTAGTAAAAGTGAAAAATACATATATATAAATTAAATCAAAAAAGTCTAGAGTATATTGAATTAGTAGAATATGATAGGTAAATAAAACTACAAAATGTCCTTAAATAATTAATTTTTTTTTAAAATTAGATATTATTTAATTTTAATTCAAAATTCTACCATTATATTAAAAATAATTAATGAATAATTCTTAGTTTTGTAAATTGTTTTTTTGAAAAAAAAATTAAATTAATCCATAGTAACCAAAAAAAATGACAAATTTAATTAGTGGATAAATCGGGTATAATTAATTTATAAGAATTATAATTTACCTCTAGGTTTTTGATTTCTTATAATTTGATACATCACCAAGAAATTTTGGATCATGATACCTTATGTCATGAAGACGATTTGAGTTCATTGATGATTGTTAATGTTAATAAACATCGGTCAACATAAGTAATAACAATGTATATCTCAATAAATTATGTTCATATAGAGGTCAACTATTACCTAATTCAATAATATGATTAATAAGAATAACAACAAACAACAATAATAATATTGTTTGTTCTACAACTTTAAAAAAAAATATTTTCAATAAATATTTATAATACTAGTTTGAAAAATAAATTTTTATAACTGGATTAATTTTTATATATTTATTATTCTATCTTTTCATTTTTTAATTTCAATTGCAAACGAAATTTTAAGGGGTGATGTTTTTTGATGATATATTCTATTTTATAGGTATATAAGAAAAAATACTTGATTATTTTCAAATTATTTAAATAAAAATGGCATTTCTACATAACAATATATTCATGAACAGTCAATGTAATATTAACTATGATAATGGAATGAATATTTAAATACACATATATGGTTTGAAATATGAACATGTTGCCAAGGACAACTTTTTTCTATTTTTTTAAATACATATCTTTAATGTGATATTAATTTATAAAAAATAAAATGATTATTTAAATAATTTTTTAATACACAAGACATCGATGATATGTTGTTTCTATTTGTTATTAATAAAATAATAGTTTATATGATTTTATATATTTTACAAATTAAATAATCAATGGATTGTACTGATAAAATTATTATATTATTGTTTTCTCTATTGTTGAGAATATTTCTATTTAGAGACATAAAATTATATTTTAATAAAAAATATTTATAAATGATATTATATGTTCATAGTATTCCTAATGTTGTAAAATTAAATTTACAATACTTGGACACTACAGGAAAAATGGGTTTTTGCGACAGGTTATTTGCGACGGGGATAAATATCATCATAAATAGTCCCGTTAAAAACTTATTTGCGACGGGGGCATTTTCCCATCGCAAATAACTACTTATTTGCGACGGGAAAAGCTCACCCGTTGCAAATGGTTTGGCGCGCAATGCGCGCTAAACCGCAAGAATGTTATTGGCAATGGGGGGTTACCACCCGTCGTAAATAACCTGCAGTGGTAAAAAATATTTGCGACAGGAATATACCCGCATCGAAAATAGTATGTCGGCAGGTTGTTATTTGCGACGGGTCCCGTCGCAAATAACTATTTAACCGTTGACCATGATAAATGTGGGATAAATTATTTGCAATGGGTCCCGTTGCAAATAAGCTAACCTATGAATACCCCCATCCGTTTTTTTCATTCATTCTCAAACTCTATCTTCTACATCTCTCAAAACTCTATTTTTAGAGTTCACAGTTTCTTAAGTTTAAATTTTATTTCCAGAGATGATATTGATGTCTTCAAAAACTATCAGAGATCAATATCAGATCAATTTTAAAGGTATTTATGTTCATTTTAATTTAATATTTATTTTAAAATTTTTATTTGTTTTAATTATTATTAATTAGTTTTAATTTAATTATGTTTAGATTATTTTGTTATTTAATAAATTTAAATTATTAGTATTCATTGTTCATAGTTAATGGTAATTAGGAAAAATTAATAATAATTAGAAATAATTAATAATAATTAGAAATAATTAATAATAAATAGAAATAATTAATAATAATTAGACATATTTAGGAATAATTATTAATAAATAGTCATAATAAAGAATAAAAATTAATAATTAGTAATCTAAACTAATAATTAGGAATAAATAGTAATAATTAGTAATAATTAGTAATAATTTCGAATAATTAGGAAATATTAGGAATAATTACGAAAAATAAGAAAAAATACGAATAATTACTAATAATTACTAATAATTTCTAATAATTATTAATAATTACTAAAAATTATTAATAAACCTCCCCCTTGCACGCATTAACCTTTACAAATAAGCCATTTCATTTTTTTATACATTTAATGATCTATCTATATATATATAGTTATATTTATTCGTATATTAATATAGATTTATATTAACATAAATATATTTGTTTATATGAATATATATATATATATTTATTCATATATTAATATATATATATATATGTGTGTATTTTTAAAAAAAATCGTATATTTATTTGTATATTAATACAAATTTATAAACATAGTTTTAAATAAATTTATAAAATATGTTTTTCTATGTGTGTTTATAAATAAATAAATAAATACATACATACATATATACAACACACACACACACACACACACACATATATATATATATATGTCTAGTTATTAATGAATACATAAAAATGATGGGGTGAAAATCCATCGACAATGTTAAAACAGCTATAACTTCTAATCCGTAAGTCCGTTTCAACTCCACAACTAGTCAAATCGAAGAACATGAAATGATCTTCGATATGATATGCTGTATAGGCCTAAGGGACATCTGGATCGAAATTTATAGCCATATGAATGTTAAAATAAACATAACATCTATTCCAGGAGTTCGTTTCATCTTTACAATTAGTAAAATCGAAGAAAATGAAATCATCATGGATATGATATATGGTACAAGTTTATCGGACATCGGGATCAGAAGTTATAGCTATTTGAATGGTAAAAAACTGGGGTAACCCGAATAAAAACTCAGTTTTGGAGGCCTTATGAGCCTTTTTTGGCCTCCAAAAAACCTTTGACAGGTGTTACCTCTCAATAAGGCTATAGATCTCATCAAAGGCTTCGATTTGATATGTTGTAGAGCTCAAACAGAGTCACGGATCAAAAGTTATGGACGTTTAATGTTTGGGTTTTATTTTCAACTTATTTTGGATCTTTCATTAAAATTTTTATTTTTTTTATATTCAAAGAGTTATTAAATGAATATTAATTGATAAAAATTACATAATTACTAATTAAAAATATTTTTTAATTTATTTTATAATCCCTTTTTATTAAATATCTTATAAATTAATATTATATTTCCATAGATCCTTTCAAAAATATATTTATAAAATAAATATTATATTTATATCAATATAAATAGATTAATATATTTAAATATTAATAATAAGTTTTTTATTTTATTTTTATTTTTTGCGACGAGAATATATTCCTGTCGCAAATAGTCTCTTCGAAGAAACTATTTGCGACGGGAAAAGGGCCCGTCGCAAATACTTTGTTGCGACGGGCCCATCACAATTTTTTTTTAAACCAGAAATCTATTTGCGAACGGAAAATTTTCCGTCAAAATTAATTATTTTTGTGATGGTCCCGTCACAAAAAAAATTCTTGCGACGTTGTTTTCCACATCGGGTCATTTGAGACGGGGCCCCGACGCAAAATGCCATTTGCGACGGGATCCCATCGCAAATATCCCGTCGTAAATAGCTGTATTTCTAGTAGTGGGTGTTGAAATGGACATGTCATCATACTCTTTGAACTCTTAGTTGGTGTGTTGAACATTGATGAGTCAACATGATGTGTTTTATTTAGGTGACTTAATTTATAAAGAAAATATTTTGATCTATACATTATTGATATTTCATTAATTATAGAAATTTATTATTGATTATTGAAATATATATATATATATATATAAGATAATCTAATTATTGTGTAGTATTGTTTCTCTTCCCATGGGTATATTTTAGGGAGACTAATAGACACATGATAAGTTTTGAAACAATTACCCACATATATGTTTGATAATATTTTCCCTCTATAAAGGATATTATTTATGGTTTTAATTAATCCAAATCTTATAATTCTTTATTTAACCAAGATATTGTCGTGAGATAAGTTACAATTTATGGTTTTACAGTGGTTTATATAAAAAATTAGAATACGGTGGAAATTATGATGTGATTATTAAATTATTATCATTATATATAGATATGTATGTATATATTCATTCAGTTATGTATATATGTAACAAAATATTTATATTTATAGTGTGAGAATATAGTGGTATTTGAGTGTATTTATTATGATATAAAATAAAAATAAGGATGTTGAAATTATTGAATTTTTTTTCTAGTTTTTTTACACTTTTAACATTAATATTTTACATACACAATTATTTTAGATTCATGTTATCACACTATCTATGATGACCTTAATAAGTTATGTTTTTCACTATTTTATACACACTTCAATGTCCTTACTCATAATTGCCTGAAAATTTGAAGTAGAGTCTTGGATATTTATTGGGATGATAGTATTTCAATGGTATATGACTATGATATACATTCAATTAGACAAATAGAAGTTTTCATGTTATGCTTTATTTATTTCCATATTTTATGAGATATGATAATAAGCACTGTAGGTTTTCAATGGGAGCTATTATACATAATTACATTAATGATGGTTGTTATATTTTCTTATTATTTTGAATATTTTAAAAACTCAGATGGTTTCGGTTTTCTTATATATATTTTAATAATCTAATTAGGTTTTTTGATACCTCAATGGTAGTAATTATTCCCTAACCAAGTAGAGTAAATACTATATTGTTCCATTATAAGTGGACTGGGACATTAAAATAAATGCCCTAAAGGGATGGATAAATAGTTTTTCTAATCCTTAAATATTAAATTAATGGTAATTGATTAAATAATAAGTCCTTATCAGAATATACAAAAAATATTAATTATTATTATAGTATTTTCCATGTTAATAAATTAATTATTTGTGATGATTTATTAGATAGTTTAAGGTGAGGTCCTTTATAGTTTGTTAGTATATTATAACAGAGTTTCGCTATTTTTTAGTAATTAATTTTTTCCAAAGAATATGTTAGATGAAATGTTTTTCATTTATCTTTTTTAGTATTAATTAGTATATTTATACAGATGATTTAATAAGGTTAAAATAAATTTTTGGTGGTTCGGTTTATATAAATATATTATTTATATGGTATTAAGGCCTTTTTAATGTTAATGGATTAATAAAATAATTGTTTTATTAGGATTATTGAATCAGTTGGATATCCATTAGTAAAATATTAATAGAATTTCTATAGATTTTTAACATATATTACCCTATTCTATTAAATTATTTCTTAAAATTTTATACATTATGGAATTATTAATTTTGTTTAATCATTTCATCGAATTTTATAAATTTATATAAAATTACTTCTAAGAGAGAAATTATATAAATTATATGACTGGGATTCATGTGATTCTAAATATATTCCTATTAAAACAGGATCATTGTTTTACATCATATATTTATAGATAAATGATATTGCATTTTCAATCCATGTTTTGTAGTTCCATCTAAAAATTAGTAGGAATATTGACCTTTTCCTTTAAGCTTTAAATGAGAATTCATGATCATTAATTATACATTTTCTGTGATCATGATATTTGAATTTATATTTATCTTTAAAGGAACATAATAACTATTTTAATGGGTAACCTTATCACTAGATACAATTTTGTGTTATGATTAATGAGTCATGTTTTTTACATTATTGGAGATGGTGTGGGATACGATCAAACTTAGGATGTTTATCAGTGATATCATGATAAATGAGTAAAGTTTCCTGAAAATATATAACTATAAGAAAATTTGAAAGATGTTTTTTTTGTAGATAATGTTTTACTATAAGATTCTTCTTAGTGGTTAAAATGAATATTTGTCAAGGGGAGTATTTTTTCACTGAGATCCATTGGATCATTTGAGATATTTCATTTTATTAGAGATGTCACTTGTACGTTTTATATTTCATTGTGTTTAAAGATGACTCATGACGTTTGTTATGGATCACATCATTGGTATTATTATAATTATCATCTGAGGTGACTGATATGGGTGATATTGACATTTTGGGGGATGAGAAATTTTTACAATATATAATGAATATTCAGCATCATAGATATATTTCTCTAAATGTTTATTTTATTCTTTTTATGGTTATTACAAGGAAACATAGCCATAAATTAATTAGTTTGATGAAGGGTTTCAAATAGAATTATGATTCAATTTTTGGGGATTTTATAGACTATTATGTTAAGAATATTATGGTATTGGACAATTACATAATAATTTGAATCTATTTTCCCACTAAGTAAATTTTTCTATATATTTTATATCGAGAAAACAAAAAAAATTAATTCAGATGAGAGAGTGGTACTAATAAAACTATATGAGTAACTGAATAATATTAATTGAGGATATGAAATCATCTCAGAAGTTCTTTTAGTTGACACAAGAATATATTATAGTACCATTATATATGGATTTATCCTGATTTGATAATATTATTTTTATGGATTATATTTTATAATTAATGGTAAATATTAAACAAAAAAGTGAAAATATTGAATAATGGAATTAAAGTTATATATCAAAATTTTTAATTATTATAATTAAGTAATTCCACTTTATAAAATAAATATAATATAGATTAAAAGAATTAGATGAATTATTGAAAAAAAAATTATTTTTGAGAATATTAGATTATTTAGATATGGGAAATTTAGGTTTTAGTTTTAGATAATTAAATTGTATTATTGAAAATCAATAAAATGGGGACTGTTATAAACTATTTTTTTGGAGGTAACATTTTATTATGTTTGATATATAATAATTTATTAATTTCATATGATGATTTTGATTATAAGTAGTTGACAATATTTTATATTTGATTTTACTATGTAAAAATAATAGTGTAATGATTATGTACATGGCCTATCAGAATTTAGAATAGGGGATATGTCACATTATTGAAATTCACTCTAAGTATTAGCTCACTAAATTAATTGATGTTAGTGAGTTATAAAAAAAGAAAAAAATTGAATGGGGTCACTTTATATAATGGTGATGACATATTCCAAGTATGTGATTTACTTTGGGTCATATAATTTAAACAATGTCATGAAAAATTATGTAGAGGTCATTACATTCACACATTGAGTCGTACAAGCTGATATTTTTTTGACAATCATACTTGTTTATTTAGAGTAGATATTGAGGAATGTGTAATGTCATTATGATGACAATAGTTGATGTTAATAAGATTATAAAATAATATAAAATAAGAAATATTACAGATGTGGTTGTCAAATCATTATGATTAATCTTAGGGTATTCGTATATGTGGGGATAGTGTAATTACATGATATAGTTATAGAAATCCCTTTTATAATGGCCTAGGTTTATTTCAATACCACACAACCTAATTTCAATAAATCATTATGTTTTTATTATTTATGAATATCATAGGTAATTATTAGGGTAAATTCTAGTTTGTTTAGAGGGTTTATAGGATTTTATTGGGGTCTTTTATTGTCCCAATATTAGAGAAAACAATGCGGTTCTCCAGAAAAAAATCATGTGTCTTGTTCGAAGAGGGAATGCGGGTGGAACGATGTTTGAACAAACCATGTGGAATTCCACCTATCTAATGTGTAACTAGAAAAATGTGAACGTTGTGGTTGGATCATAGTATACCAGACAATGTGGGTACCCATAAGAGTTACAATGACTTGCATGATTTAGAAAAATGTGAAACTGAATCACTAATAGGGTTTTAGTTATTTTAAAATTTTATTTTTAAACATTAAACCTATAAAATCCCTCATTTTTATCCTACACATTGTTTATTCAATACTAGGGTATGATTGATGATTCATGGTGGTCCCATTTACACTATACTCTAAATTAGAATGATCTATTGTAATTATGTGAGATTTTATGATATATTTCACAATAAATAAATTTCATTGATTTCATTCATTGCATGAAACATCGAGTTTAAATGATTCAAAAGATCATATTTGAATATTTGTATGTTACAATTATAAAATTTATTATTCCATCCTTCTATTATTATCATAAGTTGAAAATTTGGGATTTTTATGAGAAAATATATTTTTTAGAGAATAGTGAAAATATAATTTGTTATAAAATGTTCATTTTTTTGAAAAAAAAAGTAATCATAGTTATATTAATTAAATTTACATAATCTCATTTGGTTTAGTAAGAGTATAATTAACTATATTTATTCCCCATTATACCTTATTTTTATATAAGTTCTGTTTTGTACATAAATACACAATTAAAAAAAATATTTGATCATTGCATTTTACATTTTTCATAAAAAAATTATTACTACTATTTATATGAATTGAATTAGATAAAATTTATTTCTTATTTTCAAAATGTTTTTTAATATTTTTTAAATAGTTCCCTTTTATTTTTTACCGTTATGAATAGTAACATTAGAAAATTTATCACCTCAGTTAGTGGTAAATCGAAGAATTATGGTTCAAAACTAATGTATTAAGGATTTAAAATTTAAATAACAAGTGAATTTATCTTATTACATGAGATGAGTTACACTATAATCATTATTTTTTTGAAAATTTCAACACATGCTATATTTGGATTTAATATTTACCTTTACATTTCATTAGGGAAATAAAAAAACAAAATGTCATACTCTTAACATTATAATCAAAAATATTTCTACATAAGGATAAATTGGAGGATATGATCAGTTATAAATGTTCATTTGAAATATGAATTTTTTTCAGGTAAATTTATTCTTAATTGTTTTATTGAAAAATTCATTTAAATACATTTGCAACATCAACATAATATTTTTTCAATTAATAGAAAATTAAAATTATTGATTTTAATAATAAAATATTATATACAATTTAAATGATTTATTTTATTCCAAAAAGTTTAAAGATAAATATGACATATTATATATTTTTATTGTATTATATTCATATTTCATCTTTGTATATTTGTATTTAGTGTAAAATGAAAGGAAAAGTGTCAATATTAAATTAAATAAATTTTATGAAGTTAATATTTTATTAAATTTTTGTAAAATAAAATTAATGTTGTATTAGGTACAAAATACGGTTTTAAATTTCATACCTTGTCAATTTATGAACCCATTTCTCCTTATAACTAAAACTATAACCCTTTAATATTTTAAAATCCATTACCATTTTAAAGGATAAATTTTTAGAATCAAGGAGTTAATTCTAAGGATAATTTCGAACATGATTCAAAAACAAATCCAAATTTGAATTTATTTCATCAATAATACCATATCATCCTTACATATTTGTATAAGATTTTTTGTAACCATTTTATACATGATAGACACTTGTTATATTATAATATTTTATAAATTTTTAGCTGCCCTCCCCCTCTCTTATAAAAGGGTACATGTTCTCTGTATTCTTTATGCTAATTTGAAAAATATATCTCTGAAATTGAATTCCTAAAAATATTTTAAATATAATTATACATGATTTTTAGGTTATTTCCTCAAAAAATCTCTACCCTAGTCCCCCTAAGATTTCATCTTATATAACTCTATAAAATAAGTGGTAATTATATTCTAGGATCACTTTCATTATTCTTATTATTTTACCACCTTAAATTATGTCATAACCATTAAAATATAATAAAACTAGTATATCCCATATAAATATATATTATATTTTGGTTACATAATATTTATCCACCTAACTCTCTATCACATGTGAAACCAAACCATCGCCCGTTTTATAATGGACTACCACCTCGCAATCTAAATCGAGTTTTCTGTCCATTTATACCACAAAATACTATTATAATGACGGAAATAATTAATATATATATTTGATATCTATAACATGATAATTCTTATATTATTATATTATCATATATACTATTTTTCCCCCAATTCCTTCAGGAGTTTATATCATCACATCAGTGTACATATTGACCACCACCTCCATGTTGAGATGTGTTTCGTTTTCAATTCACATTTATGATGATTATAATCAGGACATGTATAATTAATATATATGATATAATAATTATTATTTAATTTCGAATTATAAATTACCATTATTTCATTTCATCTATCGAAATGAGAAAACTATGACCAAATAAAAGTATGAAAAATCATCTTTATAAGATGTGTAATTAAATTTTGTATCTCAAATTTCTCTAGATGAATAAAAATGTATATATAGATAAACAATATTACATCTATATCATTATTGAAATTATTGAAATTATTTATTCATAATAAAATTATGGGGACCAAAACTACTATATCAAAAAACACATGAATTGGGATGTAGTTTACTCCTGAAAGGATGATGATAATAACTGACTGTAACCAAATTTGGTGATAAGCTTTTATAACTAGAATATATTTTATATTATATATATGTATGTGGAACTATTATATTTTTATAATAAATATAATTTTATTATAATGTAAAATAAAATCACTTACAAGGAATGTTGAACTTAAGGAATGGTATTGCATATCATTTTTATATTCATTAAGGCGTATTTGAAATTATACACATATTTATGTTTATATGGTGGGTATATTTACCCTTTTATTTATTTAAAATTATTATATAAAAGTAACCAACCATTATCATTAAAAAAATTATTTAATTAAACTATAATTCAATTTAATACATTCCCAAGAATCTAATCGGTATATAGTTATAGAGAATTTGGCCATTTAAAATACTTTGAAACTCATGTAATTACAAAGTATAAACTTCTATTCAATATACATATTTTTTTCAATATGAATATATTTAATAAAAAACAAGATTTCAATCCTTAACAAACATTGTGAATTTAAAATTGGATTATTCTATTGCTTTACCCATCCATCAACCATGGGAGAGAAAATTTGAACCATGGCATGAGCACAAAAATATCAATAAAGAAGTTGAATATGAATAAACAAATTTTTATTCATGAATGTCAGTATTTTCTCAAAGATATATATTTTACCCATAAAACATATTCTCTTTAACATACATTATGTAATCAAGTGATTCCTATAAAAACATACCTAGAATACAAATATTATAAAAGTTAACTTTTGGGATAATATTTCACATCACTCTTAAATATATGGTATCTCTCTTAGAAACATAGGGAGTAACCCTGATCATTACACGTGGAATCACAATCATTTTATATTTCCATATCCTCTTAAGAGAAACATATCTAGATAAATTTTTCCCATTACTTAATGCATAATAGATAAATAATGGAGGCATGTTACCTTATTCAATCACAGAGCCTACCGTCATCATAACAATTAAATAGAACCACAATATAATTATAATGCAAAAATCTTTCATAAAAGAAACATAATAACAGAAAATAAATTCTTTATTTTTAATTATAACTTTATTTTTATGAAGTTTCACACCTATAAATGAAAACATTTTATTTGAACATAAAAAAATAAAATTTGAAAAAGAAATCATTTAAATAATTAGCTATCATGAAATAGGGAAAATTGGATAATTTCATTTTTTAAACAAACATTTCATTAGTAAAAACAATTTTTACTTGAAAAGATGATTCAGAAAAAATCACATCATCTTTTTCCCAAAAGTGTTCTTCACTTTTTGTTAATGTCTCAAATCATAAAACTATTTAAATAATTCTATAATTTAAAAACATTTTTCATATATATTTTGTTTATTAAAATTTTTTAATTTAATTTTTGTTCATTTTGATGAGTTGTAATTATCAGAATCATCATTACATGAGCATTCAATTCATTGCATTATAGTATGTCCCATTTTGTATAATCATGAGAGTTGTTTTTAAATCAAGGAAAAACTACATTAGTGGAAATAATTGGTATATATTTGATTACGGAAATTAATATTTTCCCATATATGATTTTTTATATTATGAGGATGATTAATTAGAGAAAACATTAATGATAATTGTTTTCATTATTTCTATCGGTTTTACATCAATGAAATAATAATTTCATTTCCTTTAATATTATGTCATAAATTAGTTATATAATATTATAAAAATTATTAATATAAATACTAAAAATATATTTAATCATGATAATGGTTTATAACCATACATGAATGTGGAAATATAACATGAAAATGCATCTTCTTTGAGGGGGTGAATCAAAACATCACAGTTGATGTTTTACTCCTTCCAAAAAAACATTATTGATTTTTTGATAATTACCCTATTAAGGGTTGACGGGGAACCCTTACATGACATGTAGACACAAGTAAAAATTCCCATATCTGACCTGAAGTCCCAGAGGCACAAGTCACATTACATGACCTTGTAGGACCAATACCCAAAACAGTTAAAACAACCCCTCCCTAGCCTCTTCATCATGAAGGTTCCAATATCTTTACCACACATTGATGATTGGATAGAATTTCCCATGGAAGAGATGAATGATGCTTGGTACAGATTTAATTTTTTATATCCTCTCATTCTCTTTATTCTGATATATATTCTTTGGGGATTGCTACTTTTCTCCGAAACTGCTTCTATGTATGTTCTTATATGGTCTACCCGGGCTACATCATGGTCTCTCTGAAATGAGAGAAAAATATATAGAAGGCCATAGTTGGTACGAAATCTGTCTGTCCTAACATTCCATGGTGGCCTAATGGTCATATGGCCTTTGGTCCTGAAGACTAAGTGGCTTGAAGATCATTGGTGGCATGAAGTCCCATGGACAAGTAACCCCAAATCGGTGGCTCGAAGTCCCAAATTGGATGAATAGTTCTATGTACTACAGTAATACATAGTACCTATTATATTAAATTCAATAGAACATATATAAATCTAAAAAATTCAACTCCACTCAGATATGATCCTAGGTCTGTTTTATGTCAAGGAGGATCCTCCAGCATACTTGCATATGCTCGTTATCTTGGGAAAGATGTTTACATTTTTTTAGTAGAAGGAGAAGCTAAGTGGTATGATAATGGATATTACATTAAAATAATAAAATTAATCTATATGTATGATTCTAGAGTAGTCATGTAACACTGTTAAGGGGAGGTGAGGAATAATTAGAAGAAATAAAGAATAAAAGAAAGACTTTAAAAGGGAAAATTGAGGATTTAACCTCTTGAATTATTTCTCCTTGAGAACCTCCTTAATGAACATCAAAATTGTATTTTTTTGATAATGTAAGGTATTGTATGTGTATAAGAGTATTTTTAATGTATTTGGGATGAATTAGGGCAAGCTATATGGATGTGCAGATGTGGGGAGAAGCGGTGCAGAGGGTGTTATTTATAGGGAGAGTTGATGGGTGTTTCTGGTTATTTTATTCATTTGTGTTTTATTTTTTTCTCCAAAATATCAATAGTGTAATTTATTTAAACAAATAACACTAACTAGAGAATTTGAGTTTGAAATAATGAGTTATGACATCATTCATTACATTAAAATTATTTATTTTTATTATAATGTTAAATACAACCAATTATCATATTTCATTATTCATAAAGAACATCAACTATTTTAAAAAATAACCAAAATTTCACCCTATCCATTTTGGATGTGTAAAATTAATAATTGGACACCATTTTATGAAAATAATTTTCTAAATCATAGAAATATAAGTTAAAATTAAATCATTTATTCAAGAAATATTGATTTAACATTATAACATATTTTATGATACATTGAAAATTTTATTGCGATATTATCAAATTTACTTATAATTAAAAAAATTAAATATTAATTTATTAATATATTTTATGAAAAAAATATATTTATATTATTATATCAATTAAAAAAAATTATATAAATTTTATGTGTTTCAAAAATACCGACACTATATTTATCAATTTTAATACATTTATTTAATTATAAGATGATTTAAATATATCATATTTTAATTTATAAGGTAAATAAATTATATTTACACTCTCATTGAACAATCACTATTCATTTGGAATTATTATTATTCATAATGGTCACATCAGTATTCCAGCGATCTGTATACTATTCAATTATTATAGATTTCATAATTTATAGAAGTATCACATATTTTATTATATATTTATAATACATTTAAATATATATTTCCTGCATGAAAAAAATTATATCTACATGAGTTGTTATACTCTCCCCCTCTTCTAGAAATTTCATCCTCAAAATTTTATTCACTTATTAAAAAATTGAGGATACCTTCGCTTCAAAGAATTTTTAGTTTCCCATTTTTCTTCTTCAACTATGTGGTTTGTCCACAAACCATAACCATGTGAATTACCTTATCCTACAATACTTTATCCCTATGGTCATAAACCTAAATAGGTTCTAACTAAACTACTTCTTGGATCAGAATATGAGATGAATCTGTCATATAATTTATTAATATATAATCTTGAAAAATAATGTGTACCTAGGACAAAAATAGAGTTAAAGTTACTGAGTATGAATCTGAACCAACATCTTCTAAAATATTAAAGGGTCTAATGAATCATGGTCTTTTCATCTCATTCATAGAAAAACACATCAAACATTTCATTGGAGAAGCATTGAGAATGTCATGATCACCTAACACAAATAAAATATATATCATCTTATTTTCGACATAACTTTTATGCGTACTTTGAGATTTCATTATGTGTCATTTATTAATTTGAACATCCTCTTCCATTTTCTCCACCAATTCTCAACCCATCAGCTTTATTTCACATATTTCATCCCTAAATACAGGAGTTTGACACCAATTTCTAAATAATATTTTAAAATGTTCTATCTATATACTTGATTGAGAACCACTATTAGAATAAAACTCAGTGATAGAATGATGATGATCCCAAAATCCCCAGTAATCCATTCAAAAATTTCAAACAATATAATATATTTTATGGAATTTTCAATATAAATATTTATGATATTGATGATGAAAAAAAGTGATAAAATATAATTCAGTTCCAAATAGAATCTGAAGGCATTTTAAAATGTAAGATGTGAACCTGTGATCATGATAAGATACAATTCAGGGAGAAACTGCGTGTAACCTAACTGTCTCACTGAGGTATAGTAAATAAAGTTGATCAAAAAACATAGAATTTATAATAGGATAAATATGTGCATATTTAGTTTGTACATTAGTAACAAACCTAATAACATTTTTACCTAGAGAATATTTTTGTAATTCGACTCCAAAATACATGGATATATTTTCCCACTTCCACTCTATCACTTGAAAATGGGGAATAATTCCCATTCATCTTCTATATATTGAAAATTTAAGTATCTCATGGTAATCTCAACAATACCAATTTTCTTTTTATCCCACGAGTAATACTTATGATGGCCTTTATATATATTAGTGCATCCAGGATGAACTAAAAATGGTGAACTATGATCTTCACTTAAAAACTCTTTGTTAATATGTGATCCATGAGGTACATATAATCATTTCCCAGATAAAAAAAACACAATCATTATTAATATTAAATTGTTCAAAATTAACATGTTTAACTAATTCGGCCATTATTTATAAGTCACAGTCACCCTTCTATGATTTTTTTATTCTCTCTAATAGGGATAATTTTACTAACACCTAAAAAAATATAGGAATGTCCTAAACCAAAAAAATTCCATGATAATATTGAACAAATCATTAACCAAATGGTTATGTTCTAAACATATCATGGTTAATGTTTGAGGATATTTTTGACTCAAGTTGTCCTCCACATTATTTCTTTTCTAAGATGATAATTAAAAATTCAATCACTATCCTTTATTAGTTACATTCATCTTCTCTACCAATTTTTCATTTTTAATTGTTTGAATATATAGATCAAACTTTTTTATCAATATATATTTCACACTTTTCTATATATAGATAATGTCTCCAATATATTAATGAAAAAAACGAAAAAAAAATTAATTCTAAATCATATGTGGTATAATTCAACTCATGAGGTTATTGTGGTTGTGAAGAAAAAAAATTAACTAATCATTCATAATAAAAAATAAACCATTTCATTTTAAATAAGAATAAATATTGATTAAAAACTAAAAATTTAAATAAGGTAGTGAAGAAATTGAAGAATTCACTTATCGTATTTTTAGTTCCACAAAACATTTCATTTTTCATTCCAAAAAAATTTAAACAATTTTCTTGTTAACATAGATGACGGGTAGATAATTTTGAATTTTTTTATCAAACCATCGGTAATAGATGGATAATCCTAGAAATATATGAAATTGGTTAAATTTTTATTTCTTTCATATTCATAAACCAATTTTTGTGTGGGATAAACTATTATTCCATCTTTACATACAATGTTGCATAGAGAATAAGTATTTTGTAACAAAAACTCACTTTTTCTATATTTTCTGTATAACATATTTTTTTAGGGTATGCAGAACTATAAATAGATGATTATAATGATCCCCATAACATTTTAACATAACAAAGAATATCATCAATTAAAAACACAATAAACATATCTAAATATTCCATGAATATTCTATTCAAAAGATCTATAATACTAAAAAAGAATTTTTCAAACCCAATTCCATAAAAAAACTAATAATTACCATATTTAATAAAGAATGTTTTATTAGAATGTCGTCCTCATTTAAATTATATAGATGGTACTAAAATTTCAAATAAGTCTCAGAAAAATACTAAGCTCTATAGAGCTCATAAATTAAGCCATCGATATAAGGAAAAAGATAAATATTATTGATAGTGATGTTTTTTAATTCTCAATAATGAATAAAAATCCTTATAGAAACTGCATTATAATTATCAAATAATACAGGATCACCCCATGGTGATGTACTTGGATGAAATAAACCATTATATAGAAACTGATGTAACTATTTTTTCAATTATAGATGTATTACTTCAGCCATTCAATAATGGGGCTTGGAAATAAGATTAGTATCAGGGACTTAATAAAAAGTAAAATCAACTTCATGATTAGGTATAATTCATATAAACTCATCAAAAAATTCATAATACATGTTTACTACAAGAAACCATTAGTATATAATGTTCTATTACTTTAAACTGTATATGAAATATTAATTTCATTTCCATATTTTAACGTCTTATTAGATTCCTTATATATTATCAAAGGTTTTGGTTTATTCATATATACAAACAAAGACACTTTCTGAAAAACATCTTCTATATCTCTAAAATCAATATTATCAAGGTAAATAGAAATCCAATCGATACTTAGAATAACATAAAATAATACTAGTGGAAATACAACATGGTTTTAGTGTAAATGTATTCTAAAAACATTAATAATTATAATTTTATGCTTTATTTTTTATTTAATACTTCCCCTAAGTGTTTTTATAATAAGTATTGGTATCATTTTTTGAAGAATAATTTCCAATTCCACAAAAAAAATTCTTATATAAGAATGAATGTGTAGAATTATAATATAACAGAACAATATAAAATTCAAATTAAACAATGTACCTAATACATCTTCTTTTGATGACCCAATATATTCTAAATCAGTTTCAAATGATTTCACTATGCCTTTTTTCTTAATGTTAAACTTTATCCCATCATTAAGGTTCCTCAACAAACACTATATTTCATATACAACCAACTCAATACATTTAAATCATTTTACTATTTTGACATACAATTTTTATTTCTATTATGTGGCATAATCCCAATCAATCCACCTCATAAATACTTATAAGGCGTTCAAAAATACTATTTTCTTATTACCCAAATCTCACAAACTGAAAACATAATTTTCATTCCATAAAATTTCAAGCATTCATTATTGTATTTTTCCTTCCCGTGTGGTATCTTTTTCTAATATTTTTCCATGTACACATTATCAGCAAAAAAATCCATTAACAAATTTCTCTACACATCAAACATGTTTATTTAACTATTTCATTCACCAGAACCCACTAAACTTCAATTTTTTTATAAAATATAGAGATAAAATTGATTGATATTACTATCAGTATCCGAGATAAAATTTGGAGTGTACCTTTCCAATTGATTGAGGTTTTCTTTGTATGAATTTATTAAATTCTCCTCTAATATCATTTCTCATAATTTTCTTTTAATCCAGGGTAAACAATCCTTAGGAAAATATTTATCATGTAAAATATTTTTGTATTAATCCTATTAAAAAGAATATTTCTCTTATATATCCATGAAATTATTGAAAATTTAATTCCACTAGTTGGATTCACCTTCAAAATAAAAAATCAAAAGGCTAATGATTTTATGGTTTTAAAACCCCATGATGTTAAATCAATTATAGTGATTTAATCTACCAAGTAACTACCACAATGTCAAAAAATCCACTAAATGATAGAGGGTGTTTCTTAATAAAATATTCCACCACTAACATATTCACCAGAGTCTGATCTTTATAATTTCATGCATGTATGATTCCACTATTTATAGCATGTGTCAACTGAGCCTTTACTATCACAAAGTGTTCAATTCCAATTCCCTTATTCAAGGTACTATATTCAAAATATCATTGTCCTCTCAGATCATTCCTACTTCATCTTCCATATTTCTTATGTGGAATACTATTTTCGACATGCATATACTAAGTGAAACAATATATTAATTTATATATTAAATATCACATAAATATAACCACAAAAAAAATAATTTATCGGTATTTTGTTAACATAATATTGTCCCAAAAATGTATATAAATTTTTCTCTAATAACAACTATAAGGACACGACATTAATCATTTTATAATCTTGTTAATTCAACAATAATTCAATTTCATACATTCCCAAATACATTTAATTTTAGTTTTTTAGATTATTAGTTCATATATTTTACATAAGAAACATATATTTACTAATCAGATACTTTTACAGAATATCCATTTTTCAACAATATGAAACATTTCAAAAAACATTATTTCATTCCAAACCCACTTTAGGATTTTAAACATGGATTTTTCTTTAATTTTCCCAACTAATAAAATGGAAAATCATTTTAGAATAGGGTATGAGAAAAAAAATATTAGTGAGGGACATAAAAATGAAGAAATAAATTATTAGTCATTAATGTAAAAATTTTCACAAAGATTTAACTTTTACACAAAAAACATAAGATTGTTGTATTACATTATGAAAACCTAATTTTACTTAAAAATATACAGTTAATGATTAAAACAATAAAGTTAACAATTTTCCTCATTTTAATATCTCTCCAAAAAATAATGTATCTCTCCTAGAATCATAGTGCATAACCATCATGGTAACACATATAAAAACCATTATAATATTTTACGATAATCTATAAGGAGAAACACAATTATATTACTTAATTTGGTTACCCAAGGCATTGGATAGATAAAAATATATCACATTAGCTCAGTTTACGGAAAAACAACCCATAATCATAACAAATACAAATAACTATAACATGATCATAACACATAATTCATTCATAATAGAATTGTATTCAAGGAAAATAAATTCTCTATTAGGAAATAATTTTTCATTTTTTTAAAGGCGTGCACCAATAAATGAAAAAAAATTTATGAAAATAAAATTTTAAACTTGAAAAAGAAACATAAAATCAATAAGATTCAATGAAATAAGGATTATAATCTTATTTTATATATGTAAAAAACTTCTTAATAAAAAGAGTTTTGATATTATAATTTTATTATTTTTTAAAAAGTCCCTTAACTTTTTTCATAATGCATTCTGAACTTGTTCTTAACATCCTATATAATAAAATTTAATTCCATAGTTACATAATTGAGAACGTTTAATACCTATATTTTTTTACTACTATATTATTTATTTTTATTATGCACATTTTAATGAGTTATAATTATCAAAATTTCCATTCGTGGAGTGTTTGGTTTATTGCTTTATGGTTGGTTGACTTGGGTTTAATTTTGGGAGTTCTTTTCAAATGAAAAAAAACTCTAGAATTGGAATGAAATGATATTAAAAAATTCAGATAATTATTAATTATCCCATTAATATATTTTTTCTGATAAATGTATGGATCATTATATTAAATGTAAATGATAAATATTTGGATTATTTTTGGCAGTTTTTTCAAACATCACAAACTAGTTTTATTTTATTTAATATAATTTCTGTAAATTATGTACAGAACAAACTAAATGTTATAAAATAAACATTATAATTTTATTTAACCATAATAATGTTTTTTGAAACATACATTAAGTCAGTTAAATAAAATGAGTACTCATCATCCATGAAGGTGGTGATTTGACACATTATGGAAGATATTTTCATTTTATAAATAAATTGAGATGATAAGTGATTTTATCATAAATATCACATTAACATAATAAAATTAAAGTATATGTATGATACTGTACATATAATTTTACTTTTTATTGGGGAGGATTGGATAAGGTAGAAGAAAGAATGAAATTATTTAAGTAATAAAATAGAGCATTTTTTCCTCTTGAATGTTATCTCTTTGAGAACTACCTTAAGGCACTTTGGATTGTTCTTATTTCGATACAAGAATTTATTGGTCATAAATAATAGGTTAGGAATGGAATTTTGTAGAAGTTAGATATTATATAGGTATTTTTAGGTGTGAGGAGAATTGGTGTTAAGGTTTGTATTTATAAGGAGAAGAGAGGGGTGTCTCGAATTATTTTATTCAATTGATTATTATTTTGGATCATGAATACTAATATTGATGATTCTTGTTACTAATTACCTTATGTAGTGAATGTGGGTTCCAAATAATCTATTCATATATCATGCATGACATTATAATTCATATATTTGTCATATAATTCGAAATGTCATAATAATACAACATTTCAGTATTCCTAGAAAATGACTATTTAAGAAAATCTCAAAAATCTACCCGTACAATTTATTAATGTATAAAATTAGAAAATTGGAAGTTTTTTTTGAAAATAATTTTCTAAATATGATAAATTTAATTATTTATTGAAATAATAATTTATTCGATTCAGATCTTTTTCAATACTATAAATGATTTTATGACTCATTGAAAAACTTATTACATTCTCATTAAAATATATTATAATTAATGTAAAACATCATTTAAATTTATGAATATATTTTATAAAAATAAATTTTCATATTCATCATTATATTAATTATAAAATTTTAAATAATCATTTACATTTTACTAAAACTCCAACATTTATTTTATCGTTTTAATAATTTATATTGTTATAACATGATATAAATATATATTATTTCATTTATATTATACATAAAATTTATGAAAATTTTCATTAAATGGTTAATATTATATTAACCATATTACTATTATTGATGTACATGTTAATATATCAATATCTAGGTTACTATTTCATTAGTATAGATTTATTATTCTCTATACATTTGACTTATTTTTGTATATATTTATAATGATTCTATGTTTTTAATTACATAATGAAAATAGATTATTCTATAATTACCCATGTTGTTAAAATATATATTTATTATAGTACATAATTTTACAATTATGGTTTTTCCATAAAAGGGGTTATAATTAAAAATTATACAGATAGGGAAGAATTTATTTTACAATTTATTTTTAGGTGATTTATCTTATCATCATTGATGAAATATTATTATATATCCCTCAGAACACAATATATTTTCCAATCCTCATGATATTTAAATATTTTTAATGTATATATAAATCATTCCCCATATTTTGATATTTAATCTTGAGAGGATATATTTTAATATACAATGATTCTTATTTCACTTTTTGTTCGGCTATATTTGTAATAATATATATTTTTCAACAAAATTAAATTTTTTATTTTTTTTAAATAAAAAAATTATTAAGGACACTTTATGTTATGCTTTCTCTTTATAGGGTGTTAAAAGAATATTCATATAGTATTAAAAAGGTTCATATTCAAATTTCATTTACCAAAACTCCAAAGGAATCTTTCTTGTTCACTTTCATGTAGTTAACAAATTTTCCTACCACCATAACCATTTTAGGATACATAGATTCTTATATATGTGTATAGTGGATTGAAAAGAATGATCAATATAGAAAAAATGTGTTCATATACATCTTTCATACTCTATTATTCTCAAAAGGTCATCATTTTATCATAAAACCAATATTTCTAATATGTTAATGGTCATTTTTTATCTCTTATTAATTTTATTGTTATAATATTTCACATGAAACATTCACATTCATAAGAAAAAATTAATTTTTATATTACAATTCTCTTAAAAATTCAAATTAATTGTATTATTGATTTGATTATTTCTAAATATTTGTTAAATTTATGTATATGCTATTTTACAATGAATTTTATTTGATTTATTATGGAAATCATATCATTTTATATTCTTAAAACAATTGGTATATTCATTTATAAGGTCTACTATTTTTGAATTTATTTGATCATTCAATATGTGAGGAATGCATAAGATATTCAGTTATGGGAGGCCTTCGATTATATATATCCTTCCAGAGTTTCAATAAGTATCATTAAAAAAACCGATAGCTATCCTTATTAAATGGGTTTTTTTAATATACATATCCATTATTAAAACATCTTAGAAAAAGGTTATAATAGAAGATATATCATGACATCTATAATCATAACATCAAATAATAATAATTTCAAGCATTTCTAATTTAGTTATTATTATACATGAGATTACTACATTGATATTATCCATTTTTCATTTTATTCTCATGTTAAAAATTATATATACTTTGTTTTTAGTTATTTACGCTGCAATATTGAATAAACCTTAATCACTCATGATAAATTATTTTGTATGAAATCCATAAAAATAATCGGAGGTCTCCCTTTATTTTTTTCCATTCCTTATAATATGAAGAATGATATTATGAATAATATAATGGATGCAAGAATGCTGTTATGGTAAGTATTTTATATATCCAATATAATTTAGGAATCATGTCTGTATATAGTTTTTAAAAAGTTAAAAAATAATCAGTACATAGAGATTATATTCCTTATATATTATATTAATTTTATAAGGTGAATAATGATTTTGGGAAACTGGGGTTGCGGTTTCTACATCTAATGTCACGGATCATGTGGATTCATGTTATTATGTTGTGTCTTCCTCTATTCATCATGTAAATCCTATATAACTCTTTAATTCAAGAGATATATCATTAATCCAAGATATTATGTCCATCTATATAGACTGTATCACAATATAATGTATAAATCCTTGTTATATGTTAGACAGAATCCCAATATAGATAATATGAATCTATTACATTAGTAGTTCTAGATCTATTATTAAAGATGAGTCCCTTTTGGTATGTTTATGTGGGTTTCTTAACCTAATATAATTTCATTATTGAATTTATATCATAAATGATATATATTGATAGCATTGGTCTTGTTCAATAAATATTTGGTGATAGGATTTTATTTTAGAATCATTAGTTGGTGGATATTTGACTTTGGAATCAACATGAAAATGGTTGGAAGACCTTCCATATTGGTTCCTTGTAATGAGTCATTTGGTTTTTGAATATTGTGTATAATCAAAAAATGGACACCCTTTGATGATATGAATGTTTTATGTGTTAGGTGGTCTATTATACATCATATGTTTTATAAAAAGGGTGTTCCTGACAATAACATTCGTTATATGTGGTCATTTAATTAAAAATTGAATGTTTGACATTCCTTGTTTTTCCATTCTATGTCCTATATTGCTTGTTCAATTTTTTATAGTGAAAGGAATACATATTTTGTGTATTTACATTTTTTTGATGTTGTGTATTACACATTTAATATTTCATATTCAATGTAATAGATATTTTTTTATATTTATTATTGTTTTATTATTCCTTACATGTGTATTTTTACATAGCTAGTGGAATATATAATAAATATTCCAGATGTCAATCAATCTTGATGGAAATAGTTTTCCCCATAGAGGGGGTACACTGATTCCATGACTCATCTGTTGTTTCTCTATGTAGGATGGTTAGTCTTGATCGTGTAATTTTTTTAGAATATAGGAGAACATTGTACACTACTACAAGAGGGTTACCTTTCTTGAAGTATTTGTTAATGGTGAAAACCCATGTGTATGTGAAGATTTCCACTGATTTGTGATTCTCAACATGAAGACCATTATAGTTGATTAATTGTCCATGATTCATGGGAATTAAATTCCCTTAATGGTGGGAATAGAGATGTTCCATATTGTTGGATGTTGATTTTTATTTAATGTTGTAAGAAGACACATAACATGGTCTATGTCCTACTAGAACTACTTATGCAATTGTTCTAGAAAGGTTACAATGTGCGTATGGCCTAGGATCATGACATCATGGTTTGAGAATAATCATTATGTACATGATTTATTGAATGATTTTTTGTATATTAGCCTTACAACATGAAATTCACCCTTAAATACATGTGATCATGTGTTAAGGATGAATCGGTGATGTATTACATGGTTTTAATCCCAAGGTTCAAGAGAATCTTACTGTATGTATATACTTCTTGATAAGGAATATAGATGATGTAAAACTGTTAATAGTAGGTTTCTAATGATCATTATATTAATGATTGATGTGGTATCATGATTAAATATGAAAATATTCTACAAAACGAATTACTTATCATTTCCTTTTATACTACTTTGGTTTGTTGACATTCCACATAATTTTTCTATTTCAAACAATTTCATTACCATAAAATCTATTTGTTATAATATTTAATCATTCTATATTCTTATATGTTTTTTATATGGATTTGGTTTATATAACTATTTTCTTGTTTATTTATATTATTACTGAGGGAATAGTGTCCCACATCACTTTAGACCATCGTCACTAGTCATAATCCTCTTACAAACGGGGGCCACATATCTGGTTATGTGGAAGTTTTTCTCGAACCTGGTGATTTGAGTCGATCTGTGATAAAATATTATCAGAGATCCATTTAATTTAATTTTAGAAATGAGTCTTTGTGATATAGTAGAATGTATGACTTCAATATTTAACTATAGTATATGAGTATCCATGTTCCTAGCTAGCACCTGTCTAATATACCTTCAGGTTATTTTATTGGGAATCCTATTATGGTTGTGTCATTACAATTTGGTGTTGAAATAGATAACGTTGTGTTTCAATTAAATTTATGTTGTTGTGTTCATGCATCATTAATAGGAATTTAGGATAACATGACACATATATACCTATTATAAACTTTATAATAGTTATTTAATTGAATTCCTTTAATTTTCTTATTTTTTCGGTGACATATTGGTATAATCCTCTATTTATATATATATATTGTGGAATTTTTTTCCAAAACATGTGCATAAAGTTATTATTTTTTAAAAAATTTATGATGAATATACAGGTATAGAATTCAATTATTTATCCATGGTTGGAAAATTTTCTATATAACATACATATAGGTATGTCCAATGAATCAATCTCTGATAGAAAAACAATATGTGTTTATTATAGGTGATTAATTTGAATACACGTGAATGTTTTTGTAGGTGTTATAATAATTCATTTCGAAATTCATAAAAAAATTGACCTCATTGTTTTCTGACGAGACCATGTTTCGAAGTGATAATGAATTCTACCTTATGTATATGGTGGGGTGGTATTGTTCAGGAATATAAGCTTGATGGTCTTACATGGGATGCCATTATGTTGTTTTTCATTATGGAGTCATTTCCCACCCTGTTGATTCCAAACTAAGCATAAGATTTTATAGAGAATCAGTATTGGATATGATCAGTATCAACATAAAAAACACATTATAAATGGTGTATAAACATTTCTTCTCTTTTGGATTGGAATGGTGCACAAAAGTCTAGGATGTTTGAGATTTTCCTTTAACCAGATCATATATCTTAGGTTACAGGGTTTTATATGATGCCATATACTTATGTGATTAACAAGTCAATGAATTTTGAGAAGTCAGTATTGAAGGATATTGTTATAGGTTTTTATTTATCTTATAGTGTATATATTAATAGACTTCCCAATTCTAAATAAAGTGACACTTATAATAGAAGGAAGTTAAAGGCGAAGAATGTACAATAGGTAGGTAGAAATGTAGACCATCATAGGGATTATTCTACTATTTTTATGGGAGGATGACTTACTATGTCATATAATTATCGATGGAGATGAAATTATAGTACATTTTTAATGAAAAAACCAATAAAATGTAACTAATATTGGAAGGTGGTTCATCTGATATATTATTTATATTTAAAAAAAATCTGGGTTCACTAGGCAATAGAATATAACTTCATCTCTTCAACTATATTTTAAATTTTCTGAAAAATATTCCAAATCAATACTTGGAAATATAATCATAGATAAATTCTTCATAACTTTTAGGATTATAATTGAATAGAAAAAAAAAAATTGGCTATGTAAAGATATGTTTTTACTAAGAACACCTAAGAGTATCATGACTCTTGGTGCTGTCCTGAAGAATTCTATTTTACCAACGAACACACCTTAGTGGAATCGATCACCCCAAAAGGATTATATCCCACTGATACTCAATATATATAGGGAAATCATATAATATAGCTCTATAATCAATGACCATATATCCCCATTCGATAACATGTGAAAGAACATGCACATAAATCTTTCGCCGAAACATGTGAATGATATCATGTACCAAGCCTAATAGTGGTGGTATATTTAACCATTATGCAACCATTCCACATTAACATAGTGTCTAAAAATAATCTATGAATCTTGGAAATATAATTCCACCCTAAATTATCTCTATAATCTACATAGAGTTCAAACTTATAGTAACACATGGTCTCCCTCCTCTAAATCCAAAGGCATCTTTCATCAATCTGCATAGGAATTCTGAGGGATCCATACATTCTTCATATTCTCATCGAGGATATTCACCGTCTTTATAGATGGTTACACTAAATCGAGAGCCATAACGGTTTACTCTTATAGGTTATTATAGCATATTTGTGACCCACACATTTACCCATATAAGGCATTTAATGGTTCTATACCAATGATGGACAAGTGGGTGTTTTTGTATGAAAAATCATCCAACTATGGGTGATTCTAAAAAATACAAGAAAATTCTAATATAAAATCCCATTGAATGACTTCTATGTCCAAAATGATCCTCTCAGTATGGAGATCATACTTTTGGTGAACCCCTATCCTCAAACATAGCTAAGTCCCAAAAGCCTCCCGCAATCCCTTTCATAACGGAGATGTGAATTGACCATTCTAGTAAGAAATTATCTTCATGGTATCCTTATAGAGTTAGAATATAACCATCACGAATAAGAGTCCTAAGATATCTATCAAAATAGTCTCTTGAATTTCTAGGAAGTGGACTAAATTGGTGAGTCGGTCTATGATCACATAGAATGCATCATGTCCTATGCTCAAACATGGTAAACCCATCATGAAATACATAGACATCTCATTCCACGTCCACTATGGAAACTCATGTTTTTGAGATAAACTTTTTGGAACCCATTGTCTAACAATAAAATTCTGACTATTAATTCATTGGGAGGGAAACTCTACAACACCCTTTTTCATCCATGGACACAGAAACTAACATCGGAGGTCCTGCTACATTTTTACCACACCACGACATACCTATAGAGAATATTTATGAAATTTTCCAAAAAAACTCACTCTAACCATCAATATTACTAATGCTATTTCTATATAAATAATTACATGTTCCCAAACTTGTGAAAATTTACCAGGTACATGTCCCATGGATATCTGAAAACATAGAGGTTCACAGTCAGTATACCCATGTATTTCCTCCCTAGCACATTGAACTAAAGGAGTGGTAACAATCATCGACTAGATGTAAAATTCTCCATCCCCATCCAAAATGAATATAAAAAATGAGGTCAAATACTCTTCTATCTCATTCTAGAACTACAAACATGATATCATTATGTGTTAATTTTCTACCACATTCTCATTCATAGAAGTATCAAAAATCATAAATACAAAATATCATAGGAACTCTATCTATCACCTCTTTCTAATGCAAATATACTTATGCGATATTATCTATATGATATTATCATAGTTCAAATATATGATAAACTGATCACCCATAAGTTAGTCTCACCAAGTCATATGTGCGAGCACTACATCGGCTAACATGGGATCACATATCATGTAGCTCTACTCATGTGGTTCTAAATGATGTGCACTATAAAAAATTAATGTCTACCTATACATTAAAACAATACCTTGGCCATTCCATGTTGAATGAAAGAACACTACATACAAAGCACAATCTTCTAGAAATTATCATGATGGGGTTCATCACCAAAATTTGCCTCAACACCAAGAAATTGAGTTGGCACATCTCTTCCCACAAGAAAGGATTCCCATTCAAGTCAAAGTTATCATGTGAGATAATATATTAGTTTACTCATCAATGAATCTCTAATAGTATCTTGCCAACCTAAGGATTCTCTACACCATAGTCACTCTCTTGTGTGGCTCCCAAGAAAATAGAACATCAACCTTCGCTACGTCTATTGTTAAACCATCTAATGAGATAACATGTAACACAATATAAAATTCTTAAATATAGAGCTAGAACATGGAGAGATTTTCATAATTCTGGTTCTCCCAGAGTATGTCTAGAACCAACCCCACATGTTATAAATTATCCTCTGTTTTCATCATGTTCACTAAAATATCCTAAACTATTACTATTGTGAATCGGTCTATGAAATGATTAATGGTTTGTATCTTGAGTTCCATTGAACACTAATTAGTAATTTCTCATTCATGAGGGATTAAAAAAGTACACATAGTGATCTTATAGACATAAGAATTCTACATTTTATATATCATTATCCCATAAATGCATCTATCAATAGAATGATCTGATGTAACTTTTTGAGAGCCATCGTGCCCCTAAAATTTTTTCATATAGTTTATCGATCTTGGATAGTGGGTAATTTTATTATGATCACCTTGATTATTTGATATTATCCCACACATAACCTCAAACTCCCATTCTCATTCTTGGAAAACAACACTTTGGTTACTGTGGGTTAAGAAAATTTTCTAATATAGACTTTTCTCTTCAATTCCTCATATTTCACCATCAACTCGCGAAGCTCTTTCGAATCCATCTGACATGACGGTGCATATATCTAGCTAATATTGGGTTACATACCAATTAAAAACTCTATCTCCTAGAATATATGTAATCCTGTAAAATCCTCAAGAAATATATATATTCATATTCCACCACCAATGTATGTTACTGAATACCCATAGCATCCACAACACCAAAGTAAATACTATCCAAATGATGAATTCTCAGCTACACCCTCCTAGGCATTAGTACATCATGCACTATCATGGTTTCCTTGACACCCATTTTTTAAAACCTAGTACATTTATTATACAATAATTTCATCCTACACCTAAAACATTATATATAAGAATGAACTATAAACAACCATTCAATACATAGTATTAAATTATAAGGCCTTAACCTTTTAAAAAGATACCATTAATGAATCTCCCGCATCATGAGTTTGGTCACACCATCATCATAAGTGTTTTATCTCAATGATATATCTATTAGTATCCTCTAACCACAAGCATTGAGAAAAAGCCGCAAAATGAATATCAAGGCCTCATACAAGATAAGTGGAAATAATAGAATGACTCAATCATATGTCTATCAATATTAAAAATATGGTATAAAAGACACAAATTCATATCACATATCATCTCTAGAGACTCTCAGTTATAATTTTCAACCTCTTAAAACATCCCTCTACATTATACCCCATCTCACTAAGCCAGTCATGAATCACATGGGGGTGTTGGTGGTAGAAAGTGAAAACATATACCACCTTAATCATCTATCCCATATCCCCTTCTAGATTCGATATCCTATAGACCTATATTCATCTTCCACTTCCTCTTCCTTGGTCAAAAATCGACTATTTCTCTTTCATTTTTATGGATGGGAAAGAATATATCATGAATTATTTCCATTAACATCAGAAGAGTAGTACATCTTCTCATTTGGATAAGTAGAACCACAATGTTATCCATAAAATATAGAACATCTATCCTTGGATTGGCACTTTAAATTCCTCTTACATCCACGTCCTTGAGTCTGAAGTAGTCTTTATACTACACAAGTAACTTTTCATATCTCCCTCAACCAATAAAAACATTCTGCCTATTTTCATTGAAGAAACTCCAAACCAAATATCACACTCTAGCTCCCCAACACAGGTAAGAATACATAGCTATATAACACCATATCATATTTATCTAAATAGTCCTTACTCAATGTTTTAAAATTGAATGACCTAATTGAGAACAATATCCATCATGTTAATATAAATGTTTATGGACCCAAATGAATACTAAAACATGAACATAACTCCCTTATAAAACATTATAAGATCATATATTAATACAAACCTCTACTTAGTTGGAGATAACTTCTCACAAAAATGGTGTTCTGACTCTGACCATGATTAATTCTCCCCATCAAATAACATGGTCTATAAACCTCACTATAATCCTGATGATCCAAGCCAAATTCACCCTTCCAAGACCACTATCTGATTAACTAGTGTCCCATAATAACTTAAAACTCATGTCACTAACTTCATATAGTCTCCAAATTCTAATGAGTTATGATTTCCCCAAAATCATAGGAGACGTTTTAATTGAAACCTATGAAGCACACTCATCTAATATACCCATATTATAGGTACTATGAGTATAATATTCTACAAGATAGGGAGTCGTAAAAAAATTCCACCACCTATCGGAATGACCACTAGAACTGGTCCATGTATTGATGCCTCTTAATTGAGTAGATCAAACTCATGATCCTGATGTGTAATCCTAGATGAAATACCTCATGGAGGCTTCCATATATATACATGATATAACAAAACCAATCAGTATATCTAGAGAGATAACTCAATAAAGAAATAATAATCACTACCCATTCTTATATGATATATATACGATTGTTTTACCTAAAACATTAGTCTATATGTACCCAGTATAAAGGAACATGATCATAGTCTAAGGGTATGGATATGTCAACTACTTCACCAACACCAGAGTCTCTGTCCTAATATCTATACTTGAAAAATACAACGTTTTTTCTCCAAAACAATCACATAGACTCTGATCCTATGGTAGAGTCAAACATTTCTTACTCAACCTTTTATTACCCCTTCCAAATGGGACCATGTTTTGACTACCCCATCTGATCCTAAAATATGATTAGGTAAGGTGACTAGCACTATGTATGCATATCACTCACATGGTAGGCCTCACCCTATGGTACACATAGACCCTTACACATAACTAAACCCATATAATGATGAAATGTAAAATAACTAATAAAAATGAATGCATACATACAAATCCCACTATTAGAGTACTACAACAAGTACTAGAGCTAAAAAAAATGTAAAGATACAATTCCACCATAATGAGACTGAAAACATTTCCAATGTGAAATTATAGAAGGGGGAGGCTATCATGGTAATTTCTGGAACACACCTCGGTCAGTACATATCACTAAGATGATTTCGGTCTTATTACCTCTAGGATTTATCAAAAGGTTGATAATATTCATAATACATGACTCATGTGGGAAAATTTCATGCATGGGTTTCTATAACAATACCTATTGGACACCCTAAATTCACAAATATTATATCATCAATAATAAAATTCAACTCCTCGTAGGTATATATAACTACAAATAAATTATAAATATCTTGGTGTACTCATAATTTACATAGAGTTGAAAGGTAAATTAACAACCATAAATAATGTATAAGAATCATTATTAATGGTGTCTGATAACAAGCTTCATGGAAAACACACTCTATGAGTAACAATGAACTGATGGGGTTCATCTGAGATGTATTTATCAATGGGTATGTCCATAACTAGTATATACTAGATGTAAGAATACAATGATAAATCATTGAGGATCACTCCTAAGGTGATGGGTTACACCAAAAACTCACCATGGAATAGATTGATTTGTAGAATATTTATTCCCACATAGTGTTGGTCCTGATGGTAACATGAACTCCTCCTAGGGAAATAGGATGTCAGAGGATATCACTCTAAGCCTCGCATATGGTTACCAAAAACACTATTCAGTCCCACTAACGAGATCACCATCATATGTGTATGATGAAACTCAATACTAACCCCTAAGGAATGGATCAAGGGAATGATCTCTAATGAAACATGTATATAGGGAAGATGAAAGGGGCACTAAACAATCATTTAAAGAGAATATAGCATGTGCTGGTATTACAAAGCATGTACTGGTAGTACTCAACACATTCTAGTAGTAAACAGTGTGTCACTTTAGCACCGAGTCTTTACTTTGTATCTCAAAACCTACCTGTTACCATGTCCATGACTTAGTACACAACATTTCCTTGCCGATGTAATCCTATAAGTGTATGTGTTAGGATGAAACTATCTATGAACGGCCAAATGTGCTCGTTCTTGTCTTTTGTAGCATGGGACGTACACAATGAGAAACAAGTTAAATTTCACAGAACATGTCATATTTATCTTTTTTGGGAAACCCTAGTTTCCCATCAAAGGACCTATAATCCATGAAATACTAGATTATACACCATATTCTTCAGTATTTAAAAGAACCCACTATTCTTTTAACTCCTTGAAAATATATAGTAATAACATTTTATTGGTTAGCATCGATGATATAAACACCAAGTGATTAAAAAAATATAATATATCAAGACATTAAAATATATAAATCATTTAAAATGAAATAAATCTATGATTTATAATTCATTTCATGTGACAGTATGCTAGGGTTCATCCCACACAATAATAAGTTTCTTGAATGGACTATGATATATGAAAAATCAATTTTTACTAAACAACAATATTATAAGATATAACCATTCCATTAAATTAATATTTATTAAAATTATAAACTAACTTATGTAAATATATTTCTTATCCAATATAAAATTATTTCATTGGTTAAAAAGTAATTAGAAATTAATATAAGGACTGATTGACTATAAAGGTGATGTTTTTATAAGAAATAATTTGTGTGTCCAAAAATATGTTTTATTATAATTAATATAATTAATTACATTTGAAGAGTGATATTAATGTAATATATGTGTATACATATTATTTTCAATAAAATATTTATTTAAATTCATCAAATATATTTTATAAGCATAAGTTAATAACAAACCCAATATTTACTATGAAAATCAATATATCTTCTATAGGAAATTTTACCACCTTTTAATAGAAAACCTAATTTAAAAAAATCTTTTGAATTTTATTGAATATTATATTTCAATATAAAATTCATTTATGAAATAAATAAATTATCTAAGGGATGTATTTTTTCTATGAATTTTCATTTTTCTATGAACAGTGAAAGATAATGAATTCTTATTGAAAATTTTATTCTTATCTAATTTATATATAGTATTAAATTATATTTAAAATTTATTTTCAAGTAAAATTAGATAAATAATAAATCAATTAATATAATATAGTTAATTTTAATAAATTTATCTTTTTAAATGAATATAAAAATATAGGAAAATTTAGTACATATTACTTTAAAAATATGCTTCATCGTCCCCATCTACAGGATTAAATTTTAAATAATTTCTGCCATTTATGTGATTGGAATTTGAAAAATGGATTCCATATTTGGAATAATAATAATATATAATTTTTAATATGGTTAACTTAGTTTATGACCTCAAATATTAGTTAATGAAATTAATGTTAATTACAGTGAATAAAAAAAATATGTTAACAATGGTCAAGTCCTTAAACATAAGGGCTAAAATTACCAAAAAACATCTCAAAAGATTTATTTTGTAAATATTTATTCTCTATAATCTATTTTCAATAATTTTCATAATTACATAATCCAAAATACATGTGAATACGTAGGTGGAATTCATTTTTCGAAAATATATATTAATTTCACTCGTCCTCCACAATAAAAATAAGTCACCCCTCCAATATCATCAAACCTCCCATGCCATTTTGAATCATCAAAAAAGATCCCAAATATATTTGAAACATAGCACCCCTCATCCTAGATTCCTCCAATTTGGCATAAATAAAACCAAAGAACACTATTTATGAAACCCAAAAAGAGTTACCTAAAAAGAGGTAAACATCTTCAATAAACACTTTAGTATTATTTCATTATTCACTTATTCAATTATAAAAATTACATTATTATATAATTACACCATTATTATAAATTTCAATATACTCTCTTCATTAATGTTTCTACCTACACATACACACACGTCCATTTAATGGGTAAAAAACATACCATTTATGTGTATGGTGAACAACTTCCTCGCAGAACAATGTGGCTTTGTTTTCCTTTACTACCATTCATGGTTTGGATTATGATGGAAAATTTCTTTATATATGAATATATATGGAATACTTATTTAATATCTATCATTCTCTAATTTTTATATTATACATACCTCTATGTTTTAAATTTTTTAGGAATTCGATAATATCATTTCTCGATGTCTTGACTACCCCCTCTTCAATGTGATGTGATTCATTCAAACAATAAGTGAATGGTATAGATGATTTTTTTATAAAACCATTGTGAAATGGATGAAATATATATTATAATATAGTTATAATATTAATATACATATATATCATTTAAATTTCATTCTTTTAAATATGACAAAGAAATGAAAGCATCGTTCATGCGTACGTAGGACCTACTGTCTCCATGAACGATTCATTTCATTTCCCATATAAATATTTTATGATTTATTATAAATAAATATTTATTATATAAAAATCATGTATTAAATTCTATATATGATTAAAATGTGGTTGGAACAACATGTATGATGTAAAAAATAGTCGAACAAATAAACAATTAACACATAGAATAGTGAAAATAAAAAAAAAGGTTGTTAACAGATGAGTAATAAAATATTGTAAGAACACAACATATGATATAATGAATATATATATATATTTATGGTATATGTTATTAACATTATTTAAAACATTATAATATTTTATAATAGACTATCACAAAAATGTATCAAAATGTACTAGATTTTCATCTAACGTTTTAAATTTGTGGGATAAATCTCATATTCACCACCTAATTATTTTGTTTTGTGAATCTGATGCCCATTTTGATATATTATGTAATGATTTTTTTCCTTTATATTAAATTTAGTAACATTTTTAATTTTCTATTCTATGGGGATTTGAGTTAAAATTTACCAAGTGGTAAAGAATTTCACAACAGATTCCTTTTCATTTTGTTATATTATTTTTTCATTGTCATTAATATTATATAATTATTTGCATAATAAATTTTTAATATATATTCCTATATTACTATATGTTTTTATTGTATTTACATTTTACTCCCATAATCAATTCATTTATTGATTCTCACCAAAATTTTCTGGTATTTTCAAGGGTTTACTACACAATCTCATTTTCTTTGGGATTGGTTACACTTCAATTTTATCAAGAGATTATAATAGAATAATTGTTTGAACAAACCTTTAATCTTCATCTAATCTAGTTATTGATCACTATTTTCCTATAATATAACCATTTTTTACTCTTTCGTACTCAAAATGATAAACAAATTTTTTTTTTAGAAAACATTACTTCATTTCTCTTATTAGCCGGAGAACCTATTTTTTTCTAAAAATCCCTCTTTTCATAAAAAATTAAAACATCTTTATAATTTAAAAAATGATTTATTATATACATTTTATGATTTATTTATTTTATATGTTTATTGAAATGAATATTCTTATCACTTTCCAAATAGTTCACTTCTTTACACTTTTAGCTTGCAAAATGAATGTTTTTTACAACATACATCATGTGTGGAATTACTCACAGTCACTTCATTGAAGATTCATTTTTATGTTAAAAAGATCTTTTTTTCTCAAAATGAAATTTTTAATGAAAATTCTGTTCACTATGTTTCTCATAATAAAAAATATATTTTCCTAAATATTTTTTAAAAATATCATTTTATATTATTTTCAATCATCAATGATAAAAACGAATAATTTTTAAACCACTTTGGAAATGTTGTGTTTATAACACCATTATTCATCTTTTGAATGGTTTTTGATTAATTTGATCATGAATATTATTTACATTCACTAAATTGGTTCCTCTTAGTCCCCTCGTAATATTCAATTTCACATGACCATTAAAAATTGATATCCCTGATTTTTTTCATATCATTTATTAAGGATATATTTATTTTCGAGACAATATATCATTTTTACATTTGGTATTTACATTAAATGTTGTTTTATTTTAAATGGAAATATTGAAAAATCTATATCCATTATTAAATACATATATATAATATGTATCAATGTTCGTTAATTAAATTAATTATTTCAATATAATAGTAATGTGTATGTCCTGAATTATATGGGTTTGGGACTGTGAAATGTAAGAACTATGGGTTGGGTACTAGTTAATGCATATCCTATGGGATGGGAACTATTTAATGAAATACCCTTAATGCATTGGTAGTATCATGAGAAGAAATCAGTTGGAGATAATAACTTTGAGGTTATTTCTAAGATGAATAGATGGGATTCTACCAACAGATTTGAGTTGTATTATTAATGGTATTGAAGGTATATGTTTTAATGATCCTTATACATGACATCCAATAATTAATAACTTCCTTCATTTTGATTTAGATATTTATTATCCATGTGATTTAGACTATAACATTATCTATATATGAATTTGCATCTAATTTCATTGACTAAATGGAATATGTTTTCAGTTATTTACCCTTATATATTTTTTAGACAATTTATTTTTAGTATATTGATTATATAGTGTCTGTTTTCTATAATTAAAATTTCATACCGACTATGATCATTGATTCGTCATTAATTATGTTGTAATTTTACTTTATCGAGCATTTTAGATCACCCTTAATATGTATCTTATCCCCAAGAATACAGTAAATGTACTAAGAAAGATATGTAATGATACATTAGATTGAACAAAGTATAATCCATAAAATTAAATATAATTACATTGTAATTAGTGTATTCATTTATAAAATAAGAATAATGTATCTATCAAGTTTAAAAAGACTACTAAAATGTTAGATCCTTTGGGAGATGATTTAATTTTATATTATTCCAATGTAATGGTATCACAACACTTGATCTTGACATCTATGGTTTGGGTGATACATTTGGTATTAGAGCAAGATTACATGAATTCTGGGAAACAAGATTTTTGGAATCATCAATTATAAAACATAACCTGAATGATGAATTTGAGGATAAATATATACAAAGATACAAGAATTTTAAAAAATTATAGATTATGTTTGTATTCCTATAAATACCTCTATATATGGAAACTAAAAGTGGTTGTGGGTCCAGTTTATACACAACAAGGGGTAACAACTCTACCAAGGTACATCATTCTTGACTCAAGGGTAACCTAGAACACAGAAATGAACCTTATTGTGCATCTGGTTTGATATTCCCTAGGGATTAACTTAGGATAATCCACATTTTCTTTACAAATAATTATAAGGGATTTGAATTGATAATTACAATTAATGACCTATGTTAAACCTAAGGTGTCATAACAAATAATGACAACATAAAATAATTTCATGGGTTTTTAAATATCTTAATTAATTCTCATAGTAGGGGTTTTTTGGTTTAGTAAAACCACACATTTAAAAGATAAACCCATGACCATGAAAGAACTATGCATATATAAATTGATTTTGAATTTAAGTATTGGGGTTGTATTTAAAAACATAATGATTAATTTTTAACGATGTTCATTGTAATTTTTGGAATCATTATAGAAATTATATTAATATTGTTATATAAAAGTACAACCTATGTATTCTGTGACAACCAATCATGCCTGAAAATGCTACGGGACTTGAACCCATGTCCAAAGTATGATAAGGGTTTCAAAACGACCAATAGTATACCAAATTCCCTCGTTAATGTGTAGTTTTTTTTGTTAAAATATATTCCTAATAAAATTTAATTATGAACTAGTAGTGTAAGTTTTTGTGGTTTAGAAATTAATTAAATAACTATGTCAGCTTTAGAGAAAAATTAGAGGAATGTGTAAGGGCTTATCACTCATTTATAGTATTTATGATCCATTAAATATGTACTTTAGTTCTTCCTTCATCAATGAAAATATGATTATATCCCTTTCGAATGTAATTGATAAATTACAAATATATAAAAGCACAAAAATAATATGAAAACTGTGTTTATAATAATATATAACAATGTAAATTTCAATATATTATTAGGTAGTAAAATAATTTCTCATCATTTTAAAAATGACTAAGTTTCTTTTCCCAATACCTTAATTATTTTTGAACTGATAGTCTTGTAAATAATAATAGATTTATGGATTTTAGGCCCCTAACAATCCATTTATCATTATCATAATTTTTGTTTATTACCTATATCACTACCCATAAATATTTACACACTACCTTGAAGTACAGTTTTCCACATTCCACTTATGTTCTCCTACTTAGAGAACTAAACACATATTAGTCTATGTGACCAATTTTGTTCCCATTCTATCATTTCTAGAGGATGTTTTATGACCACTTCTCAAGATTTTGGATTCAATATAAGAAATACCCAAAAAAGATTACAATGATAGGGATTAAATTGAGCGTATGTAATTTATTTATGGTGGGGACAATGTAAGTCCCCAAAAATATGAAGTTAGAACATTGTATTTGATAGCATGTATGATATGCAACACCAAGCGCACAAGAAAATATAATTTCCAATGAAATTATAAATTATTTTATATTTTAAATAAAAAAATATTTGATATATCTTGAAATAAACACAATATTGAGTTAGATTTTTTTTCACAATAATCTGTTTCTTAAAGTGCATGCATTACATGTAAGAACAATTTTTATTGAATAAAATTATCTTATGAAAATATTTGTATTCTCTATAATGAGATATAACCTTGCTGTTGAATGATCTAATATGAATATTAGTAAATAAAATATGAAAATATATGTTTGAAAAATTTATAAAATGAATTTATTGGTTAAAAATTTCAAAATAATATAAGAACCAATTTAATATAAAAGGGACTTTTTGTGGAAAATAAATTTTATACCCACAATGCAATTTTATTCTAATAAACTAAAATAATTATAGTTAGTGTGAGATATTAATGTAATATATATAGATATATATTATATATAATAAAATAATTTCTATATTCATCCATTATATTCTTTAATAATAAGATAATATAAAACTCAATATTTCACATAACAATCAATATTTTTTCAAATGGAAAATTTAATGAATATTATTGTAGAACATACATAAAATCAAATTTTTGAAACTTCTATAAACATACTATATAGAAATTACATATATTTTTTAAATTGAAACAATAAAATTATATCAGGGTGATTTTTTTATTTTTCAGCGATGTTTCCTTTTTTGATGAATTGTGAGAAATAAAATATTTAATTTAAAACTACTATCTCACATAGTTTATATATTGAGTTAAATGATATTTTTAAATATTTTTAAGGAAACATTAGTTCAATGAAATATTTTGTAACCCATCTTAGTTCATTTTAATTAACTTCACATGAAAAAATGAATAATAAAAAATATCAAACTTTTTAAAATTTTACTTTAAACATATCTTTACCATCTTATATGTGGAGTTTAATTTAAATTAATTTTATTCATATATGTGATTTTAATTTTGAAAAAATTAATTACATCATTTTAATATCAACAATTTATATTTTATAATAATTTTAAATCAATTTTTCTACAAAAATATAAGTGAAATTAAATAATATTAATTTATGTGATTCAGATAAAATTATCATAATAATGCACTAAACCATATTCTTAAAGGAAAATATGACCTAGAAATTTGTATAAATTCAATTTTATATTAATATTTAGACCCTATAATAAATCTAACAACTTCCTGACTCCTATCAGAACACTTTAGATATAAAAAAATCACCCCAAATAGATCCTAAAGAAACCTAACCAATTCCTATAATCATCACCTTCAGAATAAATAAATACAAAGAATAGGTATGGTGAAAGACAAAAATGTTACTTGAAAATACGTATCCTTATTTAATTATCAGATTAGTTCTATTTATATATCCACAAATTAAAAAATATTTATTACATGATTATATAAAAATGTATCACAAATGTACTAAGATGTTTTAATACAATGGTTTATACCAACACTTAGACAAATTCCCATCAAATGGGAAAAAACTTATTTTTTACATGTACGGAGAACTACCACCCCGCAAAACATTGTAATTTATTTTTCCTTTACCACCTATAAATTTGGAGAATTATGAGTTAAACTATATTTATATATATGTATATATGATATTTATTACATATTTCTTCTACTTTATATTTATATAATAGATACCTATATGATTTCAATTATTTTGGTAATTGGATTACAGAGTTTTTGAATGTGTGGACTATTACCTCTTCAAAGTGATGTGACTCTTGTACATTATACATGGAACACAAAAATGATGGATTTATTAACCCTATATGTAAAATATTACATAAATATTAATATTTTATTATTACCATCACATACATATATATCATATATTTTTCATTATTTTAATTATGGAAAAAACGAATGTTGCTTTCATGTGTACATATGACATGTTCTCTCCCTGAATGGTGCATTTAAATTTATATCTCCATATTTTTTAATTTTTTATAAATAAATACTTTATGATTGTATATTATATTTAAAACATGGTTAAAATTCCAGATTTTATAAATCAATTATAGGAACAAAATTTAAAGAGTCAAAACATACCCGAAAATATATCTACTTAAAACCTGAAATATTGAAAATATTGAATGATTTTCAATAAATGGGTAATAAGATATTGTATGAAGATAATATATAAAATTATGAAAAAAATTATTGTTATTTTATAAATTAATAGTATTACTTAATGTAATATATATTAGGATAAAGGACGTTCACTTAAAAAATAAAACACAAGGTAAAGGATTTTTATCTCACTTTTATCAACTGTGAGATAAATTTCTTATTCACCACTTAAATATTTTATACTGTGTATCTCCTACCCAATTTTATATGTTATATAATTAATTGTTTTATCTTAGTGTAATTTTTTTCAATCTTAATTATCTCTTATATGGGGATTTTATTTAAATGTTACCAAGTAATAAAAAATTTCATAACAATATTCCATTTCATTGGGTTATATTACTTCTAAATTGTTTTTAATATTATAATATTATATGTGTAATAAATTTTCATTATATATTTTTTTATTTCGACATTTTTTATGTAGATTAAAATTTTACAAAAATTATATATTTAATGATTAATTCTCACTTCATTTTTATGGTATTTTCATTGTTCTTCCTCACAATCTCATTTTGTTCGAGACACATTAAAATTGAATTTAGATCATAATAAAATAATGAATAATTTTTTATAGAGCCTTTTAACTTTATTTTACTTTAATTATTCATGTCCTTTTTATGTAATATTACCATTTTAACTATTTTTTATTATAAATTCATTACTATTTTTTTATTAAAACCTATATTTTTTTTTCTCTATTCAGAGAATAGTTTTTCCTCAAAAAACCCCTCTCTTTCAATAAGGTTTTATTCATTTCAAAATAATAAAAAATTATTTATTAAAGACATTTTATCCAAGTTATATTAATTTTTTTAAATATTCTTGTATATTTCTGAACAAGGAACTACACTAACCTATTACTTTAAAAAAGTAATTTCCTTTTTACCTTGTATGTAATCTATAGAAATACCTGTCATCATTTAATTGAATCATACGTTTTATCATTAAAATGATAATTTATAAATAAAATTATTTCAAAATTTTATTTTCAATGAAATGTATTTTAAAAATAATCATCATAATAAAAAGTATATTTTTATTAATAATTTTTTAATGAGATATTTTTATTACATTTTCATTAATAAATTATAAAAACTCTTTTTTATTCCACATGGGATATGTTTTATTGATACCATACATATTATTCAATTGGATGGTTTCTGATTTATTTGAACTAGGATTTTATTTACATTCACTACCTTGATTTCTTTTATTCCCCTTGAAATATTCAATTTCTTATGATCATTTAACATTTAATTTCCCCCAATTTTCTAAATAATTTACAATAGATCTCTTCATTTCCTAAACCTTATAACATTCTTACATATGGGGATTACATTGAATGTTATTTCATTATCTTGGGAAACATTGGTAAATCCATATCTATTAGTCATTTAGGATATTTGATAATACTTATTTTTTATTAATTAAATTTATTACTTCACTACACGGGTAATTCTTTGGACATGCACCATAAGACATTGGTACCATTTAGTGAGAGACATACAGGTTTAGGACCGGTTAATGTAATCTATAAAGGTTGGATACCATTTAATGCAAGCCCCTTGATGCACTAATAGTATCATGAGATGAAATTAGTTGATGGTAAACCCTTTGATTATTTTCCATGCACAATATGTGGGTTTCTACCCACATATTTTAATCACCTTATGAATGGTATTGCCAGTATAGGTTTTCGTTTGCCTCAGAAATAATTTCATATAATTAACTAGTTTCTCAATTTAATTTTATTAATTTCTTATCCATGATAATTTCACTATTAAATTATATATAGACTCATTTCATTCTCATTTTATTCATTTAATGCACTATTATTTTAGTTACTTTTAATTACATATTTTATGAACTTATTTCATAGTTTATTGATTATTTTTCATGTTGTTCATTTTTTAACATTCTATATTTACTATAATAATTTATTAATTATTGAATCTACTCTAATTTACCCATAATGATCATTTGATGTCTCCCAATTTTTTTATCTGATTCATGGTTCCCTAAAGTGTACTTAGAATGATTTGAAATGATACATTAGATATAATAATGTTATTATCCTTAAAAAGAAAAAAAATATGTTTTAATTAGTGTAATCAACTATAAAATAAGGATCATGTGTGTATCTAGAATAAAAATATGAATAAACTGTTCAATCCTTTGGGATGTTATTTACATGTATATTATGCCAATGTAATTTTAGGAAGAAATAAGATCCGGACTTCTAGGGTCGTGGCACTATAGTTCATCCTCCCACATCATGTTTCAATCCACCAGTATTAAAGAGGGACATGAATTAGGTTGATATGCGTTTATATCTATGAGTTAACATACTCATTTCCTCTCGCTTCAATACATCCACCAAATCATATGGGATATCCATTCATCGTATCTCTTGATAACCATATTTCATCATCACATGAAGAAAATTCAATTAATCCTCTATCATTATTCATAAATAGATCTCATCATCGATAGAATATTAGATATGTGAAGTCAATATATTTCACCATGAAAACGTTGGGTAATAATTGATTTACCAATATTTGGTGATCTACCAATCAAAATCAATACAGGTGATGAATTGTCAAGAGATTTGTGTTAAATGAAATGGGAAACATCCAGGTTTGGTAAGACTCGATCTATTTCCATTATAATAATGAATGATGATAGATTAAAAATCAATAAAATATCCAAAAAATACCCATAGTTAAAACTAATACCTATAATTCCATCGATCCCCAATATATTCTGCTTGTCAATTTATTAGTATCCATTGTAGAAATAATAAATACGGATAAATCCATGATTCAAAAATATTCTACCTCTATTTTGATCAATTGATCAGGATGAATGATTCTTTCTCTTCATCATTATAAATATCCTTGAGACAAGGCCCACTGATCGATGGTATAAGATCCTTTCATCTCTCACCAATGGATACTTCTCAAATTATCTCTAATCGTTCTTCAAAATTTATAGGGATATATTTATAACCTCAAAGCTTCACCATAATTGGCATATATTAAGAATTTAATAGGTTGGGTAATTAATTAATAAAAAAATTATTCAATTAAAATTTATTTAAAACCATACACAATGGCACTAAACTAGCACATCTTAAGTGCTCTATGTTTATATCAATCAGAGGGTAAAACCGGTTCCCTAACCTCAGAAAAAAAGACATCGTATTTTTTATACGAATCTTCATTAAAATGTTATTCCACATTTTGAGAAAAACTACACATGGGTAAATTTATTATATTTATGAAATTAATTTTTGGAACACCGGGCCTTGTAATCTCAAACTTTCTCCACACCAGATCCTTAAATAATCTATACAAAATTAAAAAAATTATATATAGGTAAATTTGTGTCCTTACATATGTACACATGAGGGATGATATCATATCCCATTTGATAGAAGAGGATAATTATTTAGGTTTTAAATTTTACATAATCAAATATCATTAAATGTAAATAATTGTATTATTCTATCAAAATGGTTTTTTAATAATTGAAAGATGTATATGAATAAATAAAATAAAATTCTCAGTTAGGGATATTAACTCTTTTATAGAGAAATTTATTTTATTTTCAAAAAAATCCTCATAAGTCCTATTTTTGATCTAAATATGACTACTAGAATGAGAGTAATACAGTTTGAAATTTATTTATAATGGGATTGTATTAATAAATATGTTTTAAAAGTATGAAAGGGAGAGGATAGGGGATTCCTTCTATAACTGAAGTGAGTAGTACACATGTAATATTTTAAAAGGAAAAGGAATCCCATTGTTTTTCACGTTGAATGTGGCTAAAAATTAGTAAACTATCAGTAATTTATGTGATATGTTCAATTTATTTCTATAAAATGCATCTTGGAAATATTTTCAGAAATATAAAAACCCTATATTTTCTGTTTAATGCCTTGGTAGACCAATTTTTACAATAATTCTGACATATAATTTTTAATGTTGTTACACTTTATTATAGTAAAAAATAAATTTAATATTATTTAATAAAATATTTTATTATTATTATTATTATTCAATAAATTATTTCATATTCCTGTCAAATAATTGAACAAAATATAATTTAAAATAAACACCGCAGATGTGGTGAAAAAGTAGCTCTCAAAAGTGAAACATTTCAAATGAGTAAAATGTTTTTATAGGAAAATTAATTATTAAATTGATTTTAATGAAATAATTTGGAATAATAAATATATAATTAAAATATTTTTCATTTAAATCTATATTAGAATAAAATTTATCAAGTAAATTCATAATAGGAAAATGAAATTTTTTTATAAACATTAGTATTTCTAATAATTAACTAAAAAATTAAACTTTTCATAAATTTATACAGAAATTAATTATAGATAATTTTTACATGATGAAACGAAATATGAAGTTAATTTTTTCAAATGAATTTTCAAAAAAGTTTAAATAAATAATTTTAATATAATTTCTAAAAATGAATTTTTTTTCGAAAAATAATGTTTCTTAAATTAAAATTGGAAATATTGGTGTTTTTTTTCTCCAAAAACATATTATGAATATTAAAATATTTATGGAATATAATATATATATATATTAAAATAATTAAGTACATTTTAATTGTATAATTTATTAAAGTATTATTATTTTGGAACAAAAAAACTGTTTTTCACAAAAACAATTTCTTTTTTTATCAAAAATATTTTTTCAATAATTAATCAGACACAAAATATATAGTTATATATACATTTTTAAACATTATATTTTTATTATGTAGTAAATCATATTATTAACCACAATTCCAGTGTCTAGGTAATGACCATCGTATTAAAAAATATTATTTTAATAGTATGTCATGATTCGTTTAAAGACTATGACGCATGTAATTTAAGAAAAACTCAGTTATTCATGTTTCAAAATGTAAACTTAGTGTTTCATGTAACAAAGTATGAAATTAGTTTTGAATATATCACAAAATATCAAAATGATTGATTGTATTAAGAAATTTTTTACAAAATCTATGGTGATAAGGTTTTTGAAAAGAAAAATATTAAGGCCTCATAAAATAATTAAATATTTTTTACTTATAATCAATGTTTATAGTTTTATAATAATTTTAAAGACCTGTAATATGTTATAATATTATTATGAATCTTTTTAATGGTCTATATTAAGTATATTAAAATTAATCGGTACAATCAATATCTTTTTTATATTGTTACTAAATCACATTCTATGAAATTTTTTGGTGGAACAAATTTTTTTGAAAATAACTAAATGTGATAATAATCATACCACCATGATAAGGGTTCAATGTAAAATGATTTCTAATCTTGTTCCCCACAAAGATTCAAACAAGCTATAAATTGGACCTAAAAATTTCAACATAATTTAAATAATGCCCTGATTTTTTGTTCAATGTTGGTGATGAAAAATATTTCAGAATTGTGAGTTGGATTATTGGTATAATAATCTAAATTCAATAATCATAATTTACAATAATATAAATTGTATAATAATCATAGAATGATTAGGATACATTCATAGATAATGAAAATTTGTAAAACCTTTATTTTTATTGGAATTTCTGAGAATACCTATCATTCTCGAAAGAGTTATGGTTCTATAATTACTACATTATCCACTCACATGGTATCAAAATTAGATCAGAATAGTAGGTAAGAGAAGTTAGTGTAAAAATAATAGGAAACTATAGGATGTTACCATAAGAATATTTTTAACAATAATTATCCCAAAAAAACATCAAGAATAAAAGATGATAAGAACGTTGATTAAAAATCCATTAAAATAATTAAAATTTATCCAACAAAAAATACAATGATGAATGAAATAAATCAAAAAATCCATTTGGAAACAATAATAATTATTCCAAATTTAATAAAAATATGTTACATATATGGTCTAAATATTTTGAGAGAATATTGAGTATAGTAGAATTAAAAATAAATACCATTAGAAATGAGAATTCCAATATTCATGATGATGTTTCAGGAGATAATTGTAGTAGATATATGGGAGACTGTCATATTAAAAAATTATATTTAACCATTCTACCTTAATAAAAACTAAATCTAAAGAAATTTAATAATCCATCAACCTTGAAATATGTTATAGAGTAATACCCTCCACACAAAAATGAAGATAATTTTAAGACATCATGTTCCACTGACATATATCCGAAAAACGAATCATCTATTCTAGGATGATGACAATAGGATATGGAAAAATTTTGTTATGGAAAGTTTCTCATCCTTAATCATCAAATTAAGAACCACAAATAATTATATTATTTAATAAATATTTTTGTTTTGAATTATGACTATCAAAATAGATAATTTATAGATTGGGGTAAATATTTTAGGTGATCCTGAAAAAAATGAAAATTACAATCCACCATAGAAAAAATTTAATAAATTTGGAAATTTTCAATAGTCTGGACATTCAAAAATAAAGATCCATGTTTATGATTTCTGAACATGATGTTTCTAAATCATATGTTTCTATTTCATTCATCAGTTTGAATATCATAAGTAATGTCTTATTTATTACGATACATTTAGATAATTATTCATAATCTAAAAGATTAAACATGTCATGAAAATATGGTGATTATTGAAATTGATTGAGAATCATGTCATTCAGAAAAGAACAAGTTTTTAAAATATCCCATCCCCAAAAACTCAAAATAATAATTCTAACAAAAAAATATTAAATTTATTTATGAAATGGGTTATGAAAAGATACTTTCTTAAAATTTAATGAGGCCACATAACCTTCCTATTTCAAGTGTATTTTTTTAATTTCACTTTTGTAGTGGTGGAAAAAGTTTTGGGTTGAAATTTCTTACAAATGATTTATATCTCATTTCATACCATTAAAATAAAATAAAATTGCAAAAAAATACCACATTAAGAATTATCATTATATGAGGCTTCATGATCTGTTATTCATTGTTATAATTTTTGTGTTTAAAAATTATTCTTGTTTTATACACTATGAATGAAACACATTTTCTTTAAGTGAAATGATTTTTGATACATTTTTTTAGAATTATTGGATACAATCTTCTAATGGAGTTTTATTTCTCATCAATAATGGTGAGATAATTTTAAATGATTATTTGAGGAAAAAATAGGGTTTGAGTTTGGAATAGTAATTTTCAAATAAAGAACCACATATTGAAATATTAAGTTGGTATGAAATTCGATGATTTTGAAAATTAATTAAAAGGGAGACATAGGTGAGACTACTCCATGTCATAATTTTATTTTTGGTCAGTATATAATTATATTAAATTATTATGAATAAAAAATAAATAATCGATTTATTTAAATATGTTAAATAGTTTATAAATAAGAATATGGGGATATTTGGTTGAAGTTATAAATCTTGATAACAATGTTGATATATAATAGATGTTTAATCTTTGTGGTAACACAAGTATTTAGATGTTATGAAATTTATTTTGAATTGTTTTTGTTGTTTAACTGTCATAATTTTTGATAAGTTCATCATGTATCAAACACAAGATTATTACAACAATAACTTTTTCATTCAATAGAAAAAAGTTAGATCAAATTATCTATCAGTATGATTTTTTTAATTTATGTTAAGATTGATCAAATGAATTTCTATTTTTTTTTTCCAAATATGATTCCATGAAGTTGGATTTTGGATATATATTGTGGTAAAAAATTGATAATGAAGAGGGATCAATTATATATCATATAGAGTTTCCATTTGACCATATTTTTAAAATTTTATGAGATAAAATGTTTGAATAAATACATTTACATATTCATTATAGACAAAATCATTAGAAAATAAAATCAGTTGGTTATATATGATTATTTCATCATATAGAAGACATCACAATATTTTATGAATTTCATTCAATAGATTTTTTTTAAATTAATCTAAACATATCTATGTTAAAAATCAATAAAGATAAATATAATTGAATATGGTAGATCTATTTTAAATAATATTCATGTCAAGATAATTATTTTCTCTATAAATACCTAATATAACTATTCGTCGAAAATGTTGAGATATAATGATTGATTTTTTATAAAGATATTTAAAAATTACCTCAATAAAACATATATAAATGATATATATTTAATTAAAAAATATCCCAAGATATTTTAATTGAAAAATTAATTATTATATGATATATTAATTAGAAGATAAAATATTTTAATTGAAAACTAGGAACATGGGAAAAAAATTTGTAATCATATTTCATGATATAAATATTTTAAAAAAATATCACATTATCTTATCTATAAATTATGATGTAAAATATAGTGGTGTGGTGTTAATGAATCAATAAGTTTCCATCATTTTCCATGTATGTCTCTCTTGGTGTTTTTGGTTTTTGCCTCAGAGGGTGGACCTTTTTTAGAGATATAGAGTATTTTATTGGAGAAAATGGTAGAATGTTGTGGAATGTATGCTTATTTGAAAAAATTTATTCCATATATAAATTGGACTAAGTTTTTATATGGGTCATTTGTAATATGAGATGCTTTAAAGGTAGTTTGGTTTGTAAGAAAAAAATGGGATGTAAAAATAAACTTTAGAACATTTACACATCATGTAAGTTTATTACATATCGTGTAATTGTTCATGGGATCCAAAAAATAATTATGAGGTGACATTTTTTTCAAATAATTCCCTTAAACACATTTAAATAAAATGTAACCACATTACATTCCATTTAAATTCACGACCCATTGTTTTAAACATTATATATAGATGAAATTTATTCTATTTCACTTCATCTTATCTACACTCAACCCTACAGAATTATCCAAGAGATTCTGGAGTTCCAAAATCCATTTTAAAAGTTTTTATTTCATCTTTGTTCCCTAATAAGATTCTTTTGATACGTTTATTCATTATTCTCTTTGGTTCTCCAACTGTTGTGGTGAAATCCTTGGGCTCATTATGTTGTTGGTTTTTATATTGATCAGTTTTGATATCGGATCCTCTTTAATATCATATATGATTTATTCCTTATTCTAGTTGGTTTTTGGGAGAATTATTCGATCATCTGTTAAAGGTACGGCTCCAAATATTAACCCTATGGTTTGATAATTTCCATGTCTATGCAACATTATGATTGCACCAACCAAATGTGCACCCAAATTTTATAACCAATAAATTGGACTACTACTTGAATTACATTTCTTTCAAATGGATTATAACCTTTCATATAAATACCCATTGGTTGAGAAAACTATTAATATATTTTTATAGGCTAATGACTAATTTATTTTTATAATGAATTGTAACTTAGGGTGGTTTGTGGTTATAGAATCCAAAAATTTCCACATATTTATTAGGAATATCATTGTTAATAAATTTAAAATTTTATTTCATGTTGAATATGAAAAAACATTGTAATTATAATAATTAACCATTGATAAATATGATTTGATATTTTAATATCCATGATGTATGACATTGGTTATGTTAAATGGTATAATTCATATATATTGGTCTCATAGCTGACACATTCACACTTATATGATGTATTATTGATATTGGGAGGTCTTAGACCAATCTTGTTCCGTAATGTTTATAGAGATATTATTATTCCCATTTTCATGACATAATTTATATAGGTATTTGAGCAAGAAATGATATAATTCTCATAGGTATTTGACCCTGATTGTAGTGAATATGTTGTGTCTATATGGTGGTGGTTGGAATGTTCGTCTGATATTCATAGTTATAATCTGGCATGATTCTAAATTAGCCTATTATACATTTTATATGTGGCTTTGGTAATAATTTCAGTAATACATGCTCATAGATATTACCTCGTGTCATCAAAGAAGGATATTGTGGCATGGTTATATGGTTGTGGTTGGCATGGTCGTAACACATGCTCAGAGATATTCAATAATGAATCCAAAGATAGTTTTTGTTGTATTTTATTAATTTTTGAATTAATTATTATTCATATTTATCTCTTTATTATATAAAGATCTTATCATACTGATTTTTTTAATACATTGTGGTTTTGGCATAATGTGTTATACCGAAACCCTATTTGGGATTCTATTTGTTACATGAGAAAATTATGTGTATATAGGTTTGGATAAGAGAAAAATTATCCTACAGTTGAAATATTGTTTAAATATAAGTATAGAATTGGATATGGGTTTGATTTGGTGTTCTAGACCCTAAAATTTGAGTCTTTTATTTAGTTCGTATAATCGTTGTTATTTTTTTGATCTATCATTACATATAGTTACATTCCAGCACATCATTACTCAGTTCAACTAATATTTATTTTATTATTATGTTATCTTTTATTGTTCTCTTCACCTATGTTTATACATTGAGTATTTTTTCACTATTATTTTTTTTACATCTATTATACTTCATTCCATGGGGTATAATCTCTCCATTATATAGTTTACCCATTGTTGATGCTAGTCGGTAACCTCCAGAATATAGGGAGGCATGCTTGGGTTCTTGTAACCAATCGTTTCTGGATTTGTTAGAGTGTTCCAGATTGGGGGATGATACAATGTGGTATCATATTCATAGAGTTTTCTTTTTGTATTTCGTACTAATTAGAGAAGGGGAGATATGAGTCTAGGTTGTGACAGGACTTCGTTATGAGTTTTTTAATGGGAGTAGATAACCCCGGGATGGGTCATAATCTGAGTAAACTAGAATGAGATTATTATTTTTGTTGTGTTATTTTTCTAGTTTTTGTTATTTCACATTGGTTGATTCACATATTGTGTGGGTTATTATTTTATCATCATAATATTTCCTGAAATTTATACTCAAAGCCCGGTATGGCGTGAGATAGGAATACACTAATCATAATAGGATTTTAGGGATATATTTACATCAATTTTTCATGATTGGGACATATCTATTATTTCATGTGATATATACTTTCTTATTGAACTGTAATATGATATATCCATTTCACTAGATAAATGAAATGACTTTTCATGTAATGCCAAAATAAATATAATTAATGTCAAGAGAGACCAAGAGTTTCTAGTTCCCTGTTGGAAACACGTGTTGGGGTGTCCCTTCCTGTTATCCAATTAATTAGGGGGGTTCATTTTTCTTGTAGAGAAAATGAATCTTCATCATATTCAACATATGAATAATAAAAGTGGAAATCAGTAATCCCCCAATGTATTCTAACTAGATCTTTTAATTTTTCATGAAGAGAATGTGGATGTTCAGCTTCGCTAGAGATTCCTATGTCCTTATAATATCCAAGGAAAGGGAGACTTTTCATACCATATTTATGATTCCTTATATGAAAATAATGTTTTATATTTATCATCTGCATATGTTTACTATGGAAGGGGGTTTCTAGGCATTTTATTTCTTCATTGATTCATCATAGATAATCTTTAATAATCTTGATACACCCACTAATCAGAGGGTGAATTATGGTGTATATATTTTTTGTGGGCGTGCAAATCATTTGTGGTATATTTTGGTGGATGCTGGGAAGAAATAGAAGGTATCTTGGAAGTACATCGAGATTATATTCCTATGATATTTTGATCCAGAAACGGTGAGGTATGAAATAGATCATGAGTTAAGTTTATCTAATGTTTGTGGGTTTTTTAGTTCTTGAATAATTTTTACATCTAACAGAACTATAATGTTTTACATCATTTTAATAGTTGATAATATCTATAATTCGGAATGATTCTGGGATGGTATTCATTATGTGATCATGTCATATAAATTTTTTTTAGAGAAAATATGAATAAGATACGAATCAGGCACTCATTAGTGATGGGAATCAGACGGAGGCCCAAAGTAGCAGTCATGATATTTTATCTTGGATATATAGATGTTCATCAACTAGTGGTATGAATCGTTGCTAAGAATGTTTCTACAAAAGTAATATTGGGATGTGTAGTCAGTGTAGTATACTACCATCTCAATACTATATTCTATTCTAGTGATATAATTGTGTTATGTTATGTCACATGTTCATGTAGTGTCATTACATTGTTGTCAAGTATCGTATCTGTGGTGTATTGGATCATATTTAGAGGTTCTGTGAGAACATTCCACAAATTACCCATGGAAGAAGATTATTATAAGAACCAGACTAGGGAAGGGGCTCACCTACCCCTCAGTAGGTTGGTATTAGGTGTTCCACTAGTCTTTCTGGCTGAGGTGGGAGATGTGGTACCCTAGTTCATGAGAAAGAATACCAAGAAAATGAATTATCTTGGGGTAGTAACAGTTGATTCTAGGGAAGAGGGATAAGTAATTTTTTTTTATACAGACCACTTTGGTTAAGATGGTTACATTACCATCTACTATCTGAGGTACGCCTCTTATATCATATACCATAGCATTTTTTGTTTCATACATGAGAATTTCATTGTTTTTTCTACTATTTTTTCAATTGATTTTGTATTACATGTTGAAATATTATATGATTTTTTAACCATTGAATAACTTTTGGGTGTGTGTTTAGATAATATCAAAAATTTCACTGTGTGTTCTCTAGATATTGGTGGTTACCATTTCATTTAATAGACCTTCATGTTGGAAATTATACAAATTGAATTGGTCTTTGGTATTTATTGGTTTGTTTTATATTAGGATAATATCATCTTTTATAAGAAGATATTTACTTTTATATATCCACACGGAATAAGTTATTCTCACTAGGGTCTGTGGGATCTTTAGGATGGTCATGAAGGACCAATTCAGTATGTATTGGATTGTCTCACCACTCAAATATATGAAATTTCTCAAGATAGTGGTAAGATGTTGCATGATTTTTTTTATCCAATGGTAGAGGGTCTTTAAGATATTTTCTATGATTAGTTTTATGGAATACCCCATGAGAAAGATATTGAGTTCATGATCTAGTTGGTGTCGGTGGAAGAGATAGTTTCTATCTGGCCTTACCGAATCGTATGAGTAGAGTTTTTGTTGTTGAATGTTTATTTGGACTATCAATAATCTCAATGATTCATTTGGCTGACTACATCTCCTGGGGGTTCTCTATTTCTCTTCACAAAAAAGGATGACATATCTTGATTCTTATAAATTTAATATCAAAGGTTTATCCAGATGATGGTTAAGAACATAAATCCTCTTCCATGCTTTGATGATCTTTTGGATCATTTTATAGGTGAGAAGACATTATCCAAGACGGGTCTTAGATATGGATATCATCATGTATGGGAGAGACTATGAGACATTATTCAAGTTGCATTAATGATCATGTATTGTTTGTATGAATTCTTATGTATTCTGTTTGCGTTGACTATTGTTTCTAAAGTATTCATGGCCTTAATGAATATGATCTTTCATCCTTTCTGGGAAATGTTTGTTGTTTTTTCCTTGATAATATCTTAGTGTAATATCTTTCATTATACAATCATGATAAGCATCTTTCCATTATTTTGAGTACATTGAGTGATCAACATCTTTATGCCAAGAAAAATAATTAAATTTTTGGTAGTGTTAAAGTATATTTTTTGGGACATTCCGTCTTTGAAGTATGAGTTTTAGTGTACCTATATAAAGTCACATCATTGATATGATGGGAAATTACCAAAAAAGTATTCAAAATTCAGGGTTTTTTTGGAATTAATGGAATTTTGTCCATGATTGATATTGTTTAGAAACATAAATATTTGGGTTAAATAATAAATGTGTGACGATTTATTGGTATGATTCTTGAGAATGATAGTTTAAAGATATGGAATATAGGATGATCTTAATAAATATCCTCACTTTACTCATTCTGGATAAAGTATAAACAATGTACTGTGACACATCCTTAAAAGGACTCAAAGAAGTTCTAATATAAAAGGATTGTGTGGTTTCATATGGATCCTAGATGTTGTGACCACATGAGAAGAATTTCACATCACATGGTTTGTATGTAGCTTTATTGGTACATTCCCTGAAGTTTTGGAGACACTCATGGGAGAGAGGTTTGTTTTATAAATGTATGACAAGATCATCATGTATATCATTTCTCAGGGAGACCATATCCTTTGGCTGGGGAGGTGTTTGAGTACCTACAGCCTTCCGACATTGAATTTTTTTATACACCGGGAAAGGGAAATTTCATTATAGATTATTTGAGCCAAAATACACTGACATATGCATTACATGTGTCTTGTGGAGTGTAAAATATTTACCATTTTGTAGACTTACATATGGAAGTACATGAATATCAAGGGCGAGTACCTATGACTTCGACTTCTCTTAAACCCCTGATTTGGGACCAAATTGAGATCAAGATGTTGTCTGACATAGAAGGATTATTTATCATAGAGAAATTAAATAGTGGTGATATTCCATCAGGATGGTCTCCTGGCTATGAAATTAACTTATTTTCGGTGACCGAGTTTGGATTCCTACATGCTTATGTGAGAGGTGATGGAGGAGCTTCATGCTTCAATATGGGGGGTTCATATAGGATAAAAAATTATGTATGGTGATCTATGTAGAAAACATAGGTGTTCAAGAATGAAAACTGTCATGGAAATATTTTTGGCAAGATGATACAATTATTCATATGTGAATTTTTATCAGTAGAGGCCATCCATGACTATTTAGCCTTTACCCATCCTTTAGTGGAGCTGAGATGATGTAATGATGTATTTTATTATGGGATTGTCGAAGAATAATAGTAAAAATAATGTTTTATTGTTTTTTCTAGATTGACTACATAAGGTTTCACACTTCATACATATTTGGTAAACCTACATAGTTTATAATTAAGGAAATCATTACGTGCATGTGGTGGTTTGATTACATAGTGCTCTGAGGAGTATCATTTCAGGAAAATATCTGCATTTCACATAGTTTTTTTTTGGTAGGTTTATCAAAAATACTTGGGACCATATGTTATTTTAAGAACAGCATACCTTTCACAGACTAATGATCAATCTGAGTGGAAAATTCATGTTTTTGATGATAATTTGGGATATTTTGTTTTGGATTTTGGTGGTTTGTGGGATAGACATATCGAAGTTGTTGAGTATAAATTTACTAATTTCTTCTAGGAATTGATCCAATTGTAATATTTTGGGGGTTTGTATGGAATCTTGTGTTATTCACCTCTTTGTTGGATGGAGGAAGGTGATTCAAAAATTGTTGGGCTTAATCGCATGCAAGAGATGTCTAACCATGATTTGTTGATTAGAAAATGTTCAGTGACTACTCAAACCTTGTAGAAATCATATGTGGGCCATCAGAGATGACCTATGGATGTCATGGTCTGTCATCGTGTTTTCATTCAGGTGTCTCCTAGGATGGGGGAATGTTGTATTAAGAAATATGGGAAGTTGTTTCCCAGATTTGTTGGCTATTTTAAATAGTGTCTAGGGTCGGTCTGTTGGCCTAATATTTATCAATTCTATAGTTATACAATACCATTCATGACATGTTCCATGTGTGGAAACAAAAATATATCATTCAAAACCATCCCATGTGATAGAAATAGCAGACATCATGGCTTTTGAGGATGCATCCTATGATGAGAATCTGATATGGTTTTTGCATCGTAATGAAAAATATCTTTAAGGACTGAATGTAAAATTGAATCATGTGCATTTTTATCATGGGAATTTTTAGGAGGAGACCTGAGAGAGGGAGGTTGATATGTGACCACAGTGAAAAAACATGTTCACTGGGACAATTCAGTCATGTTTGGAGCATCTTGGGGATGATGTATTTTAAAGTGGGGCTTGTAAGATGTATTCTATTTTTAGGTATGTGTCTCTCTGGGTTTTTCATTTAAGCCTTGATGGGAGTGTCTTCTTCCGAGACAGAGAGCATTTTATGGATAAAATGACCTAACATTCAAGCATGTGTGATTTTTTTAATAAATATAGTCTTTATATAAATGGGACTAAGTATTAATATGGGTTCTCATTATATTGAAAATCTTTAATGAGGGTCATGTTTTTATAAAAATTGGGATGAAAAAATAAACTGTAGAACATTTACATAACATGTAAATTAATTACACATCATGTATTTGTTAATGGGTTTTAATAAAATTAATATCAGGTGAATAATTTTCATTAAATTCTATTAAAAACATTTACACAATGCATGACAACATTCCATGTTGTGTAAATGTGCAACATATAGTTTTAAACAAGCTATATGACTAATCATTATTCTATTTCACTATACCTACTCTCATATTTACCCTAGTAAATTTTATAGGTATTTTTAGAGTTCCAACATCCCTTCTAGATGTTTTGTTTGAGTCTTCAATCTGTAGTATGTTTCCTTTGTTATATTTTGTATTTCACCCCTTTGGTTCTCTATCCATTATGATGAAATCCTTTGGTCTATTTCATTGTTGGTTTTGATCTTGATCACTTTTAATATAGGAACCACTTTCAAATCAACTTTACTTTTTTTCTCATTGGATTTGGCCATTGTGTGCATTTGTTATCTTTATCTAGAGGTTTGGGGTGTAATTCATAACCAAATGGTTTCATAATATCCATGTTTATGTAATGTAGTGGTTATACCAGTGAAATGTGAACCCATATTGAATAACTAATAAATGAAATTATTCCGTCAATTCCTTTTATTTCAATAGGATAATGGTCTAGATTATGGATAACCATTGGGTGAGAAAATAATTTATATATTGGAAATAGATAGTGGTTGAATGTATTCTTTTTATGAAATGTAATCTATGGTGAATTCTTTTTGAAAAATCAATAAATTATGTCTTTATATCTTATTTATATAACTATAAATCAGTTGTGAACTAAATTTCATGTGACATGTGCATTATAATGGTAATTTACAAAATTAACCATTGATAAATATCATGTGACATTTTTATATCTATTCTGTATGATAGGGATTGTGTTCCATGTTTTAATGCTATTATATTGGGGTCATCACTAGAACATTCACAAATATATTCTATAACGTTGATATTGAGTTAACACAGCCCAGTATCATGTTGTAATTCATATTAAGAGTGAGCTCTGAACAGTCCCATGTTGTCATTCTTATATGGATATGGCCTGAAAAATATGTAATGCATAGGTATTTGAAACAGATTGTTTAGAACATACCATGGTTATATCGTTTTGGTTGGCATTGTCATAAGGCATGCATATATATATATTCTATAATGGAACTGAAGGAGGTTATTTATCCTTTGTTATAAATTTGCGGTTGGAATGGTTGTAATACATTCTTGGACAAATTCTGGTGTGGCTCCGAAGGAGGTTATTATACCGTGGTTATATGGTTGTGGTTGGAATGGTCATAAGACATGCTCATAGATATTCCTACATAGAGACTAAGTAGGTCCTAATTTTATTTTATTGATTATTTGATGAATTAATATATATATATATATATGTATATCAAATTATTGAATTAAATTCTTATCATATTGGTTTTTTAGAACAGTGGTGTTGACTTAAAAATTTATATTCACACACTATTTGAGACAGCATTTGGTACGCAATAAGATTTTGTGGATGTTGGTTTGGAAAAGGGAAACATAAATTTTAGATTATTTCTTATTTGTGGTGGGATGGAATTTGGAGATGGGATCGATGTGAGGTTCATGAACCCTCTCTCTTAGTCTTTTATTTGAGTCTTATAGTCTTTTTCCTTGTAGTTGTGTTCATGAATTGTAGTTACATTTTATCATGTCATTATATTATTCCATTATTATTTATTAAATTAATTGATTTTATTTTATTATCTTCCCTTATGTGTATGCATTGATTATTTCTCTTCTTATTATGATATTTTCATGATGTTATGACACTTTATATCATGGGCTATTGTCCTTCCACTAATAACATTACACCCCCACTGCTACTTAACAGCCTATATAGTATGGAGAGGCACGCTTGAGGTCTCTTAACTAACCATATCTGGCCACGTGGGAGAGTACCAAATTAGGGGATGTTACAGTACCAGTTCATGTACATCAGTTAAAAAACTATTCGAGGGATAAATATGCATAGATGGAAGAAAGTGAAATAGATATAGAAGACTCCATCAGACGGATGACCATCAGAAAAAACAACATTGCATCATCATATTGCTAATTTAGTGATGATAATACAAACTGTTTCTTATATGAAACTAGACCAGACAATGTCTTAAAATTTTTACGTGGAATTTTATCAGACAAAATTTTATAGGTTATATGTTAATGACATTTGAATGTATTTTAAAAATTTCATCTGACACAGTTATATAAATCCATCACATAGAATAAATAATATATATTGTTCGGTGCTAAACATATTATTTCAAAATGACATACATTAATTAGTTTATTATATAGAAGAAAACACCAATGATGTGTTCTATATACATATTCAAAACATTTACAATGGTCATTTTTTCAAATATAAAAATTTCATATTAAAATTTTATGACGTTTTTATCAAATATAAATTGATGGTGTAAGTGAAGGATATGTTTTTGGAATAAAATCAAATGATTTTTAATCATATGCAGTCCATCAAGAATTTTTTTAAAAAAATTTACATCCACTGGAATTGAATATATTTGAGAATAACAGTTGTCAATGACTAAAATTAAAGTTTCTAAAGTATTTCCATGGAGGTAATTGAAATCAGATGATGTTTCATCATGTAAAGTAACTTTCTATATTAAAATATATATGTTAAAGTGTTCTGATTTAGTGAATTATAAGAAGAAATGTTCTTGGATTCATCTTTAAAAATAGGTGAATAAGATATTATTGGGTAATCAGTATAACTTTTACCTGGTATAGAAACTCAATGGTGCATTATGGATAAAAAAATTTAAATGATTATTTGTGATGAAAAGTTCATTTTAAATGTTTCATAATGATATAAAATATTGTGACAGTGAGATGATCAATAAATTTATATATAAACACAATGGTATTTTTTGATTCTAGAAGAGTTAAATATGTTTGTTGAAGATAATAAAAAAAATTAATAGAAATTTAATTATTATTTCAAATATTGAATGATCAAGGTTATATGATAGTTATTCTAAAGAAAAAAATGGTGAGATATTCAAAATCCCTGTTTGATATAAGAAATAAAATGTGTCTAATCCCTATATATTCTCTAAAAGAAAACATATATAAATGGTTAAAAAATTATAAATAATTCATATTGTAGTATTATTGTATAATGGAACTGAAGTGATTATTGATTTTCATTAAGAGAATTTTAGGACAAAAATTATTTAGATTATTATCATTAGGTTCAATGATTTCCATAAATAATAATTAGATGCAGTATGGGTAAATACAGGGAAGAATCACTAGATATAACTAACATTCAAAATGAAAAATGCTAGATGAATAGTGAAATATAATAACTACCACATGATAAAATTTTATCAAATGGACTATATTAGATGATCATGTGTCCATGAATGAAAAAGGAATAGATTGATCAGAATTATTATCATCATACACACATCATCGGATATACCTCATTGGGTGGAATGTTCCTAATGAGAAATTATAGGAATAAGAAAATGACATGATACCTTTATTTTGAAATTTTAAGAGGAAGAAGAAGTGGGATATGTCATACTATTAGTGGGAATGCATAATTAAATATAAATAATGGAATTAATAAATTAAATAGATAAATCATACATGAAACTTCAAAATTCAGAAAGAAGAAAGGAAAATTATTACTAGCTACATGGTATAAAAATGATGAAAATTTTATTGAAGGTATAGCATGAGTGAATAATAACAATGTAGAACCATGAAATCCAAAAATAATCTCAATAGGCGTATTACATTCATAGTGTTAGAATGTTATAGAAGATAGTGAATATTATCAGTATTTGAAGTATAAATAACTAGTAAGGAGCTACTAAAGATGGACCATGTTTTTACAAGAAAATGGGAGGGGTTTGTTTCAATCCCCTACATTAGTGTAGAGATGAACATGTGGATTTTTATTTCTCAAAAACCACTCCAGTATTTTTAATATCACATATTATAGTGGATAATATGTGTAAAATATACCACCATTCAATACAAGTACTATATACTCATAGTGATTATTGAACAGTGTAAAAATTATCCAATTAAATCTTTACACACATTGGATATGTCAATGTATGATATAGAAAAATGTAATAATATAATCATGATTATAACATGTCAATGACATAGAGGAAAATTTTTTTTATAAGGATAAAAAGATCCTAACTATAATTCACCATCACTTAATGTTATTAAAATCCTAAAATGGTAATTTCTATTTAATATGGGTAAATTTATTTCTGAATACTTTCTTCACCATTAATTTATGGAGTGTAATTAATTATTTTGGTATATACATTCATATCATCAAAATAATGTGATTAATTTAATGAGTGTAATAGGTATTACAATTTATTTTAATAGAAAAAGTAGATGAATAATTTACCTATTTGGGTGTTTCCCATATTACATAGAACAAATGATTTATATAAAGAAAAACTAATCAGTGGTATATTTAAATATAATCCCAAAAAAATATTAATATATTTATTATGTATAATATATTCTTCTATATTTTTTACCTTCTATAATTTAAAAAATAATTTATAACTATAACTATCATATAAGAGTTAGATAAATTGAATGTGTCATGTAGAAGGTCTGATAATATGATGTCTATAATTATTTTTTCTTATTTGATTGGATGAATTTTATTTTACTAAATCAAGACTAAATTTAGATTGAAAATACTTTTTTTATTCATATGTTTATCCTAAAGAGGGTTAGTTTATTAATCTATTTATTTAAAATATAATAGATCCTTGGATAACTCATTGGATGTTATAATTTTTATATTTATAGGTTATACAATTAAATAAATTTTTAAAAAAGAAATTTCTATCCTATATAGAGTTATGTACATGTAGTCCAACTGAATTACATTTTTTTGTATCTTATGAAGACGCTATCCAAATATTATTGTTTTATATAAATCTCAGTATATTTATCTTGGAATTCCTTCATACCATTTTATTTTATTTTTTTCCCTTGATTAATGTTATTTTTATTTTTTTAATGGTTGGGGCTGATGAATCATTTTATTATTAAAGGAAATACCAGTTTTATTTTCATAGAGGCAGACCGATTACATAACATGAAGGCCAAAGTCCATGTGCCATGAATACAAGGCTTGAAAGCCAATTATTTGTCCTAATTGGTCCATTTTTAGTAATTCTTTTTATCCCCCAACCACGTTTATTATGACACATAATCACTTATAAGTAAGTCCATATTTTATTCCACCTTCTTCAAATATATTACATTTTTTCCAAATTTCATTTATTGTCCATTAATAACTATAATGAACCTTTGGTATAAATTTTCTGAATTTTTTTCAAATTATAAAACATATTACTAATAGTATTAATGGCAGAAACCTATTTTTTAATATATAATTGTTGAATAAATATAAAAAAATATATTATCACATACAAAACAAAAAACTAATAAAAAATATGTATGTTACATATGTATCAGATATGATAATCGCTATATTGACTGGGAATTAATGGATGTTAACATAGGAAACTATATTTTAAAATATAAAGAAACAAAATCAATAAGTTTTATTCCATAAAAGTATTAATTTTAAAATATTATAATGGAGGTGATATCACTAAGGTTTTTTTACAACCTATGTACAATTTCAATTTTGACATGAACCACTTGAGAAATTTATTTTGTGATGAAATTTTGGTTCATGGGAATCACTACAAGATCTAGGCCTTATAAATCTCCACTTGAGGCTACCACCATTTATTATATTACCCATAGATCTTATATGGAGGAAATTATATTTTAATATATATAATTTAAAAAAATTAAAAACACATAATTATTAATTCATTAAAATATTACGAATAAGGTTTATAAAATTATACATAAAATTTAAATTATGAAAAAAAATTATAAATATTTTTTCCCATAATGTGTTCATTTAATAAATTTATTTTTGATCACTTTTAGAAAAAAAAATCATATATCTAATTTAATTTCATAATTAATATTGAAATAAAAAATATTATACATTGACTTTTTTTGTTTTTTTTCAAAAAAATATGTTTTTAATTTGAATTGTGAATAAATATTCATTGAAATATAATATATATTAAGACATTATTATTTTAAAATCATGAACTAGAAAAATTTAAATTTTTTTTACTAAATATGAATTTACGAAGTAAAATAATGTATTTAAAATAAATATTTTTAATTGATAAATCTATGCACTATTGTTTGAGGCTAAGGTATATTTTATTATAATAAATAATTTTTGGTTCATTCTTAAATTATGAATTCATTATAATCTATTTGGGTTTGGATTGATTTTAAATAAAAAATATATTTTTATTCATAAATCATTAAATATAATGTAATCCAAGACTATTCCTAGTTTTATGGAAAATTCATTTTTATTCTTGATAAGTATTTTTTCTGAAACTTTTTTTATTGTTTTACCTTAAAAAATATTATCACTATAAATTATAACTTGTATTTTTTTATAAAATTTAAAAATCAATATATTACATGTTATTAATATGTATAATTTCTATTTTATTCACAAAAAATAAGTTACCATGATGAAATTTAGTCACCCTCGTAAAATCTAAAATAAGATTAAAGTGTTAAATAAATGATTAAAACTGTAAAGTATCACAAAATAATATCTCTAAATTGGATTATAGTGGAAATATAAAACTCTAAGTAATCATTATTCATTTATTATTAATTTTGGATCAACATTCTACGTATTTGAAATCCCTTTTTTATCTATAAGATATCACTATTATAAAAATTACATTCTTCTACAATCTAAATTGACTCCATCATTACCTTAATTATCGTTGAACATAAACCTTCTTTTATTTACAAAAATATAATATAACCACTCCTTTAAATTTTTGGATACATTCTTAAGGTATTTATCTTACCAAAAGTCTAATCTATGATTGTTTAAGGATAATTCAAAAGTATTATACTGAAGAAGAGAATGTTCGACACAAACAATAATAATATTGATGTGATAGGTAAGGATTTTTAATTTTTATTTCACTACCTTGTGAAATATTTTATATTTTGAACCTATTTTCATTTATATGGTATATATATTATGAGTTTGACATACTATACCACATATCCCTTTATACTCAAAGCCTTCTATGTTCCTTCTCAAAATCATTCCTTTAAGGGGGATTTAAATTTAAAATTCACCAAATCTTTTAAATTATATCCCAACATAAAGAGTGTACAATTTGTTACACAATATATTATCTTCAATGTCGATATTTTTTTATATTATTTTGAACAATTCTTATCTATTTTCCAATGATTTCTAATGTAATTTTAAAATATCATTTACGTTCATTTAAAATGATGTAAGAGTAATCTTGCCAAATTTTTCAATATGATGCATTTTTATTTCATTATAAATAACTAAAAATAATGTTTCTAAACATTTAATATTGGATTCATTTTATTGGGATTATGAATATTATTCATTATTATAATTCATGTCTATGTATTCTAGTATTTAAAATGAAATTATTGTTCCCTTATTCTATGATCATTTGAAATTTTAATGTCTATGAAAAGAAATTGATAGTTAATCATAATTTTCATATAATAATTATAATTAATTTATTAAACTATTTTTAATATATTTCAACATACTTTAATGATTTTATAATTCACCAGGGATATTCGATAATGATATCAACAAAATTATTTCCCTAGATATATTATAATTATGTTTTAAAAAATTCATGAAACTAATTTTCTTTTGATCGGTAAATTTTGACCGGAAAAAAATAATAATTCACCAATTTTAGAATAAGTAAGAATTTTTTAACTTTTCATTATAGTAGGGGTCTAATATATAATGATGATTCCTTGTACAATGTTTTACATCTCATGAAAATTATGTGTTTTTCATGGACATGATTTTTGTTTTTTACACAACTATATGAATGGAAAAAATAATATCTGAATATATTTTCAAGGTTATGAGTTCTAGTTCCTATGTATGTACCATACAATAAGGTTTTTTTCATTACATGGGTAATGTTTTATGGTTAAATTCTGTCCATTTATAATTCTATGATCTTTTTTCATGATCCACAATTTTCTATCTTTTCCTATGGTTGTGTGAAATGATTTAATTATACTTTTAATCACAATTTTTTCTCATATTAAGGTTATATAATATTCTTATTTTAACCCCTTAATAGCCCATTAATATGTTATCTTATACTAGTCATTTAAACTCAATACTTTTTTTCTTGTCCACTTTAACAGTAAATTATATATATGACATTGTGTAAAAAATGTTATATAAATAATTTTTTAATTACGATATTGAAGAAATAGTATATAATAACACATAACTAAATATCATCTCCGAGTGAACTAAAGATTTTTACTCTATAGTGATATTTCTAATGATGTTTAATATTTTAATTATTAATACGGTGTATAATATATGAATTCTTTTCTTGGTTATCCTTGGTTGGTATTATAATCATTATTTTGTTTCTTTCTATGAAGTTTAAGAGTACCCAACATAAAGAATCCAAAGTTGAAAAAAAAGTGAACCAATAGTATAATTTTTTAATATTTAGGTTTATTAGCGTCAATAATTTATAATATTAACTATTAATATTTATATAATTCTTTAATTAGGATTCATTAGGATATTGCTATTTGTTACTCTTAATTATTTATTTTTTAGTATATATATGGAATCAAGATAAAATAAGTACACAATGGGTGTAAATGAAAATTAAATTATTTTATTTCATAAGAAATACAATGGGAAAGAATATGAAGTATAATTTTTTTTTAAATTCTAACTAAGCTATCTAATGAAATGAATATTAATGTGAATAATGTTTTTATCTTAAACACACCGTGTTAAGATCAAATTTATACATTTTCATTAATATTATAAAATCCATATTCTACTAGTTTTTTTAACAAGACACTAATATTTACAATATAAATTATCATAATTGAAAATATATTTTCCGTTATCCAGTTCATAGGCTTTACCAACAAGTGTTTTTTAAGTTAATTGTTTCAAATAAATTAAAATACATTTAAGGATTTAATTGCACACCACACCAAGGTAATATTTTTTTCTAGGTATCACCAATTGAATATTTCTATACACAAAAAAATTTGTTTATCTTGAGTTACATAGAACAAAATTGTTTGCATCTATTACACACAATACGATTTTTATATTGAGTTTTAAGGAACCCAAAACAGATATTTGTAACATGTGACATTAATTTTAAATAAAACATAAAAAAAATATTCTTGATACCACCTAGTATTTGGAATGGAAGGTTAGAAAATTACTAAAAAAGAATGAAAATATTTTTTATGATTTTTTCATTAAATTAATTATTTGGTAAAAAGTTATTTAGAAATGAATGTAAGGACTATTTGAAAAAAATGAAATTCATTTTTTGAAAAGATTTTTTTTTAAAACAATGTTTTACCTCAATAAATTAAAAAGACATGTATTGATGAATTATTTTAATGAAATATATATATTATTTATTAAATAAACTACTTAATATTCATCTTATTTCTTTTATAGTAAGAAAATATATTAATAAATACAATTTCACACATAAAATTTTTTTCTAGAAGTTATTTTTACTAACTACATATGGATCACATATTTTAAACCTTAATATTGAAAATTATATAAATCATTTTTAAAAATTATTATTTTTTAAATTTTAATTTCAATATTTTATTAGGGTATATTTCATAATTTTTTAGAAAAGAGTTAGTTTTTATAACTATTGAAAGTACTAAATTATAATTGAATGCTACCTTTTGGATAGAATTATTTATATAGATAAATATTATATAAGCTTGTTTTAATGAATAATTATATCAATAATAAATATATTAATAAATTATTTATCATTGTATTCAATTTTAAAATTTATTTGGATATAAAAAAATTTATACTTTTGAACATTTCCACATTTAATACTCGCTTTATTGCAGCATCTGTGTGATTAATTTTAAATTAACATATGATACTTATGTGAATTGAATTTTTAAAGTTATAGTCCTTATTTTAATAGTAATAACTATAAATTTATAATAATTTCAACAGAAATTTTGACCAAAATTATTAATGAAAATAGATACAATTAATCACAGTGATTAATTGAAAAATAAGTTCTTAAAGACACTAAAATTTAAACATATGTAGTAAACAGTCTAGAAACATTTCAAAAATCCATTTTATATACATATATCGACCTTACTCCTTTTATCTCATTTATATAGTTATGGAAGTCTTTGTTGAGGTAACAACTTATGTACAAGGAGCTTCTTTTAAAAATGCGTAGTGTGTCCCCTCAAACACTAATAATATTCCACACACTATCTCGACTTCATTACACATATAACAAAATTTTTCATAAGAAATATCTTCCAAAATAACATCAAAAACTCCCTCTTATCATTCTATATGGCATAAATTGGGCATAAATCCAACCAAGTCTTCCCTTTTATTAAAATTAAAAAGACAAACATGTAGAATATGTAATGTTTATCAAAAAAATTATTATATCTTTTCATTATCAAACCTATTGAATTATATTTTTTATCATTAATATATAACAACATAAGTATATTAAATACTCTAATATGTATTTATGTTACAGTTTTGACCTACAACCACTCACACTTCCATAATATGGGTTATGAAATCATTATTCGTGTGTGTGATGGACAACCACCTAATAAACTGATGTCGTTCAATTTTTCATGAACACCTATTAATGTCAGTTGTAATGATTTAAATTATTTTTTACTGATATATATGTGATATTATTAATTTTTTATATTTTAAAAAAAATATCACAATAATTAATTCTATCCTTTTTTAGGAATACAACAACTCCATTATTGTATACAATGGACTACCACCAAGTGGAGCGATATAATTCATTTACAAATTGCATAGAATTTATTAAAGATAAATTTAATATAAATATTTGATATATATAACATTTAATTTATTCTATAATGAGATATCATATATATTTATATATAAAATTTACATTTCTTTTAAAATGACAATAAAATGGAAACAACATTCATGCATACATACGACCTACCATCAACACGAATAGTATATTAAAGTTCCTATTACTAATTTTTATGGATTTCCCCAAATAAATATATACAGAATATATAATGTATTTATATAAATTCTATAATTCTTTTGATGATGAAATAATTTTCTATGTAAGAGGACTAGGAATAACAATTCAAAACATGTACACAAATAAATGATATTGTTACATAAAGCATAACCTTCTCGGGGTTTTGTTAACCAAAAAGTAATATAAATTCATAATAAAATAATATATGGAATTATATATGTTAATATGGTTCTGTTATATATTTCATATTAACTTATACTCATTTTAATGATGTTATGATCTTGTAAAAATAATGTCAAGACATAATATACAGGGATCTCTATACGCCATTCTATTTTTGTGAGACTTCTTCTATATCCAAAACATTTTTATATTAAAAGGAGTAATTAATTAATTATGACATGTAATATCATGAATTTAATTTTATTCATGATAATAATAGTTTCATTTGATTATATTATATTTTGTATCTCATGATTCAAAAGTGACTTATGTACTATGGGATTTCCTCCACATATTATTACTTTCATGAGACACTAGTCATATTCACCAACTATTTCATTTATGTTTTGTTTATACAAGCCATGATTTTATTTTATAATGATTATAATTAAAATTATAATTATTAAAATATCCATGTGATTATATCTCTAAAATGGGGTTCACATTACAAAATTTACCAAATCAAGAAGTTATTTTTTAAAACATTATTTCATTAATATGTATGTTACGCTATGCACAAATATTATTCAATGTGGTGTATATACTACCTAGTTTGAGTGTAATATCATGGAATTATTTATAAAAATTATATTTTATATTCTAATTTACATTACTCATTCAGGTGGATTAGGAATCAAGTTTACTAATGTGGTAATAGTTTTATGTTACAATATCACAATTTATTTGGATTACTTATGATAAATTCTCCAATTTTTGAATCAAATTATCTACCTACCAATAATTATCATGAATTTTATTATTCAATGGTTTTTACTAACATTTTCATGTATTGGTAAAATTATACTATTCATTGTTAATTTTGATAATTATGAAAATATTTTCACAAAAATAAAATTTTATTTGACTCTTCGGTCAGAAATAGATTTTCATACTAAAAGTGATTTCTAAAAAAACACTAAAATTTTTTTTTAAATATAAATTTAATATTATATTATTAGAAAATTAATTTTTCAAATATATATATTTTTTAATTTCATTAAATAATTTTTAATTTATTCTTTGTAAGAGTTCATGGTTATTTTCAAAAAAGACAGTTTTTAAAAGTTTCTTTGTTTTAAAAAAAAATCAAAGCAGAAAATGAATTTTTCCCATGAAATGGTTTAAATTATCCATTCCATGTTTTTTTCCACCTATAATGAAAAAAATACCATTATATTTTTCTCATAGATGATATGACCTTTGTATACCATTCACATTATTTCACAGAATATTTCTATTTTGTTGGAATGGAATTTAGGAATCTCATTAATTTTCCAAGGGTTCATCCTGATCCAAATATATAGTTATGAAACAAATTTATATTACATGTGTTAGTCATTTTCCAAATATATTTACATGACATGAATTTTTCTTCCATTGGTTAAATAGGTTATGAATAAATAATGATTATTTTTATAATAATATGATAGAACATTAAACTTTATCAGCGTAATGGTTCCTAGAAATATATTTTATGATGAGGCACCCCAAATAATGTTTGGTAGTCTGGTTACATCATATATTATTGAGTGTTCAAGAGAGCACTAGTTATTCCTGGTACATCTTATATGATGGGGACCTCCAAATAGCATTGGGTAAACCCATTTCAGATAACATGATTGGTGTAATGAAATAGCTCATAAAATCATTTGTTAATGATAAATTCTATATGAGATTAGAGTAAAAATGGTTGTTTCTCCCAAGCCTAATAATGAGGGTACATGTGTGTTTATACCATTCCCAAATATTATTGTACATAATTGTTTAGACATATCCCAAATATGAGGGTACATGGGTGGTCATCCCAAGAACAAAATAGTTATACAGTTCTTTAGCCCATTCATGAAAAGGATGTTATATATTTGGTCATCCCAAGACCAAATTATTTATATGGAAGATATTCCCAATCATGAAAATGAGGTTATATTGGTGGTAAAACAATGTAAAAAGTAGGAATACAAATATTTATCGAATTCCAAACAAGATATTAACTTCTTATTGGGAAGCCTTGAAAAATTATTGTATATTCTCATATTTATAAAAAAAATCTATACATTACGATCATGTTATGTAATAATTTATCCAGTCCACTGATTATATTTTGATTAATACCTTATGAAATTGCAATATTTTTTCCATGACACATGATAATTTTCTATTATATGTATGGTATAGTTTTTAATGTTATACTGATCTTCTCATACCCTTATGTTTATGTTATGCTTATATGTCCCCTATATTTACCCTTACTAGGACTTTGAGATCACCTTATATTATTATTTCTTCCCCATGTTATCAATATATGTTTTTAGGGGGATTAAAAAAGTTAAAATTCATTATGGGATTTATTGAATATGTTACACAACATAAGAAGATTATGTTTTGAAGTTTTAAAATGAACAAAAATTTTACAACCCATAGGCTTGTGTTTGTATAATGTAATGAATTTTTGTAAAAGATGATATAATATCCATGTATGGAAAGAATGGTTCATTAGAGTTTATATAAAATCAAATATTTATTTATCCGTTATAAATTATTATGGGAATAAATTAGTGAGATACCTAGGGATATTTATAAGTATATTTCGATGTATTTTTCAAAGGGTGAGAATGTATTGAAATTTTTTAAAATGATAGATATAGTATATCTGAATAAATTAAATACTTTTTTGAATACTGAATCTGGATGTGGACCTTGAAAAAATTTACATATCTGTAACAACCCCTAAAATAAGATATTGATCTAGAATTAATCAAGAACTAATGAATTACCACATGTTGTATATAACACCTAGTTTGACACTCTTGGATGATATGCATTGGAAATTCACAAAATATTTATAAATCATCATGATGGAATTAAATTTTGGATTACTATGAATGTACTAGATTAAAAATAAGATGACTTATATTGAAAACAATTTATCTTGATTTAAACCCACAAAATCATATTTCAGACTGTGGTATTTTTCTTTTATGGTTAAAATATTTCCTACTATGTTTTTTGGTATTAGTCAATGGTTCAAACTAGATGACACTTTTTTATTGAGGAATTATATAGACTATGCAATGATTTCCATTTAAAGAAAAAAATGGAATTTGATGGGGAATGAAAAACCTAATTGGCATAACCACAATACCTTCTCAATCCATGAATCACGATGAGATTAAAAATGATCTAATGATGGAACAATTTTTTTATTCCTCTATAATGAAATTCTCATCTTATTTAAGCTGAACAACCAATAAACTAGTTTCTGAAAAATGGATCTATGCCATTGAAAAGATATTTTTTGTTCTTCATTGTTCAGAATATGAAAAATTTATTTTGTACACCTATATTTGGGATTATGAAGAGAATCAATACTTCAACCTTTTCAAGAATGTGATGAAAAATGATAAAATTGTCTCAATGGACTTATAAGAGTCTGAACAAATAATTTTTAGTATTTACCTTCCGTATATTCATTATATGAAAATTTGTATTTGATTTCCCTTTTAATATCATTGTAATGATAAAAAATAAGGATAGAATTAAAAGGAAACTATAAATGATATAGAGAGAAAAATATAATTTTTACGTTATTATCTATGAGTGGATAGAAACATGGAGGAAATTTATTTATGGTGAATTCTAAATTATTAAATTATGTAAATAAATGTCATAGAGTGGTTTAATGCTGATGTAATGGAAAAAATGGGAAGGATCAAAGGAATAAACCTAATGTAATTTAGTGTTTCAAATGTAATGAGTACAAGACTCATGTAAATCATTGTCCTAGGGGGAAAGATACAAAAGGGAATCAGCATGGTGATTTGAGTAATATTTATAATATAGGCTTTGAATATACAAATAATTCGACAGGAAATGAATGAGTTATTACCTAATAATACAAAAAATCATGATAAATGGGTTTAAGATGTGGTGGAATAGTACTAGTGATGCATTCTATATGGGATGCATCTGTCTATGAAGGATGCACTGATTGTTTCCCTGCATTCCCTCTTTCCTTAGTTCTCTTAAGTTCTCTTAGCACTTTGGCTTGGATTATTTGGATCTGGCGTGGCGATGTCATTTTTTATCAAGCTCCAAAAACCCCCAAATTCTAGATTTAAAGGGCTTCTTCTTGGATTGAGAGATGGAAAACACACAATGATCATTTTATGCTAGGAGATACCCTCACCTCCCCCTCTTATTAGAATCCCCTAATGGAAGGGATTAATAAAATTAACATGGACGCATCTCTCCCAAAGGTTGGGATTATTTCCCTCTGACTTCTGGCTCATAATCATCTGCAGAAAATCTTTGCTGCAAAATATGATCCACATCAGGCTTTCTGGGAACCAGCTGTTGCTAAGGCCATGGCCATCCTTGCTGGTTTGTTGCTCGCATTGGAATGTCGATGAAGCGATATTATTGTTGAGTCTGACATCCTTACCATTATTGATGTTGTTTACCACAATGATGGTGGGCTCCAGCCTTTTGGCATCATCATTGGGATAATTCTCCCACTTATCCAGTGCTTCTCTTCTTGCACCTTATCATTTACAAAAAGGGAAGGAAACAACGTGGCCCATAAGCTTGCGGCCTCAGTCCCTTTCGACTCCATCCCGCTCTGATTGGAAAATTTCCCTTATTGGCATTATACTTTTACTCTTCTGATATTCTTCATTAATGATTTATGTATTAATAAAAAAAGATAAAAATAGGATGATGGGATGTTGGTCTCTCACTCAGTTGATACCTCCTCAGAACACACTACCTAGTCTGGGTCTCCCTTAATGATTAAGACATTATTCATGAAACACTTCCCATAGTCATATCTTTGTGGAACTTGGTTAAATACACTAATTTTTTCTAGACATTCCTTGTGGTCGTTTCAGGGTAGTGACCTTCGTCCGGGGGCATAGTCACATCGTACATCGCTGGAATGTCGAGAATCTGGAACACTATTACGTCTGGATTTATTCCCCATATGATAGGGAATCTTGAGGATACAAAATACCTAGGAATACCACATCCAATGTAGGTAATTATATTCCATGGGCTTGTCATTGAAGTTTTTCTAAACTTCCCAAGCTTTTTATAGGGTATTCTGCATGTTTAACATCATTCGGAGATGGATTGGACTGATCAGAACACTGATAATAGTGGATCAAATGGGTGCATCCCTAGGATGGAGCTCATGAGTGTCCTATTAGATAGTCTGATCAAAATATCTAATAAAGACGGGTTTGAGGGTGATTCGGAACATATAAAGTGACACAAGGGTTTACAATTTGGTGGAATTGAACCTCAGGGAGGTTTCCTACGTACCAAGTCTCAAAAGGAAGGGATCAATATCCACGTATTTTGAAGGAGTGATAAATTGGGGTGTGAAAAAAGGATAGAAACCCACAGATAAAGTTGGGTCTTACGCATGGATACCAGCCTATGTACCATAAGGAGTGGCTATGTGATGGATGAAATGATCTCATCGGGATGTGGCATTCTAGGTAGTAATCTGGATGGATGATGGATGGTTGAACGAAATGAATTAGAGTAATGGGATGTAACTGACGTGAGGACGATGGTGATGTTGGGATTGAGCCTCTAAGAGACTTCCTACGTATCCATGTGGCATGTAATCATATTCCACATAGTTCATTGGGGTGATGGGACACCATAGGAGGCGGCCAATGTTAATGGACACATGGATTGGACACGGAAGAAATAAAGCTTTCGGGTTGGGGTATTTTCTTCACATAATATAGGGTCCTCAAGGGAGAGAACATGATAGAACATGAGTTATGGACTTGAACCTATGGAAGGTTTCGAATTTACATTTCTCGGATAGGATCAATGATCAATGTTCATGTAGTCAATGATGCGTGGATAGAATTGGGTTGTACAAATAGGACAACAAACCAAATATATACTAGGGAATTTTTCGTGGTTAGGATCCTTGGTTGGTCTAACACCACTGGGATGATGGTTACCAACAAAGGGGACTACAATGAATGGTCATTGGTTTGGGTTCACAATAGCTTACCATTGGATAGGGTTGAAACATAGTGAGGATTCCTATTTACCCTGTCTAGGAGGCTGTAATCAAAACCCACGTTGTTTGAAGGTGTACCATTTAGCGTCTTACTGGTTGAAAAGGGGGAGTACAATATAATGTTGTGCAGGATGCGGGTGAACCGACACTAAGTGTTTGGGGCTAATGGGTGATAGGCTTTAACCTTGGGGAGTCTTCACACGTACCTTTCTCGAATAGGGAAAAAGGTCAAAGTCAACATATTTTGGTATGGGGGATATAATATAATGTCATGCAGGGTGAATATGGACCAATGCGAATTGGTCCAGACTAATGGGTTTTGGTCTTAAACCTTGCGGTGGCTTCCTATTTTCCTTGCTCGGATAGGAGAAAAGATCAAAGTCAATGTATTTCATTAGGGGGATAAATTTTAATGTCATTTTGGAAAAAGGGGGACTAATGTGAAGGGGTTAAGCCCAATGGGTGTTTGGATGGAACCTTGGGGAGGCTTCCTACGTACCTTAAATTGTTAGGGTCAAGGATCAATGTTCACGTAGTTTAGAATGGATGCTTGGGAATTACACTCTTTGGTGGCCCAGAAATGATGGAATGGTCAATTCTTACTCTATACCGACATGAGTCATGATCAGTGTGAAAAACAAGAGGAAGCAAGACCTGACGATCATGCCACGAATGGTACGTACACAAGGAATGATGTGGGGCATACACATGGTTGGAGGCCCAAAGATGAAAGAGGGACTTATGCATGGTTAGTGGTCCAAAGAGGAAAACCTTGGATTTTTCATGGTTATCAGGCCTGGGAGATGGAGATTGGGACTTACTCAAAGATGGATGCCTGATGGCGACAAATCCTAGGGGGTGAGGGATGAGGTAATGAGGGTCCTTATGCCCATATATCCCCTAGTATTTGAAATGAAAGAAGAGAAGAGGATCATCGATTCTACCTCAAGAAATAAATTCTAGGGGAAACCAACAAGATGTTTTTCATTCCTTGTGTTATGATTCCACTCCAGTAATGTGTACTTCATTCCATGTGAGGAAGATCTCACTCCTGTAGAGATGAGAGGGAATTGAGAATGTTCTAGATGGGGAACCCCGTGTATATTGCACTGGGAGAGGCCACAGTTTAATGTCATGTGTTTAGACGTCTGTGCATGTTAGTTTAACGTCCTTCGTCTCGGATGAGGTGTGTTCACTCCACACTCCTAGTAATTACATAACTGATACCCACCTACACATAGGGATGGGACAACATCATCACTGTTATGTTGAGATGGGGTAGTGGAGTGATCCATTGAGGGACACACTTGATCGTGTATATGTGAAGAAGAAATAGATGTTAGTGTGCATAAGAGATGAAGCTTGGGGCTATGAAATTCTACATGAATCACCACCCAAGGGACCTTGAAATCGTTTTGTATTAACCTGGAGGGCCTTACAGGAGAAGGTTTTGTGAAGCATAATCGATCACTGGAAACTATCTTCTGATGATCTATTTCTCCAAAGAGTGGAAAGACTTTTCAAAGGGGCCTGCTTCATGAAGTGGAGTGTCCTAGCCTATGAATAGGGTATGTATTCATATTAAGGGTGCTTTAAAAAGTTAAAAGGATTTCACGGAGTAGGAATTCACAAAGTATGAGTACCTTGTGGAATCATAGAAATGTGAATCATTAGGCAATGCGAAGCACAATATCCCTGGCTTAGCATGGGGTTCACATGTGCATAAAAGGTTCTATGTAAATAATTAGTATTTTGAAAAGAAATGAGTCCCCTTAGGTATATCCTTCCATTGTAATGGCCCATGGGTTCTGCGAAGGGCATCCCTACCTGAAGAGGGGTTGTATTTGAGCCATGTGAAATGTATATCACAATGACCAAGTACCATGAAGATCTCATTTTTTCAATGTTTTTCAGATCATAGGTTATTTCACGAATTGAGTGATGAGATGGAAAAAGGATGGGTTATTTTTCTTTTTTGTCCGGGAGAAGTCAGGTATTTACAGGAAAAAGGGAGCACAATGCTCAGACAACTCATTGTGAAGCTACTTGGTGCTCTACAATCGGTCGTGGATTGCATCAATTATTTCATAATATTGTATTCGACCATCATACAATCCCCAGAGAAGAACCCCCCTTAATTCCCTCTATGGTGCTCATGGAGGAAAACGTCAAATTCCATGGGATCTAATAATCAAACAAATTCCATCTACGTTTTGGAGGTCCTGATCGACTGAGTCGTAATCGTGGAGCCTCCCACCTCATTTACTCTACAGTGATTGCAAAATGGGTCATCAGATTTTTGTCTATCGCGGTGCTAATAAGTTTCTTGAAGGCCACGAGGCTCAAGGGCTCCATGAAGGAGCATCGTGAGGCAGCCCATACTACACAGGATTATTTATTTCCTCATTTTCCTAGACATGCCTATTTTGGTGCTATGTAATTCCCACCCCCCATGAAACGGAGCCATGGAGAAAATGATGGTCTAATTCTAAGTGTAAATCTCCATATGTGTTAGCTAATCAGAAATCCATATCGCGAGGCATGGTTGTGATGCGAAGTGGTAACAGGTGGGATGAGAGCACTGTAAAGCTAGTCATGGCTAGGCACACAGCAAAAGCAAAGGGAATCGTCACCTATAAATAGGGGTGGATGAACCCTATTTTTCACTTTCTTATCTTTATGTTCTTATACTTGGGCTCTCGATTCACTAATCTCCACCTAATATGTAAATGATCTTTGTGTAGAGGGTTCTAGGTGATTTTTGGCACACAATGAGTCTTCCAACTCTACAAGTGTGTGATCGGAAGCTTGCCTCTGTGAGGTCTGTTGCAGTGATCTACGACCTATCCCTAAAAAGAGCTACGAGACTGAGCTCGACGAACCAGAATAAAAATTTCAAAAACAATGAGACAGAATGGCTCACCAGAAATCTCTCAGGGCGGTCCTTGTGGATGCATCCTGGAGGGAAGATATGGCTGATAACATGGGCATAGGGGAGTGTGTGTAGAGCCACTAGGACCACGAAACTGTGGTGGAGATGTTTTCAGACAGTCCGAAGAACTATTATTTTTGTAAGAGGTCATCCCTATATTACATTGTCCTGGGGGGTGATGTTCTCATTTCTGAAGCGAGTAGGGATATGCCAACCTACTAGTTTAGATGTATATTGTGCCAGCACCAGTGGTTCAGGGTGGCTTACAGTCATACATGGGATGATCTCACAACTATCGATGTCGACTACATGTATCACCATTTCAACAATGATGAAGAGATGAAATTGCATCCAGATGATACCCTCCCCCCTACTATAACAAACCATTCTAATGGTGGCCTTGGAGAACCCACAGATGGGGTGGAAAAATGAGTGGGATCTATGATAGGGCGGCATCTAAATAGATGACTAATCATAAAATTACTAGGTATGTGCCTCGTGAGAGGTGTTTTGGGTAGAGATGAGGCAAGTGGGAGTGTATGAGGAGGCCTTGGATTCCCAATTCCACATCTACCAGCCGAGGCTTCTAAGACCCGAGTTTCTAAAAATGTGGTTATTGGTGACCAACACATCTAATTTTTACCATGGGGAGGTTGGTATCATCCTCAAGGACCTGCACAAAATCATGAGGTTCATTATACTGGGGTAGATGTATGATGAGTCCCACATTTATATGAATACATGGGAAGACCCAAATCATATGTCATTGCTGGCAAGGGCATTGATGGAACAGGTTCCATGGGAGGATAAGAATTTAGTGAGGGATGTCTACATTAAGAGGTGGTTTAGTCAGTTCCTAAATTCCCCTGCAAATTGTATATTTCCAGTGAGGTCTACAAACTTCCTGAAGGGGGGTTCAACACAACAAGGAGCACTTATATTGGTGAATCTTGGAGGAAATCTAGTATAAGACATGGGGATTTAGTATCATTACTAAGTCGCAACTGGTGGTTAGGTTGGGTACATTGATCTCAATGCTTATTTATAGCTAGATTCTACCGGTAAGGGACACAAACATGGGTGTGTGGTAGATAACGTTCATCCTGGTGTCTTCATTGGTGATAGGGGAAAGGTTCAAACTTGATATTCGGATACTTGTAACACTGTATAAGGTGTTGTGGCATTTCAGTGAAGGAATGATGCCACACAGGATATACAGTATTTTCCATCATCAATATGGGTGGATAACGTCCCATATTAGGGGCATCTATGAATACGTGAACCCAATTTATCCTCCAAGGTCAGACTTCCAACCAGCTAATTTGAACATTGTGGGGGAGTTTTCTTACCAATATGACCTTGTCAATGGTGCTGAACCGGGTTTGGAAGGCAGACAAGTTCAACGTCCACCTGTTCCCAATGCCAGTAGGTGTCTTCCATGATGACGGACAGGGAATAGTGGACCATCAGTCCTACCATCTTGCCTTTTATTGTGGAGTTTGGATGAAGTGGGTTGACCGCGAGCCTCGCTATGATCTATACACCCTTCATTATTTCGCAATATATTTATAGTGCATTGATAGGTTCACCCCATAGGTCTACATTGGAGTCTTCCATGAGGATCACCCATGTGTGATGAGGCATATGTGGCTCATGTTCAAAATTGGAGGATGTGAAGATGGGGAATGAGCTACCTCTGTCCATGGTTATCAATGGGTTAGTGATGGATTACACCTATAGTTGGAAAGTAGAATACATGTTGGAGATTATGAAGCAGCAGTCCATCTGTGAAAATGACGGGTTCCCCCCTCAACCTCACGGTTTGGCTCGAAAGGTGGAGGAGACATCCCATGGTGGCAGCATTTCACTAGTGGTGAGACTCACACCAACAGATAAGTTGGCAGCAATGGCGGAACAGGTAGTCCTGAAGGAGTGGATTCATCTGGAGGGGATTTCACCTACGGGGTTTCTCAGAATACCCACTCATTCTCCAACAAAGCAGTTGTGCCATATAAATATGCATGAGAATGCTATCTTCTCAGAGACTTGGGACATCTGGTATTTCAACAGAAAATTCATCAACCTTTTCCAAATGTGACACCATATGAACCATCACAACATGGATTTTTTGAGGGTCGATTTGTCTAGGTCTAGATTTGTAGTCTCTCAGGCGGAGGGGGAGTAGTACATTATCGATATGGAGGACTTTTTGCACTCTTATAATGCTCTACATCCCATGACGGATCTAGTGAAGTTTTTACATGATCCAGAGGACCCTTTGCAATTACCGGCCACTGAATTGAGTGATATCTTCCCTATAATAGAAGAATATGAAGGGTCCTCCTGGGGTCCAGAGGCTTGTGGAGGGAGCTCTCTGGAGGAGGGTGACGTCACAAAAAAAAGAACAGTAAGAGTTTTCAGAGGCTCTTGAGGCAAAGCCTAAACAACTTTCTCATAGTCTTTATCCTAGACACATAGGCATTCTCAACTAATATTTGACATATGCTGGTGGGGATCATATTCAAAACCCTATCCCTAACAAAAGTTGATAATTTTGTGGGAACTTCAGGATCTACACTCGCGATTATGGCGATCATGACACTTAGTAGAGCTCCGATAACCATGGTGGTTCTCCCAGAGTCTTTGGAATTCCCAACTCTATATAGAGGGCCATGCCTGACGGCAACAACTCATGATCAAGACAAACTATGTGACCTCTCTAGGACTCCTTCACATAATTTGTAACAGTGGTCCATTTAATCAAGTCAACTGACATCTGTGTACTTTTCACATATATAGTTTTTCAGATGTCGTGGACCACCTTAGTGAGGAATCATGGAGCTATTGACTATGTTTTCCCTGGGGAATGTCAGTGGTCATGGAAGCGGACGTCCAAACTAAAAAAATGGTTGTGCTCCTGATCACATGTGGGACCACCAGCAGGGTCAATCCTAAAATTATTGAGGTAGAACTCGATGTATGAATCAATCAGATGACATGGGTATTAACCTACCTAACCATAAACTAGATGACGTCCCTACTGATGAGTTCTTAGATTCATTCCCTGCCTATGAACCCACCGACCCGAGGGACCAGGATGAGATGAATTCTGATGAAGAGGGTAGAAAAATCATCCATCTCCAGTCATGGAATCACAAGCGCTTCATCGAGTAGTCCCCTCAATCTCAATGGATAGAAAATATGGATAGGCATCATTCAAGACTGTGAGAACTATGTGATAGAGGAGTGGATGACAAACAACATCATTTTATAATCTGAGACATCATGGAGGGAGAGATTTGAGAGCATGATTGTGGATTTAGTGTTGGCTACTCGGGGATAAAATTTGTGACCATAAAAATACTTCAAGAGGATGATAATTAGATTTAATGGTTAAGGGTTCGAGCGAAAGAGTACTCTTCTTTCTTAAATGAACAATCTGGGATCGTATCTTACCTTATGGCCCATATAGACGAAGCCAAAGTGCAGATGAGGTGATCCTAAGAGGATGTGGCTATCACCTGTGCTGAAAAGGAGTAGGCTCTGATAGTGGATGATGAACTAATTTCCATTACAAATGAGGATGATTTGGAGCTTAATAGGCAATAGATGTGTGTTATTATTTTGGGAAGCTACTATCCTAAGATCTTGTTTGTTGTTTTGGATGGATGTGTGTTTTTCTTTTGGGAATCAACTAACCTAGGATAGATAATCCCTAAATTGCTACAGAAATCAAGCCATATGAAGGCCTTGACAAACAACATGGTGGATGATAGACATCAAACATGATATCTCCCTGATTTAGGACATCACAATGAATTTTCCTTTTTCTTCAAGAATCTAGGATGATAATGTCATAGTATAGATTCATGTTCTATGACCAACACATGCATTTTAATGTCGTGTAGTAATGACGCAACAGTTTAATGCCATGTGGGACCGGAAATCATAGTTTAATGTCATATGGATAAGACGTATTAAGAATAAAAGAGGATTTATATGGGAAATATCAGGACATGATAAAGCATAGCCGACGTGAATGAGGAAGAGGACCACAACACACCGAGCACAATTCTAGGTATGAAACCTTGGGCATAGGGGTAAAAAATTCCAAAGATTGTGTGTGTGAACCCATGGATGAAAAATATAGGTGTTTCTAAGTATCCCATTAGGATAGGAATCAAGCCATTCATCGTTCTGAGAGTTCAGTTTAATGTCATATAGAACAAGATGCATAAGATACTAGATCCTAGAAATGGAGTTTGTGGTGTGGCTATTACACACCTGATGGGAATGAGAAAAAAATCCCACACACGCCACACCACACAATACTATGAATTTTAGGGCCCAAAATGCCAAAAAGAATATATTATTTGTGGAATAAGAGTTGGACTCAAAGATGAGATGGTTGGGCATTCTTACATATCCTATAAGGATGTGAATCAAGCCATACGTAGTTCACGAAGATTTAGTTCAGTTTAATGTCTTTTAGAAAAGACATATAGGGATATAAGATTATTTCCTTAGAGCTCAGTCCATTGGATGCGAGACTCTTCAAAATGGACGCAAACCATGATGAAACCCCTAATCCCACATGATATGCACTCAATGTGAGAAACTAGGGAAGATAAGGTCTTTGCAACAAGTAGAATACAAGAAAAGGGAAAAATGTTGTTTATCCTCGAATGATGCCTCAGAGTGGCATTGACCTCTTAACGTGCAAACATGCGTAGAGGGATAGCACCAAAAGTGTCAAAATACCACATGGTCATGATGGAGGGGAAAATGTTGTGAATCACGAAACAACAGTTTATGGATTAATTGGGGCGGTGTGATAATGAAGGATAACTGTTGATTGTGTTCAAAACACAACATCCATGTTGTAGGACGTCAAATGGGAACAAAAACTGAGTATCAACTGCTAACTATATTCTCTATGTGGGACTTATATAAATTCGTCATTCAAATTATCAGGGATATCAAACCATGGTTGTAGGAGAAAACTATGGCCTTGCATCCATGACTTTTAGAATTCCTTTCATATTTTAAAGATGTGAAAGCCCAAATGAAGTGGAACATGAAGAATAAAAAGGATCTATAACATATCTATGTATATTCCAACACTATGGGTCTTGAACCAAAGTCCTCCTCACCACATTGGTGAAACGACAAATAGGGTTGAGCGGACCAAATCAAGAACAGTAGACTTGAAAAGATGAGTGGAGAATAAGGGGATGAAGAGCTACCAATAGTGAGAAGTACATGGCATGGATGCTTCAAACCTGATGTGAATGAGAACAAAAGCCCTTACCACCCTACATACCCTCCCTCCTAGCAGATTCAGGCCATGGGGCCAAAGAGGTGAGGAGGTTTCTAAGAGACATGGATGGATCTGAAAACAAAACATTCGGGCATTCATATGTATTACTTGAGGATGAGAATCAACCCATTTGTAGTTATGAAGATGTTTTGCAGTTTTACATCCTGCAATAAGGTCGATAATCAGAGTGGTGTCTCAAGGGAATTTTTGTGGCATTGAAAAAGTATTTTGACGTGAACGAGGACAAAGACTCCATACCATACCGCAAATTCCATGTTAAGAACATATTCTCGGGGGATGGAAAGGTCAAGGGACCTAAGGATGGGCCACAGACAGAATGTCCCAACCAAATTGAAGTTTATTATCATATGGGACGAGTGCTTAGTAGTATTACATCCATCAGTTCAGACAGATTACATATTTTTACATCATGCAATGAAGATGGTGGTGATCTTTGTTTAAGTTCATCTTGCCCAGACCATGATTTGGTAACCCTTTTGTGGGTATTTCATTACCAAGGCTCATAATCCAATGTGAGCCCTCCTCAGTGTAGGAAACAAGAAATGGGATCAGGTAGAACCCAAAACATAAGGGAACAACAATAATGAAAATAGATTGGTTGAGGTCGATCCTACTCAGACCAACATCTATGCACAATGAGCACTGATGTTCAAAGGGATAACAGTAAAAAATGAATCACTACCTCCAATATTTGTGACATATAGTGGTGGTGATAACAATGGAGGATATATTTTGATCATATTTGAAAAACAAAATTCATATTGTGTGACCTAAAAAGGCAACAAAAAATGAGCATAAACATTTGACTATATTTGCAATGTTGTAATTTTATCAAATTATCATCCAAAAATCCATGGGTATGAAGGCCTAAGATATTTGGAGAGCTATGGGGCCTAGAATTCATTCCATTCTGGGATCCTTTCGAGTGTGAAGGATGATGAAATCCAAAAGAAGGGGAAAATTAAACCTGAATATGCCTGTGAAATTTAACATCGTGGTGGAAATGGAGAAAGTTGTGGAGATCTCCATGGAGGGGGATACATGGTGAAGTCTTGATAATCCTAACATGAATGAAATAAAAAATTCATGCTTCACTCAATGTGTTTTATGAATCATTCAGACCCAAGGGGAGATATTACAGTTCGTGGCAAGGCCTATGCATGAAATTTCCATGTGTTTCTACATATCCCATGTGGATGGGAATCAAGACATACATAGTTTTGAATCCATAATTCTTAAAGTCATGTAGTAAGGATGTGGGAGGAATGAATAACGGGGGGGAATGTAGTGCGATCATTACAAACCCAACATAGATGGGGCCAAGGAAGTTTACAACACACTATGTGTGGTCCTCCAATTGGACTACACATATGGGTAGTAACCAAGAAGTATTTTGGGGATAGACTCTAATACGACGTGTCTCAGCACTCCTACATATCCCAGGAGGATGGGAATCAAGACATATAGAGTTTTGAGGATGATGTACAATTTTATGTCATGCAGAAAGTACATGGAGAGACCATAGTTTATAGTCAGGGAGCTCGGACAATTTTATAGTTCATCATCATGAGGGATAGGTGCTGGGTAGTTTTATATAATTCAGTCTAGAAGGATTTGTATTTTAATTTCATGTGGTGAAGAAGAGACAATTTAAGGTCATGTAGGGCCATATATAGTTTAACAACATGTGGGGTGATGAATACAATTTAATATCATGTGGTGAATGTTTTCAGTAGTTGTATATGCTTCAGATCAGATGGATTATGCAGTTTACCATTGTGTAGTAATGACATCATAGTTAATGGTCATGTTGGACCAATTTATGTAGACAGTGTATTTCTTGATTAATTTTGAATTGGTGGGAGGAGTTATAAACTAACCATCAAGTGAAAATAGGTAGTATGTGCTATTGAGGTAAACCTTGTGAATGATTTAAGGTCCTTCCCATTTAAGAACATATTTGGGTGGTTTTTTTATAGGTATCAATGGAATCCTCATGGAAAATACCATGTCACCATGTAAGAAATATAGGAGGTGAATTTTCTTATTGAAAGCTATGACTATATTGTTCTAATGCCTCTCTAGATTATGCAGTGCACATATCCAGTTCTCATCGAGCGCTTCTTGTTCATCCAAACAGATATTTACTACTTATATGGTGTTCTTTTCATTGATAGTTTTTTCCAATGAATTCAACTAAATCTCAATGGTAAAGTTTTCATGTGTTCCATATTCCATAGATTATCGGGTCACCTGAGTGGAATTGAGAGTTCTCCTTCGGTAAGCCCAGAGAGTGTTGGGTAGTTAATCCTGCCAACTCTTCTTGTTCTGACCAACCATCTTCTGCAGTTTATTAGATAGAGTTTTTTTATCACCTAAATCTGTCCATTTTCTTTCACATTATTGTGGGATGTATGGTTAGAATGATTATTGTACATGGAATACAACTCTTTCAGTTCAGCTACCCCAAAATTGGTGTTGTTATCAGTGAGGATGGTGTGATGGAATCCAAATTGATATATGATATTGGAGCTCATAAAATAAACAATAGAATTTTCCTTGACATCCTGGAGTAGAATTATTGCTTCCCAATGGGAAAAGAAATACGTAGCGGTCAGGATTAACCAGCACTAGCGAGCTGTCACCAGTGGGTAGGGTACCATGACATCGAGTCCCTAGAGAGTGAAGGGCCATTAATACATAGTAGTGTGGAGAGGATCTTGAGGCTGATTCACAATGTTGGAATGATTTTTCATGCACGTAATATCTTGTAAAACTTGATATAATCACAAATCATGGTGGGAAAAATTAACACCACCACTTGATCTGGTGAGATACTTTCGGTGTGGTCTCATGGGCTATGCTAGAACCAGCATTAAATACCTACATGAAATGAAAAATATCACCTCCCTAATTGCAAAGAGGAGAATCCCATCAAAACCACATCGGTTGAAGATCTTCTCAGTATCAGGACCACTTTGAATGGCAGACTACAATGTGCGTCATCGGATTTTCTCACACTCAGCTCGATCTGATCGTATATTTCATTGCTAGAGATACTCAATGAATGGATTCCTCCTATCAGGAGTCCCCTCCAACACTATGGTAGTGGGAACTAGGGGTCCTGACATGGAGGTTCCAGTGGTAACGTGGCCTACCTGTGGGCGATCATTGATTTCATGAATGACATGATCGATGTTTCTCTAGTGCGCAATAGGAATAATTAAATCATCATGTTCAGGTTCTGTAAGAGATGCATTGTGGATGTCCAAGGCATCAACTCTACCATAATACAAATAATGTACAAGAGTGACCTCTGGCCATGATGGGAACTTTTCCTTCAACATTATGGTACGTTCCAATAGTGGTATGATCTCTTGATTCCTGACGACAATGTCATTGTTGATTTGCTTGATGACTAGTTCAGAGTACCCCTTCACATGAAAATGAGGAATGTCAGTATTGAGGGCTAACTCAAGACAAGTGATGAGAGCCTGGTATTATGTCTCATTGTTGGTAAAAACTTCCGACAATAAGAACAAATATGGTTGAACAACTAGTGCTAACATAATGAAAATGATACCCAGTCAGACCCTATGGATTCTAGGATCATTGATTATCCTATTAGTAGGACATCATGAATCACCATAAAAGTTCATTTTACAGTATAGAATGGATTGGTATACATAGAGAATCGCCTCATCTGGAAAATCAGGATTCAGATACATGTTAAAGAGAGCTAGATGGGAGGCAAGGAAGTATCCCAATGCCTGTCTGATGATGGACTTCTAGGGGGAATACTTGATTTCATACTATTGGGTGATCACTGCCCACTGAGCTAGATGTCCAGTCAACATATAGAGGTTCATAATGTACACCAGTGGATCCACTCAAGACACTAGATATATCTCATTGTAATGCAAGTAATTCCACAATTTATGTACTATTAATAGCAGAGTAGGTCTGTTTTCTCAAAATAGCAATATCTATTCTCTGTATTGAGGATCATGAATCTAAGATAGTATAGACTATTCTCCATTCCATCATTATTAATTGTTTGAGAAGGGAACTGAGATATTGTTCTAGGGAGGTCACATAAAGGACCAGTGGATTTCTGAAAATGGGTGGCATTATGGAGAGATGTTTTAATAGGTACTACTTGATTTACTCGAAAGAAGTCTGACACTCCTCATCCCACAGATAATCAGCACCTTTCTTTATGATCCATGAAAATGGATTATACTTTCTATCTAGATTGATGATGAATTGTCATATATATTCTAAGAGTCATTGAATGACTCGATGCTCCCAAATGTTTCTCAAAGAATACATCTAGATGAAAGCCTTTATTATCTCTAGATTTAACTTGATTCCTCTTTATCTGACAACGAATCCAAGAAAAATTCTCGAGGAGACCCTGAAGGCCCACTTCAGTTGGTTCATCTTCAAATTGCGGGAACAGAGGTAGTAGAACAATTTCCCATGATCATTGAAAAGGTTCTCACTCTATAAGGATTTGAAAACCAGATCATCTACGTTTTATTCTAATACTTTCCCATAGATCAGCTTAAATATTCAATGCCTGAAAAACTGATAAGTGGAACATTCATAATTTATATTGAATGTAATCACTTGGAACCAAAAGTTCCATGTGGTTCCTTGAAGTCTATATAATCTTTATCCTTTTAATCCATTCATATTTGGTTATACCCAGAATAACCCATCCACGAAAGAGAGATACAGGAACCCAGCTGTGGTTTCAATAAATATTTCTATCTCTAGAATGGGAAAATCATCCTTCACACCACGAGAGTTGAGATCCTGGAAGTCAATGCAGACTCTGATCTGTTTATTATTATTTCTTGAGAGAACGATGTTGGCTAACCATTTGGGATACTAGAACTCCTGTATGAAGTTTGCTCTGATGATCTTATCAACCTCATCCTCAAACATTGCATTGTGATAAGGGTGAATCTTTCTGGGAGGCTATTTGAACCCACAATGATTTGTTTGATGGCCAAGGTGGTAAAATAAAGACCTGAGGATTTAGTCCTATCATCTCATCATAACTCCAAGGAAATACATCACGATGCATCATCCGGATTTTCGGGTATCACTCTTTCTCTTTGATAGTCATGGAGGCACTGATCAATGTAGGTTTTGGATCTGTCTCGCTACCAAGGATCACATGTACCAATTCATCAACCGTGGTTGAGCCACCTTCTATGAATGTGGGAGGAGAATCATCTAAATCATCTTCTTCACACATGGAGAAGGAATCCTCAGAGGGATTTGATTCCTTCGAGTCAACATATCCTAGTAGGAAACTAGTTCTAGCCATACCGGTGGTGGGTGTCACATTAGGGGACTGTTGTACTTTTAAAACCATAACAACGAATGTTATTGACATGATCCCATCTAGAATTCATCCCATGGGGCCATGCTTGAGGTCATCAATGTAATGGTGGTTCATTGGCTTGAGCCGGTTTATCCCAGCCTAGCGATACAAGAATGTATTATATATTTCCATTTCCATGTGGGGGACATCTCAATACCTTAGGGGAGTAGGGGGCTCTGGGATTTACTTAGCCTGATTTGAAAAGTAATAAAATGTTATCATCCAATGTCCCTTAAACTTGGGAAATTTATTCGACATCATTCCAAATACCAAAAAGCATTTCCCTATATCTAGGATCTTGGCCTCCAATCAGTGGATCTGGATTATTTAGGCATCATCTAGGCCTCTCCAGAGATCGGTCACAGCCATTGCGGGTACAACCCCACTAGCCTAAATCTTCTTATCCTCACTCTTGTAAAAGTAGGAATCTAGATAAAGGGATTTAGAAGAGGAAAAGGGGGACGCCTCACCATGGTGTATACCTACTCAACCACTAAGGGTGTACTTAAGTAAATGGTGAGATGAAGATGGGGTCGTCACATGCAAGTGGAGCCATGACCTACCCATCAACATGTTGTAGGCGGTGTCCTGTGAGACAATGATGAACTTAGTGCTGGCTACCAGACCACAAAACTAGGTCTTCGGGTGGATCTTTCTGACCATTTTCTATTTTTTCGGTCATAACCTAGAATTTTTAGGTTATAGGGGCTTGAATCATTGTCGAACAACCCCATATTTTAGAGTGTCTGCGTCGGAATAAGGATGATCCCAGAAACTATTTCAACAAGACAGTGACGAACCTCCACACCATTGAAGTGTCAAGTGATGTATAGTGGGGGAATGTTCCCTTGTATGGGATATCATTCATCTACTCTTGAGAAAGAGAAGACAGCTTGAAATTATATGTACTCATTTGCCTCTGCAATGAAGGATTTTCCAACTCCTACCTCCATCTCAAACTGGACGGGGATGCTTAAAGCCTCGGCAAGGGCTTCATGAATATCAACTGATAGATGAATATCCTAGATGATAGAGTGTAACTCCTTGACCCTAGTTACATAGAGTCGGTTCATTATTATATAAAAATAGCATGATACAAGGAATCAGGTCCTGAAATACTGATATGTTTAGTAGCTTTGGAAGTACTAGATACATTCATATTTTTATATTCCATTATGGAATAAAAACAGCAACAACATTATTACCCTTTTGACCACATTTATATCCTTATCCTATCCCTGGAGGACAACCATAAAATACTTCTTCACATATGGGAAAAAACTTAGAAAGGGTTGGGCTCAAAAGCTCAATAAGGATAACAATATAGCGAAATCTTTCATAAATAAGACTAAAAAATTAAGGAAATGTATTAGACTTAAAAAATAAGTATTATAAACATAATATTCATCATAATATGGAATTAACAAATTCAAATAATTCCATTTACTTATTCACATAGGTATTCTTCTTGTCGAATAATCAAATGCAATATCATTAGCCACTTTCATAATGATGGAATGCATAATGCCAGACATCATAACCACATAGTCAAGGCTGGGTGCCAAGGAACCAAATAGTATTTTGTAAAGGCCTTGTGACAAGGCACTAGTTTGTCCCATAAGACCTACCGATGCATAGAGGAGCTATAGAGGGCTCCACCCATCACATAATAATTCCAATTCATTCCTCATATTATAGGGTTTAAACATAGCATAAACATTCGTATTAAATATAGCATACGAAATTTCAAAACTTTATCCATAAACCATGAATGGTATAAGAATAACACATCCACAGTTAAACATATCACAAAACATTCAATACAATATGGAATATTTGTGTCATAATAAATCAATCTCAAATATGCTTAAAATATATCAAAAGGGTGTTGGCATAGATGAAACCAAACCTTTTTTTAGAGAAATATATCCTTCTATTTTAAAATAATTTAAAAGTAATATACTTATAAAAGAAAACATTTATTTTGAAAATATTATTATATGATTTTATGGGAATCATAGACAATGATATAATGGATGAAAATATCTGCACTCACCATATAAGTTAAAAAAACATTTTTACATTAATTTTGTCGAAAATGTCATAAAGTACCTTGTTTGGAAGACAGCAGAAAGATTCCTTTAAAAACATATAAGGTAAAATAAGGGTATAAATGACATTAAAACACTATCTAGTAAATATTAAAAAAATTTGAAATAGATTTTTACAAAAAAAAAGATTTGGATGATAAGGAGGTCCCTGTAGATACTTACGTAAAAGCATCCTTAGATAATAATGAGATTGTGGAATTAGTCCTTAATTTGTACTTTTCCCTGTCCAATGGTACATTAACCTCTCCTATAATAGTAAAATAATTGTTATTAAATTATAAAAGAACTATATACATAAATATGATATCATATATGATCCTCTAATATATCTCTGTTAATAATAGTTTTGTAGTATCATCATTTCGGATGTTAACTGATCTGTTTTCCTTTATATTCTTGGTTAAATAAGCCATTTTTTTATGGATAGGATGTATTTTATTAATATAAATAATGATATTAACTTCTTAGAATTTATTTTTAATCATAAAATGAAAATTATTCTTGAATGATTATGATGGGGAATGTATCTCATCGCGTTCATGGAGAGGGTAATCTGTACATACGCAGGAGCGATAATATCATAATATTGATGGTGAAATCGTATGCAATTGGATGTTATATCATATATACAGAATAATTAATATGTTTTATTTATTAGTGAAATCAGTTACACTCATTATTATACACATCCAAATAATTAAATGTTTGAATAACACATTACACCACAACGTGGAGACGGTAAGTCGTACATACGCACATATGGTGACTTTGTCATTCATATGATATATAGAATAATGAACATGGTTATACCATATAAATAAAATCATATTATATAGAAGATAATAGAGTTATTATTTTATAGTGGAAACAACAAATACAGAGGAAGTGGATGAATAAAATAATTTGAAAGAGATGATGAAATATTTAACTCTTCTTCAGGTTCTTCTTTTGTATTTGATCAAAAGGGATCCGTAGGTTAGATTTCTGATCAATTTAAGGACTATAGTATTAAGGGAGAATATTTTAGAGGATATTTGGGTAGGGTTTGGCCGATACAAATGGATTTTTATTTGTGAAAATAAAATAAGGGGAAGTGGCCTTTTATAATAGAGGTGGGGGTCACTCTAGGAAAAGCTTGAAATATTATTTTACTATAAAATCATTTTCTTTTTATAATGTAAAAAATGAATTATTTAGTGTCTATGTTGGTAATGGGTCGAAAACCACACAACAAATAGGTTTTAGACATGTTTAGGTCATCATATTAACCTTATTGTTTAGATTTATCTCTTAGTGAAATTGTTTGACATTTACCGAATCTCTTTGTATTTTTATATTATATGGTTAATAAATGTACAATAACAATCCAAGAGAACCCCATGTGGTTAAATATGAATACATAAAACATTATCTAAGTCCTTTTTCAGAACTTTATATTTTTAGAAATTTTATATCAATTAATAATGTAGTATTTGTTTTAAAAACACAATTATTTCAATTTTGACACTCCTTATCTTTTTATTTTTTTGAACAAGATAAAAACATTATCACTTAGAATAAAATTTATTTAACCAAATATATAATTTCATATTAACCTAAAAAAATAGTTTAATTCATTAGAAGTTTCAATTTCTATTTATTTGGATATTTATAATATCAATTATTTTAATTTTGAATTAATATGGTAATTATTGTATCATCATTGTGTTATAAATAAATTAAACTATTTCATGTCTAAAAATTAAAAAAAAATACCATTATGTAGGAAATATTTTTATATTTCTAATTACTATTTGTTGTAGAATTTATATTGTGTGTAACCCTATATTAAAAATGTTTTAGTTATAAAACATTGAATGTAACTCTTTTTACACTTCTTTAATTAAAATAATAATAAATGTCCTAATCTAATCCATGTGGACCATAGTGGGTCATATTTTATTCAAAAGGTTTTTTTGTTCAAATTATATTTATCCAATAGAATAAGGACATGTGTTAGGGTAATTATGATATCATTTTTCCCATAATTTTCTTATTTACTTTTAAACGTGGTAAATAGAAGTCAAAAGATACTATTCAAAAAAAGAATTATTATCATTTTATTGAACCACATTTTACATTATAATATTAATCATGTCTCTTGGATTTTTTGAATTTTTCTCATAGAAGTAGTAAAATTATGTTTTTTTTTGCGAATTTGTAAATTCAACTAGGAGGTCGGTAAAAGATGGTAGAAAGTTCAATAAATTTTTTATATATCTAAACATATTATAAAATGACTCTAATGAATTACAATGAACATATATAGGTATTATGTAACTATTTTGACCTAAAAAAATTATATTAAATATATAATTATTTAAATAAAAAGTCGTTTTTAACCAATAAGGCAGTGTTTTTCACAATTCGTCAAAAATAGATTGTTTTTAGAAAAATACCAAACATTAAACCAAAGATAATTTCAATATTTTAACTTCACAAATGAAGTCCATTTTGAAAAATAAAATTTATAAAATTTCAAAATGTGGGTATCACTACTCAGAATGGCTAGTTTGATTTGTTGTGGTGTGTTAAAATCTCGAAGTTGCGTCGGATACATGTTATTGCATTATTCAAAGGGAAATGTACAATGGAATCATGGGGTGTTACATTATTCCCTCCAAATAATTTCTTCCTCAAAATTTCTATAATTCTACCGCACAAAAAGAATCGGGTGGTTTTTCATCATAAGTTCATCAAGTTCCCACATTGCCTCTTCTATCTTATGGTTTCTCCATAAATATTTTAACAGACGAGTCGTCTGGTTTCTTAGAACTTGTTCTCTTGTATAAATAATTTTGACAAGATCTTAAAAATTAGACGTATCAGGTTCCAGTTCAATTTCCTCATAGGTGAGTACATGAGTTGGGTCAGGTATGTATATTCTCAGTAGTGATGCGTGGAACACATCATGAACTTGGGAGAGACTAGGAAGAATTTACAAATGATAAGCTATAACTCCAATTCGTTCTAGAATTTTGAAAGGTACTATATACCTGGTACTCAATTAATCCTTCTTACTAAATCTTATAACACTATTCCATAGAGATTCCTTCAAGATTACATGATCTCCTTCATGAAATTCCAAATCCTTCCACTGATTATCGACATAACTCTTTTGCCTACTTTGGGAAGAATTAATGTGTGTTTGGATAATCTTCACTTTTTCTATTATTTCCTCAAAGAGTTCTGGGTCAGTTTTCTTTAACCTACATCATCCCATCAAATTGGTCTGTGACATATCTTTCCATATAACACATCATATGGTTCCATTTTAATACTTTAATGGAAGATATTGTTATTGTAAAATTCAACCAGAGTTAAATATTTGTCCCACATACCTTGAATGTCATGTGAGGAAGATCTCAACATTTTATCTATGGTTTTAATAGTGTATTCTATTTTTCCATTGGTTTGAAGGTTTTATTGCTCAAATGAAGTTTTTTATCTAGGGACTTCTAAATAATTTTTCATAATCTTGATGTAAAATGGGGATCATGATCAGAAACAATCAATAGTGGTATCCATGAAGTCTTAAAAATTCATTAACATATATTCATTCCATATGTTCAAGAGGTAAATCTTCTCTTATAGAATTAAAATGTGCTAACTTGGTAAGATTTTCAACAATGACTCATATTGCATCATTTCTTTTAGGAGTATTTTGTTTCCCCGTGACAATGTCCATCATAATATTATCCCTTTTCCACTCAAGTATAGGAAGAGGATGCATAAATCCTCCAAACTACTACCTTCTATCTTTCACTTGTTGTGAAAACTTACATCTTGAACCAAAATCAGCAATCTCCCTCTTCATGATATCCTACAAAAAATGTTCCTTCAAATCTCTATAGATCTTGGTGATCCCATGGGGTATATAGAAATTGGAGTTATGAGCATCATACAAATATTCTCTTTTTAGATCTGGTATATCGGGAACACAAACTCTCTTCCCAAATTTCAAATATACATCTTTATATAAGAAGTCGATCTATCTCCCATCGTTCACACCATTAATTTTCTTTTGAAATTCTTCATCATCAGTCTAATAAATTTTCATCCTTTATTGTAAACATTTTTTGAAAACCATTTGAATAATTATTGATGTTTCACCTTCTAGGGTTTCTCTGATATCCATCATTACTATATACATGAAAATAAGATCCCTTTCAACTCTCATCTTTTTCAAAACTCCCTGATCAATTATTCTCAAATCATATGCCCCCTTATTTTCCTTCCTGGGTGGTTGTGTATTGTGAAATCATAATCCTTGAGTAGTTCAAGCCATCTCCTTTTCCTCATGTTTAGTTCTTTTTCTGAGAAAAAATATTTTAAACTCTTGTGATTATTATAAATCTCACTTTTTTACAATAGTGATAGTGTCTCTATATTTTGAGAGCAATGATTATAGCTACTAACTCAAGATTATGGGTGGGATAGTTTTTCTCATGAATTTTTAGTTTTAGTGATGAATAAGCAATAACTCCATCATTCTTTATAAGGAAACAACCATGACCTTTCTATGAATCGTCACTATAAATAACAAAACCATCATTCCCAAATGGTAATGTAAATATAGGATCATTAACTAATCTTCTCTTCAGTTCTTCAAAAAAATATTCGCACTCTTTTGTCCAAAACAATTTAACCCCTTTACGAGTGGGCTTGGTTAATGGGTTAGCCAATCGGGCCAAATTCTGGACGAAATGTCAATAAAAACCTACAAACCAATAAAATTGCATACCTCAGTTATACTCATCGGTGCTGGACATTCATGGATTTCCTTGGTCAATAATGGATCAAAAAAATTCCATCCTTAGAGACTATATGCCCAATAAAAAATTCTGATTATAGTGTTTTCAAGGAATATATTGGATTGACTTGTGCACCATCTTTTTTCATGTATACCAAGATATAATCAGTAAATAATACTACAAAGTCTTCAAGATATTCCTTGAAAAGACTATTTATTAGATCCATGAAAAAAGAGGCTTCGCAAGTCAATCCAAAAGGAATTACTGTAAACTTGTAATTTATGTACCTGGTTTGAAATTTTGTTTTCGGAATTTCTTCTTTCATCACACACAACTAACTATAGCCAGATCAATGGTAAATCATTGAAAAATATAGAGCTCTAGGAAGTTGGTTGAATAAATAATCAATGTGAGGTAGGGGATATCTATTCATTATTTTTATAGAATTGATCTCTCTGTAGTCAATACACAACCTCATAGATATATCATTCATCTTAACATAAAGCATAGGGTCTCCCCATGGAGAAACACTTGGTTGAATATATACCATATTATTGAATACCTCTAGTTTTTTCATTTATCACACTAATTCCACATTGTCCATTTTATAAGGGGTCATCGATATTGGCCTTGAACCAAGAATTAAATCAATGGAAAACTCAATTTATCATTCTAGAGGATATCTAGGTAAATAAACTAGAAATATATCAACATATTCTTGAACAATGGGTACATCCTCTATTAGAACATTAATTTTCACACATATAGTTATTTCATTATCTTCATCCCAAATAACTAATTTTTGTAGAGCTACTGGGGGTGGATCTAGATAAGAATAAAATGGTGATGTTTCATCACTAAAGATAAGGTACTCCTTATCATCCTTGAGGATTATAACCTCCTATTTCTTACAATACATTTTCACATCATAGTCTAAAATCCAATCCAAACCAAATATTATATCAAATTAAATCATGGGTATGATGATGAGATTAGCAGATAAAGAACATTTATATGCCATAATGGGAACTGATTCAAAAATCATTGTTTCAATGATAATTCCCTTAGGATTATTTAACTAACAACTCCCATGTTAAATAAAATTGACTGTATATAATTTTATTAGCAATCATGGATGATATGAAACAATACGATGATCCAGACTAAAATAAATCATTTTCTAAACATGATGAAACCATTAAATTACCTGGCACCATGTCATTAGGAGCATCAACCTCATCAGTAGTGATCTTATAAGCTTGGCCTTTCTCTCTTAGACTTTTCTGAGATATATTCCCTTGGAACTTAGGACATTCATTTTCATAATGCTCCTTTTCTCTACAATTGTTTCATTCAACATTGAAAACCTCTTTCTTTCCCAGGAAATCATGATCTTGTTGTCCTTTTTCACCACACTTGTAAAAGACTCTCATTACCTTCAGGAAAGTATCGGGGTGTTTCTTCCCACATTTATCACATGATGGATACTCAACTTTTCCATTCTTCTCTTTATTTTAATTTCCAGAGTGTTCATCAGATCTCTTATTCTACTGCTTTACTTTAATGTTGTATTCCTTAGAGAATTCTTTTTCTGTCATGATAGCACATGAGACAATATATTCGTATGATAAGAAGTATTATAAGACTAATGCTTGCTGGAGAAATGTTTCTAAACCATCAAAGAATTGATCAATCTTACTCCATGGGTTTTGTATATAATATTCAGCATGCCTTGCTATCCTTGTAAAGTTAGCCCCATACTTCACAACGTTCGCATCCTCCTTTTTCCTCAGACTCAGAAACTGCCTTTCCATATTCGCTTGATGGTCACAAGGAAAATCTTTCTCAAAAAATATTTTTAAACTCCCTCTCATCCATGTTTGATACTTTTTCATCATTCTTTTTATTTTGAATCAATGACCACCATTGATCTACATCTCCCTTGAGGTGATAAACTTCCATGACAACTTTTTCCCTCTCGATACTCCACAAAGAATGAAATATTTTCTCTAAAAAACATTTCCATTTTTATGCTACTGAAGGATTTGTACTCCCATTGAATTTTGGTGGTTGTTTACTCATGAAGAGGTCTAACATTGATCCTCTAAATTGTGGATCTTGGTGCTCCATTCGGGTAAGGCTATTATTAATAACTTGAGTGAGTTGTCCTAGTATCGTGATAAGTTTATCAGCACCAGTTGCATCATCAAATACACTATAAATATTTTGAGTAGGAGCGAAATCTCTACATAGATTGTGTGACTTGATATGGTTTCCATTATTTCCACTAGGTACCCTTTCTAAACAATGGCATACTGTAGATTAGTTTATGAATCACAATACATAATTTCAAACTTCTAAACCACTTAACATAAATTGAAAAGTTTATGGATATAATCCACAATAATAACAAAAACTTTGAGGATGTATATACATATAAATCATTTATAATGGTTTGTAAAGAAAATGATAATTATCCATAAAATATCCCCTAGGAGTGTTATAACCAAGAGTTCAGAAAGGCCCATTGTCGTGCACCAGTTCAAGTTCGAGTATAGCTCAAAGTGGTGTTCTAGGGCTTTACCGCTAGGCACATTTGGGCCAAAACTGCCTCTACATGCTTGTATCTAGACAGGGATGTATTGCTTGAAAAACTCAAAAAAAACACTACAGTACCAAATTTCATGGAAATTCTTCTATACTCATCCTCAATGTCTATCTTATGGTAGTGTTCTCTAATCAGAGATTTTCTAAATTTAGTTTCCAAGGATTGTACTAAACATCCTCAGATTCCAACTATAATTCACTGACCCCAGTTACCCAGAGTCGGTGAATTATTACATAACATTGGCATGATACAAGGAATCAATTCCCGAAAGACTAATCATTTTAGAAGCCTTGGATGCACTAGATACATTCATATGTTTTAAACTACATCATGAAATAAATAAATCAACAACATTTTGTTTCCTTTTGAACAAACTTATATCTATAACCTATACTTGCAGGTCAATGATAAAATAATTCTTCACATCTTGGGAAAAATAAGACATAGAATGGGTGTATCTCAGATTCTCAGTAAGGGTATCAATATAGTGGAAACATTCATAAATAAGCATAAATATTTAAGGAAAAGTAGTAAACTAAAACAAAATCCTTTTAAACATATAATACAGCATAATATGGGAAATATAAAATCAAAAAATTCCATTTAATTATTCGCATTTATATTCTACAAGTCTAATAATCACATGCAATATCAATAGCCACTTTCATAATGATTGAATACATAATGTTATACTACATAACCACATAGTCAGGGCCTTGTTCCAGGACTGCCAATAAGATTTTTTCAAGACCTTGTGCCAAGACACTAGTTTGTCTCATTAGACCTATTCATTCATCACAGATCTATAGCAGGATCCACCTATCACTTACTAAGTCCAATGCATTCCACATTTAAAAGGATTAAACATAACATAAAAATTTATATTAAAACTAGCCTATGAAATTCCAATAATTTATCCATAAAAAATGAATTGTATAAGAATAAAGCATCCATAGTCAAACATATCACAAAAACTTAAACACAATATAGAAGATTTGTATAATAATAAATCAACTTCAAACAAGCATTAAATCCATTAAAAGTATGTTGACATAGATGAAATCTTAACTTTTTTAGAGAAATATAAATTTATTTTTTGAAATAATTTAAAGTCATGTAATTATAAAAGAAGACACTTATTTTCCAAATATTATTATAAACTTGTATGGGAAGTTTGTATGATGCTATAACGGTAGAAAATTACCTCACTCTCCATATAAGTTTAAAAACATTATTACCAAAGATTTGTCGAAAAGGTAAAAAATTACCTTGTTTGGAAAAAGACAGAAACATTCCTTTCAGAACATATAAGGTCATGTAATGGTATAAATTACATTAACCCATTTTCTAGTAACTATCAATTTTTTTTGGATTTATACTTTTATGAAAACACAGATCTGGATGATAAAGACTACCTAGTTGATATTTACGTAAAAACAACCTGAGATAATAAAGAGATAGTGGAATTAACTCTTTCCTTGTAATTTTACTAGGTTATGGGTATTTTAACATCATGTATAATCATTAGAAAATTATTAATAAATTATAAAATAACTATATAGATAAATATTATATCATATATGATTATCTAATATTTCTCTATTAATAATATTTTAGTACTATCATCGTTTCGAGTGTTAACTGATCTGTTTTCCTTTATATGCTCGGTTACATAAGACATGTTTTTTATCTATAGGATGTATTTTATTCATATCCAGAATTATATTAGGTTCTTAGATATTATTTATAATCATAAAATAAAAATTTTCTTGAATTATTATGATGGGTAATAAATCTCATCGCATTAGCGAAGATGGTAATCCGTGCGTATGCATGAGCAATAATATCATTATATTATTGGTGAAATTGTATGTAATTGGATGTTATATCATATATAAATAATCACTAACATTTTATATGTATTGTATACATAATTTACACTCATAATTATACCCACCAAAATAATGAAGTGTTTGAATAACAAACTACACCATGACGTGAAGACGGTAATCCGTACGTACATACGTATGGTGACAATTTCATTCATATGATGGATAGAATAATGAATATGGTTATACCTTTTTAATAACATCATATTATATTGAAGATAATGGATTTATTATTTTATAATGGAAACAATAATGAAATAGGAAGTGGAAAAAAATAACTTCAAAGAGATGATGAAGTATTTACCTCTTCTTTGGGTCCTTCCTTTTGATTTGATCAAAATGGATCCATAGGTTAGATTTATTATCAATGTATGGCCTCTAGGTTTAATGGATTATAATAGGGAGAATATTTGGGAAGGGTTTGGCCGAGTAAAATGGCATTGGAGGTGTAACATTATGAGAAGGGGATTTGAACTTTGATAAAAGAGGTGAGGGTCACTTTAGGAAAAGCTTGAAATATTATTTTATAATAAAATAATTTTTAGTTTCTAATGGCTCTAAAATTAATTATTTAGAGGCTAAGGTGGGGATGGGTCGAAAACCTCTCAACCCATAGGTTTTATAGAGGTTTAGTTCATCATATTAACTTTATCTTTTAGATTTAACTATTTGTTGAATAGTTTGACATTTATCATGTCACTTTGTATTTTTGTATTATATGGTTAATAAACTTACTATAACAAGCCATGAGAACCCCATATGGTTCAATATTTATATATATAACCTTATCTATGTCCTTTAACCGAACCCAACATTTTTAAAAATATTATATCAATTAATTATATAGTATTTGTTTTAAATACTCAATTTTCTAAATTTTGACACTATTTAGAATTTGATTTTTTAAAGCCATAAAAACATTATCACTTCTAATAAAATTTATTTAACCAATTATAATAAGTTATATTAAACTATAAAATTAGTTTAATTAATCAGATGTTTCAATTTACATTTATTTGGATATTTATAATATCAATTGTTTTAGTATCTAATTAATAAGGTAATTACTACATCATGATTGTGTCATCAATAAATAAAATTATTTAATGTCTAAAAGATATAAATAAATTTTCATTATATAGGAAATCATTTTATATTTCTAATGAATATTTAAAGTTGAATTTATATTTTTTGTAACCTTATATTAAAATTGTTTATTTTTTAGACATTGAATTTAACTCTTTTAACTATTCATTAAATAATATATTAATAAATGTCTTAATCTAATACAATTGGACCAAAAAGGATCATATTTTATTCCTCGGGTTGTTTTTAGTCGATTTATATGTGTCCAATAGACTTAGTACTTGTGTTAGGGTAATTATTATATCATTTTTACCCTTAATTACCCAATTTACTTTTAATCGTGGTAAATAAAAGTCAAAAGTTACAATTCACCAAAAATTATTTTCATCTAATTGAACCATGTTTTACATAATTATATTAACCATTTATCTCATATTTTTTAAATTCAACTGACAGAAGTGGTAAAATTATGTTTTATAACAATTTTCAAATGCTCCTTGGAGGTGGGAAAAACGGTAAAAAGATCAATAAATTTGTAATATATCAAAACTTATTATAAAATTATTCTAATGAATTACATCGAAATTAAATAGGTATTATGTATTTATTTTGATCAAGAATAAATCTAAATTAAATAAATTATTATTTATATAAAATGTCAGTTTAAACAAATGACGTAGTGTTTTTCACTGTTAATCAAAAATTGAGAGTTTTGAAAAAATACAAAAAATTCCCCCTAAGAAAATTTAGATATTCCAAATTCAAAACCAAATTCAATTTTGAAGAATAATATTTATAAAATTTCAAAAATGTGTATTACAATTAAAAATGTCTAGTTTGATTGCTCGCGGTGTATTAAAATCTCGAAGTTGCGTACAATGAATGATATGGAATTATTCAAGGGAAAATGTACTGTGGATGATTAGGTTGTTACATAGAGAGCCTCAGTTCGATGATAGAGACATTTTTAATTACATAATACTTCCTTGGCATGTGTTAACTTCTCTTGACAGGAGGTTGCTCTAGGATTGGGGGTTCGACGGGTTCTTCCAGCTAAACCAGCTGCCACATGGTGCTGGGAATGTCCCACTACTTGCCAGTAGAAACATGTAGAGAAACTATCATATGAGAGAAAGATGACAAATTCCGTACCATAATAGAACTTAGTTGATCACAGGGCAGTCATGGTGGCTCCACCTTGACATGTCACATAAATAGTGGAGAAGGCGGACCAGATTATACCAGATGAGATGGCTGTGTGTTCTGAGCTCTTGCATGGTCATGATGTCTGGTTTTAGTGTCATGCACATCCTAACTAAAAGTATTGACCATGTAATTCTGACGACAAATATATCCATGGATCCTTCAATTCTGGTGACACCTGGGGACGTTTAGAGTATCTGCCTGGTGATCCTCATTGCCCGGAATCACGTAGGGGTTTACTAGCTCCACGGTGTTAACCAATGCCTACACTTGTTCATCACATGAATAATCCTCTACTACTGGGTGGATCCTGGGAGTAATCTCCACATATAAGGAATGATTCCAATGAGAATATAGAATGATGATGGAATAGGTGGGGGACTTTGTCTCCTTTTGCGCCGTCAATGTTGGCCCTTTTGGGAGGAGGAAGGTTGGGATGTCGACGCCGAAGTAGTAGCAGCAGAGTACAATGTGACTTCTGACCCCTCTGGTTGATTCAAATGTGAACTAATAATGCCATGGTCATGGGGGTGTAAATTATAAGCCATCCATTCATCATATTTTTTGAGATCCTCAGTTAGAAGCATGCTTCCAGTCACCCTAACTATCACTGTCACCATCATGATGTATGAATATACAAGCCCCCTATGCTTGTGTTGAGACTAACCTGACTATGTTGTTATCATCCTGGTCATGAAGCTACTCTTTAAGCCTATATAACTACTTGAGGGTATTCCCTAGGATCTAGTGATAGGGATAATAATTAGGATGATCAGTGATATCCGCTTATATCGGGCCTCCGGCATTCCGGCAACCGTATAATTCATCAATTCAATGTGATTCAAAAATAACTGGGGACATGTGCCTCATTATATGACTAGTTTCGGTTTTTTCTATCCTATAATGGGGATCCGGGTTCCTGGATTTGATTAGGGGTCATAGGATCCTTCCGAGAAGGTGGGACCTAGTTATCTTGCTTAGGTGGTGGTGGTGCATCATACGGGGTCACCTACTAATTCTGATGCAGGTTCTTCTTGGTTGGAGGTTGCGCTTGAGGTGGCAGCCTCTGTGAGGCTATGGAGGTTTCTCTATGAGTAATAATTTTAGTTTCATGGGGGCCTCTATTTGGGCCACCGTAGTAGGCTCGGCCTTAGTGGCCATTCTCGCGGGAGCTATAAGAGGAAACAGAAAAGCCTTCTTGACTATTGTAATGATTCTCCTAGATTCTTGGCCTTATCAACGAAATCCTTGAACCCCTCGAGGTAATTCATAGTGATTATAGAGGGGTCCATTTCATTTTTTTCATTCCCCACACTCATTGTCACCAACTATTCCTAAGTTGGTGGCATATCATGAGAGTTTGTGAGGCTTTTCCGCCATGTGACAAAATCTGTGACACTCCTTTAAAGACTCTGCATGCACAGGAAGAGGTCTGAAATACTCATATTTTAGGTGGTAGAGATGAACTAGTTATGAAACTACATATGATCATCTTCCTAGTTGGAAGCTGCCCTAATTGGTAGCTCGATGTACTAGACAATGTAGACCCTTCCAATGTCTATACGAAACACCATAATTTGGCGACCTCTCGCTAAGCTATAGTTTACAACATGGGTCCACACCTTGAGATAAAGTGGGACATATGCTGCAGTGGATCACTCTTCTGATTAAATGGGAAAATGTATGGTCTATGGAACTAGGAGGTCTTGGGATATCATCCAACCACGATAGATATGGCTTTCCATCAGGTGGAATGTCCATCTACCGAGTTTTCAAACCCTTGAGGTGTGTGATGATCACTTCCATTGGATCATCTAGATGAGTATTCCTATCTTGATGAGGATCCTGGACCACCAGAGCGTGATCACGTTCTTCAACATGATAAAGAGGCCCAACGGATCATGGAGCGGCTAGTGGGATTACCTGTAGGACTACTGGGGGAATGACATGTTGAGCGGATGGGGGAACTAGAGCTGGGTCTTGTTGATTATTGCACTACTCGGGCGTATTTGGTGACACATACCACTCCCTCATTCCATTAATTCTATCTTCTACATGGTCTATATGGGCAGGATGGTTAGGGTTAGCCAGGGGAAATTGTTGGGGGAGCGTTTTATCTACCACTATATCTCAAGTGGATGATCATTGTAGCCTTTTCTCCACTCCACATCATGATCATCAAGGAGGTCATCAGCCATTTTTTTTGTTCCATGAGTTGTTGATGCATCACACCATTCTCGGGATCATATTCCACCTTCTTCAATAAGCTAGATAGGTCAGAGGGTTTGGAGATCCCATGATTATCTTTGACATTATTGGGATTCTGGACGAGGGCTGTGGACTTGGTGGTAACGGGAAGACCCAAAAAAAAATTTATTGGCGAGTGACCCATCCCAATAGATACAATATTTGTGGGATCCCTTAGGGGGTATGTTCTCTTCAAAAAGATCATTCTCATTATCTCCCACTGATTGGTTTTCTAGGTTAATTGTATCTCTACATGGAGGAAAGTCCTCAATATCACCTAGTATATTAGGATGGAACTGATTGAGATGAAATTAAGGGATGTATACTGCCCCCCAGCATAGAATTGAAGGGGGAATCCTCCATCATAATTTTTCATATCACTTTAATGATTTTAAAGCATCTCTACTTGGGGGTATGATGGAGACCAGGCGACGTAGGGCTCTTGGCCATAGGTAGCATAGCCAAGTAAACCATATGGAATATCATTCAAATATCTTCAATGTGTAGCTGACTCTTGGGGAAATACACTCACTAATAATGGAGATAGAAGTACATCACCCATAGGGTTTGGAAAAACATGCGACATACTCCTGGGTAAGGGATTTTGTTGCATTGATGATCATGGTTGAAGTTGGCCAGAACACCTCTAGGAAATGATCTGCTTCAAGGATGTCCCACAAGCTCCTCAGCTCAGACATAGGATATATCCCTTAGTTTCCCCACTCATCAACTGGGGGAAGCTGCAGGATTGGAAACGGGACTGAAGCATACCACTGATATGGTAGACCAGCTGGTGGAGAATACATACAATGAGATGACAAACAGACACATCTTGGGATATCCTGCGATGAATGCAATGACTGACCCACCACATCCGGATAAGATGGAACAGTGACCACAATTTAAGCTGCATGGGATGTGTTTACTTATGGTGAAGCAGTTTTCTTTTTCATCCTCTATCAGTAACTAGAATAACACTCATTGATCGTAAGTTGGGGCAAAAAATGACCACATTGAAGATAGATAGGATTTCATGGCCATGCCTTGGAATGCAGTAAAATCATCATCCTCCAAGATGTATCTGCAGAGGGATGGACGAATATAGTGGACCTGAAATTCCAAAATTATTGTACTTATATGCCTCATTCATTCCCTAAACCTTGACATAGAAGATCTGGGTGAGGAATCCATCGTTGAATCTCATTTTACCACATAATCTGAGAAGCATACAAAATTAATCGTGGTATGAAACATATTATTATTTACATTGGTGGCAGTGACCCTCCTTCCTTCCACAAGATGGTTCATCAATACATGGTAGCTTTTTTTCTTGAGGATGACCTCTGGAAAAACTAATGTTGGGGTGGAGAAGATATCTTCAAGGATGAGCTGGGTTGTGAGGGGCACCTAGATATACGTCAAAAGGAACACGAGGAGGGCCTTGGCATCCACTACCAAATGTGTGAAGGGAATTTCTTTGAGAAGTAATAGAGTGTGTAGGATCTCTGATGGAGTTGTTTGAAGCTTGGGAAGTACATCCATTCTTGTTTCTATTAGCATTGATGGTATAAGGGTGGGTCCTCGTAATAGTAGAGGTGAGTGCAAGGAAGACCTTTGTGTTGGGTACTGATGAAGTGGGGAACACCTTCGATTCTCTGATTACCTAGATGTGGAAGAACCTCATCAGTTATAGTGTTAATGTGGGGAAGAAACCCATGTTGATGGTTGACCGGATGAGTAGCATCGTCCCATCGGTGACCTGGGATAGGAGGAACAACTCCATACCCGAGGTCACGGGTGTAGAAGAGGCATTCATACGAGGTGTCAGTGTAGTGGGGGTGGACCATAACTGAGAATGATGGTGGCATGGGGAGGAACTCTGCAAAGAGATTGGGCGCAGGGAGGACCTACACTTTGGTTGGTGTTAGAACATAGAGGATATTCAAATTGGATTTCACTGACCTGGGTCATCACAAGACGAACGGCACCTGTTTCAGTGACTGGGAGAGTCATCAAAACCTACCCGTGGGGTGTTTGGGGCCTTGATCTGGGTCAGGCATATAAGTACCTTTGATCAGTATGAGAAGGGTGTTGAAGGTGTGTGACAGTAGTGGAATGGGACATGGCAGTCATTGATGATGATGCCAACTGGCAGGCATCATCATCAGTTCACACACAACACTTGTGTTGGGTTAACCGGACCGGTGTCGATTGTGCAGGAGCATAACTCACGTACTGCTCAGTTTGTGGCGTTGGGTGTTGGTGCTGACATGGACTAGTGGGAGCCATCCAGGGTAGCCCCCTAGGATGGGATTATAGTTGGGCTGACCCATACTACCCTCACCTCACTAGAATAAGGGAGGGAGATGTCAAATAGCTCTGGGGAGAGGCTCCCGAAACAATTTAATATCAAAGTGGAGAGAAGTGGATCCCTATGCAGCCCTTGGGGGCAGCAGTAACGACAAGACCTAGAACTCTCTTTGTCTAATCATGCTATATCTGAGGTTGGGATTATCCCCTTCCTCCCCATATCGTCAAACGAGATTGTTAATTAACCTTCTCTGAACGAGTTCAGATAGGGAGATGGGGTGTGGGCACCCAGTATCTAGGGATGCGGAGGCCACCGTGGAAGAGATGTGGTCACGCGAGATTGACACATTGATGATTACATGACCCATATGTCGGTTGGTGGGTTGTGATGGGCTACATATATTATCTTGGTTCCTGTAATGTGACAAGCATAAACCATTAGTTTTAAAGGAAGTAAAGTGATGACTAGGGCCCCATCATCGTTCTGTCGTCCATTGTTGGTAAGAAGGATCCAAACTAACAACATCGCAGACCAGGATGTCCAACATTCCACTATCCCAATTTTTGGTGAGTTTCACACTAGACCAACTATTTTCATGGTAGGACCTATCATCGAATACATGGATCTAGGAAATGATAAACCATTGATGTCTCGAACACTACTAATATCCACACTGAGGAGAAGAAACTCATGTCGGGTTTACCATTTCTTGTTTTGATGCTTTCCCAGGGGTGTGCATCTGTTTGTGGAGGACACACTAATTTTTCCACATATTTCCACTTTCCAAAGGCGGGAAACATCTGCTGCTTATACAGGGGATTTTTCTTCTTGATTGAAATTGGATAACGGTATGTTGGTCTCTCCTTCATTGGATTCCTCCCTAAAACTCTCTAATGAGTCTATGTCTCCCTTAAATATTAAGACGTTGTCCGTGAAACTCTTCCTGGTGCCATAACTTTGTGGATGGTGGTTAATTACATTGGTTCTATCTGGAAATTACAAGATTTCAATTCAGGGTATAAACCTTTGTTCAGGTGAGTAGTCATGTTGGACATCGCCGGCGTTTCTGGAATCTAGAACACTGATGCGTTTAGATTTAATCTATTTATGATAGGGCTTCTCGAGGATGTAGATACCCAAGGCATCCCATATCGAATGCATGGAATTATATGACATGGGAATGTCTCTGAGTTTTTCCTTAGCTTCACATGCTTAAAACGGGGTATGCCACAATTTTAACATCTTGGAGGGAAAAATCGGACTGATCGGAACACTAACAAGATGGGATCAGATGGGTGCAGCCTAGGGAGAAAACACTTCAGAGTCCTATTAGATATGCGGATCACAGCATGTAATGAAGATGGATCTGAAGGTTCTTTGACACAAGGTATTATCGTTGTGTGGGATTGATATTCATGGAGGTTTCATACGTACCATGTCTTAAGAGGCAGGGATCAAAACCTACGTAGTTTCAAGGGGTGATAAATAGAGGTTTTTATAGTGGATAACGAACTAGAGATTATAATTGGGGATACACAAGGATAGAATCCTAGGTTATAGCGACCTTATCCATTTACACATAACATCTGATGATTTGAATCATAATTCATCATTGTAGTACAATCCAAGGATCATTAAGTCTAGTGTCTTGGAAGACTATGTACATATATCACAAAACATGGGGCTAAAAATACTTCTTTATTTTATCTTCATAATGATATCCTAACTTCCTTTGAGCCCTTACATCATCAAAGGGTACCCTGGGGAACACATGAACAAAGGGATGATCTAAAAATCCAATTAAGGAAAAGAACATAAGAATAATCTTTAAGCACCTGAGTTATGAGGCTTGACATAATGACACTGGAAGCATTGAACATAAGAAATCATAACATATAAACATGGGATCATAAAAACATGGAATAAAATAATCACGGAATCATATATGCTTGAGATTATATAATCATAGTTCCATAGAGAGGTGGCATAATCTTTATACTTGACTTTAGTACGATTCAATGCTAACTGCCAATTTCATTTCCCATAGTAGAAAAAGCCATGGCTAACAGCCCAGACCATTTTCTCATAATCTTCTCATGAGACATTAACTTTACCCAATTAATTGGAGTGATATCTGGGCTCACCCATCTATGATTATTCAAGTATATTCTTTCCACATAAATAATCTCACATAATCAGTCAAACATAAACATAATAGTAACCAAGAAAAAAAATTGGCAGAGAATCACGTCAAGAAGCATAATAAAAAGGGACGTAACATACAAGAATCCATGAAAGAAAGGAATTAAATCCTAAATAGGTAATAATAATGTATAAAGTCATAAATCATGACAATAGATAAAAAACTGAAGTGATAACATGTATAAATAGTTTTTAGGAATATTTGAGTCAAAACTTTTTAGTGTGGTTTAAGAAAATATCGAATATCTCTTAAAATGAAAAGCGAAATAATATTTTTTTTATAAAACACGAAGTAAACAAGGAGGGAGTTTATAATAAAAATACTGATTTTATAAAGACAAAAGTTACTTAAAACAGCAGATAGAGTACACTTGATAACAGGAAAGTATTCTGGATGGTCCCTACAAATGTGTTCACATATCTGGAAGAAATGAGGAGTGAATCACATAAAAGTATGCATATCCCTGAATGAGAGTGATGAAAGAGTCTTGATAAATAAACATGGAACATGAAAAAAATAGTTAGAGTATACAAAAGAAAATATAAGATAACATCATTTTGGTAGAACGGTAGATAAGACAACCCAATGGAATAAAAGAGGTTTGGGTAGAATTCAATACGGATTATCGGCATGGTATCAGGAGTACTTGAGGGGGATTAGTGAGAGATGAAAGGGAATTATAATAAATTACACATAAATAGGTGAGTATGGTGGAGGTTCAAAATAATACCCCATAATTAATAATTACACACAACATGTCCTAACATAATGAACAATCTATAATAAGGGTGAAATTGAGAGGATCCCTTACCTTAGGTCAGTTGGTCTTCTACACTTGATATTAATGACCTGGAAAGTCAAATTAAGTTTATTAAACAATATTTCCATAGCCTTATATAAAATTAAAATATTCAGTATAACCTTTTTAAGTTCATTTACACCCATTTTGATTGACTACAACGTTCAATTTCATTGTTCGTGACCATTTGTTTCATTTGTTTTAATGATCGGTTCAATTGTATTTAGGTTCAAATAAATTGTAAGATGAAAGTAGTTTTCCAGAATTGAAGTTTTATAACATTAGTGTACATCCAGTAGGTTAAATGGTTACAAAATTCATTTGGTTAATTATAGTGAAGGTGAACCTTTACATTAAACATTAATGGTAAACACTTGAATTAATTTTAACGATTTTCCCATAATTGAATTGTTTTGTATTATTTTTTTATATCATGAGTTTATGAGGATTACCGAACCTTAAATAGGATATATAACATATATAATAATCTTTTTCAACAATAACATAAATGGTTTCATGACCAGAAACAAAATAATAAAATAATTAGAAAACACCTTATCCATCATGTCGGTAATTTGACACATCACAGAAGATGTTTTAATTCTAGAATGTGAGGGAGAGGAGGAGAAGTATGATGCTTGAAATTTTCCATAAACATGAATAGAATCCATAATATATGAGATTATGTAGCTTCAATGGCTTTTGGATAAGGTAAGGGGAAGAGGGTATAAAAAAATAAAGAAAATGAAAACAAAAAACATGAAAATGAAAGAGGGCTCTTACCATTTGATCTCCTCTCTTTGAGACTCCTTTTAAGGGATTTTATTTTGGTCTTCTGGAAAGACCAGAAATACATGGAAGAGGGTAAGGAGCTTGGGAGGGTATTTGGGCAGAATTTTGGCTATGCAAAATACTTGAGAGGTGTGAGGAAAAGAGGTAAAGAGAGGGGGTATTTATAGTGAGGGAGGAGAGGGCTTTCCAAATTGTTTATTCAATAGTTTATTAATTTCCTTCAAGAGAAGTAATAATGATGATTCCTTGAACTAAAATGTAATTTTTTCATGTTAATCTGAAACAATTAGGCTGACATCAGAAGAAAATCATCATAAATTCATAAATAATCTATTTTTCTTATTTTTTGAATTTTCGTATTTCACTATTCATCAAAATTTCAATTATTTCAGAAATATCCCAAAAATTCTACCTAACCATTCCTCGACATGTAGAATCCAAAAATGAAATAAATTTTTCAAAAATAATTTTCTATATATGATTATTTTAATATTTAATTAAAATAATTATTTATTTTCAAAACCAGTTTTAAAACATTCAGTAACTCATTCTAAAATATAGGTATATCTTACTTCTAACTTGAATATTATATTTATACCACCATAGGTGAGGTTACTATTCATAAGGTTATATCACTATTCATAAGGGTATGTTACTATTCATTAGGGTCGGTTACTATTCACCAAAAAAATTATTAGACTCCAAAAAATCATTTTGAACACAACCGTGTATGACGGATTTTCAAAATTCCAAACACAGAAGTGAAAAAAATATGTTTAAAGGTCACTTATTACTTATTAGTTCATTATTTTTTGTGCTTTAATGAGATTTTATTACATAAATATAAGAAGATAATTTCCATTTAAAAACTTTGGGTCGATACATTCTTCCTCCCTTATGAAATTTCACCCTCGAAATTTTATATTACATACTAAGCCAAAAATAGGTGCGGGTAGTTTTCCTTCAATGCTTCCTCTGATTCCCATGTTTCTTCCTCAAACTAATGGTTCCTCCACAACACATTGAAAAGATGGGTTTTCTTGATGCATAGAACCTTATCTCTACAATCCAGAAACTTTTTTGGCTGCTCCTCATAGGAGACATAATCTTCCAACTGCACCACCTCTGAGTTTTGAACGGGTGATGGATCAGGTATGTACTTCCTCAAGAGTGATACATGAAAAAAATCATGAACATGAGGCATATTTGGTGGATGTGCAAGCTGATAGGCCATGGTTCCTATGCGGTAAAGGATCTCAAAAGGGCCAATATACCTTTGGCTAAACTTCCCTTTCTTCCCGAATCGCATGACTATCTTCCATGGAGATATTCGAAGGAGGACTTTATCTTCTATGTCGAACTCCAAGTCCCTTAGACGGTTTTCTCCATAGATATTTTTCTAACTTTGAGCAGCTTTTATGTTTTTCTGGATGACTTGACCCTTCTCTGTCTTCTCTTGAACAACATCAGGTCCAAGTAGCTTTATTTCTCCAACTTCATCCCAACAGGTTGGATTTCTACATCGCTTTCCATACAGAGCTTCATATGGAGCCATTTGAATACTCGAGTGGAAGCTATTGTTTTATGACAACTCAACGAATGGGAGATTCTGATACCATCCTCCTTTAAATTCTAGATAGAAGTCTCTAAGCATATCTTTAAGCATCTGAAAATATCTTTCAGAATGGCCATTAGTTTTGGGGTGATAGGCCATGCTGAAATTTAATTTAGTACTCAAATAATGTTGAAGGCTCCTCTAGAATTTAGATGTGAACCATGGATCATGGTCAGAGACAATTGAGAGTGGAACAACGTGCAGTCTCACCACTTCCTTCACATATAACATTACAAGTTGTTCAAGAAAAAGATCTTACCAAATAGTGATGAAATGAGATGTCTTGGTGAGTCTGTCAACCACAACCCATATCTCATTATTTCCCTTTGACTTCTTCGGGAGACCCATGATAATGTCTATAGTAACAGTTTCCCATTTCCACAAGGGTATAGGTAATGGTTGCATCAGACCTTTGGACTTTTGTCGCTCAGCTTTAACTTGTTGACATACCAAGCACCTTGATATTTATCTTGCATTCTCCTTCTTCATGTTATCCCACCAGAAGTGTTCTCAGATATCACCGTACATTTTGGTACTCCCATGATGGATAGAGAAGGTCGAACAATGTGCATCATTCAATATATCCTTCTTTATCTCTGGATTAAATGGTACATATAATCGTGTAACAATTCTTACAACTCCAACCACTTCAATTTTCAAATCAGAGGAATTCCCATTTTTAACAGCTTCCACCCTTTTCTGAATTTCCACATCCTTTCTTTGCACAACCTTTATTTTATCTATGGGGGATGTTTGAAAAATCAATTGATAAAATATTAAAGATGTTCCTCCCTTAATGATTCACATGTCCATCCTTTGCAAATCATAGAAGATCAGATCCCTTTCTATTCTCATCATTGATAAAGTTGCATGATCCTTTTTACTTAGAGCATCTACCACCTTGTTTGCTTTACTGGGATGGTAGTGGATTGAGATTTCATAATCCTTGATGATCTCTATCAATATTCTTTGGTTCATATTAAGCACTTTCTATGTTAATATATATTTGAGACTATTGTGGTCAGTATATATCTCACATTTTTCCCATAGATATAATACCGCCAAATTTTCAATGCAAGGATCACAACCGCCAGCTCCAGATCATGTGTGGGATAGTTTTTCTCATAGATTTTCAGATTCCTTGAGGCATAGGCTATCACATTATCATTTTTCATTAGCACACATCCTAAGCCTTTCTTAGAAGCATCACTATACACCACAAAGAGTTCTCCACTTGAAGGGTGTGTGAGTACTGGCACAGTGATAAGCCTATTTTACTACTCCTTGAAACAGTCTTCACACTCATGTGTCTAGAGAAATGTTACTCCCTTCCGTGTCAGCTTGGTCATTGGGTTTGACAATTGTGAAAAGTTCATCAGGAATCGTCAATAATACCCAGCTAGACCCAAAAAGCTGTGCATCGCCATTACAGAAGTTGTTCTGGGCCACTCTTCAATTACCTTCATCTTGTAAGGGTCCACATATATCCCTTTGCCGGTGATAACATTCCCCAAGAATGATACTTATTCCATCCAGAACTCACATTTACTATACTTCTCAAACAACTTCTCCCTTCGCAAATTTTTTGACACAATGTCCAAATGCTCCCAATGTTCCTCCTTGATCATGGAGTATATCAGAGTATCATCAATAAAGACCACAAAAAATTTGTCGAGGTAATCTATAAGGACTCTATTAATTAAACCCATGAATATTTCTAGAGCATTACTGTGTCTGAAGGTCATCACTATGATCTCATAGTGTCCATATCTCGTTCGAATGGCAGTCTTTAAAATATCTTCCTTCCTCACCTTTAGTTGGTGATATCCTAACCGATGGTCCACCTTAGATAAATAACTGGCCCCATGTAGCTGATCGAACAAGTCATCTATCCTTGGAAAGGGATACTTGTTCTTTATTGTGATTTTATTGAGCTCACGATAATCAATGTAGAGGCGTATTGATACATCCTTCTTCTTGACGAAGAGGACTGGATCACCCCACGGTGAAGCACTCGGGTGTATAAAACCCTTCTCCATATTCTACTGTAACTACTTCATCATCTCGTTTATCTCCATGGTGGCCATTCTGTAAGGTTTCTTTGATATTGGCAGAGATCCATGGATAAGTTCAATTGAAAACTCAACCTCTCTATCAGGGGGAAGACCAGGAAACTCTTCGGGGAATATATTAGTGTAATCCCTCGTGATGGGCATGTCCTCACAGATTATTATCTCCTTTGTATCAATCATTTGAGCTAGATATGCATTCTCATAATGAAGAAATATCCACACCAGAGGCAATGATTCTAAAAGAGATTCATCTTCCTCCTTACACTTGTAAAGAATCGAAGGATTCTTTAGGATGTGGAGAGTAATCTCCCTTTTCCCGGCAGTTGATGTTTGCATTTTACATTGATAGTCAATACATGACCAAGATAGCATCAAATTCTACTAAAGGAAGTATGAAAAGATTTTATGGTAGGTTTAATCCACAAAAATTTACCATGTAGGAGTTATAAACCATGGATGCAAAAATTTCCCCATTCGCTGTTCTCATAGAAAACTTTTCATCCAAATTTTGAGGTGTTGTTTGAATAGTTCTACTAAACTTGGTAGATATGAAAGAATGTGTAGAACCAGAATCCAATAGTACATTTACTATTCATTAATGAATAACAAGCGTACCTGTCACCACATCGTTTTTCAGGTCCACCTCAGTAGTATTTATGGAATAAGCTCATCCTTGGTTCCTTGGATGTTGTTGTTGATTGCCTCTGACAACCCTCGGCTTAGGGAAATTGTTCGTATAATTCCTGGGCTCCTTGTAGTTATAACACTACACTGCAGGCTGAGTGTTGATCTGAACCTTCTGTTCTTCTTCAACTTTAGTGGGATTTTTCATATCCCTTCGGTAGTTCTGGGCTAGATGACCAAATATCGAGCATTTGAATCAATTCCTGGTTCCCTTAAAACTGTAACCAAGATGCTTCTTCCCACAATTTCTGCAAAGGGAAATGTTGGGATTCTTTCCATCATGGTATATGTTTGATGGAACACCCATGATGTTTTACAATTTTTTCTTCTTGTCACTGGGACCATGAGACCACTGAGAGTCTCCAATCTCCATTTCTACCTTGAGGGAACAACAGACAATGTCCTCATAACTGTCGAATTCTCTAATAGCCAATGATTTTTGTAGACTCGTCTTTAGTCCCCAAAAGAAGCGATCCACTTTGCTTTCAGTGTTCAAGACAAATCCAGAGGAAAACCTTTCAAGCCTTGTAAATTTTTCTTCATACACCTTGATGGACTCATCTTCCTTCTTCTTGAGTCTAAGAAACTCTCTTTCCATCTTGAGACGGAGGGTTCAAGGAAAATATATTTTGAAAAACATCCTCTTGAATTCCTCCCAATATATGGAATCAATTTCTTCTTGGGACTTTATATTCATGATCAGTGTCCACCACTGATCATCTTCCCCATCAAAACGATAGACTTCCGATACAACTTTCTCTTCTTCAAAGAACTGGAGTACAGAGAAAATATTTTAAATGGAGATAATCCATTGTTCTACAAGGAGGGGTTCAGAAGACCCGCTAAAAAAGGGAGGCCTTTTCCGTATGAAGGATTCTACGGAAAAATTCTGTTTCCTTGGAGGAGGGGGACGTTCCACTTGATTCAAGTTATTATTCATAACATGTTCCAGCTGGGCATGTACATCCATGATGTTTTGAGCACCTGCTTCGGTCACATGAGGCATGTCATTAGGGCGATCATCACATTTCCTATCACATTGGTTGTTGGAACGTGTTCTTTTATTTACTGCCATTAACTAAGAAAAAGAATGTATAATTAGAGGTCTTGAATAATTAGTTATTGAGCATAAAAATGGAAACTTTGAAAATTAAAGGATAAACTTATAAAGAACAAGTACATCATAACTTGTGATTTCTTAGGTTTATTACTTGGTTACCCTAAATCTATTTGTTTACATATATCATTATGGGATTTTTTTGTCCTTTAATAATGGTTTGTACTAATCTCATGAATCTACCAAAACATATCCCCCAGGAGTGTCGTAACCAAGAGTGCATCAAGGCCTATTGTCATGCACCAGTTCCCATTCGAGTCTAGCTCAAAGCGGTGTTTTCAGGTTTTACCCCAAGATACATCTGTGCTAGTGCCACCTCTACCTTCTCATATCCAGATAGCGATGTATTTTCTTAATAAACCACTGACTCAATACTCACCATAATTTAGGATTGTTTTCTTATACTTAGTCTCATCCTTAAGGTTCTCGTAATGGTACTCTATTCCTAGTCTCCAAAAACAACAAGACAATACTATAAAACAAACTATATATACCCTAGACTTTTACACATATAATTTCATGATTTTAAACATAATTAATCATTAGAGTACAATCCAATGATCGTTAAGTCTAGTTTCTTGGAAGACTAGGTACATATATCACAAAACATGGGGCTAAAAACACTTCTTTATTTAATCTTCATAATGAGCTCATAACTTCCTTTGAGCCCTTATATCTAAAAAGGATACCCTGTGGAACACATGAACAAAGAGATCAGTTAAAAATCCCAGTAATGTAAGTAACATAAGAATAAACATTAAGCACATGACTTGAGAGGATTGACATAATGATATTGGAAGCGTGGAACATATGGAATCATAACATATATACATGGGATCATAAAAACATGGAATGAAATAATCATGGAATCATATAAGCATGATATTATATAAGCATTGTTCCATAGAGAGGTTTCACCATCTTTAATCATGACTTTAGTATGTGTCAAGGCTAACCGCCAATCTCGTTTCCCATAGTAGCACCATCCAAGGCTAACCACTCAGACCGTTTGTCCATAATCTTCTCTTGAGACATTAACTTTTCCCAATACATTGGAGTGCTATCTGGGCGCACCCATCTATGATTATTCATTTATATTCCTTCCACAAAATTAATCTCACATAATCAATCATACATAAACATAAGAGTACCCAAGGAAAGAAATGGGCACACAATCACGTCATGATGCATAATAAAAAGGGACGTAACATTAAAGATTCCATGAAAGAAAGGAATTAAATCATAAGTATACATTAAAAATGTATAAATTCATAAATCATGAAAAGATATAACCAACTGAAGTGATAACATGTAAAAATAGTTTCTAGGAATCTTTGAGTCAAAACATTTTCGTGTAGTGTAAGAAAACATCAAATATCTCTTAAAAAGAAAAGTGGAATAATATTTTTTTTATAAAACCAGAAGGAAGCCATGAGGGTTTTAATAATAAAAAGACTTATTTTATAAAGACAAAGGTGACTTGATACAAAGGATAGATTACATTTGATAATAGAAAAGAATTCTGGACGTTCTCTAAAAACGGGTTCACTTATCTGGATGTAATGAGAAGTGAATCACTTAAAATCATGAATATCCTCAAAAGAGAGTGATGAAAGATTCTTGTTAAAAAAACTTGGAACATGGAAACAACATTTATAGTATGCACAAGAAATGATAAGATAACATCATTTTGGTAGAGAGGTATATAAGACAACCATAAGGAATAAAAGATGTTATGGGAGAATTCATTACGGATTATTGGCATGGTATCGGGAGTACTTGAGGGGGCTTATTGAGAGGGTAATGGGAATTATAATAACTTATTAATAAGTTGGGAAGTATGGGGGAGGTGTGAAATCATACCTCATAAATAATAATTACACACAACATGTCCTAACATAGTGAACAATCTTGAATAAGGGTGAAATTTAGAGGATCCCTTACCTTAGGTCTGTTGGTGTTCTCCACATGATATTAATGGCCTGAATAGTCAAATTAGGTTTATTAATAAATAGTCCCAGAACTTTATCTAAAATCAAAATACTTATTATAACCTTTTTAAGTTCATTTATACCCATTTTGATTGATTACATGTTTCAATTTCATTGTTCGGGTCCGTTTGTTTCATTTGATTTAATGATCAGATCAATTGTATTTAGGTTCAAATAAATTGTAAGATGAAAGTTGTTTTACATAATTGAATTTATATAACATTATTGGAAATCCAATTGGTTACATTATTTCAAAATTCATTTGGATAATTATAGTGAAAGAGAACCTTTACATTAAACATTAATGATAAACACTTTAATTTATTTTAACGTTTTTCCCATAATTGACTTGTTTTGGATTATTGTTTTATATGATGAGTGTACGAGGATTACAGAATCATTTATAGGACATATAAAATATATAATAATCTTGTTCATCCATATCATAAATGGTTTCATGACCAGAAACAAAATGATAACAGAATTTGAAAACACAATATCCATGATGTCAGTAATTTGACACATCACGGACGATGTTTTAATGATAGAACAGGAGGGAGAGGAGGATAAGTATGATGCTTAAAATTTTCTATAAAAATGAGTATCATCCATAATATTTCAGATTCTGGAGCTTTCATGCCTTTTGGATAAGTTAAGGGGGAGAGGTTATAAGAAAAGAAAGAAAATGAGAACAAAGCACTTGAAAACGAAAGATGGTTCTTACCCTTTGATCTCCTCTCTTTGAGACTCCTCTTCGAGGATTTGATTTTGGTAATTTGGAAAGAAGAGAAATCCAAGGACGTGGGGAAGTATCTTTGGAGGGTATTTGGGAAGATTTTTGTCTTGGAAAAATACTTGAGATGTGTGAGGAAAAGAGGTAAGGAGAGGGGGTATTTATAGTGAGGGAGGAGTGGGTTTTCCCAATTGTTTATTCAATAGTTAATTAATTTCCCTCAAGACAAGTAATAGTGATTATTCCTTGTCCAAAAATAGTAAATTTACATGTGAATACGCACCTATTGGGATTACATGAGAAAAACCTAATCAAGTCTTCATAATTAATGTATTTTTCTTATTTTGTGAATTATCGTATTTCACTATTCATCAAAATTTCATGTATTTCAGAAAAATCCCAAAAATTCACCCTAACCATTTTTCGAATTGTAGAATATAAAAATGAAGTCCCTTTTTCAAAAATAATTATCTAAATATGATTATTTTAATATTTAATTAATATAATAATTTATTATCAAAACTAGTTTTAAAACATTCATTAGCTCATTCTAAAATATAGGTATATCGTACTTCCAACTTGAATATTATTTTTGTACCTCCATAGGTTAGGTTACTATTTATTATGGTTTATCAATATTCATAAGGGTATTTTACTATTTATTAGGGTTGGTTACTATTCACTAATTTTTTTTATTAGACTCCAAAAAACATCTTGAACACAACCGTGTATGCCATATTTTCAAAATTCCAAACACAGAACTGAAAAAATTAGGTTTAAAGGACACTTAGCACTTATTAGTTCATTATGTTCTTATTTCATTAGATTTTATGACATATATATAAGAATGGAATTTCCATTTAATGAATTTGTGTCGTTACATATGTACCGTGAGGAGCGAAGATGTGATGGATGACATGATCTCGTCAGGAGGTCATGGCCTGAGTTAGAATCATGAAGGATGATGGATGTATGAAATATGTGAATGGGTGTAATGGTATGGAAACGATATGAGGACGATGTTGATGTTGGGATTGATCCTCGAAGATAATTCATATGTATTCACATAGTAGGGAGTCAAATTCCACGTACTTCAGTGGGGTGATGGGACACCTTAAGAGGTGGCCCTTAATAATGGACACAAGGATAGGACCTGGAGGAAATGGAGCCTTTGGGTTAAGGCATGATCTTCCCGGAACACAAGGGTCTTGAGGGAGATACCATGTTCGGACATTAGTGATGGGCTTGATCCTTAGGGTGGATTCCATCACACCTTTCTTAGATAGGGGAAAGGATCAATATTCCCGTAGTTTAGAATGGGGTCATAGAATTGGGGTGTGCACATAGGACAATGAACAGAAGATATATTTAGGCTTACTCATTGTTAGAAGCCCTTGGTGGTCTGATGCCACTAGTAAAAACCATGGATGTTGTTCCCAACAAATAACAATACAACTATTTGTCATTGGTTTTTGTTCACAAAGGCTTATCGTTGGTTAGTCTTGAACATGAAAGAGGATTCCTTCATACACTGTCTTGGAGATAGGGATCCAAACCCACATAGTTTGATGGAATAAATTTTAGTGTCATGTTGGATGAAAAGGGGGCATACAATTTAACGTCGTGCAGGATGGGAGTGAACTTATGTGAAGTGGCCTGAACCGATGGGTGTTAGGCTTGAACCGTAGGAAGTTTTCCTACGTACCTTGCTCGGATACGGGCAAGGATCGAAGTCCACATAGTTTTGTATGAGGGATACAGTTTAACATCATTCAGGATGAAGGTGGAACAACGTGAAGGGGTCAAGACTAATGGGTGTTGGGCTTGAACCTCGGGGAGTCTTCCTACGTACCATTCGTGGATAATGAAAAGGATCAATTTATATGTAGTTTGATAGGAATATATAGTTTAATTCCATGTGGGACGAAGGTGGACCGATGTGAAGTGGTCATGACCAATTGTTGTTGGGATTTAACCTCGAGGAGGCTTCCTACATACCTTGCTAGGATAGGGGGAAGGATCAATGTCCACGTAGTTTGGTATGAAGGCTTTGTACATAAAATCATGGGTGATCCATGATGGATTACAGATTCAATTATTACTCCAAACCCACTTGAGTAATGCTTATTGTCAGAAACAAGAGGAAGAAAAGACCTGACAATCACGTTGTGAAAGGTGCGTACGCGGGGAATGAAGAAGGGATCACATGTGGTTAGCTTCCCAAAGAGGATAAATTGATTTTTCACGATTAGCGGTACAAAGAAAAAATAAGGCCTTATACATGGCTAGTGGCCCATGGAGATAGAAATTGAGACTTACTCTATGATGGGGGGCCGATGGAGACAAAGCCCAGAGGGAGAGAGATGGGGTAACGAAAGTCCTAATGCCTATATCTCCACAAGTCTTTGGCACAGAAGAATAGAGGAAGAAAACAGATGATACTTCCCACAAGGGAGTCAAGGGTCTTACATCAGAAATTTTTTCTCTTCCCCGAAGGAAGATGGAACTCTAGAAAAGAGGATCTCCTTCCATGTGGGGAAGATCTCACACCCGTGGAAACGAGCGTTCATTAAGAATGTTTGATACGGGGCACCCCATGTATATTTTACGGGGAAAGGCCACAGTTAAATGTCATGTGTTGAAGATGATGGTGCTTGGAAGTTTGACATCCTATAGCTCGGACGAGGCAGGTTCAATCCGTACCCCTAGGAAATAAATTAATAATACCCACCCACCATAGGGAAGTGATGGAATCATCAATGACGTGGTGAGACGGGGTTGTGGAGTGATCCATCGAGGGGCTCATGTTATCATGGCTATGTGAAGAAGCAATAGACGTTATCATGCCTATGAAAAGAAGCATGAGGCTATGAAATGCCACATGAAGCACCCCCCAATGGACCTTGAAACAACTTTGCACAGACCTTGAGGGCCCTAATGGAGAAGGGTTTTCGAAAAATAAGGGTTCATCAGAAAGGATCTTGTGAAGAGTTCTTGCTCTACAGAGTGTAAAGACATTGCGAAGTGGTATGGTTCAAGAAGTTGAGTGGGCAATCATATTCATAGGGTATGGATTCATATGACGGTTGCTTCATGAATTAGAATGGCTTTCATGGATTAGTACATCACGAAGCATGGGTACTTTGTAGAGCATAGCACTATGAAGCAATGTGGTTCATGAAGCATAGTAACCATGCCTTATAATTTGGTTCACATATGCATGGAATGTAATCCATGAAGCATGATTGTTTTGTAATGACTCGTGTCCCCTTTGAGATCTCTGTTCATTGCGATATCTAGTGGGCTCCTTGAGGGGAATTCCTACTTTAAGAGGGTTTGTATATGAGCTATGTCTAAGGTACTTCTCAATGATCAAGTACATATATGAAATCATTTTCCTTAATCTTTTTCAAAGAAAAGGTTGCTTCACGATTTGAGAGGTGATAAGGAAAAATATTAGGGTATTTGTCCTTTGGGTGATGAAAGAAGACGCGTTTTTATAGGCAAGAGGTGGCGCAAAGCACAAAAATATTGTTGTGAAGCCACATTGAGCTCTGTGATCGGTCGTGTGTTGCATTATCTTGTTCATAACCACAGAGTCGACCATCACCCCTATTTGGTGTAGATGTACCCTTAATTCACTCTATAGTGCTTGATGAGGCTTCTGTTAACATCTATGGGAACTCAATGGTGATCTAGTTCAATCCAAAACACGGAGCTTCCAGTCAATTTCATCGTAACCATGGAGCCTCATGCCTCTTTTACTGTACTATGAATGCAAAAGCGGGCATTGGATTCAAGTCGGCCATGGGTTTGAGGGTCTCTATGAAGACAGTGAGGCTCAAGGACAATGAAACTTCAAAATGCATCCCATTCTACATTGGTTTCCTCTTTGCCTCCTTTTCCTCCACACACATATTTTGGCACCAAAAAATAGTCAAAGTGAATATGTATTTGGATTGATTAATTATGTTTTCTATATTTTGAAATATATAATTATTTTTTAGTATATTGTTTTAGTTATGGTTTTTAAAGTATATATCAATCGACACTAATGTCCTAAAATAGTGTTTTAATTGAAAGGTGATACATTTCAAACTTCATAAAGTCTAGAAATGGTATTTCATTCGGATAAAATTATGATACATATAGATAAAGTAAATTAGATTGTATTGATTAACTTGGATTTGTTTTAGGGTTTTTTTTGACAGTGGGTTTTATGCTATCATTGACAGAGTTTAAAATATTTCTATATTAAAGGAATATATCCAATAATATGTGTTTTCTGTAATGAATGAGGATGCATGTGTGTTTTCAATAGGTTTTATTGTATTTTATGTTATTGTCATGTTTCATGACAGTACATAATGAAGGTATTCACATGTATGGCATGTGAAAATCAATAGAAACACTATGATATATTGGTTATTAATGAAGGTTCATTTATGGGACTATCCATAAAAAGTTTGAATTCTTTTTGGAATGTTTATTATTTTAACATTATATGGAATGGATTAACTTGAATAATTAGATAACTTTTTTAATATTATTTCAGTATAGAAAGATTTATCAATATTGGAAAAATAATGTTAAATTATTTTACAAGAGATACAATGAATGACTTATCATTTTATTATGGATATTATATCTTTTTAGTTGTTTAGGAATACGAAATATTAATTCATTTCTTATAGTATGAGATGAAGATGAAATTCATCACATCATAAACAAAGGGTAGTATTGGGAATATTAAATAGAATGAAATCAAGTATGTATATATTTTTTCATAATTCTCCATCATTAATAATGGTATCTTAAAATATTGTGGCCCAACGAACATCATTTTTGATGATTTCATTAACCTTTCTCACATATTTGTGTTATAGATATATGGACTCTAAATCATACAAATGACACCCATTATTATGAAAAAATATCATTATCACTCTCTATAATTATTTATTCATTTATTTTATGTCCTAATATTTACTTCCCATATATTTTATTCTTTTCAATAATCTAGTTATGAGTTATTTTTGGTAACAATTATGTTTCCATTATTCTATTTTAAAATGAAACTTTTTTTCTCATTTTTATGATGTGGGTTTCTATTAAATGTATATTTCATGTATTAAAATATTGATGACCAAGATAAATTTATATTTAAGTATTCATTTTAAATGGGGTAGAATGTAACACCCCTTGTTTTTATTATTTACATTTTTAAATAAATAAAATTCATTGATGGCCTGCATTGCATGTCATACCATGTTATGTATTTGTTATACAAAACACCATGTTTGTTTTTCACTACATGTAAAACAATTATTAGGTTTTGGATGAATAAGAACATAATTTTGATTATGTTACATGAAATAACACATTTATTTTTTATTACATGCAACATCGATTTTAGCATTCGTTACATGCAAAATTGAGTTTATATGAAACATGACATATTATAAAAATATTTTTGTTATTAACTCCTAGACATTGGTATGGTCATTATGAAAATTACTAATAAAATTATAAAAATATTCTTTATTAATTTCTATAAAAAAAATTATTGGTTAAAACATAAATTAGGAATGAATGTAACAACTATTAGAAAAATAAGAAATTCCTTTCTGAAAAATAATTTTCCAATACACAGAAACAATTTGTCACACTAAATTAAAGAAGAAGGTTTTGATGAAATATCTAAATGAAATTTGTATATGATATATAAATTCTATCATTTAATATTCATCTTATGTGTTCTCTTGAGAAAATTTATTATATAATCTAATTTTACACATAAAAAAGATTTATTTTTTATAATGTAGTTTTACCACCTTTTAATAGAAGAATTATTAGATGTGTTTTTGTAAAATTTAAAAAATACAGTAGAATAATATAAGTTAAATTTTCTAAATTTTAATGTAATAGATTTTTGAGGGTGAATATTATCGATTTTTATGAAAATGATTCATTTTTCGATGAATGGTGATAATTCTAAATTTTAATTGAAAACTGCCTTTTGGATCGAATTATTTGTATAGTTAAATTATATTTTAAATTATTTAATTTATAATTAATTTAAATATAAATCTATTAATATAATTTATTTCCTATTAATCAATTTCATTCTAATATTTTTTATAAAATCCCTGTATGATTTTGAAAAGGTTAACTTTAAAAAATTCATTTCTCATAGTGTCTATGGGGTTAATGATCAATTAATTTTGAAATATTATATGAATAAAATTTATAATAATGGATTAAATGTTTTGGATAAAAACATTTTACAATATATAATATTTTCAACATAATTTTTTAACATTATTATTATTGAAATCTATTAAAATTAATCACATAGATTAAGAGAAAATTGAGTTTAATAAAGGAAAAAAATAATATTAAAGGAAAAATGAACTTTAAACATGAACAAATCCATTAGATAGCCATATATCATCCATAACCCTTTATTTATATAATTTTTTAAATTATTTAATCCATTTTTAGATAAAAACATGAGTACACCTAATAACATTTCAAAGATGACAAGTTTGTCCTCCCCCCCCCCCCACTTATAAAAGGAAACCCCCTCTCCCCAACTTGTTAGACCTATAAAGTCATTTTTCTCAACCAAAATATACCTAAATAATGTTATAAATTATTATATATCATACTATATTCCTTTTCTTTACAGGACCATTAATGATAGTCTTTTTTTTGCAAACCAATAGTAGATACCCAAAGAATAACTAACGTTCCTAAACAAAGGTTTTTGTTTTAATTATTTATTAAACCCCATATATTATTTTTATATAATGACTAAATTATTATCTCAAAATAAAATATATGATTTTATTATTTTATTTTATTATTATGACTTAAAACCAAAAATCATTTCTATTATGTGGGTTGTAAAATCATAGTTTCTGTGTTTGGAGAACTATAGCCTCATGAAATGATGTCTTTTGTTTTTCCATATCCACATCATAAGGTTGGGGATGATGATGATCTTGTAGTTTATATATTATATATACGATATTTAAGATTTTTTATTATTATTTAGTCATTTAATAGTATATACCTTTATTTTATCCATTTTATTGGATTACAATAACGTCGTTCGTGTGGACGGAAGACTACTACCTCGGGAAGTGTTGTGATTAATTTATTCTTTATGTGGAATGTATTAAAGTTGAGTTTAATAGAATTATTTTCATAAATATATATATAATAAAAATTATACTATAATTATTATATATATAATTATCACTTAATTTTGTTTCTTCCAATTCAAAAAGAAACTGCAAATAGGGTACATGCATATGTATGATCTATGATCTCCTTAAACAGTGTATTTCATTTCAAAACACTAAATTTTATCAATTCCTATAAATGACTATATACATAATACATATTATTTTTAAATATTTTTTATCATTCTTGACTTAATTAAATATTGATCTAATTATTAGTACCATGAATAACAAGTGAAAACATTTAGGAAAAACAAATCATTTATTCCCCAAAACAGAACATTAAAATGGAATTGATAAAAAAGAGTAAAATAAATTAATAAAAACTAATATATGGTATTATATATATGAATATGGTTCTATTATATATGTATAATAGAATTATATTTTTTATATACTATATTTTACTAAATGTGAAAAAATGAAAGACTTAATGTATGTTGATTTAAAGTCTCACATTTATTATGGGGATACTTATACGATTTCCACTAATCCTTTATTTTGTGTTGTGTATATATATCACAATAAATTGTTATATCATTAATTAAATTTATTTCGTGATATTAAATGTAATAATTTATGTTATTCATACTTGGATTTCCTCTCTATATAATTACATTCATGAGATACATGTCATATTTATCACCTTTTTAATTGATATTGTGTAAATATTTTCCATGAATATATTTTATTATGAATCTAATTAAAATTATTGGTTTTTATATTCTTATTTTATGAAATCTCATTCATGGGGTTTATTGTTTATTGTTACCAGAACGGTAAGATATGTTGTCTTAATTTTCTATCCTTGTGATATAAATTATATTTTGCACCGATATTCCTTCATGATATATATATACATCCCATTTTACATATAATATCATGAATTTATCCATAGACGTGATTTATTAAGTTTCATTTTATTTTATTCCATCATCGGTTTTACTAATCATGTTTACAAAAGTGGTATGAGTTTTATATTACAATCTCTACAGTTATCAAGAGTGTTTATGATCAAGCCTCAATTGTTGGAATCTATTGATATACATCCCATGAATTTTCATTACATTTCTTATCCTATGGTTATTCATGATTTATTAAAGTAGTGACACCATTATTAATCTTTTTGGTACATTTTATATTTATGAAAAAAAATTCAATAATGTTCGACTTTAGTTTTCTCTACGGTCAAAAATCTTTTTTCATTAAAAATACTGTTTTGTAAAAATATTTACAAAAATATTTTTAAATTATAGTTTATCTAATTATGAATGAAAAAAATTAAAAAAGTTAAATATTATTAAAATATTTTCAATACTTCTTATATAATATTTTAGGGTTATTTTAAATGATTTTTTTAAATATTATTATGTTTTAAAATGCATTATTAAATGAAGAATTTTTATTTATCTCTTGAAATCCATTAAATTTTCCATTTAAAATTACTTCCCATTTGTGACGAAATTTGTTGGTTTTATATATTCCTCAGAAGGTATATTATTAAAGGATGATATTAATATTCTTTGTCGAAGGGGTTTATGTTCTTATAATAGGATGTTTACAGAACCCATTTCTTTGCAGCACTTCAATCATGTTCCAATGAAATTGTTATGAATGAAATTTTGATTCAATAGGTTAAATATGATATAAAGAGAATGAGCTGAAACTCATTTATTTTCCTTGGGTTAATTTGATTATATAAAAAATTATTATGTTTATTATAATATTAAATATCATTCTAATATATTTATTTTGTTGTTTTGGGGCATATTTATATAATAGGGAGGCCTAAGTAGCCACATGTAATCGAATTATATATTATAAATATGAAGGTACAAATAGTGCTAGGTAATCCATTTATATCTTATATAATGGGATGTCCAATACAGTGTCATGTTAGATGGTCATAACATGCATGATGGGTTATCCTGGATATAATTTTAATGAATAATGTAATAATTAAATCTGTATGACCTCATATGGTACATGTGTGTTTATAAAAATCACAAATATGTGGGTAAATGAGTGTTTATCCCAATCTAGAACATGTGGTTATGTGGGATTTTATCCCAATCACACAGATAATGGTAAATTGGTGGTCAACGCAAGCCCAATGATTGTGCAACAGAGGTTATCCCAATCCCAAACAAGAGGGTACTTGTGGGGTCATCCAAATCGCATTATTGGTCTATAGGTGGTTAGACTAATAATTAAAATTAGGGTTTACTGGTGGTTATCCCAAGACAAAATTAGTTGTATTTGTGGTTCCTTAATGACTAACAAGTTTTCAAAGTCTTGGTTGGTTTCCTTGATATAATATTATCTAGGCTTATATCTATGCCGAAAATATATGCCTAAAACCCAATTATGATCCCTTGATTCATATAGTTTCATTATTTTATGATTCATTCTTATTAATAGATGATATTAATCACATGAATCTAGATTATGATATATGATATTCATGGTATGGTTTGAAAACATTTCATCCACGTTCCTATACCATTATGATAATGTTATACTTTTATATCTCTATTATATACCCTTACTAAGAATCTGAGCTTATCTATTCTTATGTTCCAATTCCCCATTATATGAAGAAAATGGATTGAGGTAGGTGTAATAAATTGGAATATATTCCTGGGATTCATTCAAGATCTTTCCCCAAGTAAGAATATTATAATCCCATGTTTCGAAAATGAATAAACTATTACGATCCTATGTTGTTTGTTTTTGTAATCTAATTAATATTCATATAAAATGATATAATATCCATGCTTGTAATTTCTAGTTCATTATACGGACCATGTAAACGTAGTTCTAGCATTCCATCTCCTATAATGTGTTGCTAAAAAATGGTGAACTCTCAATTGGAATATTGCATAAAAGGAAAATCCTGACTCTATGTAATATGTGTTCATGAAAATACTATTTGATAAAAAAAAATTCCAAACCCTTCATATATAATTAGTGAAATAATTCATTTATCTGAAAAGTATTATGAATCCATTGGAATATATAAGTAAAATTTTGATGAGACTCCCAATTTTGACTGAAAATTTAATTGATAACTTTTAAACAAGGAGTAATCAATTCATCAGTGTCCTAAACTCATTTCATTAAAAAGAATTATATATAGGATAATTTGGTAGTTATAAATAAATTTTATTATGTGATATTAAGTTAAAATTGTAAAATAGATACACTCAATAGCACCAAGAATTTTATACGAAAAAATGGTTTAATGGAAACTTAAATGATAAATCACAGAGAGTAATGAAATTCCAACTATCCACGTGAAACAAAATGGTGGATGAACCACCCAAAAAAATTATAAAAATGAACAATAGTATTAATTTCAAATTATTTATGGATCCTTTACAGAGATCATGAATATTAAAGAAGGACGAAGATGGTGGGTAAACTGATGGATGTGGAATTGGTCCAAAAAATTTCCCCACCCACTCTTAAATGATTAAAATGAAAATAGTTTTGGAATTATTCAGTTAAATTTCTCAATATAAGGAAAAATGATGATACTAAGGGAAAACCATTGTAGACAAATTCTAAAATAAAGACCATATGAAATCACTATTTTTCAATTGAATCATGGTAATGAAAGGGATAAAAATACACTTAATCTCTACTTTAATCATAGAGTTTCTTATTTTCTTTTGGTGTTACACATTCAATGATATCATAAAATACTTTTACTAATATTGATTAATGAAGAAAAAAAATTAATATTGAATTATTGGTGAAAAATATAGTAGTTCAATGATTTCATCCAATATATTAAACACTTATGCAATCCTGGTTTCTAGGTTATTAAATTATAGAAATCTAGATTTTCTTCCTTTAGTGCAATTATATTGGTATTGGGAATGTATTTGGTCTCCCTATATAGAGATAACAACATATTTTAGGATAATAATGCATGATTTAATATACCATGTCATCCCATTATCAATTATCTATGAGAGGATATGAAATCCCTTTGGAATAAAATTGTAAAATTTGAGCTCCCAAATAATTAGGGACTCTTTTAATAAATAGTTGTGAAAGAACTAAAAATTAATGACATGATTATTCTTTAATTTATTACTTAATTAAATACCTATCAACTAATTATAATGTTAATATGATAATTCAATTTAACTTATTATTAGTTATATGACATTTTTGAATATTAATTATTTAATAGAACCCATAGAATTGGATGAATTTGAGAAGAAATGTTATAATTGTTTTGATAAGGGTTTTTATAACGACCCATATATTAAATAAATTTTTATTAATTCAAAATTTAAGCACACTTATTACATTATATAACAAGACCATAAATGGGTCGTATAGGTATAGTGTCTTTAGAAAATTGGAAACATAAACAACTGCTTAATAAATCATCTACACTATCTCCCTTTTATTTTATCATTTCTAGAGTCCCTTTTGGAATATATTACTTAATTCCATTCTTCTTGACTAGGGTAAAAGAAAACGTACAAAAGGGTGAGTTCAAATTCTTAGTAAGGGTAAACAATGGAAATATCAATCATATCATATTCTTAAGAACATGACATTTTGAAAATATTAACCTACAAAAGAGATCATAATATCATAACATGGGATAAATCATGGTAGTGAAATGTAATACCAATAATCATAACATTAAACATGAAACATTTTTTCATACACACATAATCATATAAAATCATTTCTTAGTAGTCAAGACTCATTGGTAAGACTATCCTAGTAGACAATGTCCATTTCTGAACTGAGTTCACTCCTCGTTTCAGTCATGTATCATGGAACTTGATTAACCTACCATTTTAGCCATGTCTATCTCATGAGATATAAATCTTTACCCAATTAATTGGAGGGAGATATATGTCCCACCCATTTCATAATGAAACCATTCTTATGTGTACCACAAAATCATAAATCATACATCATAACATAACCCATATAATAAAAATGAGATTCATAAACATCATGCCATCATAAAAAATCCATAAAAGATAAAAGGACATCATAAAAATAATTCCCTCAAAACATAATCAAGTAAATGTAAAAATAGGGATATAATCATAACCCTATATTATCTTATATGGAAAATAATTTTGATAAAATTCTTGAACTCCATTCTTGAGGAAAATATCCTTTCTTCTTAAAAAACATTTTTTCCTTTCATAACATATCATACAAATTTAATCTAAAAGATATTGATTAAAAATAAACATGAAAAATTTTAAAGCAAGCTTCATGGAAATAATGTTCTATGGTATCATAAAAATCCATTCATGTCGTATAAGTTAAAAAATCATTCTTCTCGTACTTTGGCCAAAAAGTCAAAAATTATCTCGTACTGAAAATGACAAAATATTCCTTTAATATCTTTTACTAAAAATTCACCAATAGGTTAAATTTGATTTATATAATTTTAAGAGGATAGAAATAATATTACATATTTAGGAAACATGGATGTGGATGATAAATATTCCCCAGTAAATTCTGATGTATAAACAATCTTGAATAAAAATGAGATTACAAGATTTTCCCTTACCTTAGGTCTAATATGCTTTGTACGTGTCCAAACCTCCAGTATAATTATTTAAATAATTTCATTTACTTATTCCAGAATCATAATAATTTTTATGATATTGTATATGGTCATATTCTTAGATTCTTATTAGTAATATTTCATTGCTACTTGTTATTCGGGTGTTCATTGCTTTGTGTTCTTATACATGTTTTGTTGAATAAATTATATTTATTCTTTTTAGGTTATAGATAAATCATTTAAATAATGTTATTAGTATTTTATATATCATATTTAATCATTCAATTCATTTATATAATCATTATTCAATGAAGATCATGTATAACGAGTCGCATCACATGGTGGAGACTATTGGTTGTACGTACGCATGAGCGATGATATCATTCTCGTGATTGTGGAATTGTATTGAAGTAAATGATAGATTATCTCAGAAATAGTATCATGTAATAATAATTATATATATTTATTCTTTACACCATTATACCCATCCATGCAAGGCGGTGTTGGAAAAACAGATTGCACCACAGAGTGCAGACGGTATTCGTATGTACGCACGCGCGGTGATTTTGTTTTTCAAATGATGGATAGAAGGAGAAGTAGGTTTGTTTCATTGTTTTAATAACATATATGTATATGAGTGATAATTATGTTTTTAATTTATTATTAAACCTTAAAATAAGAAGAAGTAGAAGAAGAAATGAATTTGAAAAAATTGGTAAAGGATATTACCACTTCTTTGACGCGCCTCTTCTAAACCACCACTTAGGGCACTAAAGTTGGTCTTTTAAGAAGGCAAGAACCTATATAATGTTTCTATGGATGTTGAGAATGGAAATTTTCAGGGTTTTTCCAATCTTGAAGTCTCTAAATTTTGTAAAGGGGAGAGGGAGGAGGTTCCCTTTTATAAGGGAGGAGAGGGGCACCTTTGGAAAAACATAAAATAATATTTTATAATAAATCCATATTCGGTTTTTAATAGCTCCAAATTGATTTATTTATAAACTACGTTTAGGATGGGTAATTATTCTCTCAAACAAAAAAGGTTTTAGACATGTTTAGATTACTATTTTAACCTAATCATTTAGATTTAACTCTAAGTTAAATAATTTGACTTTTACAGTGTCTTCTTGTTTTCTTACACTATATGGTTAATAAACATACTATAAAAAGAAAAAATAACTCTAAGTGATTATTTATTAATATATATAACCTTATTTAAGTCATTTGAACGAACCATATATTTTTAGATATAAAATAACAATTAATAATATAATATTTGTTTTAAAAACTATTTTATGTCAATTTTGACACTATTTGGTAATTGATTTTTTTTTGAAAATAATACCATCATTATTAGTTCGAATAAAGATAAATAAATCAATAATAACATGTCATATTAACCTATAAAATTAGTTTAATTCATAAAAAACTTCAAATTACATTTATTTGTGTATTTATATTATCAATTATGTTAAAATTTCATTAATAAGGTAATTACTACAACATCATTGTGTCATAAATAATTTAAATTATTCCATGTATAAAAATTATAATAAAATAACATTATGTAGGAAATATATTTAGCTATATAATGAATATTTATAGTTGAATTTATCTTATGTATAACCCTATATTAGAAATGTTTTAGTTATTAAACTTTGATTTTAACTCTTTTAACTCTTCTTTAAATAAAATAATAATAAGTTTCCTAATCTAATCCAAGTGGACATAAATGGTCATATTTTATTCCAATAGATGTTTTTGGTCGAATTAAATTTATCCAATATGATTAGGATATGTGTTAGGGTAATAATAAATTCATTTTTACCCTTAATTACCCTATTTACTTTTAACAGTGGTAAATAAAAGTAAAAACTCACTATTCACCAAAAATGATATTTATCCTATTGAACCCTCTTTTAATCATTTATATTAACCACGTCTCTTGGAATTTTGAAATTCTACTCACATAAGCGATAAAATTATGTTTTATGTACAATTGCAAATTCTCCTAAGAGGTGGGTAAAAGACGGTAAAAAGTTCAATAACATTTTTATGTATCTATATTATTATAAAATTACACCAATGAATTACACTGAACTTATATAGGTATTATGTATCTATTTTGACCCAAAAAAATTTAAAAAATGATTATTTAAATAAAAATTCTATTTTAACGAATAACTCATTGTATTTACTATTCATAAAAAATTGAATGTTTTCAGAAAAGTACCAACAATTCATCATAGGCTTATTTCGATATTATGAATCCAAAAAATGAAGTCCATTTTAAAAGATAAAATTTATAAAATTTCAAAAAGTGCGTATTACTATTCATAATGGCTAGTTAATATAATATTTTAATAACATATCATTGTTTAGCGAAACTCGGTATTGTGTACAATGCAAGCTATCGAGGAAGGTTGATCTTGCGTGTAACGAAAGCCAAGACAGTGTTGTGTGTAGGGAAATATTCCTTTGGTGATGCATATAGAATAAAAACAAAATATTTCTCATAGAATATTGGGTGTTACATTCTACCACCCTTAAAATGAATTTCTCCCTCGAAATTCGTCACATTGTAACAAACAGATGAGGACACCTCCCCCTCGTCATATCCTCAAGTTACCATGTAGCTTCTTCTAATTGGTGGTTACTCCATAAAAAATTCACCATATGAGTGGTCATGTTCTGTAGGAATTTTTCTCTATGAACTAGAATTTCTATCGGTTCTTCTTCATAAGAAAGATCTTTCTCAAGTGGTATAACTTCTGAACTGATTACATGTGAAGGATCAGGTATGTACTTTCTCAGGAGAGATACATGGAACACATCATGAACTTGAGAGATATTCGGTGAAAGATCCAATAGGTAACTACCTTACCAAAATGATCCTGTATTTCAAAACAACAAATATACCTTGGGCTCATCTTTCCCTTCTTTCCAAATCTCATTACTCTCTTCCATGGAGATATTCGTAAGAACACTATATCACCCACTTCAAACTCTTGTTCTTTTTTTCTTTTATCGACATAACTTTTTTGTCGACTATGATCTGATTTTATGTGTTGATGAATATATATGATCTTTTCTTCCACCTCATCAACATGATCAGGTCATAATAGCTTTCATTCCCCAACCTCATCCCAACAGGTTGGAGTTCTGCATTTATTTCCATAGAGAGCTACATAAGGAGCCATATAAATACTGGAGTGAAATCAGTTATTATAAGATAATTTCACCAATGTTAGGTGTTTATCCCAAGCACCTTTGAAACCCATAGAGAAATCTCTCAACATTTCTTCTAGAGTTTTAATTGTCCTCTCAGACTGACCATCTATCTGAGGATGATAAGAAGTGCTGAAACTCGACTCTGTATCTAGTGTAAGCTGAAGACTACACCAAAACATTGAGGTAAACCTCGAATCATGATCAAATATAATGGAAAGTGGTACTACATGCAATCTTACCACTTCCTTTAGATATATCATGGAAAGCTGATCAAGAGAATAATATTCTCTAATAGAAATTAAGTGTGCTGACATCGTAAGACGAACAACTATAACCTAGATAGCATTATTGCCTTTGGATGTTTTAGGAAGTCTAGTGACAATGTCCATAGAGATGTTTTTCCATTTCCATTCTGGTATGGGTAATGGTTGTAACATCCCCTTAGACTTCTGTCTCTCAACTTTAACTTATTGAACAATAAAGCATCGAGAGACATATTCAACAACATCTCTTTTCATGCCATTCCACCAGAATTACTGCTTCAGGTCCCTATACATCTTCGTGCTTCCAGGGTGAATAGAGAATTAAGAACTATGAACATCATCCAATATTTCCTTCATTTATTATGGGATGGGAGGAACACAAACCCGACTCCTAAACATTATTATTTCATCACAATCAATGTGGAATTCATGAACATTTCTCACCTTCTTTTTTAACTCTACATCTTCTTTTTGGTCCTCTTTAATCTTCACATGTATAGATGGTTGAACAATCATTTGAGAAAGATATGATTTTCCCCTTCTATTATAATTCCATGATACATCCTTTTTGAATCCATAAATATTGGATTTTTTGTGATCCTCATCAAAGATAAGCTAGCATGGACTTGATGACTTAATTCTTCTTCCACATTGTTTTCTTTCCCAGGGTGGTAATGAATTGAGCAGTCATAATCCTTAATCATCTACAACCATCTTCTTTGGCACATATTCAGCTCCTTTTGTGTGAAAATATACTTCAATCTTTTATGAGTAGTATAAATATCACACCTTTCACCACGAAGATAATGCCTCCAAATATTTAATTCCTATATTACCACAGCTAACTCCAAATCATGAATTGGGTAATTTTTCTCATGTATTTTCAATTATCGTGAGGCATAAGCTATCACAATATTTTTTTTCATGAGAACACACCCCAATACCTTTTGGATTCATCACAATAGATCACAAACCTTTCTCCACTACAGTAAAGTGTGAGCACAGGTGCACTGGATAATCTTCTTCTTAACTCCTTGAAATTTTCTTCACACTCCTCCGTCCAAACGAACTTAACTCTTTTTCGAGTCAACCTGGTGAGTGGATTAGATAATCATGAAAAATCATTCAAAAAACGTTGATAATATCCGACAAAACCAAGAACACTTCGGATCTTAGTTACTATTGTTGGTCTTGACCATATTTCGATAACCTCTGTTTTTGATGGATCCACAGATATCCCCTCTTGAGATTATGTGTCCCAAAAATGAATCTTTTTTAACCCAAAAGCTATAGTTGGTAAATTTGGCATATAGCTTATCATTTTTAAGGTACTTTAATACAATTCTCAAGTGATCTTCATGTTCTTCCTTACTCTTTGAATAGACAAGAATATCGTCTATAAAGACTACCACAAACTGATCAAGATAGTCTCTGAAGACTCTATTCATTAGATCCATGAAGATAGTATGGGCATTAATAAGACCAAATGGAATCACTATAAATTCATAGTGTCCATACCTTGTACGGATAGTCATCTTTGGTATATCATCCCTTTCGGCCCTTAATTAATGATACCCAGAATGAAGATCATTCTTGGAAAAGTATTGAGCTCCACATAGTTGGTCAAATAAGTCATCAACGTGTGGGAGAGGATATTTGTTCTTGATAGTGATCATGGTAAGTTCTTGATAATCAATGCAGAGTCTCATTGATCCATATTTATTTTTAACGAATAGAATAAGTGCTCCCCAAGGTGATGCACTAGGGAGTACGAATCCCTTATCAAGATTCTCTTGGAGTTGCTTCTTCAATTCATGCAACTCAATTGGGGCCATTCTATAAGGTGTCTTTGAAATGGGCATAGCACCCGGTTTGAGTTCTATTGGAAAATCGACATAACGATTTGGTGGAAGACATTAGAATTCCTCTGGAAAGACATCCTCAAACTCATGTACAATGGGTGTATTCATAATCGTGAGTTTGTATCTACCCATTTGATATAAATAACATTCTTTTATTGGAATCATGAATCATAAGATTGAAGAAATTTCCACTATAATGTTATATTTATCCTCACATCAATAGATGATCATTAATTGATCAGGAATATGAAATGCGACTTCCCTTCATTGTAAATTGATATAAGGTCCATATAAATAAATACAATTCATTCTAAGGATAATATAAAATTCCAATATAGGAAGGATCACAAGATTTGCAGGAATCGCTTTCCCACAAACATCAATCAGAGAAGAATTGTAATCTTTTGATGCGACTGTTGTTCCATTAGGAGTTGTCACATCTAACTCAACATATAATTGTTGAGGTAATACGGAAATACCCTTAGAAAAATCTTCAGAAATAAAAGATTGGGTGGATACAGAATCAAATAAAAAATCTTTACTTTAGGGTGGATTGAATGTATACCCTTTACCACTTTGTTATCGTACTCCACATCACCGATACAAATTGCATGTGAATTTCCTTTATCATTGGCCTTAAGATTTTTTTGATTTTAATCATCATAAACAACCCTTTGATTGGGGAATTTTTTATCATAATTCCCCATTTCCTTGCACTTGTAACATTTAAGTGTATGAGGTGCATTTTGTGTATCTTTTTCTTTGTTTGCATCACTAGACATCTTCTTCCCATCATTGCGACATTCAAAAGCCTGATGAACTTATTTTCCCCATTTGAAAGAATTACTTGTCCCTTTAAGAAAATTTATTCCATGATTTATTCCACACTTTGAGCATAAGGAAAAAATCAGCTTATTTTCAGTGTGGTCTTTATATTTCCCTTTTAATTCCATTTTCCTTTTTTATCAATCCCATATAACTGATGGGTTTCTCTAATCTCTATCTCAACCTTGAGAGCACATCAAACAATTTCCTCATAGCTATTGAAGTCCCTTATGGATAACGCCCTTCAAAGTCTAGGTTTTAAGCCACTAAAAAATCGATTGATCTTACTCTCAGGTTGGATAATAATTCCTGATGTGTACCTTACAAGTCTTGTAAAATTTGATTCATAGGTACAAACAGATTCATCATCCATTTTCATTAGTTCAAGAAACTCTTTCTCTATCATTGTTCGAAGAATACGAGGTAAGTAAGTATTGAAAAACATGTTCTTGAACTCATCCCATTCAATGGATTCAATGTAATCTTGTGGACTTTTATTCTTGATAAGATTCCACCATTGATCAGTTTCACCTTCCAAATGATATACAACTAAGATGACTTTCTCATGATCAGAAAATTGTAAAACTGAAAATATCTTTTCAGTGGTACTGAACCTTTGTTCAACCACTAATGGATCAGTAGACCCACTGAATGAGGGGGGGCGATGCCTCTTGAAGGTTTCAATAGAATATTTCTCTTTATTTTGCTTGTATGGATGCCCTACATGATTTATAGCTTGAGAAAGATGTGTAACCATGGCTACAAGATTTCTCATTCTAGCTCCCATAACGTTTGGTTTCTCAGGGGTACAATCATTGCATTTCTCATCGCATTCCACATTAACACGGTTCCTTCGAGTTCTAGCCATTTACTAAAACCAAGAAGAATAGTGTGAGCAACACTAATTATAATAGGAAAACAACATAATCAGTAATAAAATTTCACACTTTTGGTCTTACCATAGGTTACTCATGGCCATTTCTAAAACACTAATACAGTGTTCTATTCCTAGACATATCCTTAGGGTTATTACTAAGGATTTCACATCCTAGTTTCCAAAGTGTGACTATACCTTTCCTCTGATACCAACTATAATGACCCATATATTAAAAACATTGTTATTACATCAAAATTAAAGCACACTTATTACAAAAAATTACAAAACCACGAAAGGACCATATTTGTATAGTTTCATTAGAAACTAGAAAACATAAACAACTTGTTCATGAATCATCTACACTATCTCCGTTTTTGTTTTATCATATCTAGAGTCCTTTTTTTCATATCTTAATTAATACACTTCTTCCTGACCTGGGGAAAAGAAAACATAGAAAAGGGTGAACTCAAATTCTCAGTAATGGTAAAAAAAGTAAATATCAGTCATATCATATTCATAAGAACATAACATTTTGAAAATCATAACCTGCAAAAGAGTTCATAATATCATAACATGGGATAAATCATGGAAGTAAAATGTAATCCCAATAATCATAGCATGAAACATGAAACTTTGTGGCATACACACATAATCATATAAAATCATTTTATAGTTGTCAAGACTCATTGTCAAGACTATCCTAGCAGACAAAGTCCATTTCTGAACTGAGTTCACTCCTCATTTCAGTTTTTTATCACTGAACCAGTTTAACCTTCCATTCCAGCCATGTCTATCTCATAAGATATTAATATTTACCTAATTAATTTGATGGATATATAGGTCTCACCCATCTCATAATGAAACCATTCTTATGTGTGCCACAAAATCATAAATCATACATCCTAACATAACCCATGTAATAAAAATGGGATTCTTAAACATCATTCCATCATAAAAAATACATAAAAGATAAAAGGACATCATTAAAATAATTCAATCATAACATAATAAAATCAACGTAAGAATTTGGATAGAAACAGAAACCTATATTATCTTATATGTAAAATAATTTTGATAAAACTCATGAACTCCATTCTTGAGGTAAATATCTTTTCTACTTCAAAAATAGTTTTCCTTTCTTAACATATCATACAATTTTAAACAAAAAGAAGTTGATTAAAAATAAAACTGAAAAAATTGTAAAGGAAGCTTCAGGGAAATAATTTTCTATGAAATCATAAAAATCCATTCATGTTGTATAAGTTAAAAAACATTCTTCTCGTACTTTGGCCAAAAAAGTCAAAAAGTATCTCGTACTGAAAACGAAAAAAGATTCCTTTCATATCTTTTATTAAAAATTAACCAATAGTTAAAATTGGATTTAAACAATTATAGGTGGATATAAATAATATTACATATTGAGGAAATATGGATGTGGATGATAAATATTCCCCAGTAAATTCTGAATTATAAACAATCTCGAATAAAAATGAGATTGTAAGATTTTCCCTTACCTTAGGTGTGATATGCTTTTTACATGTCCGAACCTCCTGTATAATGATTCAAATAAAGTCATAGATTTATTCCAGAATCATAATCATTGTTATTATATCATATATTTTCATACTCTTATCTTCTTATTAGTAATAGTTCATTGCTACTTGTTATTCGGGTGTTCATTGCTTTGTGTTCTTATGCGTGTTTTGTCAAATAAATTCTTCTTATTTATTTATGTTATTGATACATCATTTAAAAAATGTTATTAGAAATATATATATATCATATTTATTAATTCAATTATTTTATATAATCATTATTCAATGATTATCATGTATAACGAGTCGCATCACATCGTGGAGACAGTAGGCCGTACGTATGCACTAGCGATGATATCATTCCCATGTTTATGGAATTGTATTGATGTGAATGATAGAATATCTCTGAAATAGTATCATTTAATAATAACCATATATATTTATTCTTTACACCATTATACCCATTCATGAAAGGTGGTATTGGGAAAACAGATTACACCACAGCATGGAGATGGTATCTGTACGTATGCAGGCGCAGTGATTTTGTTTATCATAGGATAGATAAAAGGTGAAATAGGGTTGTTTCATAGTTATAATAAAATATTATTATATTATTGAAAATTATGTTATTTATTATTTATGAAACAACAAAAGAATAAGTAGTATAAGAAGAAATGAATTTGAAAGAATTGCTAAAGGATATTACCTCTTCTTTGACGCCCCTCTTCTAAACCTACTCTTAGGGCACTAAATATGGACTTTTAAGAAGACCAGAACCTATATAATGTTTATAGGGATTTTTATAAGGTAAATTAGAAGGGTTTGTATGAGATTTAAGGCTCTTAATTGTGTAAATAAGAGAGGGAGGAGGTGCCCTTTTATAACGGAGGAGAGGGGCACCCAAGGAAAAACATAAAATATTATTTTATAATAAAGTCATATTCGGTTTTTAATAGCGTAAAATATGTTTTATTTCGAAGATATGGTGGGGATGGGTCAAAATACTTTCAACCAATAGGTTTTATACAAGTTTAGATTATTATTTTTACCTTATCATCTAGATTTAACTCTAAGTTAAATAATTTGACTTTTACCGTGTCTCCTTGTTTTCTTACACTATATGGTTAATCAACATACTATAACAAGACAAACGAACCCCAAGTGGTTAATTATTAATATATATAACCTTATATAAGTCATTTGTCCAAACCTTAAATTTTTAGTAATAAAATAACAATTTTGAATATAATATTTGTTTTAAAAACAACTTTATGTCAATTATGACACTATTTGGTAATTGATTTTTGAGAAACTCATAACAGCATGATTAGTTCAAAAAAAGTATATTAAATCAATAATAGCATGTCATATTAACCTATAAATTTATTATAATTCATAAAATGTCTCAAATTACATTTATTTGGGTATTTATAATATCAATTATGTTAATATTTTATTAATAAGGAAATTACTGCATCATTACTGTGTCATACATAAATTAAACTATTTAATTTCTAAAAATTATTAATAAAATACCATTATGTATGAAAGCTTTTTTTCTTTCTAATAAATATTTATAGTCGAATTTATATTATGTATGACCCTATATTAAAAATGTACTAGTTATTAAGCTTTGATTTTAACTCTTTTAACTCTTCTTTAAATAAAATAATAATAATTGTCATAATCTAATCCAAGTGGACATAAATGGTCATATTTTATTTCTAAGGCTATTTTTGTAATAATTATACTTATCCAATAGAATTAAGACATGTGTTAGGGTAACAATAATATCATTTTTACCCTTAATTACCCAATTTTTTTTAACTATGGTAAATAAAAGTAAAAATTTTCTATTCCCCAAAAATTATTTTTAACTTATTGAACCAAATTTTACTTCTTGATATTAACTATGTCTCTCGAATTTTTAAAATTCAACTCACAGAAGTGGTAAAATTAAGTTGTATGTGCAATTGTAAATGCTCCTATGAGGTGGGTAAAAGACAGTAAAAAGTTCTATAAAATTTTAATGTATCTATACTATTATAAAATTACTCCAATGAATTAAATTGAACATATATAGGTATTATGTATCTATTTTGACCTAAAATACAATTAAAGAATTATTATTTAAATAATAAGTCGGTTTTAACCAATAACTCAGTGTTTTCTTTATTCATCAAAAATTGAATGTTTTCAAAAAAATACCAAAAATTCACCCATGGCTAATTTCGATATTACGAATCCAAAAATGAAGTCCATTTTGAATGATAAGATTTGTTAAATTTCAAAAATTTTGTATTACTATTCATAAATGATAGTTAATATAATATTTTAATAACATATATTTGTTTAGTGAAACTCTGTATTGCGTACAACGCAAGCTATCAAGGAAGGTTTCTCTTGTGTGTAACACAAGCCAAGACAGTGTTTTGTGTAGTGAAATATTCTGTTGGTGATTCATATAACATAAAAACAAAATAGTTCTCATAAAATCACAGGTTTTACAGTTTTAATCACTATAGTATCCCTCCATGGGGTGTATCAATACTCTATGTTATGAAAAATTATTGGTAATATTTTTTTGAAATACATATTATTAAAATAATAGAATCATGTCCCATAACATGTAACATATTCACTATATTAATGAACTATTTTAGCAATAGAGAGGAGATAAATAATTTTCACGGATTGATCATTAATTAATGGTAAAAAATGGGGAATATAAAAAACAAAACCATAAATAAAATCTAACGAAACTATAAAATTATAGTGTTTAATTTAAAACTAAAAACTCAAACTATAACATTATTATATATAACCAATTTAATATTTATAGATCATAATGGTTATACTCTTTTTAATCCTTATTGATGATATTCTCATATACTCTAAGATATAGGAAGAGCATGATGATCATATGAGGATTTCTTAAATGAAATTTAGAAGAGTCAGAAAAAATTAAATTTATAAATATTGAATTTCTATTATAGAAAGTATATTTCCTAGGTTGTGTGATGATAATAAGGGAAATATTTCTCAATCCTTAAAATATGGATATTGGTTAATAGTGTCCTAGACTAGACACTCAAACAACGATCCTTCGTTTCCATAGGTTGGATAGATACTATAAGTGTTTTTTGTAAAATTAAAAATGATTATCCAATCTGATGTCAATTTTATTGAGTAAGGTATTCAATTAATATGAAATAAGATTCTTGATAAATTTTCATGGATCTTAAGAACATATTGGTTAGTTCCCCATTACATATATGACTATATAGTGGGTATATGTTTTTAATCTATAATTATTTTGTAAAAAGTGTATTTAGATTAATACTCACAAAACAATAATATAATAAATTATGATTCATTTTAATTAAATATCTATTAGTAGAATTACCGGAAAGATGATATTGAGTTACAAACAGTAATTTTTTCACTAAATACTAGGTTAAATAATATATATGGTTGGTAGTGATAAATATATATATAATTATCAAAACAATTAACTAATATATTCAAAAATACTGATGTGAACATTCATAATATTATATGGTGGAAATTGGTAAATGATTATTATTTTTCAAAAATTACCATCCCAAGATGATAAACAAGGTGGTGTATGCAATAGGAATACATGTCAATATTACACTATCACTAATAAGGATTTAAATGGATACTATACAAATTTATATTCATGGGATGGATTTATAAATCATTAACTATGAGATAAAATCCAACCATTCCCAAATGATTTCTAAACATTATATCATTGTGATGTTTAATAAATCCCAAAATTCATAAATAGATCTAAAATTTTTTCTATAATTATTTGAGGAATTAGAACCCAATTAATATTGAATCATATCGACATGGTCATGCATTGATATCCCATAAAAACCATAATTAAATAATTATATTTTTTAATGTGAATATAATACATCATTATTTATACCTCAATGTGGCATGATGATGAATGGTTATCTTAATAAAAACATATTCATTAATAACATGAATATTGAGATTGCATAGTACATTTCATGATGCTTAGTATTCCCAAAAGTAAACAATGGAATTCAGTAATTAAAGGGGCTGATGAAAATATTTCTTATACCATTGTAGAATTAGGAGAACATCACCATAATTTTTATAATCATCATCCCTAAGGCTTATAAAGGAAAAACTTCCATCTATGTGGTGGTATATGAACTCCCACTATTAGAACAATACATATCTATCACTTATGATTTCTCACTCGATCAACATTCAATGTTATATATATTAAATTGGTTAAGGATAGATAGTGTACCAATTTAATATTTATCTAATTTATATTCAAGGTTCAAATAAGTATTTTGAAATAGTTCATAACCAAAAATAGTTATAGATATAGGCATTTTCATAACATATCACTATATAAAATGGTCATTAAGGATAGTCCATTAAGACATTAGAGGATTTTCTAAGAACTTTTTCAATGGATTTAAATCAAATGTTGTATTATGATCTCCCACTGATTGAATATTTATATACCATCCATTTATACTCTAGAATCAAAATTGCACTATATGAGTCACTATTTAAGAATATATGTATAACTCTATCATTAATGGATGAAATAGAATAAAGAATATTATTGGGACCATCTCATATCTTAGAAATAATGTAACACGTTTAAACCCATAAATCTAATATGAATTTCAAAAAAATCACACCTTAGGTGTATGTAGATAATCTAAAATGAGATATAAACATCAATGCTTGTGAAAATTTGATCATATAGATATCTCTATGGAAGAAAGTTTTGTGTTATGGGATGAATGGGAGGATGATACCTAGATTTATTGGTCCCCTCATGATTCATGATCATTCTAGGGTCATTTTTTATCCTTAATCACTTCCTAAACATATAAAATTAGTATATAATTTCTTCCATGTGTAAATTATTTGGAATAAGATATCATATCCATAATATCTATTGTAAAAGAATATTTTGTAATTAGGAAATGATATCTGTTATGAAGAAAACCCAATAAGGATTATGGATTGAAGAGATAAAATGTTTAGTAATAACACCACGCACCTATTTTTTTTAGAAAAAACATAATTTATATAAATCTATATTTGTACATGATGATGTAATGAGACTATAATACCATAACTAGTTTTTATACACATAATGTATTTTTGTTAATGATTTTATATTGGTTAAAATTTATTAATAATGGTTTTAATATATATTTCAGAAAAAATTCTATTTTATATATCGATTGACACATGAAACTATACTATTCATAAAAAAATAAATTTTATAACTATTAAATATGAATATTTACTTATATCTATTGAATTAGATTGTATAAATAAACATAACATCATTATGAAATATATTGTAATATCATTACAAAGTTGATGTATTACTAATTTATCTGATCCTGGAAATGAGGTGGAGTCTTTTTTATTTTCCCTAATTGAAAATAAATATAAACATTAATAAGTACATAGTGATTGAAATCTCCATTGAGAGAATTTGAATCTCATGGAAATCAATTTGATATCCATGCTAGAAAAATCTCCACCCATTACAACCATCATTTCATATATTATCCATATATATTAAATAGAGGTCATCAGTGAGTTAATTTTTAATTTGTATAAAATTAAAAAAATGTATTGATTATATTAATAAATTACTATTCAATATTGTTATACAAATATTCCAATAAAAATAAAATTATTCTTAAAAATACTTTTTCTAAATTTTTCAACACATTATGACTTATTATATTAAATTTTATTGTTAATGATTTTATAATTGAAAATGCATAAAATAGACTCTTTTTTAGATTAATCACGTTTCAAATATATTAGGGTGAATTTTTCATTTTTTCATTCCATATTTATATTTTTGTGAATATTTATTATATATTTTTTACCAATATAATAAATTCTATGACAACAATATGATATTTTCTTGAACTATATATATATATTCTTCTTATAGAATATAAATGTATATAAGTAATAATATAATTCTTCTAAATAAATATAATTTATTAATATATTATAGACTTTTTGGAACATAAGTATAATTTTATTTTACTAAAAAAGTTCATTATTTTCTTTCAATTAACTGTATACAATGATAAATTTACTTTTTAATTTATCTCCGAGCCAAACTTTTTTTCTAATAATAAACCAATAAATATTAGGGAATTCAAAAGAATTAATTATTATGTTTAGAATTCATTTTATACAAAAAATAATATGTTTTAAAAAAAATTTCTTTATTAAGAAATATTTTTTAAAAAAATTCATAATTGAAACAATGAGAAGTATAATCTCAAAAAGTTTTTTTAAAATTTATAATAAGAATGTTAATTTTCAGAAATAAATTTTATTTCATTTTTAATCAAAAAATATATGAAACCCGAGTAAATGATTTTCCCAGGGTAAATTATAAAATAATTTAAAATCATTAAATCAGTTATTCAATCATCAAAATATCACAAAAAATTATCTCAAAATTTATAGAGATAATATTTACGGACCCGCATTATCCCATTTCAATTTAAATAATTTTTTTATGCATATTCCATTAATATGGGTTCATTTTGTTTATTAAAAATATTAAAAAATAATTCCACTCATCTCCCCTATAAAGGGACACATTCACTAACACACTTATCATAAACACTAATCCATACATGATTATCCTAAATCTATAAAATAATCTCCCAGAAAATATTTATCCAAATTTAGATTTTTTTTCTACCCAAAAAACTAATATAATAATTCTTAATTAGAATCTCACATGAGGATATCAATGAAAAAGGAAGATATAAGCAAAGACAATTCAATTATAGACATGAGGTAAGGGGGTTTCGCCTCAATTTCAATTATTTTAGAAATGATTCATATTATGATCATAATTTTATTTATAAGTTATATATGTTTAATCATTGTCATATTATATCATAAATTTATGTGTATTTAACGTATTTTATTTTCATTCTCATGTTGTTTATTTCATGGAGGTTTTATTTTTCAAAACATTAATGGGTTTTTGTTTTAAATTATATTGTAAAAAACATCATCTCATTGTGAAAAATAAATCTATTACATGCCCATATAATTTATATGATTTCAATAAATTTATTACCAATACTATTATGACGATTTAGGTACATTATCAACTCCCATTTACTTTATTTTAAAATGTTTCAAAATGAAACATGTTAATATTTTATATATGGGTTATAATTTATGTTTTAATACTACTGTTAAAACAATGTTTTGGAAATTTTCTTCTTCATATAAATTTTCTCTATTAATTTTTTTAATTTATTCATAGTATCCTTTTTCATGAATCTGTGTGTTTGGAAATAAAATCATATTCCCACTGTTCTGTAAATTTTTCATTTTTTATTATTTCAAAAAGATAAAGAAATTTTTTATTGTTTTTTAAATAATATTTCTAATGGTATAATTATAATAGTCTTCATATTTATTGATACCAATTTCTGTATTATATGTTTCACATGGATTATATTGTAATTATACCATTAACCTTCTTTCTCTATATAGATTATGATTATTTTTCTTTGAGCTTTACATGAAGCCAACTTCATTTTCATGGGTTAATTATGATATTAATTAATGATTAATCCTCAATTTTTGTGGAATAAATATGTTTGAAATATCATAATGTGTTAGGTGGGGTCCCTTATTTCCCTTTAGTAAATTGTTTATAGTTATATATTTCATGAGGTTATGACACTATGCATTGAAATTATTTTTGTTTATATATGTTCATGACCTTATGCTTGGACATTAATAATTTTTATCTATTTGTTGAATGTTATTATTTATTATTAATTAGTTTACTGAAAATTATATTTATATGTTACCCATATAATTTATATGTTTTATAATTCGATTATGGTATATTCATGATCTTATGAACTCATGAAATCATCAATTATGTTAAATAATTTCGTTTGATTATATATTTTGATCCATTTTTACTTTTAATAGTAAATGTATCCCATGAAAATAGTATATGGACTTCTTTTGATCTATCTCTTAATGGCTTATTAATATTTTTTCCCTTAATGGGTGTTTGATCTCATTCCATTCATTTTCATCTTCATTAAGAAATTATATAAACGACTATGTATAGAATAAATTTACATGTATAGATATTAGTGGGAGATGTTGAAGAAATAATGTGTAATAAATATATATCTAATATCCTAAGACATTAAAATTTTAGGTTCTGAGTTTCGGATATTACTAGTGAAATGTAATGTTTAAATTTTAAAAAGGATGTAAAATATATTCATGTTTAAATTGGGTCTCCTCATTACCATAGTATTTTCATTATTATATAGAAATCCATTTATGATTTAAATTTTTATTCCATAATCTTTTTCCATTGGAAATTTTATATTTTTTATTAATATATTTTTCTTTAGATATTATTTGACAATTAATCCTATGGATGTGTTCCAATTAGTTATTTTTAGGGATTTTCTATATTGACAGTTATCTAATATAGTTATTGGATCCTTATAAGTTTTTTTAAGAAATTACTAAATGTTTGAATGATAAATGAAAATTAAAAATATTTATCCCTGTTATTAGACACTTATCTACTAGAAACATTGAATTCGAGTTACTAATATTCCTTTAATTATTTGTTTTTTAATTAACTATAAACATTGGTTGATGAAATGTTTTCTATTCACAATTTACTTTCTATATATAATTAATAATAATTATAAAGAATTTAATAATAATATTTTTTTTTGATTTCCTATAAATTATTTGTTCCCTCAATGGGTCAATTTTCCTCAGTTAAAAACATTGGTTGGATGATGTTGATCATTATGTTTCTTCATATATTTTATTCAAGCTATTATTTTTCAAAAGGCTAAAATATAAAATTTTGGTATATATTATACATTACACAAAACAACATAATTATAATAATTATTATATTATATAAGTGAATATGGATAATAAAAACAATGAACTATAAGATAAAGTTCTACTGATTTTATTGCTAAAGTGTTTATCCACCTTACTCAAAGTTTAATAACACTGGAAAATTGTTATATTTTATGCATCACAATAATTCTATATTTCTTTTACAATTTTCATGACACCACACATTGATCGAAATATAATAAAATAATAAATATTTTTTTCATCCAATGAAAAATATTTTATTACTTTATAATATCTGTTATACCATTCAAGTCATTTTATTGAGTGTAAAACACCCTTTTCAAACCATCTATTATATAATTCCTTCAAATAAAAATCTCAATTAGTAGTGTATATTCAATATTTTTCATCACATGATTCCAACATCCTCTCACGTCATTTTTTTATATTTTTCAATAACAAAACATCATGTCTAATTTTATACACATCTATGTAGTTATTTGAATCAACAAATGTAAAAACATCATTTTATGATAAGATGTTTTCAATCATCATTTTTATACTTATGTTATTCTTATATTCATTATTTTTTTATATAACCCATAAAAATATAAATGTTACCATAATTATTATCCATTTCCTCTCGATGTCAGAACTAATAAAAAATTAAATAACAAGAATATTTTTTATTGTCTTTTATTGTACCACAAACATTATTTGGAATCAAATAATCTAATTATAATACTTTTTTGGAACTAATTTAAAATTATTTTAAACCATATTTGATCTCATCAATACATAAAATTACATTTATCAATCTCATTTTATATTATAAATATAAATATTTCAAATAATTTTCCTAATTTAGTTATATATGTGACAAGATATTTAAGATATAAAATTTGTATAATCCATTATATTGAAACAAGTGTTTTCATTGCTATTGAAAAAAAAATTGTTTTATTCATGATTATTTTTATCAGTGAATTGTAATTAATTCATTTAATGAAGAATAACTTGTTAATAAATGTGACATTAATCCCAACATCAAAATGTTGATTATTAGTTAATATGTTGTTTCAAAGTCCATCTACAAATAATTCTTCTATATTCATCCAATATTTCATAAACATTATTTTCATGTCATTATAATTGTTATTTAATTTAATCTTACATCAAAATATAACCATGACATCCAAAAAATGACCATACTCATAAATAAGACCCCATTACATTTCATGTGTGATGGAAACCCACTATTAATCTTCTGATTGTGTTTCCTTTAGAGAAATTTATTAAATTGATTTTAAGAATAATAAATCCATCAAATATTATTATAAATAAAGTATTAATAAATTATTTTAGTTTTTTTTACGTTTCCTTTAATTTTACACTATATGATTAATAATAAAATTATATAAATATTTATTTCGGGGTAATTTATTCTTAAATATTTTGGTGTTCAGGGTTTCATGATTCAATATTCATTAGGGTTCAATAAATTTACATGCTAATCCCATATTATGAAAATAGAAATCATTACAAATAATTTTATCACTGTGAAAATTTACACATAAAGAAAATATCACCATTATTGTGTTGGATATGTTCTTTTTACTTCTATTGGTGATCCTCTCACAAATAAATGCATACATCCTCTCACATGGTCATAGTGTACCCAATGTATCAAGAAAATTTTTATTTCATTATTATGATTGGTCTTTAAAACTGTATTTTCATACCATCTTACAAATATTCCTATTTACAGAATTAACATAGTAAATCTATGTTCTATCCAACATTATGGTTTCCAGTAATAATTGATATTAATTCAAATACATTATTTATTATATTATTTAATGAAACTTATTCAAATTCTATTATGACATTATGAACTAGTTTCTATTTTTTTCTTTTAAACACTCATAGTGATTTCATGGGCCTTTCATAGAAATTTTACTAAAAAATATCATTAAAAAACATGAAAACTATAAACTATACATTTTATATATAATTTTTAATTCAAATTAAATATATTTTTAAATGGTTAAATTTTATATATATTTTATTCAACCATATCTTCGGGTTAATCAATTAAAATATTAACATGGAAAATTTCATTATATAATTTTTTTTCGCATATAATTTAATATCACTTGTTTTGTAATGTGAAATATAATCATATTACACCACATTATATAGTGATTTTGTTCTGGATATCAATTTATCAACATAATTATATGTCTAATTTATCCTTTCATGAATAATATTATTCTTTTTTACTTTAAATTTATTTTTCCTAAACTTATCTTTCATAATAAATTTTAAAATACACAACACATTATCATTAATGACCACCTTTATAACTATAATAATTAATATCATCCATTTACATCTTTTTTTTAATTATATTTCAATATGGCTTCACTTTTTTCTATAAAAATTCATAATTTTCTTCCTCAATACCCACATTGTCAATAATTTTAAAAAAAATCCATATTGAAACCAAAAAACGAAATATGATATTTCTTTTTGAGGTGACATTCCATATTTATTTTTTTATAATTAAATCCCACATTATTCTATATATTTTCTTCAAGGATATCACATAACTATCAAACTAACCTTTTAACATGATAACCTTTCATATGATTATATATTATCAAACAGTCTATTCAATAATTTTAATTTTATACTCTTATGTAAGATTTTTTAATCATATATTTTTTATTCTACTCCATTGTGTCCAAAATAAGTTTTTATTATCTCTATTAAAGTAATAATTTTGACTAATAGACTATATATTCTGATTATATTCTCCCAAAAATTTGAATGACACAAATATAATTCATAGATTATAGTTATATAATTGAGAAATATTTTATTATTCCAATACTGATAACTTTTTATTGTATAGAGGTGAAATTATTTTTAGAATTTTATAGTAAATATCCATTACCTATATCAACTAAAAATTTCATCATATAGATCAGACTAGAATCAATACTTGATTATGAATCCATTAATACCATTGTTGGTATACATCTTTTTATAATCATAAATATTATGAAAAACATAGAGTGTTTACCCCTTCAACGAACATTCACCTATAAATATTTTTTTTTCTAATCTAAATTTTTTTTGAGGAAATAAAAATGACAGCCTAAATTTAATTTTTTTAAGTGAACATTTTCTAATATATTTCATTTAATGCATAATTATTAAACATAACTATATCATACTCATTCAATGATATCTTTATTGTATGCCCAAGCATAATTTTAGGGATCATAGATGTTATTATATTTAACCTAAAATTTCATAAATCATATATCATTTTATTTATTTATAAAATATCTTCTATTAAATATATTTAATCTTTCATATTGAATGATTTCTCCATGACGAAACTATTTTCAAAAAAAAATATAATTTTTTTAGCTATCATACAAGCAATTGTGACCACCAATGTTCAAATGACAAAATAATAGTTTTTAATTTTGGCTACCAATTTTATTTATATAGCAATTTATTATATTATAAAAAAATATGTATGTAATCAAAACACATTAATACATGTTATTAGAATATAATATTTTTTTTTAATATTCATTCGAGGGATTAAAACATTTTTCCCCACCTGGATATCATCGAGAAAACATAAAAATTGATTTTTATGTTCACCATTACCATGAAGAAAATTTATTAAAATTATACGAAAATAGTGAAGGTGATTATATTCAACTACATATTCTTGGGTTACTTTTTATTTTTTATTAATAATGATTTCTTCTTTCTCTATCAAAGATGAGTATTTTAAAAAACATCTATTTTTTATTTTCTATTATTAATTCATTTTTATTATTTTATAATCCTTGAGTTCAAAAAATTATTTCATATATAATATTTAAAACAGATTCTTCAAGTTCTAGGTAATAATATATCTTCAAAAACCCCTATTTGGGTAAATTATAATCACCCATTAAAACTATACATTATTCCATCAATAGAAATATATTTAAATTTAAAAATAATGATGTTATTGTAAAGAACATGACACAACCAACATAAAGAATATGTTGTTTCTTAATGAGTGAAATAATTATTCACTAAATAATTTTCATGTATCCTATAACATACTGACCTGGATGCCACAAATATGGTACCCTGACCAGGTTGGTTACTATGCCTCAAGCATGTCTCCCATATGCTAGAAGATTCCATCTGCAAATGTGGGCTTAGGATTTCATAGTTAGTAGAATTTTCCCTTGTATCGTGGTAATAAATAAATTGAAATAGATAAGTGTCATACAAACAAGTAAATCAGTATAGGGAACAATAAGTAAATATACTAAAATAGAATAGTCTGTAATTAAAATTAAAAATAATAAAAAATCCCAACTATTTATATCATACAGATAACATTATTCACCCGCGAGCCCCCCCCCCCCCCCCATAAGGATACAAAAAGACAAAAATAAAATGGAATAAAATTACACGTATATATTACAAAATCTTAGCCAAAACACATACAATGTCCCTAGAAACTGTCGATCTGTAACAAAAAAAACAAAATAACCCACTTGAGTATCTCCACTCAATAATGCATATGTAATCTAGAGAATATCGACCATGAAACTGTGCTTAACCTCAAAATAAGACATAAGTTATACACGTACGTTGAGGTGTGTGTGTAGCGGTGATAAATTATCTCAATAGGAACCTTGATGATTAGACTATAAAGTACGAAGCTATAGGTTTGTGAAAAAAACATATCAACCAAGAAGGGAGACAATTGAAATGATAAGTAAAATAAATAAAATTGAAACCAAATTCAAAACCTACATCATTAATCCCGGTCTACTGGGAATTTTCCACCATGAATTTTCATATATATAAACATATAAATTATTATTACCAAACTAATAAATATAAAAATATATATTATTTTTCATGAGTATGTGAATTAAATAACTTAAAATCCCAACAAAAATCTGCCCATTTGGTCTGTAATCCAAATGTCATGGACCTAATATGAAAGGGAATTGAGATGTATTTCATACCACTCAATTCATGTATCATTAATTTGATATAGGAGTCTATAATCCCAACATATATGTACCTACTTCATCCAAGACATGAAATATCTCAGAGAAAGCTTTATCACCCCAATGGGATAGTCTTCGTAAACTTGGGAACACCCGTACTCACCTCGAATAACTATTAAAATATATTACATTGAAGTATATTTGGACATCTTGTAAATGGTCACTATGTCATATAAATTCTACTCATCCCATGAAAAATCATGTCCAATGTGTGAGCCCTAGGTTTTCATTCATTGGTGGTCATGAAATTTAGAACTCAGATTGTCTATAAGGGTCTGACCCAAAGGTGATATGGAAGTAGAACTCATCGGTGAGATTCCATGAAAACTATTAGAGTCTTTAATAACGGAGAGAATAATCATCCCCGTCATCTAGAAGAGTATAATAATTTTGGGTATCCCATGTTGTGATATTTCATTCTCCACGCTATGGTCTTATAAATGACCAGGGAGAGAATACTCATCCTTATTCCTTAGGGGAGTTTAATTATTCATGTGTAATTAGATCATGTATATTGTTATTATCCTCATTATTTAATAAGTCTGTTAGAGTAGAATCATCCACGTCACTTAGGATAGTAAAATCATCCATGAGTATATTTATTTCAGATTCTATACTGATATGTTATATTAGGAGGGTCAACAATTAGATAATAGGAAACACCTCTGGAGATCCCCTAAATCTAATAATCAACGATATGATAGAACATCCTAATCCTAGGGAGTCCCCATGGGAATATCGTAAACACAAGAATACAACATGGTTCATATGTTGGATCTTAGTATGAACATATAGTTATCCTATTGAGAAAGAAATATGCCCTGAGTTAGGCTCAATAAAACCAACTAGTATTCATTTTTAATAATCATCGTTACATCAGCAATAAAAATGTGGAAATTATACAAAGGCTAAGGGAAGAAAAAGGCCTAAACCCAACACTATTTCTGCAACATCATGGGATCACAAGTTAAAAATATGTTCTAAGGTGGAATCTACTACCATTTCAACCCATCCAAATTTTCTAGCTCAGGGCCGATCAAAACAATGTGGCGCCTACATGGTCCCTCATGTTAAAAACTAAGAGGCGTCCTACATGGGATAATCAAGGTCAACACACATGAAAATGTATCCTACTATGAATCCTTAGTTGTCAGGTATGGGAGGAATATAACACGGGATTATCAAATAGTAAGCAATACTGTGTCATCCTAAAAGTGATCCTAATAAACAAATATGTGAAAGAGTCCTGTATGGGACCCTCTATTACAGTATGAGAATTCATAAGCATCCTACATCTATCAAAATTAAATATATTTTTACTCATGAAATAAATAAGGCCACAATAAAACTCATGGAGGTTTAATAGAGTGTATACCATGGGTATGAGATTTAACAACACTAACTCATTCAGGTAGAAGTGATCCTCTGCTGGTAAATATAATATGTAAGTTATCTAGATAGACTTATGAAGTAAAAAAAATAAGAATCATTACTACGCTCTCTTCACATGCGTGAGAGATTCATGTCATTGTTTAAAATAGTCTTTCATCTATGGACTGAATCAAATATAGTCGACAGCATCTTAATAACTTTCAGAATCAATTAGAGGAGAATAAAGGAGTCAGTCTCATCGTGATTCAGATTAATACCATGGGATCGACATAATCCAATTCCATAACCATAATCAGACCATCAGTAATGAGAGAATCACCCTAACCAATGAAAGAAAAAAAATTAAAAACCAATATATCTAGAAATGTCCCTAATAGAAATCCTTCCTACATGTTTCTGTTCGAGTAGGAACCATCCATGTTAATCTTGAGACTGTACACAATAGGAGACTAGTGAACTATATTTCCATGATTGTTCATACTGATTTATGTAGGAATGGGTAAGGTCCCATCCAACAACATCGATAAAGAATGAGAGAGATACTCATGCTTTATGTGTGTAATAATCTTGACCAAAAGATACCGAGGACAAACTATCACTGAAAAATTCAAGTAGGGAATCCCCTCATGCATAAAATTATTATGAACAAACCCAATAGTAAAACAAATCGAGGCATTCAATATTGTAGTCACATTTCACTCATTAGCAATGCCTTCTACACATTAAAGATAATATTGGATGAAAACCTCACCTTGATGGCCCTAGACCTCTCCAAAATGGTACATAAGTAATGGTGTCCTACATAGTGCCCCCTAGATCAGAAGGTAATATAAGTCACCACTCAAGGGAACCATGACACAAAATGAATATAGATGAACCCTACATAGGATCCATTTGGTCATATTGTAAAAAGTAGAGTCCTGGAGGCGATCATTCATAACAACTTGTCTCATAGCCTCTTAGCCTGTAAGGAACCATATCGAATAGGAAATTTCAACAAATAAAATTCTATGAAGGTATTATGTAAAATAACATAGCTCATGGTTCATCTCAAAATAGGTCTCACTTCCAAGAGATACTAGGTATTACTATTTGAGGAAGATAATATTAATTCAATAAACACAACTTAAGAGTTCTCAAATCAAATCCTAGATATTATCATCATGATCTATGTTAAAAGATGACAAAATTTTTATACTCAAGGGTCCCATTCTAACTAATGGAGATAAAATATATGAAATAAAAAATAATAATATTTTGTTTAAGGTACAGTGGAGGTCACCATTATTACTCAACATGTACTCCCAAAGCCTCACATGGGCTTACAATTCCTCTAAATATTTCATATAAACTCTTATGAAAATGGTGGTTATGTCTGGTACACGGCATGTAGCCTATATGGGGTACCATCCCATGTCCATAAAACTTCTATTATATGTACAAGGACTACACTTGTATTTCTATATAGAAATACAACCATACTGGGTAGGGTTATTTAATCAACATGATCATACATCACTACATGAGTTTCCTGGTGGGGTACATGGCTACATAGTTGAGTACGAGTTCATAGACTGTAAACCATTGTATATGTAGATTACCTCAAAACAAATTCCTTCCCCAAAATGGGAGAACATTTTATGTGTGTTCTATAAATCATACTCCATGTACATGGGATTCTCTAAATAGAAAACAACAGAATCCTGACAAAATCTCCATTGTCACACCAAAATTATTAGATCAACCACCAAGAGGTCAAAAGAAATCATAATAGGGGATTTAGACATAAAAATACTAACTTATGGTGATTTAAAATAAATAGAACTACCTAATATTGTATTCAATATGATGAAGCTTTTTTTGATTTTGTGGTCTGTGGTTGCAGCATGTTGATTTTTCACATCCCTAGTTCCATGACGGTACCACCCTCTCTCTTTCCCTCTTTATTTGACACTATCCATATCCTGCCTATTTAGTTCATGTCACGTGGAATATACATGTGAGTAAATAAGAACCCATGAAGTAAATAAAATAATGTAGAAGAAAATAAATAAATGGAATAAAAAGAAAAAGAAACAAAAAAGGGGCATGTGAAGGCTCTGACACCCAAATATTATTTATGCCCTGCCTTTGAAAAAACAAACCTTCTTGACTCAATGGTAGAGAATATATGTCAATATGACACCCCATTAAAAAGATAACTCCAAACGTATCTACATGAATAAATTAATATTTATTTAATTAAATATTAAATATTAAATATTTCCTTCAAATTCCAATAGCCCAAATTTACCCCAAGCACATATCCTATGGTAGAGTCCCAAATCTGGGACAGACTAAGTTGTTATAAAAATTGTCATAGGTAATATTTTGGGGAAAAATTTTCATATCCCTTCTTATAAACTTCTGATGTGGAAAATTAAAATTCTCCCACAAAAAATTTCTGAAAAAACATTATAACATACATTCTCCCCACAATAATCTGTCGTCTTCCTAAGAATCCATAGTGGTAAGACTAGAAAACACTATCTGAACCTGAAAATATTCATAAAAAGATATATTTACTATCCAATGACTATCTTCAATGTTCCAATAACCATATTATTTATATAATATGTTTAACTATGACTGTTCTGGTATACTCCAAAATTGTAATAGAATTAACATCTTACAGAAATCAAACTCCAAGCCAAATGAACCAAGAAAAACTAAATTTATCAACTGATAATGATGGTCACCACCCTCAAACATCATATGGTGTACTCTAAACCACATATCCTACCTTATACCACCCCTCGAGCACAACCTTAACATGTTATTCTTCCTAAACTAAAAGTAAATTTAAATGAAAAGAATATCAGAATTTGGAATACACACTTTCATCGTGTATAGTATGATATATTGATAGTTCTTGATCATCTCTAACTAAGAGTAATGTAACATTTAAAAAAATGGTGTGTATAGCTCCATGTGATCTACGCAAAAAACTTGTTAAACCTTGTCTGGGATTCATCCTTGGGTTAGCCATTTCATAAAACCAAATTAATTTTAATGTATTTCATACAATAGAGGAGCATTTTTTATTTAATCCTTCACTCCTAAGAAATTAAGACCAAAGAATTTCTTGAAAACAATTGTCCTCAGATCGCGCCTATAACTCCCTGATTTACGATTAATTGGAACAATGTTAACCGGAATGTATCTTTATCATCAGACTCATACTGCAATGATTTTTTCATTACATTGTTATGTTTAATATGATACAAAGAATACCAACCTCATTAAACCTGAATCACTCTAAAGAATCCAATTCAAAACCAAACACCTCACATGTTCCATGATTTGTTCTATAACTACTCATTCTATAGTTTCATTTATTCATGATAGTCCACTTGTGCATTGACTACACTAGAAATAGTAAAAACACCGATTGACCAGGTAAGGTAGCTAAACAGTCATGTTGTCAAAGAATGACTTCATAACGACGATCCTTAGGTGATTTTTCAAAGATCAAGGCATCAACATGCCTAAAAACCAAAACTCAACCACCTACAATTCATGGATAAATTTTTTTCATAAAACCTATATCAAATAATATATTTTAATTTGAAAATAATATCCAACATCTCTCATGCAAGATACCCACAAACGAAATGGATGTTTACCTACAAGGGTCTTTGTAAAAATAAGTCATCTAGTTCTCCCATCAGGACATTGTGAATGGGTCTGAAAACAGGTTCATAATTTCTACCCACCTAGAATAAAAGAACAAACCACCTGAAATAATGTAAATATCATAATGACTTATGAGGTTCGAAACTGAAAACACAACCAACAAGGGGTTGATCATCAATAAGCATCCCTACGAGGGACTACTCCCTAGAGGTCATGTTGCCAATGAATATGATATACTAAACTAACACTCACTAGGAATCTGTATAAGGTAAAACACTCTACCGATCTAGTTCATAAGAAAGGCCCCGGTATCCACCAGCATCATACATAACAATCTAACAAGGTAACATGCACCTAAGTAAAAACACCCTATATAGGGTACAACATAAGTTAATATTATTCCATATCGATATGCTAAGGACACTACACCGCTCGTGTATGAGGATTGAGTCATCAACCTCAACACCAAAACCTCATCATAGATCCATGTAACCTTCCATAAAAATGATACATATATATATATATATATATATATATATATATATATGAAAGTGATCCAAATTAGATATGGATGAGTCATCAATAAATATGAGAAACTAATTGGCCTATATGATGTGAATCCTACCAGCCAAATATGATTCATGAGACACCTCTAGACATTTCCTTCCATGTGTCGAAATTAGTCATTGTCATCTTTCCAAAATATAAGTGTCAGAGATCCACTATAAATTATAAGATCCACACAACATGTTCTCTGATCAGGTATGAAATATTATACAAATATGACATCAGAGAACATAATAGAAATCTCATATCCCTAAAAACCATGAAATTCTACTAGAACAATTATTCTTGACATAGCAGTTAGATATCCACATAGGTTATGACACATTCGTAATACCCATATCTTCCATATCACAAAATTTAAAGACCAAGAAAGAAACATCATGGATACCACTTTTTAATGTCCCATATATAATGCCACTAATATCTTACACCATGATTGTTGGTCACTAATCCTCAAGTTTGCCTCCTCATATGCTAGATGCACTCGAATATAAGCGATGACTAGGGTGTGATAGTGGGGAGACTATTCCATAATATCATAATAAGAATAAGTGTAAATATCTATATATCATACACCACATTAAATAAATAATGTGAATAATAAAAAAATGTACTCAAATAAAACATGGTGAAATAATAAATTAAAATGATACAAATCATGAATATCCATGTCATACATACAACACTAGTCACAAACTATACTAACCATAAATATACAAAAATTTAAAATGAAACTAAAATAATAGTATTGGGATATAATACTAACTATATTCCAGGACATGATCTTGGAATCTAAACACATTCAAATGGCATAAGCCGAAACAAATGAACCCACATGAGTAGCTCTACTCAGTCCTGAAACTCTGGGCCTCATCCCTACCCTCCATGAAACTATGATCAACCTGGAATGAGAGAATATGTTCTATAAATTTATAAAGGATCACCATTAGGGGTGATAAATAATCTCATTAGGACACAATAACTATGAACCTCTTTTGTATGATACAATAAGTTAATGAAAAATAAAACTACTCAGCCTAAATGACACACCACTGAAATGAGAATTAAAGTAAATGAATATAAAACCACAGTCAAACATTAGGTCTGTAATCCCTATCAACTGGGAATGTTCCTCCACTTATTTCCTTATCTATACACATATACCTATATGGTCCTATACTAGTAAATATATACATAAATATAAATATTCATTAGAAAGTATAATAAATATCATTAAAGAAAAATAGAAGATGATTCATGGGTCTGTAATCCTAATCCTCTGGACATCCTGGGGAAGAGTATTGAGTTTGATGTTCTACCACTCCAATCATGTATAATTAATTTGATCTCTGGGTCTGAATTCCTAATCAGAATACACCAAATTTTCCCACTCTATAAATATCATCATGCAGGCTATGCTAACACTATGGGGTACACTTCATATATAAGGGTTAACCTGTACTCGCCTTAAATCAATGTAAAAATGGTTTCAATGGATGTAAATATAGAAATCATATAAATGATCACTGAATTTGACACCATGATGGTCATTCAATATATATACATTCTAATTTCTAATCCCTAGCTATCTGGTCATAAGCAGTCATGACATTTAGAACCTGGATAATCTAGTATGGTCTGACTGTTAGGTGATCTAGAAGGAGAACTCTCCATTGGTACGCCATTCCAATCCAAAGCATCTCTAATAAGTGAGATTGTAATCATAAAAACCATCTGAAAGATCTTACTCATTTCAGAAATCCAATGATGTCATACCCCATGATCAACATCACGGTCATGTAACCGACTTGGGAGAGCGTAATCATTCATATCCCTCATGAGAGCATAATCACCCATGAGTAATCTGATCGAATTGATTGTAATCATTATTATAATATGAAAACATCGGGAGAGTTAAAATAAACCTCATCACCTAGGAGATTGGAATCACCCATGAGTACCTTTGCAAGGGATTTCATGCGTGAATTTTATCGTAGAAGGGTTGATATCCTGATATCAGAAAACAGCTCTAGACATCCCAATAATATAATAATCAAATATATAACTAAACAGAAAAATATCAGGTAGTACACCTAGGTGTACCGTAAACATAAAAAACAATATAAAATAGAATCTGAATCCCAAGAATAACATCTAGAATCTCAAAGATAAAGAAAGGCATCAAACGTCAGGCTCAACATCCACCAACCCAGAATCACATTTGGTAATCGTCTCTACATCGAAAATGAACATGTGAATGATAAAATAAGAGTAAGGGTGGTATAATGACTAGACACAAAAATTATTCCATAGAGGGATGGTAAAACATATTTACCAAATGTTCTATGTTAACACTCACTACCATATCTAAAAACACCCTATGTACTAGCTCAGGGTTGGTCAAACAATGGGGAAACCTCTAGGTCCCACAAGTCAAACAATGATAGGAATCCCACTTGTTATCCCTGTGGTATACACATTTGTAAAGGTATCCTACTATGGATCGTTAGCTATGATGTATTTGAGGATTCCTACATGGGATCCATGAACTATAAGAAATACTGAGGCATCCCACTTTAGATACTCAAAACCACACATAAGTTAAGGAATCTTATAAGGGGACCTATATAACCATATAAGTAGGTAGAAGATTCCTAATTGGTATATTCAGAATGGTTCATGTGTCAAGGGATCCTATTAGGTACACCATAGATCATCTAGTAATAAAAGGAATCCCACAATTGTTCATTGGTATAACATGAATATAGAGGAATCGTACATTGGATCCTCTATGTCAAAACATAAGTAGATGTGTCTAAAAGGGGATCCTTTATAACAACTAGTTTCAAAGATTATTAGGATAGAAGGGAACATCTCTCAAGCTAAAATAGATAAAAACAAAATATACATAGGTATCAGGTTAAGGGAGATAACTCATGGCTAATATCTGAATAGTTCTCACTCTTAGAAGACAATGGATATGATTACTAGAGGATGAACCTCTTCATTCAAGAAACACCACCAAGAATTCCTCAAAACTCCTCAGGGGACTTACCATCTTGATATAGATTAATATATACTCAAAAGGGATGAATCTAGGGGCTAATTAAAACTCATGGGAGATATGAAACGAAACCCAAAAAATAAGTTATAAGGGGGGAGTTACATGGTGTGTCTCCAGGAGGACACGTCATGTACTCCTAAATCCTAGCATGGGCATGTACATCTTCCTAAAATGATGTGTAAATTCCCATTTATGAAGCATTTATGATGTCTAAATTTGGTATAACCTACATGGGATACCTACTAACTTCCATCAAATGGAATGGCCATGTACTTGGCTAGTTCATGTATATATACATGGCATATGACCCAAATAGGGTCTGCCCAAGAAATCTACATTTCCATATACCACTACATGGGTAGACTTTCTAGGTACTCAGATACATGGATGAGTAAAAGTACATTGGGAAGACACCCTAGTAAATGGTGTGTACTTCAAAAACATTTTCTTCCACAAAATGGAAGAGCACACTATGTGTTCTTATTTATCTACAAATCTTATACATGTGTTTTCATGAATTCAAATCCCAAAATCATCATAAAACCCATGTTTTCATCGGAAAATAAGTAGATCGACCCTCAAGGGATCTTGATGTATAATAATAGTGTGTTAATTCATTAAAATTATTATCATACTGGTATTTACAATAAACCATAAAAACAACCTACCCTTGGGAGGAATCAATTGATGGTTTTCTCGTTTCCACAATCCACAGTTGTCGCAAATCGATCTAGTGCATCACATGCTCAATGATGGTACATCCAAATCTCATTCTCTTTCAACCTCACCCCATCCTCTATCTCATTCGGGTGAATGGTATGTTGAAGGGGGTACCTGAGATTCTTGGTGGAAAATAAAGGAAATGAAAATTAAATAATGAAGGTAATGAAAAGGAAAAAAAGACAAAAAGGGTCACTGGCTTGCCCCAATCCCTAACTAATGTTTATGCCATGACTATGAAAAAATCATTTTCAATAATAAAAAATAAATAAATAATCATAATATGAATCTCCATCAAAATGATAATGTTTAACGGACCTATGAAAATAAATTAATATTTATTTTATTAAATATGAATTATTATTTATTCCAAAAAAATTGAAATGGCTCAGATCTCTATAAAAATAATATTCTAAGGTAAATAACATATTATAGGACTAAAAAGGTGTTCATAAAAATTATCTAAGAATGTATTATATGCTAAAAATTCCAATTTTACCTCCTAAAATACAATAATTGAGTATTTTAAATTTTTTCCCAAAAAAGCATTCTGAAAAAAATGTGACCATACATTTACATCATATAAAATTTATACATTATTAAAGGTATAAATTGCTCATTTAATATTAATGGAGTAGTTTTTACAATAAATCCAATGTAATACATATATAATTCTCCTTAAAATTTCATTATATCATCTACTCAAATCATTCGTCCTTAAAAATATCCATATTTAATATCTCCAATTGAATATAAAAAATGAATACATATTGTATATTGATTCCAAAATTCCCTGTTGTTAGATAAATATGGCTAAAAAATCATAATTAATCATATGAAATTTTATAAAAAGTTTTTTAAATAATAAAAAAATTTGACTATAAAATTTGTGGAAGAATAAGAAACAATAAAATAATATAATAAAATAATTAATTCTGTAAAACCAATTCATACGCTGATTATTACTTTTCATTTTACATTAAATCAAATTATAAATCCAAAACCATAAAAACCATATATTTTCATATAAAAAACCATTTCATAATATAGTTAATTATATTAATAAATAAATTTTCTATTGATTTTTTCACAAAAAAATGTATAATATAAATTTTAAAATAATTCACACTATATTTACCCTAAAAAATTTAAAAACCCCTGGTATAATAATTATCCTATTTTAAATGTTAATTATATGAGAGAAAATTTATCTTCTGATATATGATCATCTGTTGCTTTTTTAGGTCATTTTCTCAAATAGTTTGTGAACGTAATCTTTATATGGGCTTCGATTAATTTTAAAATAATAAATTTGATATTTTAAAAATAGAGGTGGAATTTATGAATAACAAATATTATATTATATTCTTAAACCATTAATAAAGAAAAAATAAACATATTTAGAGTGACTTATAGATATTTCATTATTTGATAGAGGTGAATCACTGGTTGATTTATAATTCAAGACAATCAATTAGAATCCACCAACGTGATACCATTATTGTATAATTCATAGATCATAGGTTATCTGGTTATAATCATAGTGGACCCCAACATTAAATTAAATAAACTATAGTATTTTCATGGTTTATAATAATTTTATGCTTTTTTATTGACTAGTGAAAATTGTCACATTTATAAATCTCACTATTTTTTGTTATCCTTGAAAAGCAAAGGAAATGAACTTGAACCCTTATAATTAACCATATTGTCCCATTACTTGGTCATGAAATTTCCATAATTATATAGATATTGAGACATAAAAGAATCCAAATAAATATAAATCTTTTATGTTTGATATACTTACTCATTCCTAATTCATGGTTGATCATATAATTTAGAATAAAATTATCATATTATACCCATTATAATGATAAATCATCATGTCCTAAAATAGATAATGAATTTATATGATGCATTAAAATCATTACCATTATTTAATCTTTATAAAATCAATAGATAAATTATAAGAACATAATTATTTTTTTCATTTTTTAATATCTAGGGAATATATATCTTTTTATGCATCCAAAAAATACATTATATATTTTCCCTCAAAATATATCAATTTCCCAATTAATATTTCTGAACAAAATATTTTTTAAGATTCAAAATTTATAGAATTTTTATTTTCTCAAATTTTATGTACTTCTCAATCAACGGTAGTTATGAATTCAACAGTTATTATATTTAAACCACATAAAATATTAATTTTTTAATATAATAAATGTAAATCCTATACTAAATATAAGGTGTTTTTACCCACTACCCTGACATTAGTTATTATCTGTAGATATAGAAACATCCTCTATAAAAATGTATAGTGGCTCAATCTGTTTTCCTTCTTCTGGACCATTTCAATCAACTAATGATGAAGAACTGTTATAAAACATTATTAGAACCATGTTGTCATTTGTTTTGGGTGATGTAAGTAGCTCAAAAAAACCTATATACTTATCATAATAAATGAATCACTCATATCAATGGTGTAGTGGTATAAGTCCCAAAAGATAGCATATGATAGTGTCTTCTACCTAGTTATGAGGGACTAAATCATATTTTGGGAACACTGTGACCTAAATATCATAAACACCAATATAAATAAATAATAATAAAATATAAATGATAGATAATAATTGATTTCATTAATAAAAAACAAATTTATCTATAACTAATTAATACTGAATTTATGAAATAAAAAATTCTAATTGACCACCCACTAAGAAGACAAAAAATGTAAATAATCAAATTCGGTACATCTAAGTTCCACTGAAACCAAGAGCCTCATCTTAATAATGTCACCAATAATTTATGCGATACTCCATTATAATCTTTTATACAACTTGTCACAAAAATATTAATCATAATGTTTACACATTCACTATTGTGTGCATGAATGTTACGAGAGAGACATCCTAGAAATGTATCATTAAGGGATCTTAATATACATATCCATATACATCTCTATTATAGATAAAATTATATTGTATAAAAAATTTATTCAATAATGTACTTTGGATCATCATGTGTTGAAAAGACAACCACGAATCCCGAACCTACCTATCTCATAAAACATTAAAATAATATGTTTTCCCATGCCACTAATACTTTTCCATAACCTATAACAATTTGTAGGGTATCATACCTTTTCATGAAACCTACCCTCTCATCCATTTTAGTGAAGACACTAATCCTCATTTGTATTATAACAAATCATTACAACTAACCACGTATCATGGTGGGGCATGAACATCCTGGACCAATACTATCTCGATAAAGGTGGTACCGACCAACACAAACTCTGTCACGCTGAGGAAAATCAGAAATTTCCAATGTCGCATTACAATGACCACTAATAATAGGGTCAGTATCATCAATATATTCTTTTATAATATTGTGTAAATTACGGTGGTTCATGAAATAAACATCTCACTCTAGATGAGGCCAATAATGAAGAATCATTGTTGTAACAACCCAAAAATATTGAATGATAACGATTTCATGAAATGAGTGAAATGTTATTTTTACACAAAAAATATATCCCATAAATAATGATTTGAGTATAATTGGAAATTGGCAATAGGATTTTTACCACTATATAATCATTGGACAATTATGACCATTTTAAACAATACTCCCTATAATAATTTTAACATTATAAATATTATTATAAATCGAAATGGTAATATATAATTAAGTTAGAAAGAAAAGTTGAATGCCTAATCAGGTACTGTCATCCCGTATGAGGCCCAATTTTCATAAATTGGGAGAGAGGTAGCATGATTGGGATTCTCTCTTGACCATCCCCACTTCGGTAAACAATGATTTATTCTTGAATGACATTTCCTGTGTGAGAAGGTCATGTTAGTGGAAAATGAATCTCGGTCGATTTTAGTTGACCTACCCCAGAAGTCTATCATTGTCTCTCACCTAAACCTTTGTTATTTTGAGGTTTTTATAAGAGTTTATGTTTCAAGTCATTAGTTACTTATATTATAATCCATTTTCTGTAAATAAAGTTTTTGTTCATTCAATTTCTCGTTTGACTATAGTTTTTCATTAAAATATGAAAATTTTGATATATTGGTTTTTTGGATAGAAACTGTACTTTTATGAAAGTATGTAATTATTATAATAAACTATTATATTATTTATAATGTTTTTAATGAATAATTATGAATAAAACACTATTATTTAATTCAAAATGATATATTTTTCTTGTGTCATTTGCTTTAATATGGATTTTATTATGCATCTTTTGTCCACTATTATTTTTAATAAATAACGATTTTTATATTTAAAAGATGAAATTATAATACATAGAGAAATATAATGTTAAAATGAAACTCATTTTTGAAATAAGGATATTTAAATTAGGTTACGGTGAATTTATGGGATGTTTATTAAATATTTTGTTTTTGGTGAATAGTGAAAATACTATTTTGAGAGTTTGGAAATTTTAATGACATCGTAGTGATATATTAAGTATTATAAAATTTTGGATGAATATTTTGGATTAAAATAACATATTAGGGGTCCCATGTGTCCAAAACAATAGAAACATACCATGGAAATTCCCAGTGTTTTGTAAATACCACTATTGAGGTGTCTATGAAAATTAATAAAAAACTCACTCGCTCTCTCTATAAATACCAATAAATTACTTCATTTACATACATTAAAAATTATTTATCCATGAATATATTATATTATAACCTTCCAAGGACCCTATAATTTTTACTTTAATCCACCAAGGTACAAATCATGAAATTTTGGGAATCACTATTCAAGGTAAGGGAAATCTGAACTTGTCATTTCCTTTCAAGTTCAAATTTTTTATGTGGTATGTCTTTGAAATTTCAATACCATGTTCATATATCAATTATTTTAAGTAAATTTATTGTATTAGGATTATTTTATTAATGGTATACCCTTTTTAACTCTCATTTCAATGTTTTGTATAATCAGGTTTCATACTAGTTATGCTGTAGAATTTTATTCTAAAAATGTCTTAGTTTTTATCAAGAAATTCTTTTATTTTATTTTTATGAATTTTCAAACATTATTTTTCCAATGTTATTCCGCAATATGTAAAAATTTCTTATTTTATTCTATAATTATCACACATAAAACCATCATTCTCCTTTTGTGCGACAAAAATGACTTAATGATCCTTTTTCAGGACCTTTTAAAATCACCCATGATTTATGATATGAAAATCAGTTTTTATATTACCCAAAGGAAACATATGATATGTTTTATTATTATCTATTTGACCTACATGAAAATTATGACACATTAATTGTGTTCCCTAATATCACTCTAATGCATTTGATAATAAATTTAATCTCTAGAGATGACATGTTTTACCATACCCTATGAATAACCTTGGCAATTTTTATGACTCCTCTGTGAAAAATCATGGTGATATTCTTATGAATGTATAAAACAAATTTTTTTATCCATATTTTTAATTTACTAGTCATGTTATTTTATTTATGATATTTATCATGTACACTTTTCATAGCTTAATGATATTATTTATGTTCATATTGAATTTTTTGAAGATCACATGCAAATTGTTCATTTAGTTTCTCTTACTGAACCATATGCTCAAACGTTCATTTTATGTATGTACCCATGTTATTAGATGCAGTAATTATTCATAGGATGAACCTTTTCGAAATTAATTCATGTGTAAGAGAAGAATGATTTCAGTTTCCATGCATTATGTACCTTATTTCCATGAAACTAAACATTAAAAAATTCTTTTTTTCTAAAATGTTTTGAATGATATGAAATAAAAAGGTGGTGTTTCCAAGTTTTTATGTAATTTTGGATAATTTATTTGTGAAAGTTAGTATTTATAAATATTATAAAGAACTCTAGTGAGAATTTATAATATATCAAAACATCATGGTATATTGGTGAAATAATATTTAAATGGTTTTTGAGAAAAGAAATTTTTTCTCTATACCAACAAGTAGATGTGGCTATAACATAAATGTATCAAGGGGTGAAACCTGAAAAAACATCTTTGATTTAGACTTGAATGGAAACTGGTGCATGATAATATGCCATGCTTTACTTTTGGATTGAACCTCCTAGGGAATTTTTTGGGATAATCATAACCTTTTTATGAACCATTATAATGATTTTATTGAAAATTTAATTATTTTTAATGAATAACATAATTAATTATAATGTTTCATTAAATGAAGTTCCATTATAATTATAACATTACTAAATGAAACATATTTCTTACTATGTTTTTCTTATTTTATAAAATGGTGTCAGATATGTGAAATCATGTAATTGGTGGGTGCAATGAACTTAGCGCTGACAGCCTTCTAATGGAATATGGAATGGAAATCATAATGAGAATGATTAATCAACTCACACAAACTCTTAGAAATGATTTGTGTCAAGTTAAGATATCAGATTCAACTCTAAGTAAAATGCATTTTTATCAGTCCTTTATTCATTAACTTCCACCTTATTTCGGTAAATCTACTAAACCATTGATTACTGAAATTGGATTAGTTCTAATGAAAAGATAATTTCTATAACCCATGGTTTGGAATAAGAGAAAGTCACTCTAGTTGTGTAATATTTGTTGTGAGAAGCTGATCAGTGGTGGAGACTAGCTAAAAACATGACTCAAATTGTAGATATTTACATATTAGAGTGGGAAGAGTCATGGTAATATTTTTTGAAAAAAAATCCCATGTTAAATGTGAAGGAAATTCAGAATGAATTCCTAGTGCTAAAGAAATTGGGGAATGAACCATCATGAATTCATGAGATAAAATTCATAATACATTCCCATTACACCTTTATCCATTTCAAGGATCCAAATATAATGATTGAAAGATTATTTGGAGGAATAAGACCTTGTCTACAAAATAATATTTACAACTAATTATATAAAAACTATGATTATATCATGAGGTAGTTGGGAGTTATGAGCTATAGTTTAGAGAGATATAGTGGTCTAATATATCATATTAAGATAATATATCATTGGAGCCATACGTGGGGAGGAGCATTGATCAATGAAGAGGATGAAATAAATTAATACATTCTACATGAAAGAAATGAGGGAATAAGTACTTGAGGAACTTCATGCTCAGGATTGGGAAATGTTACAAGTGTGGAATAGATGGCCATATTACTCGTAACTTTCCTAGTGATGTGAAGCCTTATCTTCTCAAAACTAGTGAAAAAAGTATGATGGTGAAGGAATAACCTAAATTCCATCTCATAAACTGTGTATAGATCGACAAATTTTCCAATAAATTTCAAAATATGAAGTCAATAGAGGGGAATCATCGTCAACCTCAACATATGCCACTAAGGAAATGACATTTTTTTGCTATCATGGTAGCAGAATTTGATTTTACAAATTATATGGTGGAATGTACTCTCATGTTTCTCTCAAAGATAGGGTGTACTTTGTTGATGATTTTTATACACATTCATTATTTCTTCTATATTTGGAAATAATATAGAATCAATCAACGAGGTACTAGATATAGAATAACCTGTAAGAACTCGGATCTTCGTTTCAGGTATGATTTTCCGTTTCTGGTCGTTTTTTAGAAAAAGAAGAATATCTGAAAAATTTTTAAGTACACGCCGCGTACTTTTTTCCCGCGTGAGGCCGTGTGTTGGCCGTGTCTAGGCTACAAACATGGTGTGTTGCGGTGATATAGAGTCCCTTTAATTTGGTGTACGGAAAGGGCAAGTACACGCCATGTACTCATGAAGTACACACCGTGTACTTTTCTTTTTATTTCATTAATCGGACCAGGGTGGATTCTTAAACCTATTTTCATCTTCTTCTCCACCTAATTACGTTCAGAGAGTCTGAGGAGGCCGAATCTTCTTCGAGCCACTGATATGTCACCAATTATCCGAATTGAACACCGTTAGTTGCAATAGAATCAAAACAGTGTGTTCTTGGTTCTTCATTGGCCACGTTTCCCAATTCCTTCTCTTGTGAGAGTTATTTGAGGTTGAACATTTTTTATGTTTTTACAGATCTTCTCCATTCTAGGCTGATTCAAAGGTCGAGGTTCAAGTATATTGATCTTCTAGGATTGAGGTAGGTTGTTTGTTTCCCTACATTGAAAGTCTTTTAGTTTTTGGGGAAAAGTGTCGGATACCCATGTATCAGGTATCATGGGATATAGTTTTGATGTCGTATTGTTATCTTCCATAGATTTCATGAATTCATGAGGTTATTAGATGATTGATAATTACTTGTTTGAATGTTTGACGATCACACCATGGGTGTTCCCCCCCGTTTTGGTTGTTTATCACCATTTGGCATAGGTTTCCTGTGAGGCATACCTTGTTGCATTGTTTTCCTTCCTTGATATTATTGATTGCATGTATTTCCTGCTGTTTATATACTTTTGGTGCATTGTATCTATTAGCCATGTCGTTTGTTGAGCTTACTTTGGGTTTCTAAATGTCGATTATGCACAACTACGCTACTCAGGGCTATGAGAATCTAGTGTTTCAGACTACAGGTGTGGTCACAGGATCTTCCCCCTCTAGACATGGACTTAGATGTCACTATGGAGGAGGTCGATCACCTCGAAAGGCGCCTAGAAGTGGTTTGGGATGATCACATTTTTGAGGATCTAGTGGGTAAATAAGATACCCTAGCGAACCTGTTACTAGATCAGGGACGTCTTTCCAGGGAATCAGCAAGGTCCAAGTGGTTGAAATATGGGGATCGTAATTCTGATTATTTTTATGCTTGTATCAAGGAGAGGAGGATGTTTGTTAAACCAAATATCATGTATGAGGATGGGTCCTTCACCGATGACAAGGATGTTTTTGGTGCCTTTCCTAACTCGTATTTTAGGGATATTCTTGCAACTCCTAATGTTCACTTGTCAAGGGGGTATCCAAGTGAACCTACAGATCTCTTTGACGTTATTCCTAGCAGTGTTTCTCCCGAGGATAATGATGGTTTGGGTGCCCTTCCTTAGGAGAAATAGGTCTTTAATGCTATGATGAATTTAAATCCTGATAGTGTATCCGGTCCAGATGGGTTTCTTGCTTCCTTTTATAGAGCATCCTGGGAGGTTGTTAAAGCTGATTTGCTTGTGGTTATTCATGAGTTCTTTTGGGGTGGGCATCTCCTTCCTGTTTCATGTGCCACTACCCTTGTTCTCATCCCCAAGTCCAAAAATCCTACATCTATCCTCCATTTCCGCCATATAAGTATGTGCAATGTACCTTACAAGATCCTCACAAATATTATCAACTTGAGGCTATCAGCTTATCTTCTCGAGTGGATCTCAATGGAACAACATGGTTTTGTGAAGGGGTGATCTATCCAGGGGGATATTTCTTTGGCCCAGGAAATGATCAGGGATATCAACCTCAAAACTTGTGGTGTTAACTTAGTCATCAAGCTTGATATGAACAAAGCCTATGATCGCATGGAATGGACTTCCATCAACAATGTTTTAGCAGGTATGGGTTTTTATCTTTAGAATATTGACATTTTTTTCAAATGTTTTATCTCTTCTTTGCTTGTGGTATCGTTTATGGGAAAGGCATATGGCTTCTTCAAGGCTACTAGAGGTCTTCATCAGGGAGACCATATTTCTTCGAGCCTCTTTATCATTGCCCAGAATATCCTCAGTATTCTCATCTATAGGAGCCTGTGCAATAGAGCTATCCTTCCATATCGTCGCAGATTGTGGTCACCTTTAGTGTCCCACTTGATGTTCGTGGATGATACTATTAATTTTCTGAATGCTTCTAGTAGATCTTTGCAGAGCTTGATCAGGATTCTAGAAGACTACTGTCATTGGAGTGGCCAGAGTGTTAACAAAAGAAAAAGTAGTTTTTATAGTCAATGCAACTGTCCTTCGAGCTGTATTTCTACTGTGAGCCACATATTGGACATGCAAAGAGGGGAGTTTCCTATAGATTACATGGGGCCCCTTTATCTTCAAGAAGGCTCTATATTCATGATTTCAATCATCTACTTACCATAATCACTGACCGGGTCCTTAATTAGAATAATACATTCTTGTCTTTCCATGGTAGAATAGCACTAGTTAATAGTGTTCTATTGGTCACCCCGACGCATGATCTCTCTTAAGTCAAGGTTCCTAAAGGAGTCATTAAAAACATTTATATAAGTCTTGCCAACTTCATTTGGGACCCTAAAACGGAGGGCAAAAGTCACTAGGTTTCATGGAAGAAGATGGCCCGAACGGTTATCGAGGGTGGGATTAACAATAGAAGTCTTGAGGACACCATCCTTTGCATGAACACTAAGCTATCATGGGAGGTGTTGGAGAACCGTACCTTATGGGGGCGCACCATGCATGGTAATTCTACAGGTGACCAGGTTTATTCAGAAGGTTGTGTTTCCCCATTTTGGACTGATATTTAACCCATCTTAGATGCTCTCAGACACTATTCTCGTTGGATCATTGGTAAAGGCGATGTCTCGTTCTGGCATCACAACTGAAGTGGGGAGATCTTGGGTGACCCATTCTTCCCAGCCACTAATATTTCTTTCAAGGATGCCCGCCAATACCCGGTGTTTATCAAGGCTGTCCAAAACAGTGCCCAAAATGATCTTTGTAAACTCATTGAGGTTTCCTCAGAATCAGATAGGTGTGTCTTCACTCCTTCCTCCTCTAGCCAATTCACGACGCGGGACTATCGTCGGACCTTCATTATGCAGGACCATAGGGAGATATAGAATGTCACCCTTTCGACCAAGAGTATACCAACCATGTTTAATTTACTTGTATGGAAAATCAGGAACATAGTGCTTCCCACAAATGATAATGTTATGCATTGTGGTATTTTTGTGGTTTCCAAATGTGTTTGTTGCAAGGAGCATAAGGTGGAGAGTTCAATCCAAATGTTCTTCAAAAGTGAGTGGGCTCATGAAGTTGGGGTTTTTTCGGTGAATTTACTGCTATCTCCACTCCGAGCATGGCGGATCATCACTTCATCGATCGATGGTACCATGGTTTGGGTGATGGAAGCCTAGATAGGTCTGCCCATACTATTTTCTTTCAAGAAGGGTTTTGGTGCATGTGGTAAGCGCACAATAAGAAGATCCATGAGGGGGTAGTCTTGACGGTCCGCATAATCATGTTTAAGGTTAAAATTCGAGTCATCGAGTTGGTCAGGGCTCTAGATAACTGGAGAGAGGCTCCCTCCTTGCAGCGCTTCAAGTCTGGTCCTCACCGCTCCCCTAAACAGAACATCCACCGCCTGGGCAACTGGGTATGTTGGTGTCCCCCTTCAGCTGGATTTAATCTCAATAGTTACGGGTCATGTGTATCAGGCTGCGTTGGTGGTGGTGGGGTTGTTCGTGATGATATCAAATCAGTCATTCTGCCATTCTCCATTCAGCTTGGTCAGGGTTCGGCCCATTAGGCCGAAGCCATGGCCATGTTCAATGGTATGAAAATTTACAGGGAGAGAGGCTTGGACATCAGGGAAGCAGAAACAGACTCCATGCTTCTACACAATTCCCTTATCAGTATCTGAAGGATTCTTTAGTTTATTATTTATACAATTAGAAGTTGTCGTGTGTTTCTCGGGGATAATATCAAGGTCTCTCATACTTGGCGGGATGGGAAAAAGGTGGCGGACTATTTAGCATCGGTGGATATTCTTGGTTAGGAATTCTTAGTTTTTCATGATCTTTTTATTTTGAAGGTGTAAGGGGTGAATATTATCAGAGGTTATTCCCTAATTCTTCAATATTTAGACCCCCTTAATCTCTTCCCTTTCTTTGGCCTACTTCTTTTTCAACCTTGGCTACTGTGTATGACCTTTTATTCCATTGAATAAAAATTTAAATTATGATGATGGTGAGAGATTCCCAGAGTGTTTGTGCCATTGTATGTTTACATGAATAGAGGGTTCTTCCAGTGTGATCCACCCAGAGACTCACCAAGATTATTTCTTGGTTGGTTGTGACGAGTCCACCATGCCAAAGAACAAGCATGAGTTTGTACTGCTTGCTGTTAGGTAGTCTACTAAGATACATGTTGCCTTTCCTGCCATTCCAAGAGAATATAGAGTTGTTTCCTAGATTCCTTAGTTGATAATTTTATGAGTGAATTAAATTAATAAATAAATGTGACTGTAGATTGGTAGGATTGTTTACTTTAGAGTACTCCTATTTCTCTGCAACATTTATTTCTTTTACTTTTTCTTTATTGCTCACTGACAGTAGGGCACAAATCATGTGGTGATTACCTACTGGGATATTCTCACACCTTGTTTGGGTCTTTATTTTCAGCCCAAACAGGTTATATGGTTGCAGGTTTGGATTGGGATTGTGTCCCTTCTACTTTAGGTACATGATTGCTGGTTGGAGCTAGAGAGAATAGGATCGAGCTTAGGCTTGCGATGCTGCTGGAGTTGCTGTTTAATTTTATTGATTTGTTCTTAGTTGTATTTCATCACGTTTTTGGTTTTTTTGATTTCCTTAGATACAGTCACCATGTTTTATCATTATTATATTATACATTTCTTCCGTAGTTTAGTTTTAGCTGTTGTATGTTGTTTACTACTTCGCTATTGAATGTTATTTCTAGTACCTTGTATACCTTACCAAATGAGGGCATAGTTTCCCCCAATAACTTACCAAGTCCCTCACTACTAGTTGGCAGCCTCTTTCATTTATCGAAATGTTATTGAGGTCATTTGGCGAACCGGGAACAGGGCATCAGTTGAGGGGCTTTGGATTTGGGTCATTACAAAGTGGTATCATAGGATTTTCTTCCTTTTCTATTGACTTACAATTTAGCGACATTAGATAGGGATAGGACGGAATAGGTAAATGTCAAATAGATATGCCCGAGCATTCTAGAACTTGTGTACAGGGAAAAATCCCAATTACCTTGAATATTACAATTTTCAATTTTTTGCAAATGTTATAGTTTAATTGATTTCACCGTTGGGTGGTGCACTTGTTTTGTGCTATTACTATTTGTATGACTGTGGTTCTATTATTTTGAAACCTGATGAGATGAGGGTATTCCATCTAATGCATCATATTGGCAGTTGTTATAAAATCACATGTCATGCATTTTTTCATGCCATCATGATTGCATTAGATTTAGCATGTTGTTGTGATAGAATTTGTTATAAAAGATGCATTCTGTTGTGATAGTTGTTGTGATAGAATACCAGCTATGTTGATAGGGTATTTTCTTTTTAGAGCTTATTTATCATGGATGCCAAATATTGGACTTAGTGGTGTTATGGGCCATTAAGGATCGGAATTTGGTGGATCGTTAGTTTTTATACTTGTTACTTGTTATATCCATTGTTATGATTCTATTATTTGATTCTCGGGGAGTATGGGCCCCCACAGATCGGAATTTGGCACCTTAACACTTGATTTTTGTGTTATATTGGCTCTGATGTTGTTCTGAGGTTACTGTCTGGAAAAACCTAGAATACATAGCATATGCTTTATGCATACTCATCGTATAGTTTTTAGCCGTGTCCTTGACTATGTTGGGAAGAGACACGGGGTTGTAAATTTTCCTGAAGGAAAACGCTGTGTACCAGCTTAGCATACCATGTAGTCAGGAATAGGTATCTGGTAGTGTCATGAGCAACATGGGTTCCTTCAGGTGCATGTTGTGTCCCTTGTGAACACGCTGTGTATAGTTGACCATGTAGCCGGCTGTGTGGCTAATAGAACGTGTTGGTGTTATCCTTCCGTGTACACATCGTGTCTGTATGGAACACGCTGTGAAGTGTTGACCGTGTGCCATGGCATGTCACTAAAAACACAGTCTAGGTAAGGCATGTCAAGTACTCGTTGTGTCTCCATTGACACGACGTGTAGTAGTCATCTGTGTACCGGTCCGTGTGATGAACGACATGGACATGGGAGAGATCATCAGGACATGTTGTGTAGCGTACAAGCATGTCGTGTTGTTTCCTACTGGGATAGTCCATGTTCCCAGTCGTGTAGGAGTTAACGGGTAGGGAGTAAAAGGGTTAGTACACGTTGTGTAGTTTAAAAACATGCCATATAGATGGGTGGTGTACACAACAATGTATTGGCAAGGTACACGCCCATGGTAAACTTTTAAGAAACATACTATATAGTAGTACTACATGCCGTGTAGTCATGTTTTCCCACATCTTAATGTTTTTCTCTCCTGTTCTATTTTCACTCTTATGTGTCATCTGTGTGCATCGTTAATGAAAGTTTTTTTTACCTTTCAGAGCTATGGCACCCAGACGTCCACCCGTTGCACGTCAGGGACCAGGTAGTGACTGTACCCCTAATACGGCAGATCAAGGACTACCAGTAGTTCAACCTATCCTTCCGGACATGGAAGCTGCAGTGATTACAGAAACTGGAGCTGATTCTCAGTTCAAAGAGGGTTTCATGAGATTTCTGCAGATCTTCCAGGGAGCTCAACATCCTTCCCCATCTATGGCAGAGATGAAGCGGGTTTTTCTGCAGCAGCATCCTCCCTCGTTCAGAGGGGATGGAGGACCACAGGCTAAAGAGTCATGGCTAGAAACTATGATATCCATCTATGAGCACCTGGAGATGCCTCTAGAGTGGATAGAAAATCTAGGATCTTATATTCTACAAGATTACTCCAAGAGATGGTGGGATGTGGTTTCGCAGGAAGGGCACCAACATACTATGTCTTGGGATGAGTTTCAGTGTATGTTCTATAACTACTTCTACCCTGCTACACTAGGGGATAATAGAGCCAGACAGTTCATGATCCTGTAGGATGGTGATCTCTTATTTCTAGATGACCATGGGATAGGCATTGTGAAACTCACCTTGCAGTGATAGAAATCGACAAAGGTCTGGAAGGGAGCAGATTGCTAGCTTATTTCTGGATGACCATGGGCATTTTTCAGGTAAATTTTCCTGACCATGGGCATTGTTACGGCCCAGATTTCTAGCTTGTTTCTAGATGACCATGGGATTTTTCATGTAAATTTTCCTCTAGTGGTTGATCTCTATCCAGATGTCTTTCCAGAAGACTTTTCAGGTTTGCCTCCCGAGAGAGATCTAGACTTCTCTATTGATATTGTGACAGGAGAAACATTGATGCCCATTTATCCTTATAATACGGATACACCTAAGTTAAAGGATCTCAGGAAGAATTTGTAGGAGTTGCACACAAGGGGTTTCATCTGACCCAGTACTTCTCCCTGGGGTTCGCTCGTTCTGTTTGGAAAGAAGGCGGATGGTAAATTACGGCTTTGTGTGGACTATCGGAAGCTAAACCAGTTGACGGTCAAGAACAGATATCCATTGTCATGGATAGATGATATCATTGATTAGCTTCGGGGAGCCAGAGTGTTCTCAAAGATTAAATTGAGATCCGACTACCATCAGTTGCGTTTCAGACAATCTGATATACCTCTTACAGCCATCTGGAGCAGGTATGGTCTGTATGATTATTTGGTTATGTCTTTCCATCTCACAAACAAGCCAGCAGTTTTAATGGCGCTGATGAACATAGTTTTCTATCCTTACATGGATTCCTTCGTGGTGGTTTTCATGGACGACATATTTGTGTACTCTCACACTCGACACGACCATGCTACCCATCTGGATATTGTTTTGAGTACACTAAGGGAGCATCATTTATATGCTAAGATCTCAAACTGTAACTTTTTGAGGGATGATATTCACATCCTAGGTCATGTCATCTCAGAGACAAGAGTATTAGTATACCCAGAGAAGGTGAGAGCAGTAGTTACCTGGGAGCAGCCGAAAAATGTCTTAGAGGTACGAAGTTTCCTAGGGATGGCTGGTTACTACAGGCGGTTTATATAGGACTTCTCATGCTTAGAAGAACCATGTACGAACATGACTAAGAAAGGGGTGAATTATGGTTGGTCAGAATCCTGTGATTCAGCCTTTCATGAGCTGAAGGGGAGATTTACTTCAGCAACGATTCTAGTATTTCCAGAGCCGGGAAGGAGCTATCCAGTTTTCTGTGATGCATCTGTCATTGGGCTCGGAGTAGTGCTTATACAGTAGGATCGTGTTGTTGCGTACGGATAATGGAAGTTGAGTCCACATGAGAGGAACTATCCTACACATGACATGATGTTGGCTGCAATTTTTCATGCTTTTCATTATTGGAGACATTATCTTCTGGGAGAGCATTTTGCGGTGTATACTGACCACAAGAGCCTCAAGTACATATTCACACCGCGTGACATGAATCTGAGAGAGCGGGGGTGGGTTGAGTACCTGTAGTCTTTCGATTTTGAGCTTGCCTATATTCCTGGGAAAGGAAATACAGTGGCTGATGCACTGAGCAGGAGGACTCAGATACATGCAGTTTAGGAGGCCAGTAGTGAGTGGAAGCTTATGGCTCTGTTCTCTGAGATGCATTTGGGGGTGCACGACAGACAGGGGCAGACATTCCTATCTTCTGGAAATGTTACCTTTATGCATCTCGACCATGTTTAGATGAGGCAATTATCAGATTCTAAAGGCCTAGTCCTACAGGAAAGCGTGTCAGGAGAGGACCCTCTTCCCAAATGGACCATAGGCGAGGATGAGATCTTATGTTTCCAGGGACGCGTCTGGGTACCAGAAGATATACCTGAGGAGCAGATGTGAGACTTTCATTCCTCAGTCTGGTCAGTTCATCCTGGTGTCACCAAGATGTATCATGATCTAAACCACGAATATTAGTGTCCAGGTATGAAGAGAGATGTTGCTGGTTTTGTAATGAGATGTTCCACCTGTCAGTAGGTGAAGGCAGAGCACCAGCAACCGGAAGGGATTTTACAGCAGCTACCCATTCCCGAGTGAAAGTGGAATGATGTCATGATGGACTTCGTGACAGGATTACCGAGACCGCCTTGAGGGAATCACGAACTATGGGTTTTCTTTGACAGGCTCACAAAGGTTTCGATTACAATATAATCACAACGGTGAGTTCTTAGTTCTTCTTTGGACACATTTCCTGATTCCTTCTCTTGTGAGAGTTATCTGAGGTTGAATGTTTTAGAAGTTTTTACAGATCTCCTCTGTTCTAGTCTAATTTACAAGCTGATGTTCAAGTATATCTATCTTGTAGGATCGACGTAGGAGGTTTGTTGCCCTACATTGAATGTCTTTGAGTTTTTTGTGCGAAGTGTCGGATACCCATGTATTGGGTATCTCGGGATAGGGTTTTGATCCTGTATTGTTATCTGATTTATATTTCATGTATTCTTGAGGATACTAGATGATTGATAATTGCCTGTTAGCATGTTTGAGGTTTACCCCATGGGTGTTCCCCCTGTTTTGGCAGTTTTTCGCCGTTTGGCTTAGGTTGCCTGTGAGGCATACCTTGTTGCATTGATTGCCAACATTGTTATATTTTATCGCATGAATTTCCTGTTGTTTATATGCTCATGATGAATTGTAGCTATTATCCAAGTAGTTTTTTGAGATTTCTTTGGGCTGTTAAAAGTCGATTATTCACGACTATGCTACTCAGGGCTGTGGGACCCGGTGTTGTAGACTAAAGAGGGAATAGACGATTAAGGGCTTCCTTGGAGAGTCTGTTATAAATTTGAATCATTCACAGGACCTACAAGCATGGGATGTTGTGCTTCCATATAGTTTCCTTAGTTATGTATTGAGACTATAAGGATAATTAGATGTAATTTATTCCTCAGAGAGTCTATAGTTATCATTGCAAGACAGTAGGGGAATTGATGGTGAGAGCTTCCCAAAGTGTCGGTGCCTTTGTATGTTTACTTGAATAGAGGGATATGCAAGTGTGAGCCACATAGAGAGTCACCGTGATTATTGTCTAGTTGGTTTTGATGAGTCCACCATGCCAAAGAACAAGCTTGATTTTGTTCTTCATGCTGTTAGGTAGTCTGCTAAGATACCTATTCTGTTGCTTGCCATGCCTTGGGAATAAAGAGCTATTTTCTAGTTTCCTTGGTTGATAATTTAATGAGTGAATTAAATTAATAAATAAATGTGAGTGGATATTGGTAGGATTTTTTACTTTAGATTACTCTTGTTTCTCTATATAATTAATGTCCGTTACTTTTTCTATATTGCTCACTGACAGTAGAGATCAAATCTTGTGGTGATTGCCTATTGGGATTAGTCTCACACCCTGTTTGGGTTCTTCTTCTCGACTCAAATAGGTTATAAGGTTTCAGGTGTGGATAGGTATTTTGGCCCTTCTAAATCAGTTACATGATTGTTGGTTGGAGCTGGAGAACATAGGACTGATCTTAGGCTTGTGATGCTACTGGAGTTTCTGTTTATTTTTAGTTCATAGTTCTCAGTGGTTCTTCAGCACGTTGTTGTGTTTGTTCCTTTCCATAGATCCATGAACCATGTTACATCATTATTATATTATACCTTGCTTCCAATGTTTAGTTTTAGTTATTTTATTTTTTTTACTGCTTCTTCTATTGACTGTTGTTTCATGTACCTTATATACCTTACCAAATGAGGGCATAGTTTTCCCAATAACATACCAAGGCCCTCACTTCTAGTCGTCAGCCTCTGGCATTTTGGGAAATGCACATGAGGTCATGTGGTGAACCGGGCATGGAGTACCAGTTGAGGATCTCTGGTTTCGGGACATTAAACAACCATTCAAGACTCTTGGAGGGATTATCTAAACAAAAACAATGTATAGAAACACTAGTACATACATTGTTCATAATAATATCATCTCAAATATATTAGTCATTCCTATGTATTAATTATACATTATAATAGGAACATATTGGCCCTCAATATCATATACTATGATCAACTGCAGAAGAAAACAAATATTAGTAGTCTTGAATGGAAAAAATATATTAATTTTAAACGGAGTGATGTCTAGACCTAATATTTTTTAGAATAACCAGAAATTACATTAATTATGAATATTAATAGTGAATATGAAGAAGGATGTGAAGTATTAAAATAGATAATTTTACCATCGTTATCGAATAAAATGACATATTTCATGATTATTTACCTATTCCTCCATCAGAAAGAGTGTTAGAGTTCTTAATGGAACATATCCCTAGATCCAAGACAATATCAAAGACACATAATAGAATGGAAAATGTGGAGTTGGATTAATTAATGAAAAAACTCCCATATCTTTTGGAGAAGGGATTTATCCAGCCAAATATGTCCCCTTGAAGTGAACCTATTCTCTTTGTAAAAAAGAAGGGTGGATAAATGGGCCTATGAATTTTTTATAGAGAACGTAGAGGGATCATAGTGAAGAAAATGTACCCTCTTACAAGAATTAATTAATTATTTAACCAGCTTCATGTGTCTCAACTCTTCACCAAGATTGATATTCGATCTGGTTATCATCAACTGATTGTGAAGAAAGAAGATATTCTAAATGCTGGCTTCATATCAAGATATAGGAACTCTGAGTCTATTTCTATTCTTTTTGGATAAACTCTTTCCCTTATTATTTTAAAGGATTTTATTAATATATTCATTACTAACTACCTTGATTGATTTTTGGTAGTTTTTATTGTTGATATTCTGTTATATCCAAAATTTAGTGTTGATAATGAGAATAAAATATGGGTTATATTTGAAAATATGAATAAGGAGAGGCAATTTTGAACGTTTATAAAATGTGAATTTTTTCGACAATAAGTTACATTCTTTTGGCACATTGTAACCAATGAAGGAATCTCAGTTGAACCTACCATGGAAATGGATGTAGGAGAGTAGCCTCATCCTACAATATGAACTGAGATTTTTATTTTTCATGTATTAACGAGATATTATAGTAGGTTTGTGAAGAAAATCAGGAATTTATAATCCACTAACCAAGATAACTCAAAATGGGGTTATGTTAATCTAGAAAAAGTAGTTTGAAGAAGTTATCCAAGTCTGAATAAGAGATTGGTTACATCACCAATTATAACTTTACCATCTATTTGAGAAGCATTCATTGTTATTAATGATGAATCTTTACAAAAAATGGGTATATCCTCATTCAATATTACACGGTTATTTCTTATAAATATTGATTGTTGAATAATAATGAGAATTATTATACTACGCATGACTTGGAGATGGTTTTGTTTTTTTTCTCAGAAGATATGAATGAACAATAATTATGCGAAGAAATGTGATATATACAAAGACCAACAAAATTAAAATAAACTTTCACAAAAAATAATTTAAACATGAGACATAGGATATGGTTGGAACTTCTTAAGGAATCTGATTGTTTAGTTCCTTATCACCCCATATGAGAAATGAATGTTGTCGATTCATTAAGTACAGAAGAACCTATTTACCTTGAAATAATGATGATTCAAGGAGATCCATTTGGTCATATGACTATTAAAACTTTAAATGGTAACATTATGTTATGGTAGATCATTTACACTATCCCAAATGATATCTGAACCACCCATACTATAAAATAATAATAAAATCTCAAAAATAGGAACCTTTATTGTAGAATATGTTAGTGGTTGTGAATTATGAGAATTTTCTTGAGTTAAATATTGATCAAGATGTTTCATTAAAATTTCATTCAAGGATATGTGTTCCTTCTATTCTAGAAATAATGAAGGGGTTGGTAAATAATCTGTATATCTCTACATTATCTATACATCCTAGAAGAACGAAAATGTATAGGGACCTTTGTGATCATTATTGGCTGGATAACATGAAAACATAGATTTATGAATACAATGAAAGTTTGTGGGTGTTTCAAAGAGTGAAGGTAGAGAAATATATTCTTAAAGGGGAATCACAATAACTACCCATACCAGCATTGAAATGGGACAATATCACTATTTCCTTTGTCACTAGTCTCTAATAAACATCCAAAGGAAATAATTAAATATGTATTAGAGTGAAACATATCACCAAGACTATCCAGTTTACCTCTATTAGAGAAGACATATGTCATGATCAATTTTCCATGATTTTTGTAAAGGATGTGGTGAGGTTACCTAGAGCTCACTTTGTATCGTATCTCATCATGATCCAAGGTTCATATAAAAATTATGTAAAAGTCTTCAACATACTCTGATTACCAAATTAAATTTCAATATGACCTATCAGACTAAAACAAATGGGAAATCTAAAAGTACTATTCAAATACTAGATCACATGCTGATAACATGATCTATAGAATTTAAAGATGTATGGGATCAACATCTACCATTAGTATAATTATCATACAACAAAAGATTACATTTGAATATAAAAATGTCACCCTCTACAGATCTATATTTTAATAAATGTATAACTCATACTTTATGAGATAAATGTGTCGCGAGAAAAAATATTAGTCTTGATCTTATTCAAGAGATGACAGAAAAGGTTTATTCCATCCCATAGAAAAAACTGATTATCTAAGCCAGCAGAAGAGAAATGATAACAACCATAGAGGGACTAGGAGGTTGGTATTGGTTATAAAATCTTCAATCATATTTTACCTTGGAATTGATTCATGATGGTTTGGAAGATTTAGAAACTCAACGTTAGGTAAATGGGCCCTATGAAATCATTTATTTCATAGGAGAAGTGGCCTATTAGATTGAACATCCTCCAAATCTGGATCAATTTCATGATGTATTCCACATAACTCTCATTAGGTAGTATAGAGATGAACCTTAATATGTACTTAATACTAAGGTGTTACAACTGGAACATGTCCTCTCTTATGAAGATCAATTAATGGAGATCTTAGACCATTGAGAAAAAAGTTCTATGTAATAAGACTACAAAGCTTGTTAATTTATTTGAAAAAACAACTGATATGGAAATCCATATAGGAACTAGATGAAAAAATGAGGAATAACTACCAACATATCATCTCAAATCAAAAAACAAGTTCAAATTTCAAGTTAGAAATTTCTTAAGTGTTGAAGAAGGCATTGAACAAAACATTTTGAATGATAGTTGTTTCCTAAAATTGTGTTTTCTATTATATTGAACTAAAACCAAACATATCCCTTATGTAATGAATAGGCAATAATAGAGATTTGACCATTTGGTTTCTATGGGTATATAACCATTAGAAATAATACAATTAATAATAATTTTAACATTATAATTAGTAATACAAATAGAAATAACAATGGTTAATTAATGAAGAAAGAAGAGTCAATGGCCTCGGCCAATAGATACATTTCATATGAAGATAACTTTTTAGAATTTAGGAAGAAGGTAGCGTCTTGGGTAATCTCTATTAACAAGTCCCATGTTGAGCTTCAACATATTAAGCTTGAATGAAATCTCTCATGTGGTAAGTTCATGTTAGTGGAGATTACCACTCAGAAGATGTTAGACAAACATCCCAATGAGTCTTTCAAAATCACAAACCTCACCCTTTTGTCGTATTTAGGAGTTATAATGGTTTATGAGTTAATTAATTTGTTTCTTATTATTTAATTCATTTGTACAAATAAAATTGTTGTTCCATCAATTTCTGTTTTTAGTATATTTTTCTCTTAAAAATATGACGACTTTGATATAATACTGTTTCGAACAGAAATTTTACTATTCAGAAAATATATAATTATTATAATATTAAATAATACTATTAATAACATTTTATAATTATAGAGTTTGATTTATAATTGTTTATTTAAATATAAATAATAATTTTGTATTTAATTGTCATATATTTGACTATAGATTTTCTATTAGTTATTATTTTCAAAAAATAAAAACAATTATAATTAAAATATAAATTTCACATACATAGAGATTTATTTTGATAAAATGAACATCATTTTTGAAATAATTATATTGAAACTAGTTAATGATGAATTTATAATATTTTTCTAAAATATTTTGTTTTTCAGTTACTATGAAAAATACAATTTTGATCTTTTGATTGTTTAATGATATCATAATAATGTAAAGATTAATATAAACATATTTTAGGATATTATGGATTAGAATAACGTATTACGTGTCTCAATTGGACAATACCAATGGAAAATACCATGTTAAATCTCTTGGGTTTCAAATCCCACGACTGAGGGGTCCTAAGAAATTAATAAAAAAACTATATCAATTTTGCTATTCATAAGCACCCATTTTTATTTTTCATTCATTACCTATTCATAATACATGTATATCTAATATTATTACCTCCCAATGTGATCTACCATGGTGTACTCAATCCCCCATGGTCCCATTCGTCATGTTTTTGTTGTCAGCCTTTACGGAAATGGAAATCTCAACTTCTTTATTCCATTCATGTTTTCATTTTTATGTGGTACATCATAAAAACTTCTATAATATTTCGTATTTACATTTTATAATATATAGTAATAGTATTAAGTTTATTTAATGAATGTGGTACTATTTTCCCATCATTTATCAATGTTTTCTAAAATGATGTTTCCTACCCATTATGCTACCGAATTTTCTTATCAAATTTTCTGTCTCTTTCTCATGAAATTATTTTTTTCATTTTTTGAATACCCAAACCACATTCTATTAAAGGATAATTTTTCACAATGTTAAAATTATCTAATTTATTATGGAATTTACATATATAATATTCTCATTCAATTTCTGTGGGTTATAAATGTAATAATGATCATGTTTTAAAGAAAATTTTAAAATGCCCATTATTTTTTATATGAAACCAATTTCTTTTGTTACGTAATGGTTATTTATGATATGTTTGATTATTATCTTTGAGGACCACATGGAAATTAATAAATATTAAGGTTGATCCCTAACATTTCTCCAATGATATGGTTAAATAATTTAATCGTTTGAGATGAAATGATTTATTATACCTTTGTGAATAACCTCGATAATTTTTATGAAAAATCGGTCACAAAGATTGGTGACATACATACTAATGTCTAAAATAAATTTTTTATCCAAATTTTCGATTTAGGATTCATGTTATTATTTTGTGATATTTCCAAGGAACAATTTTCATTCAAAAATGATATTTTTCATATTCTTATATATAATCCTCAAGATCACATTTATAGTTTTCCATGAACATTCCCTTACTAGACCTTATGCTCACCATTTCCTTAGATGTATGTCCCCAGGTTATGATATGTAAAAATTTTACATAGGATAATATTTTGATGAAGCCATTCATTTTGATTGGAATAATGTTTTATGTTGTCATGTATTATGTGGCTTTTTCAATGAATCTAATCTTTAAAAGATCATATATTTTGTACAGTGTAATGAATGTTATATAATAAAAATGTGGGATGTGATAAGGTCATATCAAACCGAGGAATACCATATATATTTTGTTTACCCACCCCAGTAAATCCATTTCCAATTACATCTCACTCAAGGTGTTCCCTACTAATATCCACTCACTCAAAAAGTGACCAATCATCATGCCTTATGTAACATATTATCAAACACCACACCTTCTCAGTGTATGCCTCAATATGATAGCCTTGACCAATACCTTATCACAAAAGGGTATCCCGGCCATAATCCCATTAGTCAAGATAAGTACAAGAATCCAATATCCATATCAATCATACACATAGTTATTAAAATGAACATATGAAACAATATATAATTACAACTCATCCCATTTTCACAAAACGGTTCCCAAGACCAATCCCTATTCTATAACATGACACCCATACCAACAACACATAAATCATATATGTTGATATATAGTATAATCTCTTAAATACATACTATATTACCTAATGATGATATGTTTATTTATTATTATTCACAAATCAAATATAAGGGAATCCAAAATTATTAATGAACACAAAATGATATATACTCAACGAATCTAAAGTAAATGCACCACAGATCATAGAAATTGTTTTTCAAAGTCACTATTTGTAATTGGAATCAATAGGATTATCTGTTTCCTCATTAGAATCCAACATTATTACCTAGATATTAACCATGTATCATCCTGATATACCTACACAAAGTAAAAAGCTAAATACCTTTACCCATGTTGAGGTCCAATCTCACGTCTACCATGGTAGATATCTTTATACCATCATTTATAAGACAAAATAACTGACACACCAATTATTTCAATGGTGGAAATATCACATAGATAAAAACCACCATGATATTTATACTTGATCAAAAGGGTATTATCCCTCATGATTAAATCATATGACAATAACACATGTCTCTCAAAGCCTAATCCCACCATTTCTATCCTATATAACCCTACAAAACCAACCTAGGATAAAAAAATTACTCCTTAATCCAATATTTATATCTAAAACCTCTCTTAATCCCAACTAGATACCTCATACTCTTAGATACATAGTCATAATGTGATTATATTCCACTCAACATGCATTAGAGTACCTAATCCAACATAAGGAGGTTTAGTGACTTCATATATTTTTATCAGGGATTGCCTCAATTAGTAAATATTTTTTATAACATATATTTTCATTCTATCATGTAAAATAATATATAAATAATTAAATTTTAATGAATTATAAAGCCTAATAATCATAAACATAGAGTTACACACTAAATACATGTTTATAATCTTAGTACATGCTCAGAGGTTGCAGTACCATACTATAAAGATACTATCTCAAGAGAGAAAATCCAAATAATAAATTATATAAATTAAATAATTGATTATATAAATCTAACAAATGTATCATAAATAAATATACTCAATGAGAAAAAAATTACTCTAATTATAATTACTGGAATGCACAAAGTCCATAGAATACCCCAAAAATCATTGAGAAAAAATACGTATCAAATAGTACATGGACTTCATATAATTTTGTTTAATATAATAATAAAACCAAATACAATTCATCATGAGGCAGACCTCAACTAAAATGATAAGAGAAGGCATTCATCAATCATCCCTATATTTCCTATAAAAACATAATGAAAATTTCAATATATTCAGGATGATAATACCATGATCCAAAGGAGTATTCAAAAAACCCAATCTCAGATAAACCAAAATAAAAGGTTGAAAATATAATATGAACAATGAACCATAAAGAAAACCATAAATTAAATAAATAAAATCAATTTCAATCGTTAATATTCAAATAGGTTAAACGGGGAATGAAGAAGGGGATAATGGTCAACCTCCACCAATTTAGATGTCCAAAAAATGAATACTTCTAATGGGGATTACAAATTGAAATCCATAAAATACAATCAGACCCATCATAATTAAGAACATAAAATATATCCTAATGAGGAATTATCCATATAGAACATGAGGAAATTACACTTCCAAACATGTCTATGAATGTTAGTTATAGAGAATATAATGGAAAAACTATATTAAGTTAATCCAAAAACCCACCTTCATTGCCTAGGGTCATGTCACAATGTGACCCTATCATTCATAGTTTATCCAACCACCCGGTTCTACCAACTTTTTAAATTTCTTAAGGACCCTATATGTAATTTCCTACTATATATGATATGGTACTTTTATATCCCCCTTGAGAAATGTTGACATCAAAGCTGAATGATTTGTAGTGTGACCAATCCATCACACTCCATTAAGAAAATTCATGGATCCATACTTATAATGTACCTTATTCCATCACAATTAAGTTTCAAGGTAGGATAAAAATATTGATATCTTAACCAAATCCAAATATAATTAAATATAATCAATGTAACAATTATGTAATATGTAAATTACTAACATTCTAAACCCATACATATTAAAGATACATTTACATATCATATGGTAACCCATATAAATTGGGTAATTTAATATTTTTTTATTATAACATATCTAGGTTAACCCTTCCAATTGTAAAAGATAATCCCTCATGTAATGAAAAGTTAACATATTCTACAATATTATATATTAGAGGGTTACCTAGAATTAATTCATATAGATCATGTCATAAATCACCTTCACTAAGATAAGGGAAACAATGAAAAACTTCCAGACCCTTCCTTCTTTATGTTGAATAAGAGATAATGACCCCTGAGTCCCATATTTAATAGGATTTGAATTGGAAACTATCACCAAGGGTATATAATATCATGTGAAAATGGATGGAATTTCAATTTTTTATTATGATCGAGAGACAAGATGGAAAAACCCAAAAAACTCCAAAACTAAGGGTGAGAATAAAAGAAAAAATCCATCCCTATATGAATGTTCAAAAATGAACTGATACAAGGTACAAAAAACTCCAATGTAATGTTCAAAAAGAAAAGAAAATATCAGCGACAATTGTCCCAACATCTGAGTTAATACGGTCCCCTATGGCCCTCGAATCCCTCTTAGAGACCTGAAAGAAGGTTTATATATGTAGGGTGAGTATACATGTATAGAAATAAAGGAAAACCAAAATCTCTTGTGCACAAGTGGGGAGGCATTATGATTCCATGGGTGAGATAGAGGTAATGAAAGTACCTAGTAATGAAACTATCCACCCAAATTCACCACAGAACACTACCCAAAAAATACAAGTAAGGTAATGTAATAATAATAGAACATTGATATTTGGGTACCCCACACCACTTTCCTACTAGTTATTGAATACATCTTATGCATCAGACATCCCCCAAAATTTTCACTATAGTCCTATCTTTTCCCCAGCCACAAACTTATGGTCCACTACCAACACACATTTCGCCCGTAGACACAAGTTCCACCACAACCATGCATCCCTACCTTAAACACCTTGGCCACCACAACCACCCATCCTTCCTGCAACCACATGGTTCTCCACTACCATATGAAACCACACCTACAGACACATGGTACAAAACAACTACCACTATTCCATAAGACAACTGGGCCTCATCCCGATGACACATGGGAAACAAACCTTCCCGCACACACCTGGGCCAACCACTACAACATATAGTGCCCAAAGAGTCATGGGATATAATGGAATTCAGGCCATCATATCCTACACGATGGGTTTTGGGCTACCTGGGAGAGGGATTTCAAAAGGAGCTAATAACCAACCACTCATAAGAATGTTGTCAAAATAACCCTCCCCCATGAAATGGGGGTCTTCAGCATGAAGTTCTCAACATGGATGTAGAGCGTATTAGAAAAACAACCAAACATTTTACATATAGGCAATCAAACACTCTTTCCAACCTAAGGGTTCTGAATCACAACCACCCTCATTAATATTCCTACTTGCACACAAAGATAATGGCCACAACTAGATCACAACCCATATATGAAAAAAAACCACCATTGTACCCATTTTCATTATCTTGTTCAAATGATTCAATTTAAATATTACTTCACTATCGATAAAATAATAGACATAATAGCAATCAAAGACAACAACTGAAAAAAATAGTCAAGGAATAATTTAAGCATTTAAACCTGGTTCTCTTGTAATGTAACTAAGAGAAAAGGGATCTATAAGATCCCTTAAAGTACTAGAACCAAACAAAGCCCCAACATGGGGCAACACATCCATAAGCTGACAACTGAACAACAGAAGATCGCATCTCTATCCACATCACCCCACATGCATCAGGAAGAACAACCTTACTTATCAGGAAAACATATAAAGGGGTTTTATTTAGATTTAACTACACCATTTTTCAAGTTCCTTCTTTCTATTTGGCAAATTAGGTGATCAAACAAGAATTATTATTCATTGGGAATCAATTTAATAAATCGAGTTTACATGATTAAACAGTTTCCATGTTTTATCCATTCAGTCACAAGATTATCCATACAAGAATAAGTTTATTAGTGCGCAAGAAAGGACCACCAGCCACCACTATTTTTAATCATCATAAGCCCATATAACTCATAAAAAAACCAAAAGATAATATAAATTCAAAAAAAATCATCATCAAACACACCCCTTTATTCTTTAGAGTTATTTAATTATCTTCGTTATGATTTGGTTTCATCCATGTCTGGAGGAATCATTTCTATACCCACCCTACATCATACACAGTAAACAGAGAGGAAGGAAAACCCTACATGGATGATCAATGATCGAATTTATCTCTTCATTCCATGAACTTGGGATGTGTGACTTTGTAGAATAAGAACTCCAAGGACACCAAGGGTAAGAAAGAAAGGCTCAAGCAAGGGTGCATGATTTGTCTAAGAAATAATACTAAAGGGTGTACTTAGATAATTGAAAGTAATTATGAATATATGATCCCAGATTAAGAAAAGGTTAGATCCTAAAATCAAGGAGATGCTTTCGAAGTACTTCAAATCAGATCATTCCTTGAACACAGGGTTGGGAAGTTTCACAGGTCGGTATTAATTGTTGTTTATTTGTTTTCCTCAGAGATGGTGGATATAATAGATGTGATTTAAAAATATATCTACATAACGTGGGAGAAGATGGAATTTGTATGAAATTGTGTGACACTGAGTAAAAGGAAACATGTTTTGGTGAGTTAACGGTTACCCAATTCTTCGGGGTTTAAAACAACTCTTACTATATTTTAAATGTATTTGAAAAGGGTATTAAGACACTTTTATGTCAAAAGATATGTTATGGTGGTGAAACTAAAAAAACTCAAGAAACTGGAAAAAGAATAGGGTGGGACACAGTTTAATGAGACCTAATAACGGTGCCACTATAATGGTGAAACTATAACAATGATATAATTTAAGTGGTGCCACTATTTTTGTGTGTGACCATGATGGTTCCATGATGACCGATGACGTCGTAACGGTGCTACCATTTTGGTGGAACCATTTAGAGGGACCGAGTTATTGGAAAACTCCTTAATGAGTGACTGGTTGTCCCCAGGATACACCAAACACTAGAAATTTGGAAATGTAATGGACTAGGAGGGTCCGTTCCATTACATCATATACCTCTAAAACTATTCGTATCCTCAAAAATCCATGATTAATCATAAAGAGAAGAGAGGGGTCTAAACAACCACATCGTAAGATACCTCTCAGGGACAAACCACCCTATAGTTGTTTGAAATCTACAACAACATTAATATCTATGAACACATCTACCTCATCTATCTCCTGAAAAACTATGGTTACACTAATTCCCTTCTCCCCCATGTGACCACACATATATATAAACGGCAAATCACTGACTTATGGGTTGGGGATTATTTTCCTCCATGTCAACATACTATCTTCTTTCGGTGACACTGACTCACCTGCATGGGTTTAATCACCTGCACTCTAATCCTAGATTCTCATTAGTCACTCCATGATTGTTGCATCATCCTCAATATCCCCCTATCTATAGGTTAGGATGTGTGAATCATCAATTAGATGTCAAATTAACTGATCCATATAAAAGACCTCATGGACCCAATGTAGAAGCGGTGGTAGAACCAGCTGATAAGACACCTCGCCCACCCATCGTAACACCACAAAGGTTCTAAATAACCCATGAGAAAGTCTACTCCCCATGAGGAACCTTCATTTCCCATGAATAGGGGAGACCATTAAGAATAAGTTTTCCCCAACCTCGAACTCCAAGGTTGTCCTCAAATGATCGGCAAACGACTTATATTGGTCCTAAACTACCTCCATCCTCTCTCACACAAGCTAGACCTTCTCTGTCGTGCTCTGCACCACCTATGGGCCCAAAAAACTTTCCTTACCCACCTCTGTCCATCCCACCAATGAATGAAATGGTCTTCCAAACAAGGATTTGAAATGATCCTTGAAAATGGTAGAGTGATATCTATTGTTTTAGGAAATCTCTAAAAGTGGAATGTATTACACCCATGATCCTCTGAAGTCTAGAAAACATTCCCATAGCATGTCCTCCACCTTATGGAATATCCTCTATTTCTACCAAACCCTCTGAGGGTGGAATGTAGTGCTAAGGCATAACTGGGTGCCAAAATAACTCTGTAATCTCCTCCAGAATCAGGAATTAAAGCGTGTATCCTGATACGAAACAATGGTTCTAGGAACTCTATGAAACTTCACCACCACATCTACTTACCTCAGTGCTAAGGAATCCACCACACTCGACTCATTGATTGCTAGTAAGATATTTGATTTCATCAGTCAGTCTAACACCACCCAGATAACATCGCTTCCTCCTTGAAAAATGGGTAGTCGCATGAAGAAATCCATCGATATGTCATCTCACATCTACTCTGGGACATCTAATGGCTAGAACAGACCACCCAGAACAAGGTGCTTGGCATTTACCTTTTAGAACATGAAGCACATTACCACAAAACTCTGCCACTGCCTACTTCTCCCGGATCCACCAAAACTGAACACTCATGCCTCGATACATCTTGGAAACTCATGGGTATACTACCGAGGAAGTTTTATTGAACTCACCAAGGAATATCTCATTCAGAATCATCGAGACAAACAACATTTCAAGAAACAACATCTGATTTTGAACATCTTCTGACCATTCTTACAGAGCATTTCCCTGGCTAATATGATCACGCATTATGTCAGCCTATATGTCCCCTATTGAGACTCCTCAACATTCTATAACAAGGGACACTACATTGTCATCTAAAACATGAATCCCACACTATCCCCCACTATCATGCTATGATGTAAAGAAGCCAACTCATCCATTATGTTACATTAATCGATAGAATTGGGGACATCATCCCTCTGTGACTTCCTAATCAATGCATTAGCCAAAATGTTCCACTTACCATCAGTGTAAGTGATATCAATGTCATATTCCTGAATAAACTCCTTCCACCACCACTTCTGCAATTTAAGGTATCCCTGGAAGAAGACAGATATCAATATCTTATGGTCTTTGAAGACCAAAAATCGTTCCACGATGAGATAATGCGACCAAAACATTAGTACGAAGTCAAAAACTACACGCTCTAGGTCATGGGTGGAATGGTTACATTCATGATGATATAAATTCCAAGACCAATAAGATATCACTCCAAACTTTTGAATCATCACACTCCCCAATTATAGTCTGGAACTATCAAAGAATACATCAAATGTTACCCCTTCTTCTAGAATCCTAAGCACTGGGGCACTGACCAGCTTCCCGTTTAGATAATTGAAAGCATCCTGGCATTTCTCACTCAACACAAAAGCATGTTCTTTCTTAGTAAAAGTTGTCAATGGTGCTGAATGTTTAGAGAAGTCGGTCACGAACCACTGGTAGTATCCTACAAGACCAACGAAACTATGAATCTATACCACATTCTTGGGTGCTGCCAAAGAAACAACCTCTTCAACCATTAACTGTTCCACTGCTATTCTCTGCTAGGAAACCACATGTCCAAGGAAGTAAACATCTCGTTTCCAGAACATACACTTGGATAACCTTGTGTAGAGCTGGTGTTGGTAGAGTACATACAAGACTATCATCAGATTCTCGGCATGATCCTTCTATGACCTTCAGTAGATCAAGATGTTGTAAATAAACATGACTACAAACCTGTCCATATATTCATGGAAAATGGAGTTCATGATCCCCATGAATGCCATTGGTTCGTTTATAACATCGAACGGCCTGACCACCAACACAAAGGGCCCATATCTTCACTTGAAGGTATTCTTTGATATGTCACCTTCTTTCACTCTCAACATGTGATATCCCGAACGTAGGTCGATCTCAGAGAACCAGTATGCTCCCTTCAACTAGTCAAAAAGGTCCTCGATCCTTAAGAGCGGGTAACAATTATTGATTGTCACCTAATTCATCCTTCGGTAGTATATAAATATCACGAGACTATCATCTGCCTTCTTTGCAAAAAGAATGAAGCACCCCTAGTGATGTGCTCGTTTAGTTAAAACCCTACTTCATCAGGTCATAAACTACGATCCTCGACTCCTACAATGCAATAGGCACCATATGATATGGAGACATTTAAATTAGATGTTAGTTGGGTTGCAAGTCTGTCCCAAACTCAATAACACATCGGGGGGTAGAGTCGCCACCTCTCTAGGGAAGTTTTCCGTGAACTCACGGATTATCCTTGGGACATCAACCATATCTATATATGTAGAGTCCACTGACATCCCACCAAACAAGGAAAAAAGGGGTCCCACTTTCCAGTTTCCCGCCTAGAAACCCCGCCTTCCAACGAAAGTTACACACTGGTCACCCATATCTGAAAACACAAACCTCCTCTAAAAGCAGTTGATAACACTGTGTATGGAGAAAATCCAATCGATTCCTAGGATGACACTGTATGGCTTCATTGGAAGTAGAAGGAAATCTCCACTGGACTGATGTTGCCCCAACAGTAGTATGCATCCTCTACAACCATTAAATAGACTAGTCTAACCTACCACTGGCATACTCATTAATAGGAGAATAAATATTCTCTCTAATTATAGTCCCATAGAATGGGATATACTGGGTGAAACAAAGGATTCTAAAGCTACTAAATCAAACAAGGCACATAAAGGGGTAATACACAAGCTGATTGTACCTCGAACGACCTCAGGCCCTACTAGAACTGCTTCCCCTATGGTATGCAACTGCCCACGCCCAGCTAATCTTCCTCTAAACTATTCCCCCTGACCATACCCCGATCAAGGTCCCTAAAAAGCACACTGAGATCAGCCTCCACCTGCAACATCTGCTCTCCTAGGAGTAGGAGCTCATTGTCCCTACTCATATTGCAGAAAAGGCTTGGCTGAAAACTAATGCTACTAAGGTGGGAGTTGAACCTTACCACCACCAATTTCCTACACTTAGTACGGAAGCTGATTTCAGATATTTGCATGGCTTCCACAGATAAAGATCCTTGTCCCGAGGGTCATAGAGAAAGGGTGAGGACCGAGAAATAGTAATTGGACCTGCTGAGGCCTGCTTCCCATCGGCCAAAACCTTGATGTTTCTAATGTAGGAGGAATGCTTCTAATGTACCACCCGATTGTAGAGAATAACTATCTCCCCTCTCAAAGAACACCTCTGAAAATTTGCATCCTCTCCACCAATTCAGTTTTCTTCAGAACATCAATGCATGTCGGTAGAGTGAAGGGGGTTATAACATACTAAAGGGAAGGTATGAGTGTCTCCTCTAACAATCTCACCCAATACTCCTCATCTAGAAATAAGTCTGGAGAAAATAAGAGGAGATCATTGAACTTGATCCCCAACCCCCTCACTAACTTATGCCCCTATTGAAGAGAGAGTAGCTTCTGTATCTTCTTAGCCTATATTGTGGAAGAGAGGAATTTTTTGAAGAACTCCCTCTCTAAGTCAGTCTACGAAACCACAGATTCCTTCTTCTCCTCGAGATAGATCATCCACCACTATCGTGCCACTCCCAAAATATGGATAATGGATAGAGGAACCCAGTACTCATCCAGATCCCGGATCAAGCTAAAATCTTTCACCAACTCCTCAAGACATATTTCTATCTAGATTTCTGAGACGCAGCCCTCGTACTTCCCGAGGGTCCTCCCCTGAAAGGAATGAAGCAACTTATGCCACCGTTCATCCCCCTCCTCTCAATCAGTCCTATTATGATCATCCAAAATAACCTCCTCGTCCTCGATCACCTGCACTACTCATGGACATCATTCAAGTGCCACAGCTGTAAGGTAAATAAGGAATTCCAAATCCTAAGTAGTGTTTAATATCTCCTTTAAATTATCCTTAAACATGTTTTCCATTATAAAATTCACATAACACCCCAAAAACATAAAAGCACTAGTCATCATGATGCATGTACCATTCCTAGTGTCTCTTCCCTGTAATAAGTGTAGCCTCACTTGGTCGCTTGAAAGGCCCATATTCCTTGCATCGGATCACATGATACCCTAAAATCATTTTTTCTAGCCGGTCTTCCCTAGCCTATTACATGCACCAAGATTTCCTAACTATACTTCCCTACCATCCAAAACAATTCTCATGATGCCTAACATCAATCTGCATCCTATCTCTCATCTATATCCTTTGATATTGTTCTGTCATGAACCGAATTCACCATGATAAGGGAAGGGACATCCAACTTCAAGACTCATCCTTCATTATGTTAAAGAAGAGATAATGACCCCAGAGTTCTTCCTTCAATAGGCTCTGAAGTGTTGACTATAACTAAGGGTATTGAATCTCATGTAATTAAGGAAGGAATTACCCCTTTTATTTAATAATATTGGGAGACATAATGGTAAAACCCAAAAAAATCCAAAACTGATGGTAAAAGTAAAGAAAAAATTCAATCCCATATGCATGTTAAATGATAAACCAACACATGTTACAAGATAACTCTAGAGGAAAATACCAAAAGAAAATAAAACACAAATAGAAACTATCCCAATGTTCTAGTCAGCCTCACCAATACACATTCCCGAAATAATGCAAGTCAAGTAAATTAATAGTAATAACACATTGATATTTGGATACCCATCCCCACTTCCCTCTGGTTATTGAAGACATCCTACTTTTTAGACCCCCCTCGTTTTTCACTATAGTCCCACTACCTCCCCAACAAAAACCTTATGGGCCACTACAACCACACATCCCACCCGTAGACACCTGGGCCACCACAACTTTGCATCCTACATGCCTAAACCTAGGGAAACACGACCACACATCAAGCCCATAGACACCATGGCCACCACAACCATACGTAACCACTCCCATAGACACATAGGCCAGAATAACTACGACCTGCCCAATGACACGTGTGCCTCATCATAAAGACACATGGGAAACAAACCTTCCAACACACCTAGTTTAACCACTTCAAAATATGCTGCATGATGAGTCTTGGGATATAAATGACCATAGACCATCACTGCCTACCCAAGGGGTCTTGGGATACATGGGAGAGACAACAGAAAAGGAGTTAATAACCCTCCCCTCATAGGAATATTGGGAAATACACCCTCCCCTGTGAAATTGGGGTGTTCGGAACAGAGTGCTCAAATATGGTGTGGTGCATATAAGAAACACACAAACTACTCATTTTACATATAGGTAATCAGGAACTTATCCCAACATAATGGTTCCCAATCACAATATACCCCAATAATATTCTTACATGCACACACACACAACATCCACAACTAGAGAACAACACATTTTTGGAAAAAATATCCCCCATTATACCCATTCCAATTTTCAAGTTCAAATGATTGTATATTAAAATTTCATTAATACCAGGAAACTAATAAAAAAACTGCATTCTTAGAAAATAACTAAAGAAAATATCCAAGTATAAATTTAAGCATTCACACACAGTTTTATTGTAATATCACAATGAAAACAAGGGATATGTGAGATCCCTCGATGTACTAGAACCAAACCAAGCCCCAACATGTGGGCACATATCCACATGCCAAAAACAACAAAAATTTAGACACAAAACCCATCCACATCTCCCCATAAGAATTAGGAAAATGAACCATACTTTTTGGCAGTACTGAGAAAGGGGTTTTTTCAGATTTAACTACACCATTTATATTGTTTTTTTTTCGTTTTGTTAATTGGGGTGGTCACACAAGTATTATTATTCATTGTTAATCTTCATAATCAATGAAGATTATGTGATTGAATAGTTTCCATGTTGTACCCATTCAATTAAATGTTTATCTAGAAAAATAGATGTTCATTAGTGTGTGATAATGGACCACCAACAGCCACTATTTTTAGTGGACATAATCCCATAAAATTCACCACGTAAGCGCAGATGTAAAATAAATACATCTAAACCATCATAAAACACACACTTCATTATTTATATTCTGTTTATTATCTTCTTTATGGTTTGGTTTAGTCCAATTCCAGAGGAAAAATTTCCATACTCACCCCGCATGATACACAGTAAAGAGATACGATGGAAAACCCTAGTTAGATGATTAATGATCGAAGTTTTCTCCTCATTCTAAGACCTGGGGATGTGTGAAATTACATAAGAAGATATCCAAGGACTCCTATGGTGATTAAGAAAGGCTCCAACATGGATGATCAATTCTTCTCACAAGTAAGTCACTAGGGGGTACATAGAGAATGCAATAGAATTATGAAGAGAGTATCTCAGCATAACAAATGGATAGATCCTAAAACGAAGGAGGCAATTTCGAAGAACATGAGTTCAGATCATGACTTGACCAAATGTTTGGTGTGTTTCACAAGTTAGGATTAATTATTATTTAATAATTATCCTAGGAGATTGTGGTTATAATGAATGTGATTTAAAATATATCTACATAATAGGGGAGAAGCCTGAATTTGTGAGGAAGTATGTGAAACTGAGGAAAAGTCCACGTGTTTTGGTGAATAAAGTATTGCTAAACCATTGGGATTTTAAAAATAATTTTACTACCTTAAAATTTTTTGAAAAGATTATTTACAAAAATTTTCCCAAAAAGATATGTTACTGGGGCAGAATTGAAAAAATTTGGGAAAATGGAAAAAAACGGTGGGACACCATTTGGTGACACACTATAATGGTTCCATTGTAATAGTGCCACATTTCAGTGTGAGTCCATGATGGTACCATTGTTTTGGTGGAACCATTTGGTGGGACCGAGATTTTGGAAAACACTTTAATGAGTGACTATTAGTCCCTAGGATAGCCCAAACACTAGAAATTTAGAAAATTAATGGTCTAGGAGGTTTGGACCATTATAGATCCAATCAAACCCTTTATATACCATGGATTTATCCTTTTGTTTCATCGTGTAACAACTTGATATTATTGTATATATTTTACATTAATTAAATATGTCATTGAATTGCATTTTTCACATAAAACATTGTACTAAAATTAATAATGTTATGTTATTTTATTTTATGATAAAATAATAGAATTTTTGTTAAAAATTAGTACATTGTGAGATTTTAGTGTCAAATAATATCAAAAAACTAACATCATGAAAAAATTCACCTATAAATAAATAGGTAATAAAAATGTAATCCTTATTCTCACTTTTCTCATCAGGATAGTACATCGGATTAAATTTATATAAATAACATATAAAATAAGAAATATAATACAATTATTAAGAGATATATTAAAGAATATAATGAATTATTCTGACAAATATATATGTTCTAATATAGGAATGAAATTTGACCATAAAATATATAATCCTTGTAAATATTCTCTTTAGATATTTGGTCATTGTATATATGGTAATTCAATATTCCAAATGATATATTGATGTTGGTTAATTTTTATCAAATAAAAAAATATCATTCATAAATCATAAATAATTCTTTGTTGAATCAAGCAGAAAATATTTACGTAATATTTTTTATTATAAAAATTCATTTCAATTCATTTCATATTATTATTAACATTGATGATTTTTTTCAGCAATTAAGGAAGGATTTTAATGACCAATTTATTAAAAAAATACAATTTTTAGTAGATGAATATATTATATTAATTGAATGTGGTTAAATTAAGTTAAATAATTATTAATTTTTTTGAATTTTTTTAAAAATGTTTTATTTTGATCATAATAAATAAAATTCACTAATTATAAGATATTATTAAATGAAATGTTTTGATGTATAAATAAAGAGATTCGAAAACATTTAATTTTTGATTTATAAGAAATTTCATTAAAAAACTTATAGTTAAAAAAGTCATTTTTATATAAAAATGTGTTTTCATTTTATTTTATTAATGAATTTAAAATTTAATTTCATAAAATTTACAAATTTAATTATATTAAATGTATATAAATTGTTAATAATCATGTCAAAACTGGTTAATATTGTCAATTTAAATTTTTGGAATACTAAAATTTTGTAGGCTCGTTTTTATGTCATTAGTAACTCATACAAAATATAAAATCAATAGTATTTTTAAAATGTTATATTAATATAATGAAATATAAATAAAAGTGTAAAATGGACTGAATATTTAAATTTTTTTATTTTTAGAAATATTTTCCGAATTTCTATAATACAATGACCTTCCTCAACCATTAATTAAAGAGATAGAGTCAAAACTCCCCCAACACTCTGTTACAGAAGGGTATTTACAACACCACGTAGAGAGAATTATTTTTCTTTCTCATAACCTAAATCTATAACTATTTAAAATGATGGAATCATTTTAATTCATTTTTTATCATTTAATTTCATTAATATATTCTAGATCTTATATTCTAATGGAACTTGTATCGAGATGTACCAAATTATTCATTTATCTAAGTTATTATGTATATTCTTCAATTAACTTCTCTTGAGAATTCTTGTGAGTATTTTAATAGACTAAATTTTTTGTTATATTAACATAATTATAATAATTAATAAATGTTACTAATATTATATAAACTAATGATTTATTCATTAACTATTATAGAATGTTCTTCATTGAGTTAGTTAAACAATCTACAAGAACGAATCTGTACCGAAATTAAAATTTATTTCATGGATATGTTTTAATAAATTAATAAATATAATATAGGATATTAAAGAATATTATATTATATTCATATTTTAGATTTATTATTACAAAAACTAAATAAATATTATAATTTATTTTGTATTTTTTCATATGTTACTAAAAACATGCTTTTCATGGATTCCATTATTAAAAACAATAACCTTAGCATACATTAAATATAACAAGCACTGGATAAATAATTGAAAAATAGTTACATAAATACCTAAAATAATTTACTAATGATGTAATTACTAATAAGGAATGAGAATCGGCATCTATATACTAAAAATGTATAAATAATCAATATTAATAATATTAGATGATGAAAAAAATATCACTTATTAATATATAAATATATATATATTGACTTAGTAAAAAATTATAAATTTTATTTTACATGAATATATGTCTAAAATAATCAATTCATATGATTTTTTTTGAAGAGGTAAAAGGGATTTCATGTAAATATATGTTAAAATGAATATTTCCTACCCTATTCTCATTTTACAAAGAATATTATTTATGATTCAAATTATATCATACTATATTTTGTGTTCTATATCATATATAACAACATTAATTTTATTATTATATTTTTATTCAAGGGGTTTAAACATATTCTTAACATTTTTTTCATAATATAACTGAAAATATACTTGAAAATAGGATTGAAATAATCACTATTGGAAATGCAGGGTTTCCCAACAATTTAGAACCGTTGGGAAAGCCTACAGAACTATTGGTATATGTTATACCAACGGTTCTACAACCCGTAGAGAAGTAAGACATTGGGAAATGTTTTTCCCAACGGTTTACAGTAAACCGTTGGGATAGGGTGCTGAAAAATTACCCTACCCCAACGGTTCTTGAAAACCATTGGGAAATATTTTTCCCAACGGTTTACAACCATTGGTAAATATTGCCAAACAAATCCTATTTCCCAACGATTTATTTCCCAATGGTTTGGATAACCGTTGGGGAAAACCCAATATATTCTCTTTCCCAATGGTTTAGAACAGTTGGGAAAAGTGTTTTACCAACTATTCATAGAACCGTTTGTAAAACAAGGCCTACACATTATATGCCAATGGTTCAAAACCATTGGCATAGCCTCTGCTGGGAAAATTGCACAGCAGCTCTGCAATTTACCCAGAAGATATCCAATTTTCCCACCAGGTCTCATTTTTTGGGTTCCCTCTCATTTTCAATCCAATTATTGTACCTGCAATAAACTAACACATACATATACAATTATTGTACCTGTAATAACCAACTAAAAATTACATATAGAGAACAAATTCATACACATTTAACATATAATGGTGGAACTATACACATCCATAATCAAATTATAATTCATAACATAATTTTAATTTAGATGACAATTATATGTGGAATCCGGAAGTCAATTCATAATTTGATCGGTTTTTTGTATTCCATATATTTTTACTTGAAATAATGTTCATTTTAAACATAATACATACACCTGGAGAGCTACCGGCCACACCATGCCTCGGATTGAGGCGGGGATGACTTGTACACGTCACATATGACCCATGGATCGTTGTGTTAATGTAAGAACACAATCTGAATGTGTTTGGTAGGTTTTCCGTATGTCAGTTGATGTTTTTCAATTAAAATGACCTACTTTTGAAACAAAAGGCAGACACTTTGAGTGGTGTCGGACACACCGCACCTCGGATTGAGGCAGCGTTTACTCGTACATGTCACATATGACCCATGGATCGTTCTCCTAAAGTTTCAATGGAAACCGAATGCATTTGGTCGGATTTCCGTATGTACTTAAACTGTTGTCCATTTTAAGCAAAAGACAGACCCTTTGAGTGTTGGTGGCCACATCGTGCCTCGGATTGAGGCGGGGTTGACTCATACACATCACATATGACCCATGGATCGTTGTGCTAAAGTATCGACACAATCTGAATGTGTTTGGTCGGTTTTCCGTATGCCAGTTGATGTTTTTCACTTCAAATGACGTCCTTTTGAAACAAAAGACATACACATTGAGTGGTGGTGGCAACACCGCACCTCTGATTGAGGCGGGGTTGACTCATACATGTCACATATGACCGATGGATCATTTTTCTAATGTATCGACACAATCCGAATGCGTTTGGTCGGTTTTTCTTATGCCAGTTGATGTTTTTCAATTAAAATGACGTACTTTTGAAACAAAAGACAGACACTTTGAGTGGTGTCGGCCACACCGCACCTCGGATTGAGGCGGTGATGACTCATACACGTCACATATGACCCATGGATCTTTGTGCTAAAGTATCGACACAATCCGAATGCGTTTGGTCAGTTTTCCGTATGTACTTAAATTATTGTCCATTTTAAGAAAAGGACAGACACTTTGAGTGGTGGTAGCCACACAGCGCCTCGTATTGAGGTGGGGTTGACTTTTACACATCACATATGACCCATGGATCGTTGTTCTAAATTATTGACACAATCCAAATGCGTTTGGTCGGCTTTCCATATACCAGTTGATGTATTTCACTTCAAATGATGTCCTTTTGAAACAGAAGACGCACACTTTGAGTGGTGGCGGCCACACCGAGCCTCTGATTGAGGCAAGGTTAACTCTTACACGTCACATATGACCCATGGATCGTTCTCCTAATGTTTAAATGGAAACCTAATTCGTTTGGTCGGTTTTCCGTATGTACTTAAATTGTTGTCCATTTTAAGCAAAAGACAGACACTTTGAGTGGTGGCAGCCACACCGCACCTTGGATTGAGGTGGGGTTGACTCTTACATGTCACATATGACCCATGGATCATTTTTCTAATGTATAGACACAATACGAATGCGTTTGGTTGGTTTTCCGTATGTCAGTTGATGTATTTCACTTTCAATGACGTCCTTTTGAAATAGAAGACAGACACTTTGAGTGGTGGCAGCCACACCGCGCCTCGGATTGAGGTGGGGTTGACTTGTACACGTCACATATGACCCATGGATCGTTTTTTTAATGTATCTACACAATCCGAATGCATTTGGTAGGTTTTTCGTATGTCAGTTGATGTTTTTCAATTAAAATGACATACTTTTGAAACAAAAGGCAGACACTATGAGTGGTGCCGGCCACACCGCGCCTCGGATTGAGGTGGCGTTGACTCGTACACTTCACACATGACCCATGAATCGTTCTTCTAAAGTTTCAATTGAAACCGAATGTGTTTGGTCAGTATTACGTATGTACTTAAATTGTTGTCCATTTTATGCAAAAGACAGACACTTTGAGTGGTGGTGGCCACACCGCACCTCAGATTGAGGGGGGTTGACTCATACACATCACATATGACCCATGGATCGTTGTGCTAAAGTATCGACACAATCTGAATGCATTTGGTCGGTTTTGCGTATGCCAGTCGATGTTTTTCACTTCAAATGGCGTTCTTTTGAAACAGAAGACATACACATTGAGTGGTGGCGGCCACACCGCACCTCGGATTGAGCCGGGGTTGACTCGTAAATGTCACATATGACCCATGGATCGTTGTGCTAATGTATCGACACAATCTGAATGCATTTGGTCGGTTTTCCGTATGCCGGTTGATGTTTTTCAATTAAAACGATGTACTTTTGTAACAAAAGGCAGACACTTTGAGTGGTGTCGGCCACACCGCACCTCAGATTGAGGCGGGGTTGACTCATACAAGTCACATATGACCCATGAAACGTTGTGCTAATGTATCGACACAATCTGAATGCGTTTGGTCGGTTTTCCGTATGCCAGTTGATGTTTTTCAATTAAAATGACGTACTTTTGAAACAAAAGGTAGACACTTTGAGTGGTTCAGGAAACACCGTGCCTGGGATTGAGGCGGGGTTGGCTCGTACACGTCACATATGACCCATGGATCGTTGTGCTAAAGTATCGACACAATCCGAATGTGTTTGGTCAGTTTTCCGTATGTACAAAATTGTTTTCCATTTTAAGCAAAAGACAGACACTTTGAGTAGTGGCGGCCACACCATGCCTCGTATTGAGGCAGGGTTGACTCGTACACGTCACATACTACCCATGGATCATTTTTCAAATGTATCGACACAATCCAAATGTGTTTGGTCAGTTTTCTGTATGCCAGTTGATGTTTTTCAATTAAAATAACGTACTTTTGAAACAAAAGCCAGACACTTTGAGTGGTGATGGACACACCGCGCCCTGGATTGAGGCGGGGTTGACTTCTACGTGTCACATATGACCCATGGATCGTTTTGCTAAAGTATCGATACAATCCGAATGCGTTTGGTCGGTTTTCCGTATGTACTTAGATTATTGTCCATTTTAAGAAAAAGACAGACACATTGAGTGGTGGCGGCCACACCGCGCCACGGAATGAGGCAGGGTTGACTCGTACACGTCACTTATGACCCATGGATGGTTGTGATAATGTATCGACACAATCCGAATGCATTTGGTAGGTTTTCCGTATGTCTGTTTATGTTTTCCAGTTAAAATGACGTACTTTTGAAACAAAAGGCAGACACTTTGAGTGGTGCTTGCCACACCGCACCTCGGATTGAGGCAGAGTTGACTCGTACACGTCACAAATGACCCATGGAACGTTCTCCTAATTTTTCAATGGAAACAGAATGCGTTTGGTCGGTTTTCCGTATATACTTAAATTGTTGTCCATTTTAAGCAAAAGACAGACACTTTGAGTGGTGGCGGCCACACTGCGCCTCAGATTGAGGTGGGGTTGACTCTTACACATCACATATGACCCATGGATCATTGTGCTAAATTATCGATACAATACTAATTCGTTTGGTCGATTTTCTTTATGCCAGTTGATGTTTTTCACTTCAAATGACGTCCTTTTGAAACAGAAGACATACACTTTGAGTGGTGGCGGCCACACTGCACCTTGGATTGAGGCGGGGTTGACTCTTACACGTCACATATGACCCATGGATCATTTTGCTAATGTATCGACACAATACGAATGTGTTTGGTCAGTTTTCCATATGCCAGTTGATGTTTTTCAATTAAAATGACCTACTTTTGAATCAAAATGCAGACACTTTGAGTGGTGCCGGCCACACTGCGCCGCGGATTGAGGCATGGTTGACTCGTACACGTCACATATGACCCATGGATCGTTGTGCTAAATTATCGACACAATATGAATGAGTTTGGTCGGTTTTCCGTATGTACTTAAATTGTTGTCCATTTTAAGAAAAATACAGACACTTTGAGTGGTGGCAGCCACACCGCGCCTCGGATTGAGGAGAGGTTGACTCGTACACATCACATATAGCCCATGGATCGTTTTTCTAATGTATCAACACAATCCAAATGCGTTTGGTCGGTTTTCTGTATGCCAGTTGATGTATTTAACTTCAAATGATGTCCTTTTGAAATAGAAGATAGACACTTTGAGTGGTGGCGGCCACACCACGCCTCGGATTGAGGCGGGGTTGACTCGTACACGTCACATATGACCCATGGATCGTTCTTCTAAAGTTTCAATGAAAACCGAATGCGTTTGGTAAGTTTTCCATATGTACTTAAATTTTTGTCCATTTTAAGAAAAAGACAGACACGTTGAGTTGTAGCGGCCACACCGTGCCTCATATTGCGGCGGGGTTGTCTCGTACACGTCACATATGACCCATGGATCGTTTTTCTAATGTATCAACACAATCCGAATGCGTTTGGTCAGTTTTCCGTATGACAGTTGATGTATTTCACTTCAAATGACGTCCTTTTGAAATAGAAGACATACACTTTGGGTGGTGGCGGCCACACCGCACCCCAGATTGAGGCAGGGTTGACTCATACACGTCACATATAACCCATGGATCGTTCTCCTAATGTTTCAATGGAAACTGAATGTGTTTGTTCGGTTTTCCATATGTACTTAAATTGTTGTCCATTTTAAGCCAAAGACAAACACTTTGAGTGGTGGCGGCCACACCGCGCCTCGGATTGAGGCGGGGTTGACTCGTACACATCACATATGACCCATGGATCGTTGTGCTAAAGTATCGACACAATCCGAATGCGTTTGGTCGGCTTTCTATATGCCAGTTGATGTATTTCACTTCAAATGACGTCCTTTTGAAACAGAAGACAGACACTTTGAGTGGTGGCGGCCACACCACGCCACGTATTGAGGCAAGGTTGACTCGTACACGTCATATATGACCCATGGATCATTGTGCTAAAGTATCGACACAATATGAATGTGTTTGGTCAGTTTTCCGTATGTGAGTTGATGTATTTCACTTCAAATGACGTCTTTTTGAAACAGAAGACATACACTTTGAGTGGGGGCGGCCACACCGCGCCTTGGATTGAGGCGGGGTTGACTTGTACACGTCACATATGACCCATGGATCGTTGTGCTAATGTATCGATACAATCCGAATGCGTTTGGAAGGTTTTCTGTATGTTAGTTGATGTTTTTCAATTAAAATGACGTACTTTTGAAACAAAAGGCAGACACTTTGAGTGGTGCCGGCCACAATGTGCCTCGGATTAAGGCGGTGTTGACTCTTACACGTCACATATGACCCATGGATCGTTCTCCTAATGTTTAAATGGAAACCGAATGCGTTTGGTTGGTTTTCTGTATGTACATAAATTGTTGTCCATTTTAAGAAAAAGACAGACACTTTGAGTGGTGGCGGCCACACCGTGCCTCATATTGAGGCGGGGTTGACTCGTACACGTCACATATGACCCATGGATCGTTGTGCTAAAGTATCGACCCAATACGAATGCATTGGTTGGTTTTCCGTATGTCAGTTGATGTATTTCACTTCAAATGACGTCCTTTTGAAATAGAAGACATACACTATGAGTGGTGGCGGCCACACCATGCCTCAGATTGAGGCGGGGTTGACTCATACACGTCACATATGACCCATGGATCATTTTTTATAATGTATAGACACAATCTGAATGCGTTTGGTAGGTTTTCCGTATGCCAGTTGATGTTTTTCAATTAAAATGACAACTTTTGAAACAAAAGGCAGACACTTTGAGTGGTGTCGGCCACACCGCACCTCAGATTGAGGCGGGGATTACTCGTACACGTCACATATGACCCAGGATCATTGTGCTAATGTATAGACACAATCCGAATGCGTTAGGTTTGTTTTCCGTATGCCAGTTGATGTTTTTCAATTAAAATGACGTAATTTTGAAACAAAAGGCAGACACTTTGAGTGGTGTTGGCCACACCGCTCCTCGGATTGAGGCGGGGTTGACTCATACACGTCACATATGAACCATGGATCGTTGTGCTTAAGTATCAACACAATCCGAATGTGTTTGGTCGGTTTTCCTTATGTACTTAAATTGTTGTCCATTTTAAGCAAAAGACAGACACTTTGAGTGGTGGTGGCCACACCGCACCTCAGATTGAGGCGGCGTTGACTCATACACGTCACATATGACCCTTGGATTGTTTTGATAATGTATTGACACAATACGAATGCGTTTCGTTGGTTTTCTGTAAGCCAGTTGATGTATTTCACGTCAAATGATGTCCTTTTGAAAATGAAGACAGACACATTGAGTGGTGGCGGCCAAACCGCGCCTTGAATTGAGGCGGGGTTGACTCGTACACGTCACATATGACCCATGGATTGTTGTTCTAATGTATTGACACAATCCGAATGCATTTGGTTAGTTTTCAGTTTGCCAGTATATGAATTTCACTTCAGATGACGTCCTTTTGAAACAGAAGACAGACACTTTGAGTGGTGGCGGCCACACCGCGCCTCGGATTGAGGCGGGGTTGACTCGCACACGTCACATATGACCCATGGATCGTTATCCTAATGTTTCAATGGAAACCGAATGCGTTTGGTTGGTTTTCCGTATGTACTTAAATTGTTGTCCATTTTAAGAAAAAGACAGACACTTTGACTGGTGGCGGCCACACCGCACCTCGGATTGAGGCGGGGTTGAATCGTACACGTCACATATGACCCATGTATTTTTGTACTAAAGAACTGACACAATTCGAATGCGTTTGGTCGGTTTTCCGTATGCTAGTTGATGTATTTCACTTCAAATGACGTCCTTTTGAAACAGAAGAAAGACATATTGAGTGGTGGAGGCCACACCGTGCCCCGAATTGAGGCGGGGTTGACTCGTACACGTCACATATGACCCATGGATCATTCTCCTAATGTTTCAATGGAAACCGAATGCGTTTGGTCGGTTTTCTGTATGTACTTAAATTTTTGTCCATTTTAAGCCAAAGACAGACACTTTGAGTGGTGGAAGCCACACCGCTTCTTGGATTGAGGCGGGGTTGACTCGTACACGTCACATATTACCCATGGATTGTTGTGCTAATGTATCGACACAATCCGAATGCGTTTGGTTGGTTTTCCGTATTCCGGTTGATGTATTTCACTTCAAATGACGTCCTTTTGAAACAGAAGACAGACACATTAGGTGGTGGTAGCCACACCGCGCCTTGGATTGAGGCAGGGTTTACTCGTACACGTCACATATGACCCGTGGATCGTTGTGCTAATGTATCGACACAATCCGAATGCGTTTGGTCAGTTTTCTGTATGCCAGTTGATGTTTTTCAATTAAAATGATGTAATTTTGAAACAAAAGGCAGACACTTTGAGTGGTGTCGGCCACACCACTCCTCGGATTGAGGCGGGGTTGACTCATACACGTCACATATGGACCATGGATCTTTGTGCTAAAGTATCAACACAATCCGAATGCGTTTGGTCAGTTTTCCTTATGTACTTAAATTATTGTCCATTTTAAGCAAAAGACAGACACTTTGAGTGGTGGTGGCCATACCGCGCCTCAGATTGAGGGGGTGTTGACTCATACACGTCACATATGACCCATGGATTGTTGTGCTAAAGTATTGACACAATACGAATGCGTTTAGTCGGTTTTCCGTAAGCCAGTTGATGTATTTCACGTCAAATGACGTCCTTTTGAAAAAGAAGACAGACACTTTGAGTGGTGGCGACCACACCACGCCTCGGATGGAGGTGGGGTTGACTCCTACACATCACATATGACCCATGGATTGTTTTTCTAAAGTATTGACACAATCCGAATGCATTTGGTCGGTTTTCCGTATGCCAGTTGATGTATTTCACTTCAAATGATGTCCTTTTGAAACAGAAGACAGACACATTGAGTGGTAGCGGCCACACCACGCCTCGGATTGAGGCGGCATTGACTCATACACGTCACATAAGACCCATGGATCCTTATCCTAAAGTATCAATGGAAACCGAATGCGTTTAGTCGGTTTTCCGTTGTACTTAAATTGTTGTCCATTTTAAGCAAAAGACAGACATTTTGACTGGTGGCAGCCACACAGTGCCTCAGATTGAGGCGGGGTCTAATCGTACACGTCACATATGACCAATGGATTATTGTACTAAATAACTAACACAATCCGAATGCGTTTGGTTGGTTTTCAGTATGCCAGTTGATGTATTTCACTTCAAATGACGTCCTTTTGAAACAGAAGAAAGACACATTGAGTGGTGGAGGCCACACCATGACTCGGATTGAGGCGGGGTTGACTCGTACACATCACATATGACCCATGGATCGTTCTCCTAATATTTCCATGTAAACTGAATGTGTTTGGTCAGTTTTATGTATGTACTTAAATTGTTGTCCATTTTAAGCCAAAGACAGACACTTTGAGTGGTGGCAGCCACACCGCTCCTCGGATTGAGGCGGGGATGACTCATACACGTCACATATGACCCATGGATAGTTGTTCTAATGTATCGACACAATCCGAATGCTTTTGGTTGGTTTTCCGTATTCCGGTTGATGTATTTCACTTCAAATGACGACCCTTTGAAACAGAAGACAGACACATTAAGTGGTGGCGGCCACACCGCGCCTTGGATTGAGGCGGGGTTGACTCGTACACGGCACATATGACCCATGGATCGTTGTGCTAAAGTTTTGACCCAATCCGAATGCGTTGGTCGGTTTTCCATATGTCAGTTGATGTATTTCACTTCAAATGACGTCCTTTTAAAATAGAAGACAGACTCTTTGAGTGGTGGCGGCCACACTGCGCCTCCGATTGAGGTGGGGTTGACTTGTACACGTCACATATGACCCATGGATCGTTGTGCTAATGTATCGACACAATCCGAATACTTTTGGTAGGTTTTCCGTATGTCAGTTGATTTTTCTCAATTAAAATGGCGTACTTTTTAAATAAAAGTCAAACACTTTGAGTGCTGCCGGCCACACCATGCCTCGGATTGAGGCGGCGTTGACTCGTACACGTCACATATGACCCATGGATCATTCTCCTAAAGTTTCAATGGATACCGAATGTGTTTGGTTGGTTTTCTGTGTGTACTTAAATTGTTGTCCATTTTAAGAAAAAGATAGACTCTTTGAATCGTGGCGGCCACACCGCGCCTCGGATTGAGTCGGGGTTGACTCGTACACATCACATATGACCCATGGATCATTTTTCAAAAGTATCGACACAATCCGAATACGCTTGGTCGGTTTTCTGTATGCCAGTTGATGTTTTTCACTTCAAATGACGTCATTTTGAAACAGAAGACATACACTTTGAGTGGTGGCGGCCACACCGTGCCTCAGATTGAGATGAGGTTGACTCGTACACGTCACATATGACCCCTGGATCATTTTTCTAATGTATCGACAGAATCCGAATGTGTTTGGTCAGTTTTCTGTATGCCAGTTGATGTTTTTCAATTAAAATGACGTACTTTTGTAACAAAAGGCAGACACTTTGAGTGGTTCCGGCCACACCGCGCCTCGAATTGAGGCGGGGTTTACTTGTACACGTCACATATGACCCATGGATTGTTGTGCTAATGTATCGACACAATCCTAATGTGTTTGGTCGGTATTCCGTATGCCAGTTGATGTTTTCCAATAAAAATGACGTACTTTTGCAACAAAAGGAGGACACTTTGAGTGGAGCCGGCCACACCACGCCTCGGATTGAGGCAGGGTTGACTCGTACACGTCACATATGACCCATGGATCGTTGTGCTAAAGTATCAACACAATCTGAATGCGTTTGGTCAGTTTTCTGTATGTACTTAAATTGTTGTCCAGTTTAAGCAAAAGATAGACACTTTGAGTGGTGGCAGCCACAGGTCGCCTCAGATTGAGGCGGGGTTGTCTCATACATGTCACATATGACCCCTGGATCGTTGTGTTATTGTATCGACACAATCCGAATTCGTTTGGTTAGTTTTCCGTATTCCATTTGATGTTTTTCAATTAAAATGACGTACTTTTGAAACAAAAGGTAGACACATTGATTGGTGTCGGCCACACCACGCCTCAGATTGAGGCAGGGTTTACTCGAACACGTCACATATGACCCATGGATCGTTTTGCTAAAGGATCGACACAATCCTAATGCATTTGTTCGGTTTTCCGTATGTACTTAAATTGATGTCCATTTTAAGCAAAAGACATACACATTGAGTGGTGGCGGCCACACCGCACCTAGGATTGAGGCGGGGTTGACTTGTACACGTCACATATGCCCAATGGATCGTTGTGATAATGTATCAACACAATCCGAATGAGTTTGGTTTGTTTTCCGTAAGTCAGTTGATGTTTTTCAATTAAAATGACGTACTTTTGAAACAAAAGGCAGTCTCTTTCAGTGGTACCGGCCACACCGCACCCAGGATTGAGGCGGTGTTGACTCGTACACGTCGCATATTACCCATGGATCGTTCTCCTAAAGATTCAATGGAAACCGAATGTGTTTGGTCGGTTTTCCGTATGAACTTAAATTGTTGTCCATTTTAAGAAAAAGACATACACATTGAGTGGTGGCAGCCACACCGTTCCTCGAATTGAGTCAGGGTTGACTCGTACACATTACATATGACCCATGGATCGTTGTGCTAAAGTATCGACATAATCCGAATGCGTTTGGTCAGTTTTCCGTATGCCAGTTGATATTTTTCACTTCAAATGACATCCTTTTGAAACAGAAGACATACACTTTGAGTGGTGGCGGCCACACCGTGCCGCAGATTGAGGCGGGGTTTACTCGTACATGTCACATATGACCCATTGATCATTAGGCTAATGTATCGACACAATCCGAATGGGTTTGGTCGGTTTTCCGTATGCCAGTTGATGTTTTTCAATTAAAATGACGTACTTTTGAAACAAAAGGCAGACACTTTGAGTGGTGCCGGCGACACCGCGCCTGAGATTGAGGCGGGGTTGAGTCTTACACATCACATATGACCCATGGATCGTTGTGCTAAAGTATCATCACAATCTTAATGCGTTTGCTCGGTTTTCCATATGTACTTAAATTGTTGACCATTTTAAGCAAAAGACATACACTTTGAGTGGTGGCGGCCACACTGCGCCTCGGATTAAGGCGGGGTTGACTTGTACACGTCACATATTACCCATGGATCGTTGTGCTAAAGTATCTACACAATCCAAATGTGTTTGTTCGGTTTTCCATATGCTAGTTGATGTATTTCACTTAAAATGACGTCCTTTTGAAACAGAAGACAGACACTTTGAGTGGTGGTGGCCACACCGCACCTCGGATTGAGGTGGGGTTGAGTCGTACACGTCACATATGCCCCATGGATCGTTCTCCTAATGTTTCATTGGAAACTGAATGTGTTTGGTCGGTTTTCCATATGTACGTAAATTGTTGTCCATTTTAAGCAAAAGACAGACACTTTGAGTGGTGGCGGCCACACCGTGCCTCGGATTGAGGCGGGGATGACTCGTACACGTCACATATGACCCATGGATCGTTGTGGTAAAGTATCGACAAAATATGAATGCGTTTGGTTGGTTTTCCAAATGCCAGTTGATGTATTTCACTTCAAATGACGTCCTTTTGAAACAGAAGACAGACACTTTGAGTGGTGGCAGCTAAACTGCACCTCGGATTGAGGCAGGGTTGACTCATACACGTCACATATGACCCATGGATCGTTCTCCTAAATTTTCAGTGGAAACCGATTGTGTTTGGTCAGTTTTCTGTATGTACTTAAATTGTTGTCCATTTTAAGCCAAAGATAGACGCTTTGAGTGGTGGAGGCCACACCGCACCTCGGATTGAGGCGGGGTTCACTAGTACACGTCACATATGACCCATGGATCGTTGTTCTAAATTATTGACAGAATATGAATGAGTTTGGTCTATTTCCCGTATGCCAGTTGATGTATTTCACTTCAAATGACGTCCTTTTGAAACAGAAGATAGACACATTGAGTGGTGGCGGCCACACCGCGCCTCAGATTGAGGCGGGGTTTACTCGTACACGTCACATATGACCCATGGATCGTTGTGCTAATGTATCAACACAATCCGAATGCGTTTGGTCAGTTTTCCGTATGTACTTAAAATGTTGCCAATCTTTTGAGAATCCTCTGTGCGGGGGGTTTTTCGGGCTCCAATGAAGAGGGTGGGGGCTGTCCGGGGGGCTGTCTGGGGTCCAGGGAGGAGGGTGGGGGGCTGTGCGGGGGGCTGTCCGGGGGGTGTTCGGGGGGTTGTTAGGGGTCCATGGAGGAGGGTGGGGGGGCTGTCTGGGTGGCTGTCCGGGGGATGTCTAGGGGGGTTTTCGGGGGGTTGTCTGGGGTCCACGGAGGAGGGTGGGGGGGCTGTCTGGGGGGCTATTCGGGGGGCTGTCCGGGGGCTGTCCGGGGCTGTTCGGGGGGTTGTCTGGGGTCTAAGGAAGAGGGTGGGGGATGTCCAGGGGGCTGTCTGGGGGGTTGTCTGGGTCCAGGGAGGAGGGTGGGGGGGATGTCTGGGGGGGCTGTCTTGGGGGCTGTCTGGCGGGGCTGTCCGGGGTCTAGGGAGGAGGGTGGGGGGTTGTCAAGGATCCAGGAAGGAGGGGGGTTCCCAAACACACAACCACTAAAAGAAAACAACATCCATAAAAATAGATAATATATAAATATATCTCAACTCCAATACTGTACTACGAGTTTAGATAAAACCAAAAACTAGAATAGATTAAATATCAAATCTCAGTAATATCAGTCAAAAATGTAATGGATCAACTTATCCCACATCAGCATCACCATCATCACCATCATCATCCCCACCCTCATCCTCGTCCCCATCATCGTCCTCGCCCTCGCCCTCCTCCTCTTCCTCGCCCTCCTCCTCGCCCTCGCCACCCGCCTCTCCCTCCTCCTCTCCCTCCTCTTCCACGTCAGAATCCTCGTCATCATCATCGTCAAGTTGTACATCGTCCTAACCACCACTGGAACTGCCACCTGGTGCACCGTATATAGAACTTATCGACGACATATACTCATCAAAATATGGGTTGGCCTCTACTGGAAGTGTAGGACGTAGAACTTCAATAAATTTCATAAAAGCACTATTTTCCCTAGCAGACTGTTCTGCCATCTCTGTGGCCCTTTTCTCAGCCTGTTCTGCCTATGCCCTAACTTGCTGCAGCTCGGTGGCACTACAGCTCATACCTGAGGAGGGGAAATACCTCGTCGGGGCTATCTTAGGTCGGTAGCATACTCTTCCAAAATGCTCCTCTCCCAACACCTGATGTAAGTGATCTGTTGGCCCAATATTGTCTGGTTCTTGGGCATCGAGGGCCTTTAAAGCAGACTATTACAAATATAAATATATCATTAAGTTACAAAATTGATATTAAAAAATAAATTCAATAGATTAAAACATACAATTTGCTGATGAGTCGCTTCGTTGACGGAACATCCATCCTTTTTTCGTCTACTTGAGCAAAACAATTTTGCTCGAGGCACCCGTCCTTGAATATTTTTTATTTTCCTCTACAATGACATTGAAAACTAATGTTATATGAAAACATAAGCGAACTATTAAATAATTGAAGAAAAAAAAAGAAAGTTTAAGTCGTAAGGAAAACTTACAAACAATTGTTATACCAGCTTCCTCTCATGATCAGGCATCGTATGTGTCCCAGTGTGTAGAGGTATTTTTTTGCATCAATGTTCTTTTTATTTTTTCCAGATGATTCCTAAATAAAATTCTAAAATTCAATAGATAGTATTAATGAAAAACATGAAATTTATTATATAAATACCTCAAATGTTATTAATACCTTAAACTGGGTACTCGTCTAATGAGTAATCATATGATAATACTACTCTATAGGACAATCATCCACAACTGGAACCGCCTCTAACTTAGTGCCAACTCTAGCACGCCAGCCCATATACAACTCATGCTTGTAGGCTCTCCAAAGCTCTCCTAAATCCTTTAGACGTTCTGATCATGCACCCTCACCATCGGGAAAATTAAATCGAAGCTGAAATCAAAATATTAATTCATATAAATACAAAAATAATTCATGGAATTAAATAGAACAGATTTTTAACCCATATCTCTGCCCAAGCTCTATCCTTGACCTCATGCAGCAAATGTCTCCACGATAGCGGGCTAACGTGAATGATGTCGGAGTATTTGGAAAGCGTCGCCAAAAAAATCCAACATTGATGCCCTGTTTTCTCAACCATTTAGTTGTCTTAATTATAATCCACAATAACCTGTGTGTGGTGGTTCCACACCGAACGCATGCGTGTACACCCCCACCCACGCCTCCTGTCAGTAGATGTATCTGTCATGAAAGAAAAAAAATATTTTATCAGAACATGTTATAATGAAAATAAATATTTCTATAAATATTTGTTAGGGTTCTATAAATATACCTATGCCGGTCTGATCGCTGAGTGCCGCTGGATCCATATAAACTGATGGAACACCTTGTGGTATAACAGGAGTCGAAGACGATGGAATATAAAAGCTCAGAGAGACAAAAGTAGAAGTAAAAGAAGATGGGACAACTGTCTAACTGGATGATGACTGAGGAGGGAGAATCATCATGGGATGTGAAAATGATGGGCCAGAAGATGCAGAAGGTAGCGAAAACATGGGAGTCCTAAATATCCCGTGTGTCTCTAACGACACACCGGGATCAGAATGTGGGAAGGATGACATGTCAGTGGGAGGGGCAGGGTCTAGTCGGGTACGCACAAATGCTCTTCCACCTCTGGTACGAACCCTCCTCGTACCACCGGCCTATGTACTATGACCAGTACTAGGCTCCTCGTCGAATAACTGTCGACATATAGGTGGATCCTACAAAAAAATTTACAAAAAAATTAATCACATGACATTATATATTCAATAAATATATCAACATGAAATAAAGTACTCACTGTAGGCACTAATGGTGGAATGCCCATCTCCGTCATTCGACGATTGTTCTCCATCATTTTTTTCCTTCATCTCTCCTTAATTGTCTTCATTTCCTGCTTTTGAAAAGAAAATGTAATTAATTAGAAAAATAAAACTAATTTGTAACCCAAAAAATTCAATTCAAATAAAATTGCAACAAATAAACATTGAAAATTCAGAAAATGGTCAATTAATCTATAAATTGTTTTAGAAGAGCTTGAATGGATTTAATAAATCATAGATGTTGTAATGTTCACCAAGTTAGAAATATTGTTTGACTATGTTTGAATACAGTTCAATTACAAATTAGAAAATGCAATTCAAATAAAACTACAACCAATAAACATTGAAAATTCACATAACGGTCAAGTCATCTATCAATTGTTTTAGAAGAGCTTGAATGGATTTAATAAATCATACAAGTTGTAATGTTCACCAAGTTAGATATATTTTTGACTATGTTTGAATACAGTTCTATTCCAAATTAGAAAATGCAATTCAAATAAAACTACAACCAATAAACATTGAAAATTTATATAATGGTCAAGGCAGCTAAAACATATTTGTGATCAATACTAAATCAATTTGAATATTACCAAACATAACAACCCAACTCTAGGTAAACCAAAAGAATTGAGAACATGGATGAATGATTCTATATATTTTCATCCACAACTTCAGGTTCACAATCAAATATGACAATTGATCTATTTGAGTCATCAAAAGAAATAAATGGATTGGATCTAATGGCACTGGGGACAATGTCAATTCCATCATCACCATCATCAAAAATATGTCTTGGAATTACTTCAACAATGACACCAAATTCAGGTTGAAGTTGGTCTTTGACATAAAAAACTTGTTTAGCCATTGATGCCAACACATATGGTTCTTCGGTAGCAACAGTGTGAGTCATATTAATTACTCGAAATCCAAAATCATCAATAAATGTTCCATGTCTCGTCATCGAATCAAACCAATGGCATTTCATCATTGTGACTCGTCCATGAGAGTAATAATCAAATATTATTATTTTCTCAACAACTCTATAATAACCCAGATTTTCAAATCGTGGTCTACTATCTGATTCATTAGTATAAAAATATGTTGTGGCAGTAAACATAACACCATCATGTTGTGTTCTCCTGTTTTTTTCTCGTTTAGTGACAACAAATTTGTACCCATTGATAACAATTGATTTACTATCACGGGCCACGGTATTAGGACCAAAAGCCAAAGCTCTAATTTCCTCAGAGACAGAGTCAGCAGACAAACTCAATACCTGCAAAATAAATGACTATTAAAGTTAATTAAATATTGATATAATTATTTTAAAGATTAATTTTTTTATACCTTCAATTTTAACCAAGAAGAAAACTCTTTGCTATGCAAAGTCTCTCTTTTTCTCAAAGATAAAGAATGATGCTTCCTATTTATCATTGTTTTATATTACCTGTAGATAAAAAATATTAATATTTTAACAGATATATATGTAAGATAAACATAATCAATTTAGTTACCTGATATAGTCATCGAACAAATCACAGTTGAACAAAATTGTGCGATGTGACATCTCCCGCTCTTCATGGCTTAATTTATTCAATGTATATGATCCAGGAATTCCTTCTGTTTGAGGAACTAATGGAAAAATGGGTTCAATTTGCTCATACTGTTCTTCTTCATTTCTCATTGGTCTGTTCAATCGTGTAGTATGATCAGACAAATACATCGAGCAGAAATCCATACATTCTTGAGAAAAGTAACTGTTCCCGATAGAACCTTCGGGATGATTTATGTTTCAGACATAAGACTTTAATGTGAACATATTTCTTTCAATTGGATACATCCAACGAAAAGAAACAGGTCCTCCGAGAAGTATTTCATTGGGAATACGAATAGTCAGATGCAGCATGCATGTGAAAAATGATAGAGGAAATATTTTCTCCAACTCACACAAAATTAATGGGGCATCTGTCAACATTTTTTTCAAGAAATACATGGACAACTTTTTATCACAAAGATCTCTAAAAAATGGGACAATCGAATAACAACCACCCATACATTATTAGCCAAAAGATGACAGATTGCTATTGGATGCAACTCATGTAGTAGAACGTGATAATCATGAGTCTTCAAAAATTTTAGCTTCAACTCTCTTCTGTTGACCCGTTTAGATATGTTGCTTGAATAGCCATCAGGAACTCTAATAGTCTCCAATACTTCCAGAAATTGTTTTTTTCGCAGGTTTCATCACATAAGAAGCACATGGAAGTTGCCATTTATTTTCACTGATACGTATAGGATGCAATTCTGGTCTGATTCCCCAATCCACCACGTCACGCCGAGATCGTAAATCACCTTTTTTCTTCCCCTTGACATTTAGAAGAACCTAAAGCAACATTTCTCATATATTCTTTTCAATATGCATTACGTCTAAGCAATGACGTAACAAATTCGTTGACCAATAAGGAAAATCAAAAAATATACTCTTCTTTCCTCCAATTATAACAGGTTTCAGTGGAAACATTCTTTCTCTTTCCAGATTTCATTTGACCCTTCCTGAATGAAAAATTGAAATCTTTCAATTCATTAAGCACGTCAGTTCCAGACATACGCGGAGGTGGATCATCGGTCTCTATGGTATTATCAAATCTTCGATGATTCATTCTATATGGATGATCCTTTGTCAAGAATTGTCGATGTCCCATAAAACTGAAACTACAACACTGTTTCAATCTTCTAGATCATGTATTCTTCATACAAACTGGACATGACAGTTTTTCCTTCGTGCTCCATCCAGACATCATTGCATAAGCTGGAAAAGAATTGATCGTCCGCATAAGCGCATCATGCATCTGAAATATGTCTTTCGAACTTGCATCGTATGTGTGCACACCCACATCCCAAAGAAGTTTCTACTCTTTTATTAAAGGTTGCATGTATACATCAATATCAATTCCAGGATCAGAAGGGCCATATATGAGTATACTCATGAAAGTGAAAGGTTTTTTCATACCCAACCATGGGAGAAGATTATAAATGTGTATAAAAACTGGCCATGTGATGTGCGAAGTATACATCTGCACAAACGGATTAAAACCGTCGCATGAAATACCCAGCCTCACATTATGCACGTCATCTGCAAAATCAAGATGTCGAGCATCAAATCTCTTCCATGAAAATCCATCTGCAGGATGAACCAACTCATCATTAGTCTTCTTTCTCTCGGTATCATGCCATCTCATTTTTATTGATATGTCATCAGACATAAAACGATTCTGACGTCTAGGTATCAATGGAAAGGGCCACATTACTTTTTGTGGAATGTGGGATGGTGTTCCATCAGATTTTGTCTTCCAGCGGGATGTGCCACATTTTATAAAATCATTTCATTCAGTGGTTTCCTCGCAGAATAAACTGTAATCTTTCGGGCAAGCATGAATTTTGTTTCTTGAAAATCCAAGTTCCTCAACTAACTTCCATGCCATATAGTGGTTTGAGGGAATATCTGCATCATCTGGAAGTAAATCCTTCAAGAGGGTAAGAATGTAATCAATTGCTGTATTAGAAATTCCATACATAGTTTTCCCATGAATCAATCAGATTAAAAATTCTAGAATTTTCATTTTATCGCATTGTCGATATACTGGAGTCATGGAAGCATCATTCAATTCTTTCACCCTAGAAATATCATCATTTTCACTAGATGCATCAGCTGTCCTCATATCAAAGTCTTCTTGAGTCGAAATCCTTTCTTTTTCATGATGATGAATAAACGGAAACTGGTCATCTAACAAATTCTCCATTCTAGTCCTTTCATTTCACTCATCACCAATTTGAGATTTAATTTTCTCCCCATTGTGATACGACACAAAGTAGTTTGCTTGAAAACCATTTTTTGTTATGTGTTAGCTGACTTCTTCACAGCTCAACCAAGGTCTACCAATACAATTGGAACATGGGCAGTGTATGTGACAACTATCTGAAGCACTGTGAAATGAAAAATCTATAAAGCCCTCCAAATTGTTTTGAAAATCGCTTGAGATCCGATTGGTTTCATACATCCAACTTCTTTCCATTCTGTAAAAAGAATTTATATAAGTAATTTTGTCATAATCAATTCAATAGGATTGAACATTAATAGAAAGTACATTTATTTAAATGATAAAGGAAGAAAATAGTCAAGGTATCAACTACACATGTGAAAAAAACATACAAATGTGTTATTGAAAAAATGTAAACCCAACAAGAAATTAATGTGTTATATCACATCACAGCATGACTCATCCCATAACCATATTAGTAGGGTATCATTAACATGAATAACATCAACCTTGTGACATCCTCCTACCCTACATGACCCCAACCACATGCCACATCTTATAATAGCCTTATCACATCACACCTCACCAGAAAACACTAGGGAAATCATAGTACATATCACCTGAAGACACATGGACAATCACATATCATCTTTCCTAAAAACACATGGTCAATCACTTTTGAAGGAAGAGTGGAGAAGACATGGTAACTATCCAACCATATAACCACCATCCTAGATATTATAAAAAATGCCCATAACTCAAAACATCTGATCGTTGGTAAGTTTATCCAACTCTGGTTGGGAATGTCTAGAAATAACATAAAAATACATGATATATAGATAGAACAAAATACGCAACCTATGGGTTCACATTAACTATATAATCACACACTTCACTACTACCATAAAACACATAAACCACACCACCACCACACAAGACGCATAGCATTTCTCACATTAATTTATAAGCCACTTCATTCACACTTACATTGTCAATTCATTTAATGTTAAATTAATTAAATCCATTTACCACGCATCCATTTCTATTCCATCTCATTTATTTAATATCTTGTTTTTTTGGTTTTAACAGTATAATTTATTCCATAGACAACCAGGAAACTAATAAAACCACCACACAATAACTCACCATCTCACAATAACCATCGACGCCATGTTACATCGACCAACCATCTCACCAAAACAACCATATATAACAACAAAAATATTTCACATCACAAACCACCACACAACCAAAACCACCGCACAACCAAAACTATGAATCTTCAAAATTAGAACACAATAAAGAGACACTGTGCCCTTATAAATGTAAATGTGTAATGAAAAAATTATTTGGACATACACAGATATAGGGATTTGACTACACAATTCGTGGAACAATCATAAATTTTTACAGAAACCCTAAAATTTGGGAATTAGGAAATCATTCATAGAAGTATATTCTTTATAACAGGTGGAACTAAAATATAGGAATCTAACCTGGTGGCTGGTGATCTGATGGAAGATGTGGGGATTGGGAAGTGATTCTGTCGAGGAATCGCTTCTGGAGAGCTTCTAGAGACGAGCGGAAGGCTCTAGATCCACTTCTGGATCGTGGGGAGGCCGCTTCTAGCATTGGGGTAATTGGGGGTTTTTCCCAACGGTTCATAAAAACCGTTGGAAAAAACCAGTCATTCCCAATGGTTTCATAAAACCGTTGGGAAAACTAAATTTTTCCCACCTTTTCCCAAAGGTTTTATAAAACCGTTGGGGAAGACAGAATTTTCTCCACTTTTCCCAACGGTTTCATAAAACCGTTGGGAAAAGTCTCTTATAAAAGGTATTTCTCAACGGTTTATATAAACCGTTGGAAAAGACAGAATATACCAACAGTTTCTTTGAACCGTTGGTAAACAACTGTTGGGAAAACTCCCATTTCCAGTAGTGTATCTAACCCATTAATTCAGAGAAAATTGTTCTACATGTACATGTTATATATTAGTATTTATAGATTTACCTCTATCAATTCCTATGTTTTCATAATTTATTTTTCTTATGTCATTTTATTTAATTTCTTTGTAGTCTTTTTAACAGCTTTTAAATAGTACTTCTATCATTGTCTTGAAGGTCTCTTGAAGAGTGTGAAATTATTCATATTTTTAAGGTTTTTGTATAAATTACTTCCCATATTCATTTTAAATTCATTTATATAAATTGATATCAAATTATTCATTATTTCTCAAGTTAAATTCTATTCTCATTGTTTTATAAATTATTCACTATGAAATACAAATTCATAGAAACATAAAATATAATTTTTTTCATTTTTCATAATATTTTCATAATAGTATTATAATGGGTTTTTATCTATGACAATAACATTTATTGATTTTTTATTTAGTGGGTACATTCAATAACGATACAATATGCCTTTTTAGTTGTATAGTTCATGACTGGGTTTGATTTCTATTTCTAAAAAACATGTCATTCATATCAGTTAATTTGGATATGATGGAATTATGATTTTTTTTAATGTTATTCTATCACACACACATATATATAGTATATCATAATGTAATGGGAGGTTATGTTATATATTTCCAATGTATAATGAAACATTTTATGTCCAATGATATTGGTATGGGATAATGGTGGTAAACTCAATTCCACTATGTTAAGGGATGGAAGTTGTTAGAACATGTAAACTATGTTATTGGGTTCAATAGGATAGTCCTAATCATTTTTATAATGTCTATATGGTTAGAATAGTCCATTATGATATGAACGTCTTGGAATTTATTATGGGCATAGTTTATGATTTATATTTTTGTTTTTTTAATTATTATATAATTCAATTTGGTAATGTTATACATTAACAGATCATGATTATTAACTCACTTTTCCTCCAACAAGTGACCCATATCTTATGTTATGCTAAAATCAATATTACATGACTCATCTTCTAGAAAAAAAATATTGGGTATAAATATCCATTGTTATGAACAAGGACCTTGATTATATACTCATACACATATTCTGATCTTATATTCATTTAGGATCTTCCATTTTCCTCTTTATATTCACCCCATACTGATAATTAAAGCTCATTAATTTTTATGTGTGCATTCTATATGATATAATTAGGAATTATTTGTTTGATTTTCTAGTAAGTGTATCTTATGTGAATAATATTTGTGCACGATTTTGAATAAAAATTGAAAAATATGTTCATTATGAATCTCTCCTCCAAGTAAACTAAACCAATGTATTTTGAGGTGTTTTTAAGTCATATTCAATGTATAAACTTGTAAAATTATAAAATATGATTGTATTTTTTCCATCGGATTCTTTATTTGGTGTCACAGTGGGGTTTATGTATTTTTTGGGAATATGTTATAAATAGTTAGGAGGGATAACATTATAAAACAAATTATCAACCAACTATTATGTAGAATGAACCTCTAATGTCATTTTTAGAAATAATGGATTAATAATATAGGAAATTTTATGTTAGTTTGATTAAAAATATGAACTTTTAATTGATATTATATCACATTTATGGGTATTTGTTACTATTATAAATTATTTTTATCTCAAATGGTTTTTGGATAAAATAGACATCAATGATATAAGAATTTTAAGGGTGTTTATTAATTTATTTCTAAAATATTTTCCTTGACTTTAACTGAATCCTGAGTTGAGATTTTGGATTCTACACCTATAGGATCCCAAAAATCCCTCAAGTTATTAGGTTTTTTATGTTACGATTTAAGACTTTTTTGTTAATGAAATGTCTCCGGGTAGTTTGAGGATTCCTGAGGGTTTTTTGGGTGCTCAAGACATGATTGTGGGTATAAAATGGTTATCCATTTCATTTTTCTTGGTTAGAGCAAGGTTAGTTGTAACTGAGTGCCTTGATCATGCATGTATGAAGGAAGGTGTCAATGGTTTTAAGAAATCAAAAATGGGATAGCCTAAACTATGTTGTCCTATACATTCCAATTTTTCATGGTCATCATAGAATTTTTTAAACCATCCAATATCCATAGGAAATTTGGCATCCTGGCCCCACTCATAGACAAAGGGTGGTGCCCAGTTTGGCCAATCGTGTGACCAAACGATGTGCCTCCTTAAAAGTGGGTTCTTAAAATTTTCCCCACTTTGGACTCTAGTGTTATGACATAGTGTATTCCTCTATAAATTCACTTACATCACTTGTGTTAATCAGAATCATCATGTACTTCTCAAGGATCGATATCAGTTGTTTATATGCCATTTGGAGTGTCATTTTTGTGAAATTGGATGATTTAGGTGAGCCTAACATTCAACATTTATCTATTTTATAGAATAGGTATTTTAGAGGAATTATTATCCTTCTAAAGACCTATATATCTATTTTAAGGTGGTTTCTTGGTAGGGTATTTAGTGGTGGATTCATTCCATATTTAACTAAATAGTTAATCATGTTGTTGTTTATGGAATCGATATAGGATGTCTAAATACATTATCCCCTGGGCTTGATTCCAATTTTATATATGAATGTCGTTTTTTGATATGGAATCCTTAATTTATGTTTACTCCCTTTATTGTGAAATTATTTTTGGTTAAATAAATGATGAAAATGAGCCATCGTGTTTCATATATAATTTGAGGGTGATTACTTCACTAAGCCAATGTGAACCCATGGGGTCTACCCCTCCTTTAATTGTGAAAGATTGAAGTTTCAAAAGGAAAATAGTTGGTTTTGAAATTACATAAAAGATAATTTTATTAAAGAAATCATTTTCAATAATGGGATTTGTGGTTAAACATAAATATTATTTAATTTGGAATGAGAAATGCATACTTTTGATAAATAGTTATGGTGGCATATCCTCATTGTTAATTGACTCATGGAAGAGTAATGGATGAATGAAATGACAAAAATTGTTTAATGGACATGGTTAAGAAATATATTCATGAATATGGTCATATATGTTGTTTTTTGGGATGTTTTACATGGAGTTCTACTCTGGGGGTGGTCCTCACATGGAATTTGGGAACCCTTTTTCATGGTAGTTATTCAGGGGATGTACAGGGAAGTCTAAATCCCAATGGGTATTATCATTGTCGTATGTTGAGTTTTGAATCCTAGTTTTCCATGTCGATCATCTACTTCCACTAAAAATCATGTTTGAAAAAAAAATTAAATAATGTGAAAAGGGAAATAGAATTCAACATATCAAATTACCAGTGAATGTTTCAACTTATTTATTTTTCAGTTATTATTTTACCTGAAACTATTCATGCACTATAATAGACTATATTTTATGTAGGCACCACCAGTGGTGAACAACTATGTTCTATTCAAAATTATCTTGTGCCACCATTGGGTACCTGAGGAGACTCCATGGTTTATAGTCCGTACAAATGATTGAGACCGAAAAAAGATGGTTGATTTGGTATTGGATGTGCATGGATAAGTGCTTCTAACATATAGTCAGGACCAATTTTAGGGATTTATCAATTTATCATAATTTTTATTTTCTATACACATGGAATTATATGACATGACATAGTATATTTACAATTTGGTTTTGGGATTATAATCGGTAATGGTAAATGATTTGTAATTCATGTTTATTCGTTTAATTATTTCAATTATTGATTATTGTTATCTATTGAAAAATAATATGAAAATTTGGGTATAGTTTATCCTATATCAAGTCATACACTCACCACTAGTCAGCATCCACTGGTGTATGGGGTGGTACACATAAATTCGTGTGGTATCTCGGCATAGAGCATTGTGTATAGTGTAAACTTGTTAAGGGACATTAAAAAGTGGTACATGGTTTTCATATTTTTGTGGAAGGTAGAATGGATATTATTATGTGTTAGTTATATGGATATGAACTCGTGCATTGGATTAGATAACCCTTGTATGGGGTAAATCCCAAGTTCCATGGTTGTATTATTGTTGATAGTGGTTGTTGTTATGGTTGAATGTTATTTCACATTGAGTGAGGCACAAGAAGTGTGATGTTTCTGATTTTGATATTTCATATGTGACTAAACATATAATTGGTTCTTATATGTATGCATAATTTTAGGAACCTATGGTTACCTGAGGGATGCATCATAGTATCCTCCCACATATGTGTAAAATGAAACTTGAGAGTATTGTAATTTTGATGAAATACATGGATAACAAGATGTAAAAATGGTGAAATAATAGAAGAGTGGTTAGGAAAGAAGTGGTTAAATGATGAATAATTTTAAATGAAATTTTATTATTTGGTTTCATTCTTGATGAAATGGCATAGGAAAAATGGCTAGGTTATTGTGTTGGGATAGTGGTTGTACTAATGTAATAGTTATGTGGTGGGGATTATTTTGGCTAGAGATGAGCTTCATTTTGTTTAAATTACTTGTGTCCTTATTTTATGTGTTATGAGATGTGTGTATGACATTGTATATGGTTACCACCATTTTTATTCTTATCATTAACGAGACAGGAGGATATCACCTAGAATGACTGTCCAACATTGGAAGAGGAAACACCATTGGTCCTGGGTAAGAGAGGTGAGGACCAGTTTTGAGAAAACAAAAATAGTTTTATGTAGTTTCTTGAGCAAGATCAAGGATGTACTACACCAATTATGTTCAACATGACCATGGAATTTTAACTATAAAACCCTAAAATATTTTTGTAGAGGGTGGGGCTCGGGGAGTATAGTCATTTATTGATACTATCCGAGAAATTATAAATCATTTAGAGACTCCACCTGGGAAGAGGTTTAGACTGATAACTCACATGCTACAGGGGTCAGCAAACAGTTGGTTGGAGATATGGGATATAGATGAAAATTTGTATATTATGGCATGTAATGTCTACTATGATATATTTTAGGATCACTTTTACCTTGAGATAATGAGGTAGAAAAATTCTGATAAGGTCATTTGTGTAACTTCAAGGAATATGAAAATGATGGTTTATGTTAGCCCCATCATATATCTGCATCAATTTTTTCTAAACCAGGAAGGATATGAGGAAATTTTGGCTAGAAAATTTATGGATGGGAAAATACCTCTGATCATGTCCCTTGTAAATATATTCATCTTGGTGTTGTTTTTTGAGTTAGAATATTGACTTATCAATTCAGAGGGGATCCCGAACAAAGTTTCTCATGGAATGATGTCCATGGTAGTTGGGTGATTTGGTGGTTCAACAATCAACAGATGGATTCCTTGTTGTGATATTCTCCACTAGATTATTGGTGGGAAGATTAGTTATAAAAGATGACCCTTATCATGTAGGTATAACTCAGTCATCTCCCATCTTTGTGGCTTGTTATGTCACATGTTAGGGTAGCATTCTCAGATGTCAATGGAGTTTCAATTCTGTGAAAAATTTTGTCATGTATAAAGGTATTATAGGAATCCATAGTAGGGAGGTAGTTGTTGGGGATTCAAGATACATCATAGAACTGTTAGGTGGTTAATTAATTTGTATCAGTTAGTTAGTTGGAGTTCCACTGCCCAAATCAGTCAAAGTGGGGGATGTGTAGCATTGATCCATGGGAATTTCTTTTATAAGGGTAGTGGAGCACCAGGATCTTAGAATGTTGCCCAAGGAAGAGTGGAAAGTCAGATTCTGGTAGTTCATCTAGTATGTATCACTATATATATGATACCATTGATATTTTTATGTATCATTTATATAAATTCAACGCTTTTTAATGTTTTTTACAAGGTCCATATACTTATTCATATCTTATTGTCTGGATGTTATTGTGTGTCTTTTAGTGGAATGTGTTCCCCAAAGAAATTTTTGGGTTTCAACCAAAGAGAAAGATCTTGTTCACTGTTGAACTAATTCCTAGATCTATGATATTATCTATACTTATATATAGGATGTAAGTAGCATATATGATGATGATCATGGGTCAGTTGGGGAATTAGATAAAAAATGGTTTATTTACCCAAGTATATCACCTTGGGGTTCTCTAGTCCTATTTTTCATGATGGATGATGGTTCTTTTCATTTATGAGTTGACTATGGGATGTTTAGTTAGTGGATTGTTGGGAATACATATCCCCTTCCACTTATTGATGAAATTTTAGAATAGTTGATAGGTTCATCGGTTTTCTGCAAGATCGACATTAGGTTAAGGTATCACCAGCTAAGGGTGATACCTTTTGATATTTTGTGGAATGATTTTAGAACAATATACGGTCAATATGAGTTTATTTTGATGCCTTTTGGGGTGAAAAAATGTACAGTAGTGTTAATGATCTTGATGAAATGAATTATTCACAAATACCTAGACTATTTCATTGTTTTATAGACAATATCTTATTGTACATCTAAACTCATGATGATCATGAAACCCATAATAACATCTCCCTGAGTACACTAAGATAGAATCTTCTATATTCCATGCTATCCTTGTGTAGTTTCTAGATTGACAAGGTGCAGTTTTTTTGTCACATAATCTCCAATGGGGGTCTGTTAGGGTATCTTGAAAAGATGAAATCATTTTTATCTTGGGATAATCCCAAGATCGTATTTAAAATTAGAATATTATTGTGTTTAGCTGGATACTGCCAAAGGATAGTTAATGACTTATATTAGATATAATAAACACATTCTATCATGAATAATATGTGTTTCAAGATTGAGTTTCCTTAAATATTTTTGGATAATATCCAGTAATTGAAGAATTAGTTTACTACTGCACTGATTATGAGCATACCCAACCTGGGTATGGAGTATAGACTATTTTTTCGTGCATCTTGTGTTGGGATTGGGATTATATTAATGAATTTTGATTGGTTTGTGGTGTATTGGTAATTAATTTTTAGTCCTCATGAAATAAATTACCTATAATGAAATTGGGTTGGTTGTTGTGTTTTAGGAATTAAAATGATATCACAACTACTTATTGTGTTAATTGTTAATTGTGTATACAAATAAAAAATAGTTTAGTACCTCTTTTCCTTGATTGATATGAACCTCTGGTAGAGAAATTGGGATGAGTATATGTAGTCTATTTATTTTGAGATATGTTACATGTATATAAATAGAAATGGTGTTTTGAAAACTCTATGTTGAAAACCATAGACTCAAGAAGTTCAAGAGTTTAGTTCCGAATGAAGTATGTTGACCTTGTTTGTAGAGATGTGTATAGGTGTTCATGAGGGAAATGGTAAGATGAACCCCACACCCTTTTCAATTGAGTCTTTTCTGCTGAGTCGAATCATAGAGAGGCAGTATGTTGATCTAGAGTGTTATTTATTAAGGACCTAAGGTGGGGAGACACCTTTTGACTAGGATGTTGGTGATGATGAGATCGTGTATGATTGAGGTCGTGTTGTTATTCCCAACAGTATTCTAGAAGATTTGATGTGTGAGTTCCATACCTCAAAATCTGTAGCACATCTTGGTTTATCCAAAATGATACCTAATCATAATTAGAAGTATTTGTGTCCATGGATAATGAATCATTAGTATATTTCAGTTCATGGTTATACACATACCAATAGGTGAAGCCCAAGCATCAATGAATAATTGGTATGCTACTACCATTATTGATTCTATAATGTAATTTGGAATATGTGACTATGGTTTTTGTCATAAGAATTTTGAGAACTAATCATAATTGTGATGTGAGATGTGTAGTCCTAGATCCATTTACCAAAGAGGGGAATTTAATACTGATTTGAGATACCTTCACCCTAGATCAGTCGTGAAAATTTTATATTCCGGAAATATTGTAGTTTTATGGAGTTCCTCAGAGTATCCATTAGGATCAGAATCTACATTTCATTTCCCACTTATAGAAGTTATTACATAAGGTACATGGAACTGAGGTTCAATTGAGTATTTATTTCCATTTGAAAATAGATGTGAATTCAGAGCATACTATTTAGCTACTAGATGGAATGTTGAGGTCATGTGTCATAGTCATTGGTGGATCAAGGGAGAAGCACTTAGTGCATGTATATTTCACCAATAAAAATAGTTACTATGAAAGGATTCATACAAAAACATATGAGGTTATCTATAGAAGGCCATGTAGGTCCCCATTGTGTTGGTTGTAGGTATGATAGTTAATGTTAATGGGGATGAGTCTCATGGAGGAGACATTAGAATAGGTTGAGTTTTTTAAAAAAAATATATATGGGGATCAGGGTAGGAAGAATTCATATTCTAATCATTGCCATTGAACACTTGGGATTATTGTGGGTGACTATGTGTTCCTTATGGTGTCTCCATGGTTGGGTACCCATCGAATCTGGAAGAATGGTACATTGGAGCCCATATATATCAGGCCATTTGAAATTGTGGAAAGGATTAGACCAGTGGAATATCAGTTGGATATTTCAGAGTGGTAAAGTAGAATGCATAATGGTTTTCAGGAGTCTATGTTATGACAATATCTCCCCATCTCATATCGTTGAGTGATATTGTGGATGTTGGGCTTGAGGATGATACATCAATTGACAAGCATATATTTCATATCTGGACCGTAGTGATAATGTCTTATAGGAAAAGGATGTAACTTTTGTTTGGGTGTTCGGTCATCCTTGTGAATAGAAGTTATTCAAGGGAATGGTAATGGAGGACTTAAACCCAAGGTGTGTGGTCATGGTGGTCCATACCAATGATAGGATGGTTGGACATATCGTTAAAAATCTAGGTTTAACATGTTTTCATCTATCGACTTTGGCCAATGTAGGTTTCCTAAAAGGGGAAAATAATTGGAAATGGGAAATGAAATTTAACTACTCTGAATACTTATGAATGTGTAAACTTGTTTACTTTTCTATTATAATTTTACATACACCATTGCATGAACAATTCGATACTATATGTTTTTTAGACAATGTTAGTGTTGGCATTCTAATTTCTAATCACACCATACTTAAGAATCCATTGAGTACCCATGAAAACTTCATTATTATAGGTTAGGACAAGGGAAAGGGACATATTATAGATTGTAGACTTGGGATTGTATGTTCATGGATTAGTTATACATACATGGTGTCAGGAACGGTTTTTTAAATTTGTTATTTTTTATTTATTGTGGGTTTATATACAGTTTTCAATATATGACAAGACATAGAATATATACACTATTGTTGTGGGGTTGTACTGAGGTATGGTAAATGTTTGGGAAGAGATGTTCCTTTGTTTAATCTTTCCATATTTTTTGTATTTTTATCTAGTATGGATTACTATTATAAAGAGTGTATATTCTCTCCATATATCATATTAGTACCTCACTTCCTATTGGTAGGAACTGGAATAAGTGGAGGCATGCTTCAGGTAATGTGGAGATCCAGCTCAAAGCAAAACATATAGTGGATTGATAGGGAAGGACGTTAAAATACCTACTTAAAAATATTATTATTGAATGAATTCAATTTAGATGAAGTATTTAAATAAATAACACTATGTTATTTGTAAAAATTTATTTATATATCAATGTGAGTCACTTTGAGGTTCCCATGTTATGTAGGTTAAAATGAATGATGGATCAAGGATTCTCTACATTGATTATTATGAACAAAACAAGGTCACCGTCATGAACAAGTATCATCTTCCCCAATTTTTTTTTGACCAACCACATAGAGATCAATACATTTCCATGATTGGCCATAGATATGGATATCATCAAGAGATTCTCCTAAAGGAGGACATTCCCAATATAGAATTCCATATAAGTTACAAACACTATGAAAATATATTCATACTATTTAGTTATATTGAGACCCTATTATCTACATATATTTAATGAATAGATTCTTTATATATTTTATTTGATATGTTTTTTGGTATTCCATATAGATGATATTCATATATAATTATTTATAGATGAATAGCATGAAAATAACAAGATAAATTTCCTAAAGACCCCGGTGGAGGATAATTTTTATGAAAAATTTACCAAATGTTATTTTTGAAAAAAATACTTCATTTAAGGATTTTATAATATCATGAGACGTTATATTGGAGCATCCATAAATGATGAAGATTTTTTAAAACTATCATATACTAACCATTATATTTGAGATTTCATGTTTTCTTGGTTTGGGGGGATATAATCGGTGTTCCATGAATTATGCTTCCAAAAAATCCAATCCACTCACGATGTTAACTTATAAGGGAGTCGTCTTACATTGAAAAATGAATTTGAAAAAAAATTATAAAATTAATGAGAATGTAAGTCACTATTTCTATACTAAAATTTACCGACATGGGAGAAGGTTTTGTAATTAAATATGATGAACTGATGAAAAGGATATGATGTGTACTCATTAACAATGATATTGTTATTTATTATGCCTCTTGAAAATATAATATCAATGATTAAAAGCACAAAAATTATGTTTTAGGGTTAGATACATTATTTGTTTCACTAATGATATAGAGTAATTATCCTTATTGAGAAATATGTGATATATATACTGATGAATAATGTTTAAATTGAATATTAAATTCAAAATTTTCAAATAGGATCTTTAGAAAAAGGTCATAATTTATTATAGATTAACACATCTCAACACATTACAACCCAATGAAATTGACTAGGGTGGTTTCTTCCTTGAGTCGATAAGCTCATTATAACTTTTGAATGATGTTGATAAAAATGGTCTAATATTTATGTATTGATAATGTATGGATTAAGAAATCATAATGGATGGGTGAAAATTTTTTGGTTCTCGAATTCAATTTTAACCATATATCAAACCAATGATTAATGAGTTTTAATAGGACATCATAAATCTAATTATAACTGAATAAAATATTCCTAATATTTACCATGGTTATGATAGAATAATAATTTATAGGAACTATTTATGTGTTCAATAAAAACTATATTTACATATAGAGTTATTATTTGAGCCTTATTTATCTTCGTTATCTAGTCATCACGGTTTTGTGAGGATGTATAAAGATATAAAAGATTATTTCTGGTGGGACTTCATAAAGAGAGAAATTTCAGATTATATATCTCATTACATGGTATGTTATCAAATTCAGGTAGAGTGGAAAAGCTTAAAGGGATTTTAAAACCATTAACCATACCAATATTGATATGGTAAAACGTAACCAAGTATTTTTTTTCTTTAGAAAACCCAAAATGTCTATAGTCCAGAATGTTATTTGGGTTGTAGTTTATCTCTTTATAATGTCGTTATAGTTAATATCCATTGTTGATGAATTCTCTCTGGATCATACTTATAGTATATAAGATAAGTACACTGTACTTTTTAATTATGTACTTTATTCAATTATATTTAGTTGGGTTCTTAGTTTTACTTCGATGTTTTGGTGATGTATATAATAGAATCATGATATATAGTTATGTTTCATCACATCTTATCATCCTCATATAGATTTTTAGTCTAAGTGATAAATTCAACACATACTATTCATGATAATATCATGTTCTATTGAATTCAATGGTGGTTGGGGTCAACACCTTCCTCTTGTTTTTTTCATAGAATAATATCTCTCACATGAGTATTCATATTATTATTTATTAAGAACTCTATAGAAATATGTTTATAACTCCAATGTGTTGGGATAAAGTTTTAGAATGAATTTTACTAGGACATTATATATCTCAATAAATTTAATATAAGGTTAGATCCATTCTAAAACACATAATTGAATCAGAAAGTCAACAAAAAATGTATTCGAACAATCATTAGTGACATATGGAGATCAAATACAATGAGGATATTTTCCTATATTTTTTCTATAGAATAAGGTTGTGAGATCTGGTAATAATGTTATTTTTATAATTTTTTATATTTTAGATTTTATATTTTATTTATTTATTATAGATTTTAACTTATCAAGTGTCCCTTACCGGAAACCTCTCTAAATTCCATGATATGGTCCATTCAATGCTCATAATGAAGTACATTATGGACAAGTCACATTTACTGAACATAGAGGCCATTCCACTAGAAAAATATGTTTCAAATAAGGAACTATTGGTGGATTTTTTTTATTGTAGAGTGAATTTGTGATGAAAATCTAATACTCACCAAGTTTATTTAATGAGGAAAAACTTACTCTTCAAGAAGTTATAGTGAAATAGGTGGATATGGTGAGATATAATTATACATTGTTTTTTATATTATAGTGATGGAATTTTGGGGGTGAAATTTATTTTTTCATTGTATAATTGAATGCCCTGATATTTTATCAAATATTTTTCTTCATAAACATTTAATTTTTTTTTATATCATCACTTATATGAAACAATGAGTTTAAAAAACAAAGATATATTATTAAAATACTATTATTTATGGTGAAAATTATAAACTATACGGTTGCATGTTTTAAATAGTAAAAACAAAACTAAAAAATATTATGGTTTACACATTAATAAAATAAATTCTTTAGTAATGAATTTTTTATAAATGAAATTATAAATTATTTTAAACAAAAATATATTTTTTATTGAATATTAATTTTTAACAATGAAATGAATTTTTGAGTTAATAAATTAAAAATATTATTATTTTTGAAGGTTATTCATGAAACATTTATTTCATATTTTCAATAATAAAATTATAATTTATTTAATAATTTATTATTGTCATTGGATAATAATTATTAAATATTTCTGTATAATTTATTTATAAAATAGGTTTCATCATGTTTTAGGATCTTATATTTAAATTAAATAATGAAATTTTTATAAGAATAGTTTAAAAAATGAAATTAATTTTTTAAAACCATATTTAAAAATTATTTTATAATAAATTTGTTTTATGTAATTCTCTAAAATTATTAGTTATTCAATAAATTGTAAAAATAGAAATTTTTATAAAAACTGTAAATTTGGTTAATATATTTCATAGCGTTCCTTCAAGTTTAAAAATTTCATAAATATAATTTTTTAATTTATATGATTTTTAATTAAATTTAGTTTATTCAAAAAAATACATAATTTAATTGAAAGTAATAACATTTTATAGTTATAAATATATATTTATTGGTAAACAGCCTTATTATTGCGTTTGTGGGTGTAAGTTTAAATTAATTTCTATAATGTCAATGAATTGAATCTTATAAACTAGATTCTATATTATTAACCATGATAATAAATATTAATTAATAATTCCATTTAATGTTTTTCATTAGGAATTGTAAAATAGTAAAAATTAATTACTATAGTTAATGTTTAAATGAGATTACCATTAATTAAACTAAAATTATAATGGTAAAATGACCATAAAACGTTTATAATTCAGATTATTGGAAATATAAACAGCATATCTCATATTATTTTTCATAATGAGCCATTTTGGTTAATTTAATTCAAGAATGTGATTTGGAAATATTTTAAAACTCTGAAAAAATTACAATTGTTCCACTCACCTAAATTATAAAATGGATCCCACGAGACTCTCCTATAAAACATCAAAGTAATTTTTTATCGGCTAAAAAAACCAAATGAGATTCCATAAAACCCTTAACTTTATATTGGGACCCTATTTTGATCAAAATACATCATAGGAATTCATTGAATGCAAACCTAATGTGGTTGTGCGAAAAAGAGGTATCATTATTATCATAAAATTATTTATTCATTCACCAATTTCAATATAATCGTATTGAATTGTTATGAAATAATATTAATAATATAGTAAATATTCAATAATATAGTATTTTACTAAAATAACATATATTGATCTACAAATGGACAAAATGTGAGATGGAATCACCAATCTTGTGTGGGATGAACATCCATCTAATGAACCAATGCAATCCATTTATATCACTACATCTCATGGATGGATGTAATTATGGATTTATATTACATATATTATATTTATTAAATAATTATAAATATAAAATTCTAATATCAAATCTACCTTCCTTCCTTCCAATCTGTTGAAAAATGATGACAATCCTTTTCTGTATGTGTGGACTACTGCCACCGTGATGTGATGTTACATGAATTCAATTACTTCTGATATGGATGGTAACAGGAATAGATTTAACATATATATATATATGATATTTAGGATATATAAATTAATATATAATAGTGAATTAATATATACCATTCTTTCATACCACAACTTCAAAAAATAGAAATAATGATCATGCTTATGAACGACCAACTATCCTCATGAACAGTGTAATTAATTTTCAAATATAAATATTTTATAGATGACCCTAAAATTTATATAATAAATAAATAAAATATTTATATCAAGATTAAAATTATAGTTATTATTGAACCATAATTTCCATACAAAAAATAGAAACAACTGAACCAAAATACACTTGAAAGATGAAGCACTTATCACATAAAACAATGGTTTTAATAAAGAATTATTAATATTAAATTGATAAGTTGTTATAATACAATCATATATTCTATGATATATATGATTAAGATTATATAATATATTTATAATATTCAAATATTTATTATATATTATGTTCCAATGTATATAAAAGAATTCAATATTTATTGTAAGATATTTTGGTCTCAATTTAATATCTATGGGAAATATTAAATATTCATAACATGTTTTTTATGTGGTCTATATTCAATACATTAATGTATTTTATTAATATATTTAGATAAATTAAGGTTTATACATATCCATATAATTTTCCCTCTTTTATGTGGAAAATGATTCAAAATATTTCAATGTGGGAATGTTTTGAAATTCAATCTCATTATTATTGATATTATTTATGATTACGTTTCTGATACTAAAATGTTATAGTATATATCCCATGAAATTCAAAGAAATTATTATATATATATATATATTACATTTTTTATTTTTATTTTTTATGTATTAAATTTATCTAATGAAACAGTTACATTATTTCTCTCTTTGATCAAAAATCCGTTCTCTTGCATGTCTATATATTCAAAAAAAAGTTATCATGAATGGTATTAATATCTTACAAATATTATTGAAAGTAACATTAACCCATTTTTACTATATTTTCTTAAAATTAATCTTTTTATTTCATTATACATAACACACCTTGGAATTTTTATATAAAATATGAAAAGAATATTTTTTTTAAATTTTACTGCATAAATAGTAATTTCGGACATCATGAACAAAAATGATTTAAAACATCATTTATAAGATTCCAATTCTATTTTAAAAGAAACATATTTCTTCCATATATGGGGAATTGTTATATTTTAGATAACTAATTTCAAAATTAAAATAAAATTTCCCTCACGGTTATTTTAGATATACTTTTATAGTATTTCTATAAGTTAATGTAAAAAACCCTAAATTTTGATTATGATTTATTGGGTATATGATATAACGATCCATACTTATCCAATATACATATAAATTAATACTGTGATGATTTTTTATAAATCATATTCCATTCCAATGGGATATGCTATGATGAGATATCTATGAAACTCATTTTTTTAAGGGTTATGATAAGATAATTAATTTTATGGCACATATATGTTTGAATTTAAATATGTAATATGTAATCTCATAATTATATAACCCTAAATTAGTTTATACTAACTAATGTTCTATGAGACGAAAGGGTATAAAAGATGTTATCCCATGCATAAAAAATTAGACACACAGGAGGTTATCCAAATATTTAATAATAGGGTACATGTGTTATTATCCATATCTTATATGAGGGTACAATGGAGGTTTTCCCTAGACTGAATTATGTAAAATGGTGGTTATCCCATGCAAATAATATTATTAATTCCTTATTGGTTATCCTTGAAATAATATTTTTTTACATTTCTATGAAGTAAATTTATATATTATTCCAATGTTATGCTATTATGGAATAATACCATTGATTCATTTATGATTCTTGTCATATGATCTACCAAGAATTATTCCAAAAATCTAATTTATGATCTATTATTTGTAGATTATGGTTTTCAAATTTTATTCTCATGTTCTCATAACCTTATGTTCATGTGATGATGATATATTATTGGTTTACCCATACTTAGTATATGAGATGGCCATGTACTCTGTTTTAGTTCCTCATGTAACAATGAAATGAATTATGTATAATAGGTTTAAGAATAGCTATTTTCCGGAATAACTTATTGTGATGTGATGTAGTTCAATTATAACCCTTTTTTGAATCTGTGGTTTCAAATCCCCAAGACCTATAAGATTATTTAATGGATAATTAGATAATGTAATTAATATTTATCTCCTAAGACATGATATCAATGTATGAAAATTATTAGTTTATATTGTAACACCCTAGGTAAATAAAGAATATGGAATTTTTATATTTATCCATATTTGTGAATAAAATATTAATATGACTTTAAAGGGGACTCTATGCTCGATGTCGTACCCAACACGCAACAACGAGTTTCTTGGGAATCTTACGTTGCACTCTAATAATAAAATAGTATTATTTTAAATGGTAGTTAACATGTAGCCATTGTATTGGCGGGAATGGATAGAAATAACTAAAATATGATTATATATGTTTTTAAATGTTTTAACATTTATCCAATAAAAGATAAAGGCTTAAAATACGGAAAGAATTCAATTTTAGGCGTATATGCCCTAGTTTTCACTAAAGCCTCACTTATCGCCTTTTGATGGTGAACTGTCATTAAATATAGTTTTGTTCACTCTTAAAAATTCTATTGGACCAAATACAACTCTTCTTAAGAATCGGGACATCAAAATTTACTTTGTGTAAATTTTTGGTATCTTTCCGATAAAGTTCATTTTTTTAATGAATAGTGTAAAATGTTGTATTTTAATTCAAACCCACTTTTTAATATAATTTATTTATATGATTATCTTATATTTTTAATTGGTTTTAAAGAGAAATTATAATATATTTTTACAATTAAATCCAATAGTGGTCATTGGAATTAATTTCACTTTGAAATCAGACTTAAACTATAGTCAATCTTTTGATAATTATTGTTTCATACAAACACGCTATTTGCTTTGACATCGGGAATTAATTATGAAATTAATTAATGTGACTTATATGTTTTGAATTTTGTAAAATAGACTTCATTTTCGAATTCGGAATATCAAATATAGCTTAGGGTGAATTTTTGGGATTTTTCTGAAAAATTTCAATTTTTGATGAATAGTGAAACCACTAAGTGGTACGTATAAAAACTTATTTTTCCGTTTAAATGAAAATGTTCCATCATTGTGTTTTGAATTTAAAAAATCTGACATACATTTTTGTCATTAAGAAGTAAAATGTGGTTCAATGGGATAAAAATGAATTTTTTGTGAATAGTAACTTATTAAGTTTTTAATCGCAATTAGAGGTAATTAGTGTAGTTTATGGTAAGAATAATGTTTTAATAAAATGAAATGACCTAGACACATGTCCTACCCTCATTTTATGTGTCATGGCCGACCTAGACAATCCATGGGTCAACTTGGGGACCCCATGGAGCCACTTTGGTTGGAAAATGACATAAATATCTTTTTATTTAATGTTAAAGTAAAAATGACACAAACATGAGATGTTTTACTAAAACACTTTTTACATGGGGTTATACAAGTCATATTTTTTACTATAAATAATAATTGGAAATCTAAAACGATTTCCTACATCATAGTATTTTTTTTATAATTTTTAGACATTAAATAAATTTAATTATTTATGACATCATCATGATGAAGCGATGACCTCATTATTTGAAGATTTAAATAAAATGGAAAGATAATGTAATATCTAATACCTAAACATGTCAAAAACCTATTGGATGAGTATATTTAGAACCCTTATCACCGTATCCACGAATTATATCAATTTGGGACCTTTTAAATCCGAAACTCATTTTCAAATAAAGTAACATTTGCTTACTTTCCAAGAGTGCCCCTCCTCTCCTCTTATAAAAGGCAGCCACCTCTACCTCATTACCGACACCTCTAAAGCCTTTTGATCGGCCAACCTCTGCCCATTTCATCTCTCAACATCCCTCTATAACTCCTTGAAGCCTCACTTTGGGCAGAATCTTTTCCAAGGAAGCCTTTGAGTTCAAATCAAAGGAAGTTACCTGATTTAAAGGTAATGTCTTCACTTGTTTCCTTTTGTTGTATTTTTCTTCTCCAACCACTTAACTCTTTTTATTAATTTCATTTATAACAAATATAGTATCTTCAATATACTAGGATGTTGTTATAAGAAGTAATTGAGCTACACTTACACACACCTACATCTAATGGTTAAAAAACATACTGTTTCTATGGATGGCGAATTTCTGCCTCACGAAACGATGATTGTTCAACATTATTCTAACACCTTCAAAGGTGGCCATTAAGATGACACTATATTTATATATGATATATAATATGTTTATGTTTTACTTAAGCTTCTGTATTTTTCATTTATTTCATACCATTATGGTTTCCATTATGGGTAAACGCGATATCTTCATTTAAGGAAGTGCAGACTACCGCCCCCTCAAAGTGATTTGATTCGTTATTACCATATGTGGTATGTATAAAGGGTATATTTAATGATATTATATATGATACCATACTGGAATTAAAATACTATTATGTATCATTATGTTTTAATTATATTAAATATGAAATAGAAATGGAAGTAGCGTTAATGCGTACGTACGGTTTACCGTCTCCATGAACAGTACATTTCATTTCTTATCTCAAAATGTTATGTACTATTATAAGTACATATATATAATGTATATATATGTAATATATTACATATAAATTATGGATATTATTCTGGAATTATAACATATATATATATATCTCATTTTGTTGTAATTCCCTTAATATGACAAAAAAAGAAAGTTGTGTTCATGCGTACGTACGGCCTATCGTCTCCATGAACGGTGATTTTCCTTTTTTATCTCCAAATGATATGGAATAGTATAAAATTAATATTTACTGGATATATATTATATTTTAATCATTAATACTACTCTGGAAATTATTTACTTATAACTACATGGGCAATCTTTTTTTCCTCATTTTTGACTCATGTACCAAACATCAGCAAAAACGTCTGATATGAACTAACATTATTAAACAATTATTATAACATTATAATATGTGATATTAACTGAATAATAATATCTAAATGAGTTACTTAAGCAATTATTATTTGACCAAAGTTTATTATTCAGGAATATAAAGAAACGAACAAGACAATTTGGACTTGAGGTAAGGGATCCTACTTTTCTCTTTCTTTTTAAGTACACTCTTTTATGTCATTCCTTTTAAAGCTCATCTTTATTGTTATTGGGATGTTCTTTTATATTAATCTTTCTGTAATTGTTATGTTCATGTGATGAGAGACCCTATTATCTCTCATCAATCCATTTTGGATGTTTTGGGTGGCGCCCTTAGGCTGCCGAATTTTCATAAGAGATCTAACCTCTCTCTTTCATTTTAAGTACACTCCCTTATGTCACTTATTTTAAGCTCCACTTTGTTATGTTGGTGGATTTTCTTTTATATTAATCTTTCTACAAAATTTATGTTAATATGATGAGATACCCTATTTGATCTCACCAATCCATTTTTGTATGTTTTATGTGGCACCGTTAGGCTGCCGAGTATTCGTAAGGGATTTTTCATCTCACTTTTATTCCCGTGATATTTATGCTACATTTGCCACAATTTTCTTTGAGTGGTGTATGTACTGACCATTATTTTATTCATTGTGTAATATACTTTCTTTTATGAGTATTTATATCAATGTTGTATTGTCCTTCTTTCACGAGGTGTATGTTTCGAAAGATACCCATGTCGGTAAGGGAACCTTTCACCCTCCTCTTTTTAAAAGACTTATTTTGTTGGGTCTTTTAATTTACATATTTTTATGTTGGAATATGTTCTCATATATCCTTATTGATGTAAATTTTATGTCCAATTCATGAGATACCTTTTTTTTATCTCTCATCAACTCATTTTGATGTGACGTCGTTAGGCAGTCAAGGGAACTTCTTAACCCAATTTCGATTTCTTTGGGTTCGACAAGTAGTTATTAAATATGTCATCCTTTGAATATTTGTGAATGACCTTTGATTATTTTACACTAAATATCCACTTATATTTGGTGTATTCGTTTGTCACACATAATTATGTAATTGATTTATCCTTAAACCAAGGATATCGTCTTTGTATGGGACTTCGTCTCAATCTCCTATCATTGAGGCATATTTTGTTTTATACACAACCTTCTTTTATATGGTGTATAAACCCCTTAGAATTTTAAGTTTATTCAAAAGGAATCTTTTTTATACTAATCATTTACTAAATGACAAAAGGGAATGTTTTTGTCGTACATATGCGGCAACAATGACTTATCCGCCGTCGTGGCCATTATTTGAGTTTTGGATTCCTCTACAAGCAATACTTTTAAAAAAAAGAAAAATAAATACCATGTTTTACTTTTCTTTTATTTTGGTATTGAAAATGGTTTTCATAATATTTTTATATCAATATGTGGTATTGATATCTTGTGATTGAAAGGTGGAAATGTTATGTTTTATTTATGCATGTTTTATGTGATACGATTATGTTGAGGTTCTTGGGAATTATTATGAAGACGGGTGGTTCCATGATAGACTAAGGGCGGGTGAGCCCGATATAGCTCTCCAATGCATTGGGTAACGCGAAGGAGTGAAACGTTAAGGTTTATCTGAAGAGATTTATGGAATATACTGTGATGGGTATTACAAACGTAACCAAGAGGATTACTCCCTACGTAAGAATGTTATGAATACCTCAAGTTACCTTTATGTCTTATGATTTCTATGATTTATTCATGATTTGGTGATATATGTTAACGTGCTTATGTTTTATGGGTAATTTATGATTTCATTCTTATGTATGTATGAACTTATGTTTACTTTCCATATTTTTTATAACCCATACTGAGCTTTGTATGCTCATCCCAAGTTTTTTTGAAATTTTTTTCACAGGTCAAGGGAAAGGTACATGATATGATGATAGTGTCAAGGAAGTGTCAAGAATGAATCCATGTTTTATTTTAAATATGATTCCATTGAAGGGGAAAATGAATATTATCTTTATGTAACCACTTTGTTTATATGTGGAATGTAATGAAAGTTTTATGTTCTAATTCTCTAAAACTTTAAACCCGAAAAGATCCTCAATGTGTAATCTTGTAACAACTCAAGATTAAGTAAGGTTTAAGGCTGGGGCCTTATAGTTGGTATTAGAGGTCGGTTTAGATAACTTTAGAGGTTAGGGTATTCTCTATGCATAAGTGATAGTACCATAATGGATAGGCTTTCATAAAGAGTCCTAGTTTTAGATAAAGTGAATGAGTAAGTATATCTTAGTTGTTATCTCCATCATTAGTACATGATGGTTTTGTTCATATACTCACACTGACATTTCTGTTTTTAGTGAAATTATGGATCTAACAGGCACCAAAGAGACAACAGGTTTGAAGGAAACTATGGTGGTTCTCTGATTAAATGACTGGATGAAATGGGGGATTCAATGAGGAATCTCATGGTGGTTATAAACCAACTATCAAGGAGTCATGATCAACCACTTGAACCTTAGTATGTTCTATAATGCATCATGTAGGAGATGACCAAATCGATGTGGATGTTTAGGTAATAATTATAAAAGTAACAATTAGAGTTTATATGATCCGTAATTTTGAGGTAATTATGGGTTATTATATGATATGATGGAATAAGAAGGCATGAGATAAACTTGAGGAATATGTTATATTTATTTTTGATGAATTTATCTCTTTTTGAGGAATGTTATAAAATTATATAGTTTTTGAAAAGGGACAACACGCAGACCGTGTGACAACCCGTCACGTCGGACGAAGCTACGGGAATCGAACCCACAACCAAAGTACAACTGGTATTTATCACCTACCACTGGACTACGTGAAGTCCCTGGTTAGTTTGACCGATTCTTTTTAGTTAGATGATTTTATGAATTAAGAGTAATTTGATTTTGTGTTATTTATGAAAAAGATTAACCTATCATGGAGGATATGTGATTAGGTTAATTACTTTTCAATATGAGACTTTAGGAGCAACTGATGTTGTTTGGAGATAAATGTTACGATTTAACTTGGAAGACTATGTGACTGAATCCTTCCAATATTTGGGTTTCAATCATATATTGGTTTACTTTGAAGAATTTTATGGACAAATTGGTTATCGAATGGTCCTCATTGAACTTTGGGTTTTATTGGACAAATTTTGAGATTAAGAATAGATTTTCTTTTTATAAAGGGTTATCCTTTTCTGGATTATCTGATCTTGTAGTAACCTTCTTGGATTAGGTGCTCCTCTAGAAGTTGTTTATAGTACTCTTAATGCGAACAAGTCTTCCTAAATACTCGTCTTTTGGAGAAAGTATGAGTCTGTGTAAGAAATCTAGTAAAAGTTGAAAGTCAACATGATAAGTAAGTATGTTTCCTTATGTTTTAGTTAAGCTCAAAAATAAATTCCTCAATAAAAAGTAACTTCAAACAAAAATGATGTCTATTAACTTTTCCTACTGGGGAACCCAACACCGTTTAACCCATCACAAGTTTGTGATTTTCTTATTGTTAACTTTCTCCTAAACATGTTTCTTTCACTCTCCATCAGAACATGAACCTATGTTTTCTCCTTCATGTCAATGTTTTCCTACATGGAATCATAGTATGGGTTAACTCGGGTGACCACTATACTTATTTTTTTTTGATGTGATTGTTTTACCGACTCTTGTTTCGATCTGGGATTTTCAATGAAGATTCCGAGCCCAATTTTAAAATTGCGAGAACGCAATTACCAAAAGGGGGGAAGGATGTAACACCCCAGGTAAATAAGGAATATGACATTTTTATAATTATCCATATTTTTGAATAAACTATTAATATTTCTTTAAAGGGGACGATATGCTCGATGGCGTACGCAACACGCAACAACGAGTTTCTTTGGAATCTTACGTTGCACTCTAATAATAAAATAATATTATTTTAAATGGTAGTTAACATGTAGCCGTTATATTGGCGGGAATGGATAGAAATAACTAAAATATTATTATATATGTTTTTAAATGTTTTAACATTTATCCAATAAATTATAAAGGCTTAAAATATGGAAAGGATTCAATTTTAGGTGTATATGCCCTAGTTTTCACTAAAGCCTCACTTATCACCTTTTGATGGCGAACCGTCATTAAATATAGTTTTGTAAAATCTTAAAAATTCTATTGGACCAAATAAAACTCTTCTTAAGAATCGGGACATCAAAATTTACTTTGTGTAAATTTTTGGTATCTTTCCGATAAAGTTCATTTTTTTTAATGAATAGTGTAAAATGTTGTATTTTAATTCAAAGCATCTTTTTAATCTAATTTATTTATATGATTATATTATCTTTTTAATTGGTTTTAAAGTTAAATTAGAATATATTTTTACCATTAAATACAATAGTGGTCGTTGGAATTAATTTCACTTTGAAATCAAACTTAAACTAGAGTCAATCTTTTGATAATTATTGTTTCATAAAAACACGCTACTTGCTCTGACAGTGGGAATTTATTATTAAATTAATTAATGTGACTTATATGTTTTGAATTTAGTAAAATATACTTCATTTTTGAATTCGGAATATCAAATATATCTTAGGGTGAATTTTTGGTATTTTTTTGAAAAATTTCAATTTTTGATGAATAGTGAAACCGCTAAGTGGTACTTATAAAAACTGATTTTTCCGTTTAAATGAAATTTTTCCATCTTTGTGTTTTGAATTTCAAAAATCCGACATAAACGGTTGTCATTAAGAAGTAAAATGTGGTTCAATGGGATAAAAATAAATTTTTGTGAATAGTAACTTATTACGTTTTTAATCGCGATTAGAGGTAATTAGTGTAGTTTATGGTAAGAATAATGTTTTAATAAACTTAAATGACCTAGACACGTGTCCTACCCTAATTTTATGTGTCATGGACGACCAATAAAATCCATGGGTCAACTTGGGGACCCCATGGAGCCACTTTGGTTGGAAAATGACATAAATATCTTTTTATTTAATGTTAAAGTAAAAATGACACAAACATGAGATGTTTTACTAAAACAATTTTTACATGGGGTTATACAAGTCATATATTTGACTATAAATAATCATTGGAAAGCTAAAACTATTTCCTACATCATAGTATTTTTTTATAATTTTTAGACATTAAATAAATTAAATTATTTATGACATCATGATGATGTAGTGATGACCTCATTATTTAACGATTTAAATAAAATGAAACGATAATGTAATATCTAAGACCTAAAAATGTCCAAAACCTATTGTATGAGTGGATTTAGAACCCTTATCACCTTATCCACGAATTATATCAATTTGGGACCTTTTATATTAGAAACTCATTTTCAAATAAAGTAACATTTGCTTACTTTCCAAGAGTGGCCCTCCTCTTCTCTTATAAAAGGCACCCACGCCTACCTCCTTACCCACATCTCTCAAGCCTTTGGTTTGGAAAATATCTGCCCATTTAATATCTACACATCCTTCTCTAACTCCTTGAATCCTCACTTTGGGGAGAATCCTTTCCAAGGAAGCCTTTGAGCTCAAATCAAAGGAAGTTACCCGATTTAAAGGTAATGTCTTCACTTGTGTCCTTTTGTTGTATTTTGCTTCTCCAACCCCCTAAACTCTTTTTATTAATATAATTTATAAAAAATAATGTATCTTAAATATACAAGGATGTTTTTATAAGAAGGATTCGAGCTAAAGTTACACACACCTACATCTAATGGTTAAATAACATACTGTTTCTGTGGATGGAGAATTTTTGCCTAACGAATCGATGATTATTCAACATTCTTCTAACACCTTAAAAGGTGGCCATTAATATGACACTATATTTATATATGATATATAATATGTTTATGTTTTACTTAAGCTTCTGCATTTTTCATTTATTTCATACCTTTATGGTTTCCATTATGGGTAAACGTGATATCTTCATTTAAGGAAGTGCGGACTACCGCCCCCTCAAAGTGATTTGATTCGTTATTACCATATGTGGTATGTATAAAGGGTATATTTAATGATATTATATATTATACCATACTGGAATTAAAATAATATTATGTATCATTATGTTTTAATTCTATTAAATATGAAATAGAAATGGAAGTAGCGTTCATGCGTACGTACGGATTACCGTCTCCATGAACGGTACATTTCATTTCTTATCTCAAAATGTTATGTATTATTATAATTACAAATATATAATGGATATATATGTAATATATTACATCTATATTATGGATATCATTCTGGAATTATAACATATATATATATATCTCTCTCATTTTGTTTTAATTCCCTTAATATGACAAAAAAAGAAAGTAGCGTTCATGCGTACGTACGGCCTACCGTCTCCATGAACGGTGCTTTTCGTTTTTTATCTCCAAATGATATGTAATAGTATAAAATGAAAATTTACTGGATATATATGATATTTTAATCATAAATACTATTCTGGAAATTATTTACTTATAACTACATGGGCAATCTTTTTTTCAAACAAGTTCATTTTTGACTCATGTACCAAACATCGGCAAAAACATCTGATATGAACTAACATTATTAAACAATTATTATAAAATTATAATATCTGATATGAACTGAATAATAATCTCTAAAGTGGGTACTTAGGCAATTATTAATTGACCAAAGTTTATTATTCAAGAATATAATGAAACGAACAAGACAAGTTGGACTTGAGGTAAGGGATCCTACTCCTCTCTTTCTTTTTAAGTACACTCTTTTATGTCATTCCTTTTAAAGCTCATATTTCTTGTTATTGGGATGCTATTTTATATTAATAATACTTTATTTTTTATGTTCATGTGATGAGAGACTCTATTCTCTCTCATCAATCCATTTTGGATGTTTTGGGTGGCACCGTTAGGCTACCGAATTTTCGTAAGAGATCTAACCTCTCTCTTTCTTTTTAAGTACACTCCCTTATGTCACTTCTTTTAAGCTCCACTTTGTTATGTTGAGGGATGTTCTTTTATATTCCTATTTCTATAAACTTTATGTTAATATGATGAGATAACCTATTTTATCTCATCAATCCATTTTTGTATGTTTTATGTGGTGCCATTAGGCTGCCGAGTTTTTGTATGGGATTTTTCATCTCACTTTTATTCTCGTGAGATTTATGCTACATTTACCACAATTTCCTTTGAGTGGTGTATGTACTGCCCATTATTTTACTCATTGTGTAATATAATATCTTTTATGAGTATTTACATCAATGTTGTATTGTCCTTCTTTCACGAGGTGTATGTTTCGAAAGATACCCATGTCGGTAAGGGAACCTTTCACCCTCCTCTTTTTAAAAGACTTATTTTATTGGGTCTTTTAATTTACATATTGTTATGTTGGGATATTATCTCATATATACTTATTTATGTAAATTTTATTTCCAAGAGATGAGATACATTTTTTATCTCTCATCAACTCATTTTGATGTGACGACGTTAGGCTGTCAAGGGAACTTCTTAACCCAATTTCAATTTCTTTGGGTTCAACATGTAGTTATTGAATATGTCATCCTTTGAATATGTGTGAATGAACTTTTATTATTTTACACTTAATATCCACTTATATTTGGTGTATTCATTTGTCACACATAACTATGTAATTGATTTATCCTTAAACCAAGGATACAGTCTTTGTATGGGAGTTCGTCTCAATCTCTTTTCATTGAGGCATATTTTGTTTTATACACAACCTTCTTTTATATGGTGTATAATCCCCTTTGACTTTTAAGTTTATTCAAAAGGAATCTTTTTTATATGAAGCGTTTACTAAACGACAAAAGGGAATGTTTTTGTCGTACGTATGTGGCGATAATGACTTCTCCACCACAGTGACCATTATTTGAGTTTCGGCTTCCTCTATAAGCCATACTTTAAAAAAAAAAAAAAATAAATACCATGTTTTACTTTTATTTTAGTTTGGTATTGAAAATGGTTTTCATAATATTTTTATATCAATGTGTGGTATTGATATCTTGTGATTTAAAGGTGGAAATGTTATGTTTCCTTTATGCATGTTTTATGTGATACGATTATGTTGAGGTTCTTGGGCATTATTATGAAGGCGGGTGGTTCCGTGATAGACTAAGGGCGGGTGAGCCCGATATAGCTCTCCAATGCATTGGGTAATGCGAAGGAGTGAAACGTTAAGGTTTCTACGAATAGATTTAGGGAATATACTGTGATGGGTATTCCAAACGTAATCAAGAGGGTTACTCCCTACGTAAGAATGTTATGAATGCCTCAAGTAACCTTTATGTCTTAGGATTTTTATGATTTATTCATGATTTGACGGGGTATGTTAAAGTTATTATGTTTTATGGGTAATGTATGATTTCATTCTTATTTATGTATGAACTTATGTTTCCTTTCCATATTTTTTATAACCCATACTGAGCTTTTTATGCTCATCCCAAGTTTTTTTGAAATGTTTTTCACAGGTCAAGGGAAAGGTACATGATATGATGATAGTGTCAAGGAAGTGTCAAGAATGAATCCACGTTTTATTTTAAATTTGTTTCCATTGAAGTGAAAATGAATACTATATTTATGTAACCACTTTGTTTATATGTGGAATGTATTGCAAGTTTTATGTTCTAATTCTCTAAAATTATAAACCTAAAAAGATCCTCAATCTGTAATCTTGTAACAACTCAAGATTAAGTAAGGTTTAAGGCTGGGGCCTTATATATATAATCTCATCATTTGATATTTAAAATTCAAAATAATATTTCATGTGATAAGATAATGTGATCTTCTCATATATTTTATAAAAATACCTAATCTAGTTTCTCTACGTGACGTTTTATATAGTAGCATAATCATTGAACATTTTTAGTTTACTTTCATCATGAGAATATATTTTGTGTGGTTTCTAATATATATTATCAATGATAATAATCCATCATTAATAAGTATGTATTTACACTTTCAATTTCTACTAAATATATAATTATTTCAATTCGGGTGATGGTTTCTTTGGAATGAATAATTAGGATGATTTCCATTCATTCAATTTTGTGGTTAGATGCATTGATTTTAAATTTTTTATATTTATAGTATGAAATATATTTAATATCCTAAATACATGATATTTAATCATTAATCCCATAGTAATAGATCTTTCTTCCATACCTTTTTATAGGGAACTTTGGTTTTCAATTCCCATTGTATATACCACTATAAATATGTTTATAGTGCCTATTATTTTTGTACTTTTATTTGGTTTTCCCATATATCCAATCTTATCATTCCATGTAGGGGTTCCATCCATGCCAGTATAATATTTTTCAATATTAAATATCACTTGATATAGTTAAATATTCTCATTCTATTCTTTTTTTGATGAATGTATTACCATCATCTTATCATTAAATGATGAAGGGTACTAAAATATAAATGTAATGAATCTTTGAGATTAGGAATATTTGTGGGACTATATTTCCCCACTTATTTCATGACTAATTTTATATCATCTTAAAATTGATGAATAATATTTTCCCATGATTAATGATTAAATTAGGTTTATTCTCGATAGTCCTTCCATAATTCATCTAATCATTCAATGAGTATTCGAGTTTATCCTGAATTACACTTTCCTCATTCATATTAATACTTGTTTGATAAAAATATTCATTATGGAATACCTTTTATGTTGATATCCTTTTTATCCTAAAAATATCTTATATGATTGCAAAGATATTATAATTAATGTATTTTAAATTATAAACCACTTCTGAGTTCAAATTATTTCCCTTAAAATAATCATGGAGCATTCCACCATTTTAAAATATTCTTCCAATCATCATCATGGGATTTGTTCTTTTTACATAGTTCATTTTTAATATCAGTATTTTCTATGTTTAGGATAGCTAATTTATACACCTCAATTATATGTACATGAATCTCTATGTCTTGACATTATTTCTAATCATTAAAAATATTAGTACCCTCTTTTAAATAATTTTCCAATTCCCCTGAAAAGTTAAAGAAACTGAAATTTTTTCCTCATTCAGACTTCATTTTCCTTATTTGTTCTAAATAAGGTTTTACTATTACATAATTCATCCATAATTACAACATCATTGAATGAGTGACTGGATTCACAATCTAATGTTTCTATACATCACTTCTACAGGCTAATGACCACATTTAACTGGATCATAATTTTTTTTTAAAAAATACTTCCACACATATGGAATCTACATAACCTGTTCTTATTGTTTTATGTTATACCTTTTTAAAATAAGAAACACAATATAACGGTAAAATTATAATTCAACATCTCTAATTAGATGAATAATGACATTGTAAAAAAATGCAATAAAGGGAACATACCCTTTGATATAAATTTTTAGTTCTATTGGAGAATTAGATATCCTAATTGGGGGTGTGAATTATGTAATGGATACAATTCAATGTTATTTTTACCCTAGTGGATATTGAACTGTTAGTTATATGGGTGTCTATTGTGGCTATATAATGTTTTTGTTGATCGAATATCATGGATGACCTTAATATATTAATTTTCTATTTTATAATAATTTACCAATGTAATATAATGATGATAGAAAGTGAAAAATGACTGAAAATTACATGTAAACATGGGTTTTAGTTGGTTCACTATAATATTCTAGAACAAAGAGTATGCTTCCAACATTAGGCTGGTTTACCCAAAACTCCTAGATCACTTCGTATATGATTGGGCTGGGGTACTATTTTCTAGGATCAATTAATTTAAATGGTTCATAGTTGATGAACTATATCCTGTGATCAATTACATATTGTTAACCTCTAATTATCATAGAATTAAAATGAGAAACAACTATGATTGAATACAACAACTGACATCACCTATTGTCTGAGCATTACACAAAATGTATATTGGTGCCTTTTGAATAGCCAATATCTCTTTCACGAGTGTGTTGTGAACATTGACTCGAGATATTTATTTACATTAGTAGAAATGGATATTAAAAACTTTGAATAATAGTTAATAGATTAAAATACTTCTTTATTTTAGATCATTTTTAAAAATACACCATTTTTGTAGAATTGCATTGGAATTTCTTCACAATTTTTTGGAATATAACACCTCCTCCATTTCTATATCTTGAATGTGATTGCATGCATTCTTCATTAATTCAATAACAATAAATCTATAATTATTTTCTTAAATGTATTTATTGTATCATTAATCATTCATGGATGATATCACATATATCCTCTGAAGTCCTATATTTCAATATAAGTGACTTTGTCTCCTTATACAAGTATATCAGAATGTGCACAACCTTAGATCAACTTTTATTCTTCTTATTTATTAAATTAATATTTTATAATTTCCTTTTTCATTATTTATTATTAATCTTAGTGTCTTAAATAACTATTATAATATTTACATTTATCATGTTGGATATTATTATATTGAAAGGACATGAATTCCCATGACCACCACCCCTTAGAAAGACTTTATATTCATGAAACATGATCTTCATGATCTAACAAAAATTCCATGACCTTTATCATGTTAATATTTATGAACAATGTATTCTAAAATAAATTCCATAATATATTTTGTTTTATTCATTATAATTATTTATAGACCCTCCATTAAAAATATAACAACAAGTCATCACGAAATTATAATATTTCATCTTGAATTTAAAGAATCATCCAATATACTAATTCATTCATGCGTGACAACTAAAATGATTTATTAGGTCCATAGTAAAACAACCCATTCTCAAAAGATTAATTCCACTTCCTATAAAATTATGAAAAATGTTGTAGTGATTACACCATAAAACATCAATTGATGAATGAAATCCATTACGATACAACCTATACTTCAAAATTTCTACAACCACCAAATATCCAGAACTATAAAACCACAGATAGAATATAAAGTATAAAATTATATATAATGATTAATACTCTAATAATTAAGATATAATTTAATTTAGGATTCAAATAAAGCAGTAGCATGATGTATCCATGTTCAATGAAAACTCTTTACTCTTGTGACATGGAGTTCTTCAATAGTGTTCAGGAATCATGATAAAATCAATCTGAATCCTCTCTTGCAGTGAAAACTGTGTCTATTTTTAGTGAATATCATCTCTTGTGAGGTTGGGTATTCCAGATTTATTATCATAAACATACAATACCATTACTATAGTATAATAAAACACACTACATCGTATACCTCTATAGAATTAAAAGTCACCAAATTCATTATTTCTATTAAACACAGACTACCCATGATAGAAGAAGATGATGATGAATAAATATTAAAATCCATGGAAATAAGATTATATATTAACTTTATCATGTGTTTAGATGACTAGTGTTTTGGCAGGAACTCATGAGTGAGTGGTTGAAGAAGATTCATGAGTCGAATTGAATGATGTAGTTATATTTTTTTCAAAAAGTTTTTTTGGTATCCAATTTTTATGGTATATGAATAGTACCTATATCCCAACGTCTCATAGTAAACATAGTCTAGTCTACACTACACTTAATAAACATATCTATTTTCAAAACTCACTAATTGTGAGTAATAGTGTATCCACTTGGCCTCCGGTGCACATACTCTTTACATTGAAAACCACAGCTCTCTTGTGTACGGCTTTACCCACATGCATTGTTTCATTTAAATTCTAACACACGTTCTCACATATCATTTATTTAAAATATATTTCCTCTATGTACCATTTGTCCCTTGGTTAATCCTTAAATGGAAATGCACAATTGAATGATTCTTTAGCAATGATGATTTAGAATGTCCTCATTTTTGGAAATTTCACATCTCATCACCTATGAAATAATAGAAATCATTCAATATATTTCCTCAAATTAAAACATAATGTAGAACCTCAAAAAGTATATATTTTTATTCTCAAAAAAATAATATGTAATTAATCCAATTTTATTATATTTGAGTCAAATTATTTTATACCTATAGAAAAATTATTCTCTACAAACAAATAACATCAGGTATTTTCAAAAAATCCTTGATAACATTTTGTCTAGAAATCCAATCCAAACATGAAGTGGTTTATAATATAATTTCATAAAACATGTTGTACTAGAAAAAGAATGAATTTTCCATATTTCATTAAAATATATTATATTATAAAAATGTCAAAAAAAAAATCTTAAGGCAGAAATGACATGATAAATCCCAAATGAGGTTATTTTTTTAATTGTTAACTTTAAAATTTCATAATTAATTTTTTAAAAGTAATTAAAATATATAAATTTTCAATAATTTTATTGAAAACTATCCATTTAAAAATATATGTTTTCTTAATATTATTACGAATATATCTATAAAATATAAAATATTAATATACTAGTTCATGTGTAATAATATTTTAATTCTAGATTATTTAAATTTGTAGAACATATTTTAGAAATCAAAACTTTTTTCCTAAAATAATTAATTTTATATTGAATAATATTTTTTCAATACCACTAAATATTTATTATTATAATATTTTTATTTTAACAATAAATTAATATAAATATCATTATTTTTATCTTATTAGTACAACATATCATATTTATTTAGGCGTATGTGTCCTAGAACCACCTTTTTAAAATTATATTTCTTGTATATTTGAACAGGTGTGTATAAATAAAATATATTAATATATATTGTTCACTATTATGAATGAATTTATTATAACAATTTCATAGAATATATATTTCATTTAAAAAGGAATACCAATTTCACACTATTATTGGATGCATGAAATTCTACAATGATTTTATTAAAACCAAATATAGGAGAGGAGAACATCTTATGAAGGAAAACATAGTATTTTTACTATATTGTGTTAGTACTCATAAGAAGATGAGATTTCGTTTAATAATGTTTATACATGGTAATTTCCATGATAGGATATTATGAGAATAGAGCCACGAACAATAAATATATATGTTTTTTGTTTCATTGGATTGTAACACCCCAAGCTTCCATGGTATGCTTCTATTTTATTAATACAATATCTAGTGTTGTACGCAGCTCTGTGTTCTAGCACAATATGACATAGCCGTTTAAAAACTAGTTTTTAAAAGTAATACCCACATTTTTAAATTTTTATATAATTTATTTTTCAAAACTAACTTCATTTTAGGATTCATAATATCAAAATTAGCATTGGGTGAGGTTTTGGTATTTTTCTGAAAACATTCAATTTTTGATGAATAGTGACAAACACTACATTATTGTTTGAAAATTATATTTTTCGTCAATAATTATTTTTAAATTTAAATTTATTTTAATTTCAAAATAGATACAAAATAATTATATTAATATAATGTAATTCATTGTGTTCATTTTATAATAATATTAGATATATAAAATTTTATTGAACTTTTTAACATCTTTTTCCCACCTTCTAGGCACATTTGAAAATCTTCTTAAAATATAATTTCTTATGCTATGTGAATTGAATTTAAAAAAAATTATAGGTTCGGTTGCTATCAATAAGTAAAATTTGGTTTAATAAGATGAAATTGATTTTTGTGAAAAGTAACTTTTGAATTGTATTTGTCACAATAAAAAGTAAATAGGGTAATTAAAGGTAAAAATAACTTCATAACAAAATAAAATTACCCCAACACATGTCCTAATTATATTGGATAAGTTTTTCTTGACCAAAATCATTCTTAAGACAAAAATAAGATGCTTTTTTATCCATTTGGGTAATATTAGGACATTTATTATATTCTATTTAAAAAAGAGTTTGAATTATTAAATTCAAATTTTATTAAATAAACCATTTTTAATATATGGTTATACATATGATAAATTCAACTATAAATATTCATTATAAATCTAAATATATTTCATACATAATGGGTTTTTATTCACAATTTTAAGATAGTAAATAATTTAATTTATTAATTACACAATGATGATGTAGTAATTACCTTTTTAATGAAATCATAAACTAATTGATATTATAAATATTAAAATATATGTAAATTGATACGTTTAATGCCCCCCACGAATTTTATACATTAATATGTCATTATATGGTTGATTAAATGTATTTTTTTTGAAGTAATCAAGTAGTTATGATTTTCACATAAACTAATTACTAAATATTGTCAAAATTGGCATAAATGCGGTTTTAAAAGAAATACTATTTTATTAAATGATATAATATTCCAAAAAAATATATGATTCATAAAAAAAACTTATATAATTTAATATATTTTATTAAGGATCCACTTTGGGTTTTCTGGGAATTTTATTGTATCTATATATACAATTTAGTATAAAAATACAAGAAAACATTGTAAAAGTTAAACTATTTAACTAAGGATTAAATCTAAAAGATACGATTAATATGGAGAAATAAACATTTCTAAAACCTATATGATGAGAGGTTTTAGACCAATAAATACCGTATCTTATAAATAAATCAATTTTTATCTATTAGAAACCAAAAATAATATAATAATAAATTAATATTTCAAGGTTTTCTTAAAGTGCCCCTCACTTCTCTTATAAAAAGGTACTTCCCATTCTCTTAAATTCACGTATCCAAATATTTTTTTTCTCGGAAAAATACAGATAAAATATTCTCCCAAATAACCTCAATTTAACCTAAAGGCCTCAAGATGACCATAAAGGCAACATAAGGACTCAAATTGTTCAAATCGAAAGGAGCACCCAAAGAAGAGGTAATTATTTTGTCACCTCTTCCAATGTTCTTTTCTTCTTATACTTCCTATTTATTTGTTGTTTCCACAATAAAATTATAATTATATTACCTTATATATAATAAAATTTTATTATAAATATTTTATAATCAAATTAATTATTCTATCCATCCTTTGAAAGAAAAAGTCCCCAACCGTGTGTATGTACGGCTTAACGTCTCCATGTCGTGGTGTAGTTTGTTTTCAACACTTAATTATTTGGATGGGTATAATAATGAGTATAATTGATGTAAATAATAAATATAACATTTTAATTATTCATTATATATAATATAATTTCCAATTAAATATGATTACAACATCAATAGAATGATATTTTCACTCATGTGTACGTAAGGCTTACCGTCTCTCTAATAGGATGGGATTTCATTCCCCATAGTAACAATTCAAGAATAATATTAATTTGATGATTAAATAAATATTTATGAACTTAATATTATTCCAGATATGAATCAAATTCATCATATCCATAAAAAAACATGACATATGTTACAAAATATATAAAGGAAAACGAATCAATTTACACCAGAAATAATGATACTTCTGAAAAATTATTAACAATGGATTATTAGAGGATCATATATGATATCATATTTATGTATGTGGAAATTTTATATTTAATAAAAATGATTTAACTATTATAAAAGGAGTTAATGTACCCTTTACTAAGGAAATGTAAAAGGTAATGGTTAATTATATAATCTCTTTATTATCTGAGATTGTTTATATGTAATTTTATACTGGGACTTATTTATCATCCACAACCGTGTTTCTTAATAATTTATATGATAAATTTTTGTACAATTTTTTATATTATGGGTTAAATTCATTTATACCCTTGTTTTACTTTTTATAAAATGTTTTTAAAGGAATCTTTCAGTGATTTTCCAGTGTAATTTATGACCTTTTCAACAAATTTAGGGAAAAATGTTTTTTAACATATGCAGAGGGTGTGGATATTTTCAACCATTATAACACATTAGAAGGTCACCTTACAATATTATATGAATATTTTTAAAATAAATGTTTTATTTTATAATTACTCAACTTTTAAATGATTTCAATGTAGAAAGAGATATTTCACTCAAATAGTTTTTGGATTGATTTCATTTACGTTACATACATTGTTGGATTTTATCCTTGTTTGATGATGATTTATTATGATAAAATTAGCCATATTGTGTTAAAGTTTTTCTAATATTTTTTACTATTTATGCGCTATTTTTAGACCATTCATGATTTATGGATATATTATTAACAATTTTTATGCTAGTTTTAATATGAATGATTATGTTATGTTTCAAACATTTCATTTGAGAAATTTATTGGACATAGTAAGTGACCGAAAAGGACCGTTATAGACCCTTGATGCATTGGTAGGTCTCATGAGCTTAACTATTGTCTTGGAACAAATCTTTGACAATATTATTATTTGTTGTCATCGAACAAGGGCTTGATTATGTGGTGGTTATTTTGGAATTATGCATTTAATCATTATGAGATTAACTATTAATATTATATATGAATATTTAACTAGTAGAATATCAATGTTAATAAGTAAATGGAATTATTGGGTTTATCTTTTCAATATTATGGTGAAGTTTAATTTTAAAAGGACTGTGTTTTATTCTTATACATTGCCTTAAATGTTTTTCCATATATATGATAGGTTTCACCATCTTGTTATCCTTACTGAGTATCAGATCTCACCCCTTTCTTATGTTTTATTTTTCCAAGTATGCAAAAAGTATATTCTAAATTATCTGTAGGGATAGGTAAGGGATATGAGTGTGTTCAAAGGACAAAAAATTATTTTATTATTTCATAATGTAATGTAAAACTTATATATATATATCTATCACTTCCAAGGAAATTAAACATATCAGTCATTCCGGAAATGATATCCTGCGATCATGCCAATGTTATGTAATAATGAATTGACTCGGGATAACAGGGTTCGGGGAATTAGAATTTGTATCAGATGAAGCATAGTAAAAACCTTGGAAACTAGATTTAGAAAAAATTTGATTAGATAACATTACACTAAGATATACTTTGAGGTTTAGTGTAGAAAAAAATCAAAAAAATGGTAATATAGATATTATGGGGGTTACCCAACCAATACATCCCTATCTGGATATGAAAAGTGGAATTTGTATAGGAATATATGTACATAAGAGTGAAAAATATGACAAGGAGTTTCAAGCATGACCTGGGATATCTTGGTACACAACAACATGCCTTACAGTTCACATGGATTGACACTCACAAGGTGATATTCATAGGATAATTCAAATTTTACTTAAAAATCATTATAAATAATTTTTATTAAATACATCCCCAATTATTTATTTTGATTATGGGTTTTATGCAATAACTGTTCGATTTATGTTAATTATTTTACATGTTTAGATATATGAATTGAGATTCATAAAATAATATATTGTATTCCATTGTTTAGAAATGGAGCCTATTAGAATGAATGGTAACTGTATAAATGCATGAAATAAATGTAGGAATTTCCCACCTATTTAAGATAATTTTAGCGGAATTGGGGATGCAACTGGGGATTTTAATCTTATAACCATACTAAGGAAACTCACACAGGTTATGAATAATAACCTTACCTATATGTAGAACCCTAATACACATTGTGGAGGATCAATGTTAGATGGCTTCATGAGGTAGAAACCACTAAAATTCAATGGGGATACAAATCCATTTGTAGCTGAGAAATGGATATGTTCCTTGGATAAAATTATCCATGCATTAGGGAGTAGCGGAAGGGAAAAAGTTTTCATGGCAGTTTATAACCTCTCAAGAGATTTAGATCAATATTGGTCATTAATTAAAAAAAGGATTATGTAGAAGTATCAAATATGGAATATAAGAAGCTTAATGAGATTTTCAAAAAAATTAATTTCCTCTTGAACATTGAGCAGATATGGAAAAGAAAATTTCTGAGTCTGTGGAAAAAGGAGTTTGAGAATGACGAAAATTATGAGAGTGACTTTACAAGGTTAAAATGCATGTTACTGATTATATAAGTAACCCATGATGTAATATTTATTGATTCTTTGATAGTTTAAAACCATTTCTTCGATGAGAAATAGTCTCATAATTCTTCTCATCGTAAAAAGATATAGTCTCATGTGTAATCAATACAGAAAAGTAATTACCTATATCTTGTGTCATTAATGTGAATAAAGAGAATAAGAGATCATCTGATCACTCTGTAAATGGAAATGAGGAGAAGAAGGGGGAAGTTTACTTTTTATAGTAGAGTAATTGTGGGAAAAACACCCTAGTATATGCCCAAATGAGGGTGAGATTTTGTTACAAGTGTGGATAAAAAGGCCACCCAGCTCATGATTACGAGGACAAGAAAGAGGATGTCAAAGTTCAATACTAAAATTTTGAAGATATGGGGAATTATTCAAATTAGTATCTTAAGCATCAAGGAAAATTACCTTATTAAAGGACAAGGGAGTATGTACAAGCTTATCCGATTATAACTACTGAGGTTTATGTTCTGAATGATATAGTGGCATGTACTTTAATTGTATCTTCAAAATTTGCCAAAGCTTTATTTGATTTTGGATCAATGCATTCTTTCATATCTTCCCAGTTTTCCAACAAAATTAGATATTTTTAATTTGACTTGACAAGGGAGTTTTTAGTCAAAACTCATATGGGAATTTTCATAGAAAAATTTTTTTAATTTTTTTTTACCATTATAGAATATAAATATGATTTATCTATATATCTTATTGTCATAACCTTGATTGAATTATTTATAATCCTCTATATGGATTGGATTTCAGACCATGATACAAAAACTTATTGAATGAACAAGGTGGTTAAATATTTTGATGGTGATAAGGAATCCATTATCATTAAAGCATAAACATCACCATCTGATTCCCATCTAGATCCACCCCCAATTTCCCTAATAAAATAAATTATTTGGGATTAATGTAGTGAAATAACTATGGGTGAGGAAACGAATGTTCAAATAGAGTTTGTACCTATTATGCAAGAATATTTTTTTGTATTTCAAGAGGATTTACCTGGACATCCTCTTGAATGAGAAACTAAGTTTCCCATTGACATAACTTCTTGGTCATGTCCCATATCGAAGACCCTGGTAGAATGGACAATGTGGAATTAGTGGAACTAATGAAACAAATAGAGGAATTTACTAATAAAAGATTTATTTTCCCTAGTGTTTTTCATTGGGAAGCCCATGTTTTTTTGTTAATAAGAAAGACAGATATATGAGTTTGTGCATTGACTATAGGGAGATCAATTCTATGACAATAAAGAACAAGTATCCCCTACCTCTCATTGAAGATTTATTTAATCAACTTCATGGATCTAAATATTTTTAAAAGATTGAACTTCATCCGGGACATCATCAGTTTTGTTTGATGAAGTAAAACATCCCAAATACAACATTTTAAACCATGTATGGGAATATTGATTTTACAGTAATACCTTTTGGACTAAATAATTAACCCTCTATTTTCATAGATATTTTTAATAGTGTTTTCAATGTGTATCTTGATGACTTTGTGGTGGTATTTATTACTGATATCTTCACATACCCCAAAATCTATGAAGATCATGTTAATGACTTTCTCACAATTCTAAAGAGTCCTAGAATAAAAAATAAAATGAGAAGTTTATCAAGTGTTTGTTTTGGATTAAATATATTTGTTTTCTTCTCAATATTATCTATAGGGATGGAATTTATATTTATCCATTAATGATAAGGTAAATCTAGGAATGTCTATCCTTGATTTGTATAACTAATATATGCAGTTTTATTGGTTTAGCGGGTTACTATCAGAGTTTTGTATAGAATTTTTCCCAATTGGCTAACCCATTAACTATTCTCAATCATAAAGGGGTAAAATTAGATTGGAAAAATGTGTGTGAAGAATGTTTTGAATAATTTAAAATTAATTATTCAATTATCCTATATTTGTTATAATATCGGGGAATGATGGGTTTTTTATTTATAGTGATTCTTCAAAGAAAGAAGCTGGTTGTGTCCCTTTTCAGAATAATAGTATTATTTTATTTTCATCACAACAACTAAAAATTCATGAACAAAACAATCTGAATAAGTATATTGAGTTAGAACCTATAATATTTTCCCTAAAGATATGGAGACACTATCTATATGGTAAAAATGTGAGATGTATACAGATCACAAGAGTTTGAAGTATATTTTCTCACAGAGAGAACTCAACATAAAAAAAAAAGGGAATGTCTTAAACTACTCATGGATTTTGATTTCACAATAAACTACCACCTTGGGAGGGAAAATAAGGTGGCAGATGTTTTGAGAAGAAAAGTTCATGGAGTTATGTACAAGATGATAGTTGAAAGGGATCCTATGTTCTTGGATATAGTAAATATAGATATTGGAATAATCAAAGAAGTTAAAACATCAATAATTTTTAAAAATGTTTCCAAACCATCTATATTAGTAAGGATAAAAAGTTCTCAAACTGATGATTGGGAGTTTCAAAAGAAAATCAAAGATGTGAATGATGGAGATTGGTTGACATCATATATGAAGATGGAATTATAAAATTTTGGAAGAGGATTTGGGTTCTTGATTTAACTGACCTAAAAAAGGAATTGTTGGATGATGCTCATAGATCAAAATTCATTATACACCCATGTAGCAACAAGATGTATAGAGATTTGAACATTTTTTTCTGACAACATAATGTGGTGGATTTTTTATTATGTGTCAAGATGTATGGTTTTTCTATAGGTGAAGGCTGGAAGACAATATCCTAAAGGATTTATGAACCATATTCCCATACATAAGTGGAAATGGGATGATATTATGATGGACTTTATCATAGGACTACCAAATACACCTAGAAGGAATGATGCAAAATGTGTCATTGTTGATCATCTTACAAAATCAGCACATTTTCTTACTATAATATAAGATTTACCACTTGAAAGTTTAACAAGACTATATTTTAATGAAGTTGAAAGACTTCATGGTGTACCCTATCGATTGTTTCTGGTCATGATCCATGTTTTATGTCATGATTGTAGAAAAGACTTTAGAAATCCATATATACTGAACTTCATTTCAGCACTGCCTAGCACCCTCAAACTAATGGACAATCAGAAAAAACTATTCAAACCATATAAGACATGTTGAGATCATTCTCACATTACTTTCAAAGTTTGCGGGATCACTATTTTACTCTGGTAGAATTTTTCTATAAAAATAGCTTCCATTCAAGTATTCAGATGGCACTATATGAAGCATTATATGTAAAGATATTTCACACACCAACTTTTTGGATGATGTTGGTGAAAGAAAACTCGTAGGCCCACAACAAGCTGAGGAAACAATGGAAAATGTTAAGATTATCCAAACACACATAAAAGAAGCTCAAAGTAACCAAAAAAATAAATGCTATTAACCGAAGGTAGTATTTCAAATTTCAAGTAGGAGATCAAGGTTTCTTGATGGTATCATTAGGAAATGGTGTTTTGTGATTTTGTTATAAGGGTAAATTATGCTCAAGGTACATCAGACCGTTCAAAAATCTAGAATAAATCAGATTTGTATCTCACCATTTGGAAATTCCTCTAAGTCTCCTTAATGATCATAATGTGTTCTTTGTATAACTATTGAGAAAATATATGCCTAACCCAATGTGTGTACTCACCTATGATGAAATAGAACTGGAACCTGATTTATTTTATTGTGAAGATCCCATCAGAAATCATGATACATAGGAGAAGTGTTGAGAAACCGAATGACTCATCTGGTAAATTTTCTTTTGGGAGACTATAAAATGTATGAGGCAACATCGGAACCTGAGGAACATATGATGGAGAACCACTCATATAATTTTATGCAGTAATATTATAGAAATTTATAGGATGAACTTATTTGATAGTGGGAATAATGTAACACCCCCAAGCTTTCACGATACACTTCTACTTTATTAATACAATAGCTTGCGCAATACGCACCTCCGAGTACTAGGACTCCACGAGCTAGCCGTTTAAAAAGTAGTTATGAATAGTAACACAAACTTTTTGAAATTTTTTATTTTTCATTTTTCAAAATCAACATCATTTTTTGATTCATAATATCAAAATTAACATATGCTGCTTTTTTGGGAAATTTTCCAAAAAAAATAATTATTTGATGAATAGTGAAAAACACTGTATTAATGTTTAAAAAACTATTTATTTAAAAAATAATTTTTTGATTTAAATTTATTTTTAATTAAAAATAGATACCTAATACTTATATTAGTCCAATTTAATTCATTTCATTTACTGTATAATAAGATTAGATATATACAATTTTATTGATATTTATAATGTCTTTTACCCACTTTATATGCACATTAGAAAATCTCTTAAAAATGTAATTTTACAACTTCTGTGAATTGAATTTCAAAAATCATACTGACATGGTTTTCATCATTATGTAATTTGTGGTTCAATAGGATGAAAATAATTTTTTTAAATATTAACTTTTGAATTTTATTTAACACAGTTCAAAATAAATAGGCTAATTAAAGTTAAAAATAAAATTATAACAATATATAATTACCCCAAAACATTTCTTAATTCTAGTGGATAAGTTTTATTAGACCAAAATAAAATTTGGAAAAAATATGATCCTTTTTTATCCATTTGGGTTAGATAATTTCATTCATTAAATTTTATTTAAAGAAGAGTTAAAAGTGTTAAATTCAAATTTTAATAACTAAACAATTTTTAATATCGGCTTATACATAATATAAATTTGACAATAAATATTCATTATAAAGAAAAAAAAAATTTCTACAACATTTTTTTTTTATAAATTTTAGACATTAAATAATTAAACTTATTTTTGACATAATGATGATGTAGTAATTACCTTATTAATGAAATATTAAAATAATTGATATTATAAATATTATAATAAATGTGAATTGAAACTTTTGATTCCATCCACGAATTTTATAGCTTAATATGACATTTTTTATTCAATGTATTTTTTTAGGTAATCAAGTAGTTATGACTTTCACAAAAAATAAATACGGAATAGTGTTAAAATTGACATAACTGAGTTTTTAAACAAATACAATTTTATTAACTGATATAATATTCTTTTTAAATATATGATTTAGACAAATAACTTTTATAATTATAGATATTTCATTAATTAAACACTTTATGATCTCTTGAAATTTTATTGTAACTATATTAACCATTTATTACAAACCAATAAGAAGACATGGTAAAAGTTAAATTGTTTAACGAAAGGGTTAAATCTAAAAGATATGGTTAATATAGTTACCAAAACATGTATAAAACATATTTTATGATATTATTTTTACCCATTATTACCTTATACTCTTAATAAATTAATTTTTATGTATTATAAAATGAATATAATTTTATAATCAATTAATATGTCATGCTTTACCTAAAGTGCCCCTCACCTCTCTTATAAAAGTGTACATCCCCTTCTCTTAAATCCAAACCTCCAAAACAATTCTGTGGACAAACCTTGCTAAAATAACCTCCAAACCACCCTGACATAAACCTATATGCCTTACCATTATCATAAATCCGTCCTAATGATCCCTTTTTTCAAAACTAAAAGGAATCACCCGAAGAAGAAGAAATTATTTTATCACCTCTTTCAATATTCTTTTCTTAATCTACTTCCCCTTTCTTTATTATTTCCATACTAAATTAATAACTATAGTATTTTATACATACTTATATTCTTTTATAAATATTTTATAACTTTATTAATTTTTCTACCCATCTTATTAATGACAATGACAACATATGTGTGTACGTATGGTTTACCATCTCGATGTCGTGGTGTATTTTTTTATTCAAGACTTAATTATTTGGATAAGTATAATATTGAGTATAATTGATGTAAATAATAAATATATCATGTTGATTATTATGTTTATATAATATTCCATCTAATGTTATATGATTTTACCATCAATAGAGTGATATTTTCACTTGTGTGTACGCACGCCTTACTATCTCCACGACGTGATTTGATTTGTGTCTCCATCATAAAAATTCATGAATAATTTTCATTTTAAAATTAATAAAAATGTTTAAGAAATTAATATCATAATGGATTTGAATAAAATAAATCATATACCTAACAAACATTAATTACATAACAAAATATATAGAGTAAAACAAATCTGTTAAGACCCGAAAAAATGATACAACAAAAATATTATTAAAAATCAATATTAGAGGATTTTGTATGATACCATATTTATGTATGTTGTTCTTGTATATTTAATAAAAATTATTTAACTATTATACATGAGGTTAACATACCCTTGACTAAGTAAAAGTAAAATTTAAGGGTAAATTTTACAATCCCTTTATTATCCTATGTTGATTATACGTAGGTATCTATTAGGACTTCATTATCATCCACACCAGTGTTTCATAAAAATGTGTTAGAAAGAAATTATTATTTCCTAGACTATGGGTTATTTACATTTATAAACTTTTTTGAATTTTTATAAAATTCATTGGAAGGAATCCTTATGTCATTCTCCAAACAACGTACTTTATGAATTTTTTAACAAATTAAGTAAATAATGTTTTTTTAAATTATACGGTGGGGGTATCTATTTTCCACCGATATAACACATTTTAAGCTTCTATTTCATGATTATATTAATATTTTAAAAATAAATTCTCTCTTTTATAATTACTATACTTTAAAATGATTACCATTTAGAAAGAGAAATTTCTCTCAAAAACTTTTTGGATTGATTTTATCTATGTCAACATTCATTGTTGGATAGTATGCTTGTTTGAAGTTGATTTATTATAGTAAACTTTTCCATATTTTATTGAAGGTTTTGTGACATGTTTTCCTTTTTAGGTGATATATTTATACCATTCATTGTTTATGGTTATTGTATTAACATTTTCTATGCTATTTTTAATACGAATTTTTTTGTTATGTTTCTACCTTTTCATATAGGGAATTCATTGGACTATGTAAGTGATGGGTGGGGCCTATTATGGCTCCTTGATGCATCGGTAGGTCTCATGAGACTAAATAGTGTCTTGGCACAAGGCCTTGACAATATAATTATTTTCAGTCTTGGCTGAAGGACTTGACTATGTGTTTATAATGTCCGACATTATGAATTTCCTCATCATAAGATTGGATATTGATATTACATTTGATTATTTGACTAGTATAATATCTATGTGAATAATTAAATGGAGTTATTTTATTTTTATTTACCATATTATTCTGAAGTTTGAGTTTAAAATGCTTTTGTTTTAGTCTTCTATAATTTCTTAAATGTTTATTCTTATTTATGATAGTTTCTACTATATTGTTATCCTTATTGAACATCTGAGATAACCCCTTTCTATTGTTTTTTTTCAGGAACCAAAGAAGTATATTATCATTGACCTTTAGGGATAGGCTAAGCGATATGAGTGTGTTCAAAGGAGGCAAAAAAATTTATTTCATAATGTAATTTAAAACTTAAGTATGTATCTAGTACTTCCAAGGCTACTAAACTTATCGGTCATTCGGGACTTGATCTCTTGTGATCATGCCAATGATATGTAATAATGTACTTACTCTGGGTAATTGAGTTCAGGGAGTTATGTGGATATTCCTATATTTTTCCATGTGTAATGATCACTATAATTAAGTTTAATATCAACAATTATCATGCCACAAACACATTGATTTAATATGATAAAATGTGCGGACAAATGATTGTGAAACATTTTTCTACAATGGATGCTTCAGGAATGGAGTGATAATATTTAATAATTTATAAACCATGTGTCCCTTCCATGTTCCTAGAATTAAATATTATTTTTCTATGACAGAAATTATAGATTAACATTAAACATCATGGAAATGGTGTATAGACAAATTCATGTTAAATAGTAAATGATTGACAGATAAATAATCCATGCTGATGACATGGGTACAAAACCTTCTTCATGAGATATCCTAAAAAATGATCATATTTCATATATATTATTTATATTTGGTTGTTGTAATTCAAAAATATATTTTTCCTCTATGGGTGCCTTGTACCATCACTACAGAGTAATCTTTTACCTTTGGAAAACATGCTAGTTCTAATGGGGAAGAGGCTTAGAGTGTAACCCACAATGTGTTTCCTTTCATATCTATTAAATTTTATAAATATTTAAAAACTTAAATAATGTTAATGTCACTGTTAAATAACAAATATTTATTAATTTTTAATTAAATGATAAAAAAATATTAAATAAATATTTAATTAACAGGTAATTTTTTAATATATAGAATATATTTTATAATTATTTATCTATTTTTATTCAGAATAAAATAAATAATTATTTATCAATTGAATAAATTGTGTTTTTACATACACAAGTTTTAAATAAATATTTATTACCCAAACTAGGAATAGTAAATTTATCTATTTACTAAATGAATAATATTTTTGTGAATTTATTTGAAAATACAACATTTGTGGATGATGAATAACATACTAGATTGTTTCCTGTGATGAATATTTAATCACCTGATTTAGAATTAAATATTTATCATTATGTTTGATATAAAATTTCATTAAAAAATATTATAATATAATTTTATTACATTCTGTTAGGTTTCTTTTGGGTATAATATATTATTAAGGGACCTTGTGAAATTAGTTAAATAATAAACCCTACCCCTAGGCCTATAAATATTTTGTTATGTCAATCAAAAAATGATTTATTTTCATGCACAACAAATTAATAAAAATAACCTCTTACATCTATATTCCTTTTATATCCATGAAGAATAAAAGAAATTTCTTAAATCCCATATGAACTTGAATTATTTAATTAGAATAAGGTAGTAGGATCAGTCAATAATCCAAGCAGTTAATAGTTCAACATTGTTGTTTAAATATCGAAGGAACAAGAATGGTCATTACTAGAGGGCCTCTTCATTGGGTCCTCATAGTAAAATATTAATACAACAATCAGGTATAAGAGACCAACCCAATTAATGAAAATGATATCATGACTGAGGTATTCATTATTCAAGTGTTATAAATTAATTATTTTTTATACTCCATTTTTTATATGGATGAAAGAAATTAAATGAAAAATACCTAAAGAAGAAGAATATAATATAATCGAATAAGGCTAATGGCCTCCCCCATCCTTATGCAAGGCCTTCTGTGCTAGTACCCCCAAGAAATGTCATTGCGTTGGGTACCTGTGCATCTACCTACATTGTGAACCTGTACGTCAACCTACACAACACACCTGCATGAGATACCCCCTTTCAAACATGGTCCCATATTTTCCTATAAATAGTCCTCTTGGGCTCTTCATATGTACAAAAATAATTCTGGAAGAACTCCCAGTACTCTAACCACCCTAGTACATTACCAAGGCCCTCCAAAACCTTACCAGTAGCCCTCAAAAACCTGAAGAAGGCGGATTTAAAGGGGTATTGTAGAAATAATGTCCTAACCGGGTTTAAAAGACATAACACCTTCACGAGAAACCCACTCCCCCGATGTTGATGAACACTTGTATGAGGACCTTTCCCCTAACCAAGGACCTATGCGAGACACTTCTAGGAACACTTTTGGTGACACTTGAAGGATTGAGCAAGGCCTCTCCAAAGTGTTGATACCCAAGAGGTATGTCCACCAAGGAAACTATATCTCATGTAGGACTACATAACTGAATAAATCATGGGATCCCCCAACCTATACCATGTGAGAGACATAGAGGCTATCCCAACATACAACCTCCATGAGCAACCATTGTATCCCACATGTTTTTCCCTACTCAAGACACTTCTTGGGCCTGCATTTATACAAATAATGGAAAGTACCTATTTCTTTGTCTCCAATGTATTAAAGGGACCATTTTTATCATAAAAAATCTCCAGACTTTATTAACTATGGAATGAGTCATACTAGTACATATCCCATTTATTTATTCATTTATATGGTCAGACATTTCCATAAAAAATCAACCATATGGTTATGGTCCTCAGGGTGCGGGTGGATATGAATTATTGTGTTCATGAGTACCATGACCCTGAGGGATGTGTCATCATGTTCCTGACCATAAGCATAAGGTTGATAACTCATTCCTCGCATTATGTACAATGAGACTTGGATAATTTTGTTATAGGGGCTGAGGATCAAACATGAATTTCATTTTAATAAATAATGAGATCCTTCTACCCAAACATAGAACCAATTTTAAGGCATCCAGCCTAGAAGAAACGTCTATCCTTTATTTTGAGAGGTTATAATTTTTATCGCCTTCATTGTCTGGGTTGTGTCTATATGGATAGTTTGATATGACTAACCTACATAGGTAATGGTCGAGTGGATGGATTAATCTAAGAAAATTTTCCTTCTCCTGTCACCCCAGGCTCTTCCAGTAGAGGAAGGGGGGATGTTTATGGATTTAGAGATATTATTCCTCATATTGCTTCTCACATTCATGAATGACTGGTCTTGAATAATGAGGGATATCATTATATCCACTATCATGACATCCATAGAGTTGGATGCATGTTTCAGTTTAGGCTCATCTTTCATATATTCCTCTTATATTCCTTCAATGTGGATCTAAAGACATTAGTCCTCGAGGTCGTGTATCCCACCATGGGGAAAACAAGATTTTATGGCCTTCCAGATCTTTAATATCCTCTTATTTCTCTCACCAATCATGACACATGTGGGATTATAGGTTAATGGTGATCATGAAATCCAGATGAATCCAAACATTTGGGCATCATTCAAAGTGTAAGTCCTAAAAGAACCAATGTGAATCCTACATAGTATAGGCCCAATCATCTCACCTATAATACTATTATTCATTAATATCCCCATTCAGAACCAAACCCTAAAGAATTAAGGAGTAATCCTTGAACTAACATTAAATCACTAAGGAATCTTATAAAGATTCACCCCAATATCCAACCTTTTGCCCTCCTATTAAAAAAATAAGTCCCAAAAATATGAACACACACATCCATGGTAGACCTCCTCAGGTGTAATACTAGAACAAAGACCCAAAATGCTCATGAGTGAAGTCATTCCTCTTGTCTCCAGAACCATTCATTATTTCACCCTTCTTAGTAGTAAGACCCAACATAATCTTTTCAAAGGGCTATACTCCCATAAGAGACTGTAACAATCCAAACATTTATCAATAAAATTTATTCCCTATTAATGAAATTTAATACATAATAAATTACCTAGATAAAATAATAAAAACTTTATAAATGAAGGAATAATATGTTAATAAGTATTAATAGATGTTAAAAAACTATAGCAATAAAATGGTAACATTGCCTTAAGTATATAAATATAACCCCTATGATAAGTAAATAATCCAAATAAATAGTTACCTCACCCACTAAAGTATAAATAAAATTTTTGACTATTATTTATTAAAGTATGATATATTTATATCATAGTCTATGTAAATAAATGTTTTAAAAATTATTAATCATATGTTGGTTTTCTTTGTAAAAAATTTATATTTAATTACAATTTTATGGTAAATTTCATAATTTAAAAGAAAATTTATTTCCATAAGATTCATTTATAAATTTTAAATTTGAAATATTATTATTTTAATTTTATTTTATGTTACTTTACATATGTTTTCATGTGCTATAAAAGCAGTTAGGATTTTAAATTCTGTATTTTACATGTATATGATGATTTTAATTAAAAATAAAATTACACATATTTATAAAATTATTTTCATTAAATGGAGTTAATTTTTTAATTCAACATGTTGAGAAATAGTTTATCTGGATTTTCATGAATTTTCTAAAATACTCTAATTTTTGAAAAATATTAAAATACTATAATTTATGATAAAAGATAAATACATGAATTATAGATTAAATGATTATGTATGGATGATGTAAGAAAAAATATCAAAATATAATTAATTATTTCAATATTTTAGTGATAATTCTCAAACTATTTGCAGTCTTGAGCCTAAATAATAAATTAACGAATTCAATAATGTGAAAACACCCCTCTCATCCACTATAAGTACCACCCCTTACCGCCTCATGTCCACTCATAATCCAATCATTAATACTTGTACAAACTCAGCTCAATAATATTCCTATGGTCTCCCTAAGAGAAGGATCTTTTGGTCTCATAACAAGTCAAAAAACATTGCCCAAAGAAGGTTTTAATGTAGGATAAATTCAATAGGATAATTCCACTTTCGTTTCTTTTAATTTCATTTCATATTTTTTAATTTTCATATTCGTTATTCACCTACCCTAATAAATATTTTATGATTACTATAGTACCATAAATATAATATAATGGTATCATGTTAATGGATGATTCATCAATAAACCCCACCCTATTTCTCATGTATTCAAAGACTTCTATCATCGCCTATGATGTGTCAATTTACCTATATCATGTGTGATACACCTTTAGTTTCATATAACACCATAAAGGATGTTAAGAACACATTTATAATGGGAGAATAATATTTAAACATTTATTATAAAATAATCTTAATTTTTTGGACCTAACATATATACATTCTACTAAATGATAAAACAAAACGACTTCTTCATGATCGAAAACTCACCAAAATTAACCTCAAACGATCATCATCAACTTTTCTCTATTGATTAATTCACTTAAAATATAATCAAATTTATTATAAGATCATTTAAAATTATATATGATCATTAATAACATCTAATACCAACTCTAGATATTTATCCACATTTTACCTGAATTTCCATTTATGTACATAAGTTAACTGATCATGAAAAATAAGAAATTGAACACTTTTGAATGATGAGATTAAACTCTATAACTCATTGAAAATACATGAAATGAAATTAATTCCTTCATTATGAATCAAATTAGTTTATAAATTTTTATATATTTGTTTATTAATGACGATAATTTTAATATACATGATATGAAATTGAATAAATTGTTTAGACATAAGGTAAGGGGACTTGGAAAAAAATTTACTTTCATTGGATTATTCCTCATTAATTTAAAATTTTAGTGTGGATGTTCATTTAATACTATTAAATAAAAGATTCTTATTTCATAAGAATTATATTTAGGGATATACATGTGTCTTCTCTGGTTTCATTTTAAATAAAAAAAATTCTCAAAATAAATATTCTTTCTTAAAACAAACATTTTAGATCTCTTGAGATTGTTTCTTCATTAATTATGATGGATGATTCCTATATGAATAATGTTATAAAATTTTTCTAACCAATTTTTTACCCATTAAAATAAGATTTATAAAATTGAAACCATTCCTTTTGGGGGTTATCTTATGTTCAATATTGATATACATTCTATTTGGAACGTATGATAATGTAAATGTTATGGCGTGACTGGCGCGCCTAGAATTATATAGCACAATGAAAATGCTATAATGTGATAGGTGCACCCAGAATTATATGGAAAATTAATTCATTGGGTAAAGTGTTGTATCTCATGAGATCTAGTGTATTATTCATGAACATAATGCTTCACTTGTTGAAAACTATGTGTGGTAGTTGGAAACTAATATATGATGTTTCAATTTTATGCATTGTAACATCAATGACAGTATCTAATGGTTCTTATAATGAATATTGTACTGATCCCATGATTATGTTTTGATGATGGTGAATTTGATCACATCATTTTATATTGATTCATGTCTTTTTCTATCCTTTTATTATGATTTTATCTCAACCCTTTTGGATGTGTATCTTCATTTGATTACTTATACTAAGGAGAATGTGAAGGCCACTAATAAAATAGAGGATAAAAAATTAAACGAATGTTAATTTTTTATTTTCCAAAAAATATTTGTGGTCCTAATTTTAACATGAAAGTAATCATTTTTATCCTTGTTCTGTTATACTATTATGTAGTTTATCATTATAAATATGATATAGTAATGTAAGAAAAATCATGGTCACTATAGTTTGTATCATACCATGGATTATTTAATTTGGGAATTAGGATTAGAGAACCTTAGTCAAAAACATTTGTTTGATATTAAGTATATATAAGAATAAAATAACCCTTTCTAAAAATAGGGATCCGTAATATATTACATTATAGTTAATTTCACAAATTCATAAATTATTCATGAGTTGTTGACTTTTGTTTTGTTCTATGCATTTATATTTTGGAAAATAGTGTGAACCAAGGGAATCTAGGCCAACAACGCATGTGAGGGACAATGCATAAATATTCCAAATGACATCCCAAATTCCATGGGATGTGGAGTTCAAAATATCTTGGGTACTCTTAATCAGATGTCTCATGTTATGAATAATAACCTGAATAATGCAGAACATCCTTCTCCACCTAATCGGGAGCCGCTGACTATCGAGTCCTTTATGTAGCGATGACTAGCAACATACAAATGATATTCTGATCCACTTGTCATAAAATATTGGGTCAGCTAAATGGAGAATATAATTTCAGTGATTCATTTTTTTGAGATGTGGATGTTGGCTCATGTCTTTTATTTTCAATATGGAGAGGCCTGGCAATGTTTTACATTGATTAATAACCCCAAGCTGAAGGAAGAAATCGATGATAAGGACTGAGAAGACAATAAGATTATGTTTCATAACAAGTACATACCCTTAAATATTCATATAATTATATAGAAATAATTCATATAGTTCAATCAAAAGGAAGGTGAATATGTCAAGGCCTATAAAGAAAAATTCAAAAGGAATTTCAAGTTATTCTTTAGGTTTTATTATCAACAATGATAGAAACATCAATAGATTCATTAGTGGATTAAACCCACACCTTCGACAAGATATTATAATTCAATAATTTTGGTGGTGTGAATATGTTCTTCAATGTCATATAAAAGTGAATATAGCGTTTCAAGAATGGCCTATTGGCTATCTTGATCAAAAATTAAAGATGGAGTTTGAAGCAGGAGGATCTAAGGGGAAAGGTGTAAGTAAAACTCAACCACCCACTTGTCAAAAATGTTGGAAGAATCACCATGGTAACTACAACCATATAATGGGTAAATTATTCATGTGAGGTGGAGAAGGACACCAGGTTCATTAATGTTGAAAAGGCAGAGGAATCGCAACAATGTGGTGGATGGAAATAAAGAACCACCCATAGTCCAATAATACATCTGTTTTGGAGCAACGGAATTATGCAAGCTAGTGAACTAAACATCGAGTACTCAAGGTTAATCAACATCTATATCCACTGAATATTAAAAATTGTGGAATGGATTATTTAATTACTACTAATAAAAAGGACCATAAAATTAATTTTTACTAGGTATACATCATATTCAACAGTGAATGGAAAAAGTATTATTTCATTATAGTTTTATTCATTCATTTATATATTGAATGTATTCTAGAAATATTTAATTAATTCCACTAAAAAATGAAGTATAGATATCTATAGAAAATAGTGGTTCAATCATTAAAACCCAGGTGTTGGACTCTTCTCCAATTGAAATATGTGGGAAGATTATTCCAACAAATCTTAGGATACATCCCTTTGTGGAATTTGAAGCAATAGTGGGAATGGATTGGCTATTGTTATAAAGAGCACATATAAACTTTCAGAAAAAGGAAAAATATTTTCATATTTTAAACCATACCAAAATACTCATAAAATAAATGGAAGATCATGTATTTTCTTCATAAAATCCTCCAACGGTGTGGGTGTCGATTTCTTGTAATTCATAACACCTCACTTAAATGGTTCAGTCAAATGATGGTATAATCCTTGGGTAAATTCTCATACTGTGGAAATAAAGTGATTTTTTCATTAAGATTTTCCTAGAATCCCCATGGATTTTGAGGTAGAGTAATCAATAGATCTCATGCCAAAAGCTACTCATATCTCAAAGTGTCCTTATAGTATGGATACTATTAAACTAAAAAAGTTTGTGAAGAAAATGAATGAGAATTTGGACAAATGATTCATACGTCCTAATGCATCTCCTTGAGTAGTACCAATTCTCTTTTTCTAGAAGAAGTATGGATAGATGTAGTGGTGTATCAATTATTAGGTAATCAACAAGATCCCCATAAATAAAAAGTATCCTCTTCCATGTATTGAAAACTTGTTTGAATATATACGAGGAGATCAGTATTTCTCGAAGGTAGATATTCATTCTAAATCTCATCAGTTAATGGTGATGATTAAAAATATTCTATAGAATTATTTCTATACAAGGTATGGGCACTATTGTTTTCTTGTGATTCACTTAGTACTTACTAATTCCCCAAAATCATCATGGATTTGATGAATATAGTCTTTATTCATTACCTCAAAAAAAATAGTGTTTATCATGGATATTCTAATATAATCCAAGAGAAAGGAGGATCACAAATAACAAAACATGATTATGTCGGTGACATTAAAGAATGAGATTTTGTGCATCATGTTCAACAATTTTTTATGAATTCATGAAGACACCTTGATGGGATTCATGATCACATGTGAGGGAATTTTTGTAGATCCTTGAAAAACAGAAATTGAGGAATGTAGAAGATTATCTAGTTTCACGAAAATACATTTTTTTCTAGGATTAGTTGGGTACTATATATGTTTTCAGAGAGATTTATCTTGATTGTCATACCCTCTTACTATATTAACACACAAGGTGGTGATGTATGTCTAGACAAAAGAATATGGTCAATTCATTATAGATCTAAAAATAATGTTGAACATTACACCTGTACTCACATTAAAACAATGTAGAAAAATAATTTTGATATATAGTGATGCTTCAAATAAATGAATTCGTTTTTTACTCATGAAAAAATATATTTTGATAGGATACACCTCAAAAAAGTTTACAATCCATGAGATGAACTACCCAATGCATGATTTGGATATAACAGCTGTGATATTTTCACTAAATATCTAGTGGAAATACCTCTATGGTGTGAAGTGTGACATATATACTAGTCACAATATCTTAATTTATATATTGACACAAAAGGAGATCAACATGTGGAAAATGTGATGGTTATAGCTAATTAAGTACAATGATTACTCTACTCACTATCATCCTGGAAAGGAAAACAAGGTATTCGATGCTCCTAGTAGAAAATAACCTTCTACTCTATCTGTGTTGGGGATTGATAAAGTCTTAATCATTCTGGATATGTAAAATATTCATTTGGAAATCAAGAATAGTTGGGAATAGATCTCACCTTTCCTAAATGATATCCCAAACATCTATATAGTTGAATTTTATAGAGGCACAAAGAGATGATGCAGAGTTATAAAATAATGTGAATCGGGTAAATAAAGGAAAGAAATAAGACTTCCCTATTGATGATGGTGGTGTAATTTTTTTGGAACAAGGATTTTATTTCCTTTTATCACCTGAGATAAAGAGAGAGCGATTTGATAATGCACCTGACTCACCATTCTCAAAACATCTCGGTAACACCAAGATGTACTGTGATCTCTGATAACACTTATCGAGGGATAAAAATAGGAAGGAGATTGTGGAATATATCTAATTATTCTAATTATGCTAATAAGTTAAAGAAGATAAACAGAATACCAAAGTGATCATGAAATAATTTCTTATACCCATGTTGAAATGGGATAATATAACCATGGACATTTTCATGGCTCCCCCAAAGACATCCAGAGGACATAATGTGATATGGGTTGTGATGGATTGACTCGTAATGGATTCCCACATTATTTTTATTTTTTAATATCTATTTCTTGATCAATATGAAAAATATATGTGAAAAATTGGTGAGACATCATGGGGTTCCACTACTGATTTTCTTGGATTATGCTTCCAAGTACACATCTACAATTTGTGGGAGTCTTCAACATTATTCAAGTGTTGAATTGAATTTTAGCATTCCCTATCACCCCAAAACTATCTACCAATGTGAAAGGACTATTCTGGCAGTCGAATATATCCTAGGAGTCTACTCCTTGGGATTCCAATTTGTATGTGATCAGGTTATCCCATTGGATGAGTTCTCAATAAATTATAGCTTCTACTCGAGTATGTAGTGGATCCATATAAAGCTCATTATGGGAAGGGATGTAAAAGTTCATCCTGTTGGGATGAAGTTGGTAAATAAAAGCTACTTAGATCTGATCATGTCCAAGATATGATAAAGAAATTTCAATTCATCGATCAGTATATCAATGATTCTTAGAGTCAAAAAAAGATATATGTTGAAAACCATCAAAGGGACATGGATATTGACATTATAGATAAATTCATCCTTCCAATATATCTATGGAAGACAGTCATTCGGTTTGGAAAGAGAGGGAATCTAAGCCTAAAGTAAATTGGCCCCTTTATGATCCTTTATTGTGTATGATCCATCATATACTAACGTAGACTTACATAAAATATGTAATAGGTTCATGATGTGTTCCATGTATCATTCCCAGGAAATTATATACCAGATTCGTAACATGTATTGAACTTGAAGGTGGTGCAGCTGGAAGATGACCTATTTTACGAGGAGAATACAATATCGATTCTGGATCATAGAGATATGGTTTTATGCCAAAAATATTACCCAACTATTAAAAGGGGTATGAAGGAACCATAAGTATGAAGAAGCAACTTGGGAACTAGAGGAGATGATGAAGGATAAGTACAGTAACCTATTTCAGTAAAATAGAATTTCGAGTGACAAATTTGATAAGGGTGGAATTATTTAATTACTCAAACTTTTATAAATGAAATTTTACCCTTCTACTAGTAATTTCATATAGGATATGTCTCCTAGATACCACAAAAAATTCATTATAAATTAATAATTAATGATATATGAAGTATTCCTAGAAGTTAAGAAACATATACTCATGAAATAGTAATGTTACCTTATGAATAGTTACGTGACCCTTATAAATAGTAAATCAACCAAATGAATAGTAACCATACCTATTAATGTATAAATAAAGTTTTTGAATCTTGAAAATGAATGTATTGTAAAATTATTTCATTGTCTATGTAAATAAATGTTTGAAAAATTATTAATTAAGTGTTAGTATTTTTGTAAAAAAAATATTTAACTAAAATTTTATGATTAATTTAATTAAATATGAAAAAATAAAAAATTTATTCATAAATTAAGATTTTGATATCATGTTATTTTAATATAGTTTTATGAGACATTATGTAATTTTTCAATGTTTTATAAAATCACATATAATTTTAAAATATTTATTTTCCATGAAAATTATACTTTTAATTAGAAATTAAATTACATATACATAAAAAATTATTTCCAGAAAAAAATGAGATCATTTTTTAATTATACTTTTCTTAAAATGGTTGTGGTGAATTTTTGGGATTTTTCAAACAAACTTCATTTTTTGGTGAATAGTAAAATATGATAATTTATGATAAAAGATGAATACATGAATTTTTTAGTCATGGATAACATATGGCTGATGGAAGACAATATATTAAACTCCCCTTCATTCTATCAATATATTTCATGATAATTTTATAACTATTCATATATTTGTGAAAAAAATAAAAAAACTAATGAATATAATAATGAGAAAACAACTGTCTCCTAAACTATAAATACCACCCCTCAGTTCCTCTTCTCTCCACACCTTCTATGCCATGACATGTGTCTAAATTCCACTCAAGTATCTTTTCAATTACCTCCTCCCAACCCAGGATCCCTTGGTCTCATAAAATGTCCAAAACCATTTCCCAAAAGAGGTTCTCTATGATGAGTAATTCCATTGGTAAATTCCTCTTTCTTTTCATTTAATTTCATTTCATGTTCATTTATTTTATTATTATCCCCTCACCCCTTAATTTATATTGAATGATAACTCATGTACCATATATATATATATATATATTAATTATATCATGTTAATGGAATATCGATAAATAAACTCCTCTCTCTCTCTCTTATTCTAATAATGAAATCGTTGCTCATGATATTCCAATTTACCTACATCAGGAGTGATTATCTATGTTATTTTAATTCCATCGTGTATGTTAAAAAACAATTATAGTGGTTGAAAGAGATTATAAAATTTATGTTATAATTCTCTTAATGATCTTTATGTAACATGTATTCATAATAAAAATTGAGAAAACAAAATGGGTTGGTTGGGGTCAAAAAACCACAAAAATTAACTTGAAACGGTCATCATTAACGTTTATCCAATTATTCATCATCGCACCATATTAAAAATTATTATGATTTCATTTATAAATTTTTTAGGATCATTGATAACATATGATAATAATTATTTATATTTATCTACATTTTACACAAACATCCATTAATTTATACAAGTGAACTGATCATGAAAACTATGAAAACAAACACTCTTGAATGGTGAAATTAAACTCTATAAGTCATCATAAATCCTATAAATGAACATAAAAATACCAAAATGAATAAAATTCATATATAAAAGGTTATATATTTGATAAGTAATGAATATAATGTGATTATATAAGAAATTAAAGTGAATAAATCGTTTGTACATATGGTAATGGGATTCTCAAACCGAGTATTATTTTCATAGGGTTATTCCTCATTCATTCCAAATTTTATTATGGATATTCATTTAATACGAATCAAATATAGTTACATTGTCATTACCTTTTCTATTATGGTATATAAATGTGTGTACAATATTTTTATGAAAAAATAAATATTTTCTAAAATAACTCCACTTTCATAAAAATCACCTTTCACTTCCCTTGAGATTGATTCATCTTAAATCAGGATTAAGGATTCATATTCCAAGAATGGTATTACCATTTTAAACCCTAATGATTATTCAGGAATTTATTCCTTATGAAATTATACCCATTCTTTTCCATGTTATTTCTGATGTTCAATTTTTATATACATTCTATGTGGCATGAATGATAATTTAAATGTTATGATGTGACATATGCACCTAGAATTATATAAAGGAATGAAAATGTTAATATGTCCCGAGTTCACCCAGAATTATATAGTTCTCAAATTAATTGGTTAAAGGGATGTATCTAATGATGAAAATGAATTACATGTGAACGTGATTCTAATGTTGTTCATAATTATGTTTGGTAGTTTACCACTAAGACATGATGTTTAATTTTTATGCATTGTCACATTCAATGAAATTGTCTAATGTTTCCTCTCATGATTATTATAACGATCCCATGGTAATGTTATTATTATGATGATTATGCTCACCTAATATTATAATAATTTGTGTCTTTCCCTATCCCCATGCAGATATTTTAGATTACCCATTTTTAAGGTATATCATCATGTGAATACATGTACTAAGGAGAATGAGAATTCATCTAAGAAGATAGAGAAGGAGTAAAGTAAATGTTTATGTTTTATTTATTAAAAGTTTTGTATAATCCTTGTTTTCCAATAACAATAATCCTTTGGATCCATCTTTTGTAACACTATTATGTTTTTATCATTATTAATATGTATTGTTAATGTAAGAAAAAGAAGGGTCCCTATAGAGACAGACCCTCAAAGGGCCTCCATATGAATGGGTCATTACAACTGAACTATGTGGGATTTGATTTTCATCCAAATAGGATACATAGGGACCCTCATTGAGGTCCAAACCCAACACCTAAAATCAAATCTATTCTATCTTTTCCACAATTCTTGTCATGTCTTATTTATATTCAGAATCTATATCCCCTCTAGGTTCATTGGGATTCTTCAAAATAAGTCTCACACCAAGATTTGACTAGGAACTTTCCGCATATAAATCCTTGTGGCGTGACGATAAACTAAATGGTTTAGTCCTTATCACATGACCACTAAATTTATGATCTACCCAATTAATTGTAACTGAAATATATGGGTTCTGGATCCTCTCACAAGGATACATAGAAAGACCACATCATTTTTCTTATCCAAATATAAAAACTACTCCCATATACCAAGATGAAGACATAGTCTGGAGAGCCTCACAGTGTGGTTGAAAAACCAACAACATCATAATAATGACCAAAGAATTTCTAAATAGTACATAAGAGGATTCCATTGAGGTATAATCTTGAATACATACTGATTTGTTAATTGATGAAGAACCATGGATATATACAGATGACTCTATGTTACATGCATGCTAATAATTTATTGTCAATTCAATGGTAACTAACATCATAATTATGAATTAATAAATGATTATTGACCATATCTTCAATCAATAAGAGAATCTTGGAGTAGGAGTCAATTCCTTTGAAATGGATGTGTTGAGCCTAACCTCCCATCCTATCGACCAATGTGTAATCCTAAGATTCAATGTCAAAATTACCTCAATTATCTCCAGATTTTGGGAAGAAGAACCCCATGGGTAAAAAATGATGGTTGTTTCTGGTTCAACGAAAAAACATGTTGGAAACCATTCAGAAATAGTGATTCTTGGGTGAATTAGTTCAAAAACATGGCCCATACTATCATCCATAAGGGTACATTAATCTTTTTCAGAAACAAAAATGTTGAACTCAATAAGAATCCTTGAACAAGGTGACTGTGTATCCCATATAAGGGTCCCCAATCAATCACAAAATGAAGGAGGGCCATATTGAAAATTCAATAATGCATGAAATCATTTAAATGAAATTTAAATCTATTGAAGTTTTCATGATTGTTTTTGTCATCAATTTATAGGAACGTTATCCCAAAACTCCCTTCAATCAAATGAAACCAGACCAGCTCTCCTTGATTCATGCCCTGGATATAGTAAACGAAAATTCTCCATCAATGTTGAGGACTCCATAACCAACCTAATGTCTTCATCGATGGTTCTTGAACATGCTATTTGGGGAGTACTGTAGGAATAGTATAATCTCAACCTTGTGTTCTCCCCAATAGGTCCTTCATATTTCCAAGACCTAATGATTTTCCAATCAATGAATACTGGTTTTCCTAAAGTAGATATCACTGACTACCATCATTAATAGTTTTTGGAGTTTAACAATTGAACATGAAAAAAAACCCTCCATTTGCAGAAAGTGGTCGATTAGGATGAATCATATGACCTTTTCTAAAAACACAGTGTTCCCTCCAAGGGGATAATACTAATATCTATCTCCACCATCACTACATGGAATTGAACTCTCAACATGATGGGTTGAACCTGTGGCGGTTGAGACTTCTATTGAGTCCATATAGACTATACATGACCACATTGAGAATCCTTCTGATAAGATATTCAAGATGGATATTTAAGTTATGTCATCAAGATATATATTAATGGTACATCTAGACTCAAAATGTATTGGTGAAGAATATAAACTAGAAGAAATAAATGATATGTTATTAGAGTAATTTTACCCTTATACTCTTTGAAATGATATGTAGCTATGTTCAAGAGGTTTAATTAGGGGAACATGTCTATTGTAAACTATGATGGTTATTTTGTAGTTTTTTATCACCTTATTCAATACTTTATAGGTGATTAGGTGACCACCATAAAGTAGTTTTTGGATGGGATTATATGTGAGAATTTTTCCTAAGTCAATATCTTTAGGATAAAGTAGTTTTCTAAATTCGTTAATCAGGATCACATCTCTAAAAGAATCCTAAATATGGATTGTAGAGGAGGATATATTTTTTATGGTAAATAGTTATTAATTCCTATTTTAGGATTTTTCAATACAATAATGTTATCTATGATGATTGTATGAAAATTACCTAGGAAGAATGGATAGTTACAGAATTCCTTTCTCGAGTGTTGTGTCACTAGTGTGGTCGGTCAAGACACATTCATAGGTAGTTCCCCCGACCACCGGTAGAGTTTTGGGGATGATGTTTTATGATTCATCTACAGATGTTCTGCTAGAACCCATGATAGGAATTAGTGGTGGAAAAATTATGAATAATTAGAGTGCGTGAAGGGGCTATTCCACTCCTTAGCAGTATTATAGTTGGATTTCTACTAGTTGTTGTTGTACAGATAGTGGGAAGGGTTCTATTTTACTAGAATTCTCAAATCAATGGAGTGGTGTAGCTTAGGGGACAGAGAATGCATCACATAGAATAGTGACAAAAAATTTACTTATCGTTCATCCTGCACTTATGGATAAAGAGGTCAGAACATTGAGATTTATAGGTACTATGCTCATAGATTCTATACTTTTTAGCAACTTATTTGATACTAGAACCTCTCAATATTTTATATCTTTCCTCCATCTGAATAGATAGATCCTAGTATTGGAGTATGTTAGTGGGGTTATATTGGTAGATACACCTTTGGGAGTAAGGTTGAGAGACATCTATTTTTGAAAAGTGTGTTCCATAAAGGTTGAGTAATTTTATTTCACTTGGGATTGTTAAATATTTGACATGTCATTCATTAAGGTAATGATGGGTATGAAGTGGTTACTATCATTCAAAGACCATATATATTTTCACCATACAAGGGTTACTTATAGGCCACTCATGGGAGAAAATTACATTCACTGTGGATAATTGGATATCCAAAATGTATAAGAAGGGATAATTCACTAAAATATATGGGATCTCACCAAACAGGTTTCTAGTTTGTGACTTGATGATTTGTTGAAAATCGTGATGAATTTACACCTATAGTGATTTAGTTTCATTATTTCTTTCCTGATTAATTCTATGGGATTCCACTTTAGTTAGATATCAAATTTATAAATGATCTCATATAGGGGTGATCTAGTTTCTATTCCACTATTCAGAATGGAAACAATGAAACATAATGTGGTAGAGAATCAAATGGAGGATAGGGAGATAAGTGATTTATCCATCATAGTATATTTCCTTTGAGTTCTAAAAACATGTATTCTTTGAAGGATAATGGGACCTTATGGTATTTTATTGATTACTAGAAGTTGAACCAGATGACTATGATGAACTGGAATCCTTTTCTTTATATCAATGTCTTATTTCCGCAGTTTATGGGATATTTTGATTTCATGATGATCGACATGAGATTAAGGTATCACTGGTTGAGTGTTCAGCATTATGATATAATATAGACTGAATTCATAATTAGGTATTGACTTTATGAGTTTATTTTGATGACATTCAAGATAATTAATACTCCAAAATGATTATGGAGTTGATTAATAAATAATTCCATCCATACTGTGATCAGTTTGTGGTAGTGTTTTTCGATGGAATCTTGGCGGACACCAAGAATCCTAAAGATTGTTACCAGTATCATGAAATTATCCATATTACATTACAATTTCATCTATTATAAGTAAATTTATATAATCATTTTTTTTTGGATTGATTAGGTATACCTCTTAGATCAAGTGATATTGGAGGATGGTTTGTTAGTGGACCTATATAAATATGAGGTAGTGGATTCTTGGGAGGAGTCTATAAATGTTTTTGATATCTATGAATTTCTAAAACTATATAGATAATATAATAGGCTCATTTAGTATTTTTTATAATATGACGAACCCCTTATGGAATGAATAAGAAGGGGGTAAAGATAGGATGTTCTAGTTATTTTTAGAATTATTTTTAAAAGGTGATGAAGCATTTGACAATGGAACCAATTATAATCCTACCCAAACCAGGTGAGGAGAATATTGTGTTTTTTGATCCTTATTTTATTGTAATTAATGTATTTTTTTATGAAGGTAGATTGAGGTATGCTGTTTGGGTCTCATAAATTGAGGCCACCTGAATCGAACTACCATATCAATGGACTTGAATTAACTAAAGTGGTTTATGCATTTTAGTTTTGGTTTCATTGTCTGTATGGTGATAATTTTAGTGTTTATACTGATGAAAATATATTAAAGTATATCTTATAAAAGTTATAGTTGAATATATTGATGTGTAGGTGTGTTTTGTAAATGGTTAGTTTGGATTTTGAGAATCAATATGTGCCAAAGAATGAAAATAGTTTTTCTGATGCTTTAACATGAGGGCTCTGAGTCAGGATATTCACCATTCCCGTACTATATCGAAAATGATGACCTTACTATATGAGATGAATGTTGTGCATCCAGAGATCCTAGATTTGAAGACACTTATATCAGTTTTATTGGATTGTACACTTTTGATCTGGAATACAGACTAACAGTATGAGGATCCTGAATGTTTGGTCATGAGGGAAATCCTTGATGGTAGAGAGTTTCTTTCTCATAAGAAAATATATGTGGATGATATCATCTGTTTTTGGGGACATTTTTTAGGGAATTGGAGTATGTTTGAGGATTTGATGTGTGAATTTCATGATTTTAAATGTTCAATTCATCGAGGTGAAAAAAATGTATTTTGAATTATGAAGAATGTTTTGCAGGCCGGGCATGAAAAATAAAATGTCGTGGTTCGTGACATGATGACACCCATATTATTATGTGAAGGAAAACATAAAAAACCAATTATTTTACTACATTCATTTTCCATTCCATAATTAATGTGTGATAATTTAACCATAGACCCTATGGTGGCCCCCCTAAGGATGACTTGGAAGAATTACACTATTTGGGTTATTGATGATCTTTGGAAAATGGTAGCACATTTCTTACCAGTATGAGAGACTTTCTCATTGGATCAATTTTAATAATTGTATGTCTACAAAAAAGTCCATCGTTATGGGGTTACAAGATGTATGTTTTCAGACTATGACTCATGATTTACTTCATTCATCTGGTAGGCCTTAGAGAAGATTCATGGTCAACATGTTTTACTGAGAACTATATTCCACCCATTTAATAATGGGATGATCAAACATATTGTACAGGCACTTGATAATTTTCTTCGATCAAGTTTCCTAGACTCTTTTGAATCTTGGAATAATTTCAAAGCATTGGCATAACTGATATATGACAATAATTATCTTGATATGATACATATGGCACCATATAAAGATCTTTACGATAGGAAATGTATATCAACTCTATGATGGACGAATGCATGTGAGTCAGATTTATTTGGACTGAGTATCATGTAGGGAATGCCAGAGAAGGTTTAGTAGATTCAAAAGTGTATAGTTATGTGTTACAATAGGATGAATTTGTATTATGATTGAGTTCAATGCCCTATATAATTTACATATGGATATATTTTGTCATATGGGTGTCCCCTTGATTATGTTACAAAAAAAAATCTTATAAAGTTTAGGTCGGCACCCAGGATTGTTAGGTTGTTTGATTTTGTGGAGAGAATCAAGCTGATGGCATACTAGTTGGCTCTTAAAAATAGGTGCAACTCTATGATTGATTTATTACTTATTTGGAATCTTTTAAGGTATCAACTCAACCCTTATCAGGTTATCTATGTCCACGATATTGATCTTGAGACCGATACATAATTAGTAGAATATCATATATGTGTGTTGGACCATCCTGAGAATTTGTTATTGGGAAATTTTATACCGATTGTTCATTTGATGTGGAAACATATTCGTGTTCTAGAAAAAACATGGGAGAAAAAACTAATATGAGAGAATAGTATCCAGATCTCTTGCACATAGACTCTTAGAGATTATTGGGACAATTACTCAAGGAAAAACTGTTATATTTAGTGTAGATGATAATATCACAACCTTTTCAATAGATATCCTTATCTTTTTATTAGGTTCATGTTTTCCTTTATATGAGTATATCTAGTTTGAGTTTTACCTTAGGGAGTATTTTGGTTAAATTTGATCATTTTGGAAGGATGGGGGTTATGCATAGGGGGTGAACAGTTTTTCAAAACCGTGCATGCAACCCCACAAACTATGCAAACCTAAAAAATGTGATTAAAATAGTTTTCACATGGTTTGTCAGACCATGCACCCTCTTAATTGTTTCCATTCAACCCCACCCTAGAAGAGGTGTTCTTTATTGTTCATAGTTTGAAAAAACTATGCACCCCTTTACAAGAAACTTGGTTCGTAGTTTTAATTAACCCAATAAATTAGATTTAATATTTTATAAACCCGTTTTTATATTCTTAGACCACCTAAATCATCCCAAATAATTTTCTCTCATTTTTTGAGTAAACTAGATGGATTTTATTCCATTCTGACCTTCGTTCATCATGATTTGAAGCCCATATTGATGATACGTACCTATCCTGCAATGTGAATTTTATCCCATGAAGTTTTATACCTATTTTTTATTCTTATTCCATCTATTAGGGGAATTCATTCCCCTATTTTTTTATATATAGATCTAAGTTATATCGATCCTGATCAATTTGATATTTTTTATTGTATTGGATTTAAGATCTCATTCTTTATTATGGGATTGACTTTTTCATTTCAATTTGGGAATTTCTATTTTGAAGCCATCATGGTCAATTTTTAGATTAAAGGTTTAAATCTATTTACCATTGATAAAAATCCCAATATTTTGATTTTTTTATTAAATTTCAATTAGAACGTTTGAAAATTTGAATAATGAATAGATGAAATTAATCGATTGATTAATTCATTGAATTTTAAAATTTGTGGAATATTTGGATTCTAAAATTGGTTAATTAATTTTTAAGAAATTAATGTGATTTTGGGATCATGAAATTTTATTAATAAATTTTTTTTAATTAGTTAATGTAATATTGTGAATGTGTAATTATTGGGATTGTGTGATCTTGAAATTGGAATTAATAATTTTTTATTTAATTAATGAAATATTTTGAATGTTTAATTGGATTAATTAATTTGTGTATTAATTAATAGAATATTATATTACATTCTTGGTTAATTAATCTGGTTAAAATTTAATTGAATATGGGAATTAACAGGTGTTCGACATGGCCATTAATGGATCAATGGGGAATATGATTAAATTATGATAAAGAGAATAATGGTGATTTCTCATATTTTTTACACATGATTAGAGTATTGACCATGTTTTATATTGAAATTTTAAAAGGAATACCATAAGGAAAAATGTTATGATATGGTTCATGTTGATTATCCGTGATTAATGTGATGAATGTTATTTTGTGATTTATTTTATATAGGTGTGTGGGACATGGTCTTCTGCATAAAAACACCACAATGATAAAATTATATTCATGTGTGGGGCATGTTTTATTACATAAAAATCGCATAGTGATAAATTAGTGTGGGATACAGACTACTATTTCAAAATCACACTTGAGAAATTTTTTGATAAATGAGTACGGGACACATACCACTACATAAAAGTATCACTTTATAGATTATTTGGTGAATTATTTTTGGGTCCCAAACTACTACATCAAATACCCATGATGTCCTAGGAAGGGTGATCTAGGTTTAAAATGTTGCATTGGATGACTGTTCCAATTGGGAATAATGTTAATTTAAAAGGAATGGATGTCGAATAAATGTGTGTTATAATTAATTATGAATTAAATATGTGATATGATTTAGAATCTGGAATGGGATAATCATGCTATTTGGATTTAGGTGTCATTGGGAACATGAGTATTATATGGTTAATTAAAGAATAATAAAAATGAAAATAATTTACTTATGAATTATACTATATTCAAAATAAAAATGTAGACATTATTATTAAATGGATATTTTTAAAAAAACAATTCAAAGAGGACTACTTATTTGTACCCATAGACCACTTTGGCTACCTGACTAGTACCGAAATAGATATCATGTTTTCATTATAGAATATTAGAAAATTCCTTAAGGTAGATGGATGATTTGGGATGGAAAATGGATAAGGGAACCTAACGTCATGTGAGATGCCCTTGGGAGATTTTAGTTCCTTTTTTTATTTTTGGTTTTCCCATACTCACACATGAAATACATTTGGCATGGAATATCTACTTTTTAGTTATTGACATTGTATTTCCTATTTTGGTCATCATGTACTGCTAGTTTGGTTTGGATATTGGTTATATCAATTTGTTTTTGGTTATAAATTTCTTATGATGTAATACTCATATATAGATGTTATAGTCTCCCTATGATCGATATTTGAACCTCAATAATAGTTAGACACCTCTACTGTATGGGGAGGAATTCATGGGTTCATCTAACATACTAGCTCGAGGCATCAATGTGTGGAATTGGGTTTGGTATTTCAAAGATACTATAACCTAAATCTAGGATTGATTTTGGTAATTTCCTCAAACAATCCAGAATTACCTCATTGAATGGAATCCAACAAGGAGAAGGTAAAGATTCATATTGTGCCTCACCTACCTCCAAGATATGTTTATCCCCTTTCACATGAGGAAATATTTTCCCATCAGGGTGATATAGTGAGAGAACCAAGAAGATAAAATGCATAACTTCTCCAAGGTATCCTTCTAGTAGGGTATATTCTGCAAGAAGGCCCTCAGATTACACTCCCTATTAGTGTACCTTAGCAACGAGGGGTCATTTCACTGACTAAAGTTGATTGGGAACAACTACATAATGTGGGATACCAACTATAATCTTAATTGGATACCACATTAGTTGATTTTTAATTCCCTCCAATAATTTCACAACTAGAACTCGGCCAGCCACAACCCTACAGTCATGTCCCTATGGGTTACCAATGAAAGATATCAGTGACACTACCACCTATGGCCCTACTAGACACTACTCTAGTTTAATATATGACTCATGTGGACATTTATTGAGGGATAATGAACACTGTTGAGTAGCTAATTAAACTATCTTATTCCATGGAGGAATGATTAGTGACGATACAACAAGGGAATAAGCCTGGCCCCGAATGGATAGATCTGAATCCTCCCCCACCAAACATTTGGATCTCAATATTTCCGACTTTTTATGTCTTGAGTAACCCATAAAAGAATCTAACTAATTTTTTCTCTCATTTTGATCCCATTATGGGGACCCCTAAATAATATGATACAGTGAAACATAGGTTCTTTCAGGAATAATTTCATGTAAAATGTTTTGTATGGTACACTATATTCTGATCCAAGTCAATTAAAGGGTGAGAAGACCTATGTCAAAAGATTATCTTCTAGTTCATCACAATATTTTATAATATAATACTCATAAACCTTTTAGACTAGATACATTGCGTAAATTAATGTATCTTATATTTTATTTTTCGGTGGAAAGGATAGACATGGTCTTTAAACCAAATGGTTCCTCAAAAATACTTGTATCTTATCTTCATAGTGATCCTTCATGATGATTGATTCAGGGAACTTATTCCTATGAAATAAATATGGGGGTTTTAGGGCCTTATCATGATCTCTCAATGTTTCATAGTCTCCATCACATAGATCAATGATATGTCTTAAGTACTTACATCATAATTAAGAATGATAATAGGGAATGTGGAAGTTTTAATTGTTACAGTAATGCAAGCCACTATACCCTATCCCACTCCCCAGCTTATACTATACCATAAGAAAACACCTCCATAGAATTAGCAACAATTCCAACATATTTAGGATGATCATAGGGAACACATCTATAAATAGTCTATGTATATGAAAAACAAGGTCTATTCTTTTCAAAATGAGATGATCTTTTTCTACTTTATATCTTCATTAGAGAACAAATTTATCAATATTTCAAATCTCCTGATGGCCAACACGTATGGTTAATTAAGATCACCCAAACAATTTTACCCTATATCACATTGTTGGACACAACATCATGTAATTCTTTTTTTCAAAGACATCCTACAAAATATGTTGGACATTGGGAAAAAGATGATAAGAAAATAACTTGAGTAAGAAACATGTGTTTCATTCACTAAGATGGAGGAGGAGAATGAATGGAATGAAGTTAAAATAGTGGTTATAAAAAAATTTAGTGATTGTTTGGTTAGAAAAATAATTAACAAAACTCATGTTATCCTATGAGAATAGTCGAAACATTTGACTATTCCCTCGACTGATTCCACTATAACACATACGATATCACTAATAGATCTTCCCTATAAAGGCGAGACATCCAAAAAAATGTCATGAAAAAATGGGAATGAATAAAACATAGGATGAGGAGAAAAAGTTATGGACATTTTTATCCTTGAATTTAATGGAAATCATACTTACTTTCTCAAAAGTAAAAGAACCACCTCGCCAAAAAGTACAATAGCAGAATGAATCTCCATTAAAAAAGGGATGATATTCAATTCCATAAAACTTATTCACATAATGTATCCCATATTAGATTATAAGAGTTATTATGAAACAAAATTCACAACATTTTAGTGGATAACTAGGGGTAATATGTAATCATCATCATTGATATATGGAAAGTTGTGGTCTTTCCATGAGTCACTACATTAACCAAGTCTCAACTTGAATTGTTTATGTCGGTGAAAATAATGGGAGATCCCTACAGTGAGCCCAACAAGAGAATGGATGTTCCCCAAAGATTATGGTTTGTATCCTAACATGATTAACCTAGAAGATTAGTTCGAGTATACATCATCTCATACTCAAAAATTGTGTGTAGGTAGACCTAGAAAACATAATCCACCAATATTAGAAGTAGCTTCAGCTCCTATTCAAAGGGTTAATCTATATACATCAAGTACATTAGCTCCTAAAGAACTTGTAATATTGAATTCCCATTCTAGAAATCATATACCTTTGGACAATAAGTATTATGTTTTGAATCATTTATCCCTACATCAAAATTATTTTTCAATCTTGCCTGCTCTGGTTCTATCAAAAGACATCAAGGAAGCACTCATCATTGTCACGTAAAGCCCTCTAGAATATAAGGTAGAGGTTTCTTCATTCTAAATTTTATTTAGTAGATAGTTATACTATATAATTCCACATGGTCATCTCTTTCATAGAATATGATTATTATTTTATTATACAAGGATATTTCACACCCTTGTATATATCAGGAATGAAAAATGAAATTGATATCCATGAATATTTCATTGTAATCAACATAGGATTAAAACTCGTTCCAATTCAAACACATCATCATATGGGATTTAATGAATTTCACATGTCCCCACAAATTTTAATTTTATAGGTTTATGGAGAGAATGAAGAAAAATATCTACGAAAAATAAAACTCAGAACTAAGTTTAGTGATCTCATGTTTGACTCATAATTAATGGTTATACGGAAAAATACTTCCTTTAATGTATTGTTTGGAATACATTGGGTACATTTTCATGCATTTATCCTCTCATCATACAACTAATGTATCAAATATTTTATTACTGGTATAATTACTACTTCTCATGAAGGAAAAATCCCATTCCAATATTGGGATCCACAATACATTGATGAAAGATTATATCATAAGGAAGGACTATAGTTCATTGATAATTATGTCACTCGAATCAATGTCATGAATGTTTTGGAAATTATTCAGGAAAACAACATAGTGCATAATAGATGCTCCCCAAGAACCAAACTGATGTGGAGGAAAAAACATGATCACACATCCAAGGATTTCAATGACATGAATTATGACAAGTATGACCAACAATGCTGGAAATGATTTCAATTCTCAGAGTATCAATGAAATCCGGGATGAAAACTCTTCATTAAAACCCTCAATCTTTAATAAATATGTATTATATTATCTATGACATAAGAAGATATCAGATCAATGGGTTAAAATGAAGAGGCTCATTATCAGTCCATTATCTCTCCCTCAAATCTCCCAAATGAACTCAATCCATCAAATAATAATGAGATGGTTGCTTCATATTTTGGATATGTAAATTTTAAAACCTCCACTAACTCTAAGAAACAATCATCATCATTTAGACCTCACGAATAGGTGGAAGAGGTAAATTATGGGGAATAAGAGGAAGAGTGTGGGGACTCCTCTCTATCAATTAAAGAAGGTGTCTCTTACACCTTTGATAAGTTCAATGATAAATATGATTAAAAAAGAATATCTATGACCCCTTTTACCATTTTATCCATAACTTATGATGAACACGTGGAATATACTACCTTACCAAAGAAAAATTGGGATGTGTTTTCCCGGAATTATAGAGTGAATCCAAGTGTCTATACCATGGTGGACACCCTTTAATATGGATTTAGATAAGACAACTGAGGAAATAAACAAGAACCCAAAATGTCACACCTAAATCATGCCTCAAAAATTGAGGTTGAAGTGAAAAAACACATTAATGAAGAATTCATCCAATAAGTACAGTATTCAAAATGGATAGCCAATATAATCCTGATAATAAATATGAAATCCAAAAAGATTTTGCATCGACTTCCATGATCTCAACTGGCACCATCTAAAATTATGCAGTCTTGTTCTAATCACATACCACTTAATTGGACTGATGGATGGTTATCATGAACTCTTCCTCATGGATGGATCTTGAAGGTACAAATAAATTAGTATGGTCCTAGAAGACAAAAATGACACTACCATCCGGGCCCCATAGAGAGTATTCTACTACCAGGTAAATCCTATTTGGCTTGATGAAAACCAGTGACACATACCAACACACCATGAAACATATCATCAACCACTTCGAGGGGAACTTTTTTGAATTCTATTTTGATGATCTATTTGGTATATCCCATAAAATTTCAAAACAGAAGGATAATCGTGATAAATTCTTCAATGATAGAAAACATCATATCCTAAAGATGAACCCCTTGAAATGTTCGTTTCATGTAACTTCTTGAATGTTCCTTAGCTTCTCCATACTTCTTCATTAAATTGAATTGGACTCTGAAAAAAAAAACTGTTCCGTTTCACATCCTAGATTACATTAAATTTTAATAGGACATCAATGAATATTGGACTACATCTAGTTCTTTATAGACACCATATGGGCATGTCTTTTTCCTTCACCAGACTGATGAGTAAGGGTTCACTATCAGTAGTATCCTAACTATATATTATCTTTAAATAGTTGCAATAAATATATATTGGGTCCACCAATTTTAATGAGACTAATTGAATGAAAGATGATATTACTATATGTGTTAAACCTGGAGCGATTTTAAGGTTCTATATTTGTATAAAATATTGTTTTTGGAAATGACAATAGTCTTTATTATCTCTTTAAAACCATTCTTGATGATGAGACTCATTATTTAGATATCGAGAAGAGTTTCCTCGAATTAATATTTGAGGTAAAATAATTAAGGCATAATCTGCAGCACCATGAAGTTCAATTAGACATTAAAAAAAACTCTCATATATATCCTTATCCATATTATGATGAATTGATTTATGGCATGGTTTAATTTTATGTTTCAGTAATTCTATATACAATTTGTACCTCAAAATGTAGGGAAAGGCCATTCATTAGATGATTTCCTTATATAACACACATCTATTGAAACAACGTCATTAAAAAACGAACTACCTTATAATGAGATATTTACTATTCAAAACTACCCCAAAACAGGAGAAATTTATTTTCATTGAACATCCACGAGCCCAATAGAAATGATAATGGAAGTATATATTCTTAATAATGATAAGTTATGGATTTTGATTATATCCCTAGTGATGGTAGTTTTACCTTAATCAATCCAAATATTATATGGTTATACTAGTAATGAGTTAGAATATCATTCCCTCATTGTAGGAATGTAACTAGAAATCCAAATACCTATCTAACACCTAGTGGTGGTAGGTGATTCAAAGTGGTTAATTGAACAGATCAATGGGAACTATGAAATCATAAAAAAATATCTAATACCCCTACTAGACTATATCTTAGGGTAGATGGAAGAGTTCCCCTTAGTTAAACCCTTTAATATTTTCCCATGATCATTAAAAACCCTATAGTTGAATAGGATAATTTATTTATAGCGTTGTTTTGTCCGAACTGGGACAAAATAGTCATCAGCATTATCTATTGTCGAATGGTCTCTCCTTTTGATCATGTAATAATGGATAAAATCAAAAATGTGATTCTTATATATGAATTGTATATTCCTACCATGGTGTGGTTGATTACCATCACGGGATACCTCCAAAATAGAGTACATCCCTTGGAAAAAAATAAGGATCAAATACATTGGCAAGATGTTAACATCACTCATTATGAAGGCACAATTAACAAGAAAGACCTCTATAAACTAAGATTTGATGGAGTCCTTCTTAGATGAATGGATAGAGAGGTGTGTGTGAATATTATGGAATAAGTACATGTGTGAGAATTTAGTTCCCAAAAATCAAGAAAAAAACCTTTAAAAAAATCTAACGACCTAAATACTACTAATTACATTGTCATGTGTGTCAAAATAGTTGTTTAGTTTTTAGTAGAATTTATGAATTATAGGAGGAACCCTAGCTCATCATTCAATGGATAATTTTATCATTAATAAAAAAAATTTATTTATTGTGAAAATAAAATTGTAAGGGGATTTTTTAATAATTTGGATATTATTATTGAATAATCCAATAAAATAATTGAAGGGATACAATAATTCGAAAATTAACCTAATTGATTAAACCTAAAAATCTCGGGGAATTCCTATGATGATATTCATTAATTTCTTTAAGAGAAATGGGACATATATTTTAATACATAGTTTTAACACCTATAAACATATTTTTTCTATGTTTATACAAGGATACCTTATAGGTTTTAGTTTAAAATAAAAAATGATCCATTATTTATACTCGATGATTGAGTGATCTGTTCTTGACATAAAACATTAATTTCACCATGATGACACAAGAATAACATAATAAACATTCTGTTTTTTATTATTTTTATTTTTGATACCAGGAAATAAATTTCTCCTAGCCATGATAGTGTTTTTCAGTCTCAACTTGACCAATATGAACCACATAATCACCATAATTAAAACATAGAAGAAGATATGTAGAATGTTCTTTGAAACATCACAAGAAAGGGTACCACCAAACCTGTTAATTTGAGTTTGAGAATGAAATAACATAACATAACCCAGTTAAATAATAAGATAATATGATAAAAAATAAAAAAAAACTATAATTTAAAAAGACCATTAAAATATTACAAACCAGAAGCTCGAGATTACATCACATTCCACCCCAAGTTATCAAAAAGAGTATTGAACTCCATGGAATGAGAGAAAGACCTAGATATTGGATTATAACATCCCATAGCCTCAATGGAATCTAGGAATGATAATTGGACTTTTTTTGGGTGCCCAAATTGTAAGCACATTACCTGATGGTCGAACTTTCAAATGGGGTTCCCAAGGTATTCTTTTATAGGCAAAGTGGTTAGTTGTTTTGGGAACCCAGATTTCGATTAACCACAACACGCATGGTATTGGGTGGGTAGAATGAATTATATCACGTTGAATAAATATAGAAAACTTATTCCATACCTATTGGATATATCCACATAATTTATGGAATCATGTTGTGGTTAAATTATCTATATATATTCAAAATACAGAGCCAATATTTTGGATTCTTACTGTTTTGGTTCCTTGGAAATATCAGTCTAGTAGAGATAATAGATGGATTAATTGGGCATGGGTGTCTTCAATAAAAGTTTTATTGAACTAAATTTTGGATTATCCCACAAAATATCAATCTCATTGGATTAGAATATTAGTATATGTGTGTTGTTGAGTCCACTAGTGTTCTCAGAATCTTGCACATTTTTGATCATTTTTCTTCAACTTCTTTTTGGACCCAACAAATTGCCTAATAATACAATAAAAATATCAAAAAAAGTGAAATTTACCTTCTAAATAGTGATATTAATTAAATTATTGATTTAAAAGTGATTTTTTATTTTTCATTATAATTTCCATGAACAATAAATAATTACATTATTACAGTTGTATAATGGTGAAATAAAACAGTGAATCATAGTGTGATAACCCCCCAACACCTAAAAATTTTCACTCATGGACAAACTCACATTTACTAAATTTATTCATGGAGATATTCCCAACATCATAAATATTTATCAATGAAAATTTAATTACTGAAATGAAATTTATCAAATCAAAAATAACACCAAGGATTTACTGTCAATGATCATGGAAAAAGTGGTCTCATAAATTGTTTCAAAATGAAATTCAAGGAGATGAATTATGCCAGTTTAATAAAATAATAAAAAAATCAATAATTTCACGAACTCTACATGTGTCTTTGTTAAACCCATTTCATGATATTATTTATACTTTCTATCCATTAAATATATGTTATTTATTAAAAATTATTCTTTAATAATTATATCTACTGAACCTAAACTACAACCATTGCAATAAAATTTTAAGACCCACTCACATAAGTATTAAAGGAATTGAAAATAGAAGCTCGAGATATTTTTATACCAATAGTTTCTACATTTCGCCACTCCCCATAGTGATTTTTTCTTGTTTTCAAATGTATTACATGGAAGAAATCTCACACTCATCACCCAAACCTTGTTTGATATCCACATTAAACCTAGCTGTAATAGTTATAATAGGATAAAAGGCAGAAGAATAGTTTTTTTGACCGACTTAAGAAAAAACCAAATTTTTTGTTTTTGTTTTATTTTTTATATGTATTTTTTTATTTTAGGGTGTAAAATAGTCGAATAATAGGTACACATGAATAAGTCAATCAATTATAGTAATGAAAATTATCAAATAAAAAAATGAACATGTGGAAAAATAATTTTTTAATGATGTTAAATAATAACATAAATTATATATACCCGCTATTTGGTATAAAAAATTACACTTCATGGTTGGGTGAAAAAATGATTTGAGAAATTAAGGGACCCAATTTCCAATAAACTACTCACATAATGGTTACCTTCATTCGAAAAGCGCTCAAAGTGATACAATCATTTATATCATTTATAAATAAACCATTTTATAGAAAACAACACCTCATTGTTAAATTCATGCTAAAACACAAAATCCATTAGTGAAAAGAATAAATGTTAAAAAACATGAAATTGATAATTTCATGATGTATTTTAAATATTGTTCCAGATATGTGGGTGTCATTTTAAATGATTAAGTGGGAATCATTTTCAGTGAAAATGTGGAAATCAAAAATTAATATTCTTCCACAATATTGAGGTGTCATGGAGGGAAGGTAAAAATACTATCTACTAATAGAATAATAAAAAAAGAAGAATTATAATAAAAATTCATAACTAACCCAGAAATATATCTATCCCTACACACCAATAGTGTGTAGTTTTGTTTCTATAATAATTTATAGTTTGGGAAGGGAAAATAAAACATGTTGGGATTTAGTAGTATGTTTCTTATATAATGTGTATTTAATCTTCTAGGATCATTGGAAGACCCTTGTAAAAGTGTTTATGTCTCTACCTATTTATAGTAATACATCATTCACTCTTCCCATGAATGACCAGGATTACACCAAAAGGGTAAACAATACAGTGTAAGGACCAAGACATCAGAAATGATGCATACCAATTTAGAGCTTTTTCTTAAAATTTCACATGAGGATCTTCCCACAAATATGAAACATTTACTAATCAATCAACAATCAGGGATATCCTTTTTATTCTTTTTATATATTCATGATTTCTCATATACATCACACTGAATTTCTTCAAACTCCTAAATATTCAACTTCCTACGATCATATGAATCTATGAGATTCATATTACATTTCTTAGTAGTACAATATTAAGGGTTCTCTACCACCACTGTTATTTGAAAATTCTTTCCAAAAACAATCATGTATAATGACATTCTGATCTCGTGTTTTAAAATATGTAAGGTATGACTAAAGTTCATCTTCAAAGAAGTAAATATAATCTTTCTTATTGAGTAACACCATATTTTACATGAATTTATTAACTTACTGATTTCATATTTTAGTTGTTCCATCAGTTTAGGTTGATATGAAATGAACTCTTTATAAACAAACCCATAATTACAGCACATGGATTTCATGTAACGATTTCAAAAATTTAAACCCCAATCGTTAATAATGAATAATGAGAACCCAAATTAATTGAAAATATAGGACCTCAGAAAATAAAAACTACTTGATACACGTATATCCTTTTATTTTTTTTATTCCACCTATTTAGGGATGTAGTAAATGGATAATAATATTTATATGAAGCCAAATGAATTTATAAAAGGCCTTATCTATCCAATACCCATGCATTGAATATTTGAAAAAATAACATGGAATGTTGGGAAACTTAATTCTTCTTTGAGATATTCCCTATCAATTGAAATTTATTATATGTCATAAAAAATTTAGGGGAATATCTATACAATTTTGGCCAAACATTTCCTGATTCAAGGACATTCTATCATGTTCATTAAGAAACAAAGTGGCCCCCACGAGAAAATGTGTGGATGAAACTCAAAACCAAGGAGAAATAATGGGCAATAAAACACCTATGAAAAATGTATTAACTATAAATTATTCATATATATGGGTCACCCCAAACAGTCCATCATGAATCATGCTCATTTCACTTTTATTGTGAAGTTATGAAATTAGTGGGGACCTAGATGTTTCTAAAAAATTCACAATGTCTTCATACCAGGGGGTAAGTTCTATAATATCACAATGGTTCTCATGAAGAAAGAATAGAATGATGAGGAGGGAAAATTCATCATGGTGTTCTGGTGGTGAGTAAATCATAATAATGTGGTCACCAACAATAGTTTTCCAGTACTCTATTATCAAGAATATCATGGGAGAACTTCTAGCGGAGGATCATCCACTGTATTAGGTGGATCATTGTTTAGGATTTATTAAGGAGAAATGAAAGGTAAACATGGTCAGGAAAACAGAATGAATTTTGACCCATGAGGATATGAATGATTTTTTTCTAAGGAAAATATTACAAAAATGAGCACTTTTTCAGTGGTTTTTTATTTTACCTAGGCAAGGTCAAGGGTACCTGAGGCATACCCAATGACATAAATAGCCTTCTAAACATATTTGATAACCCCCTACTGAAATGTTAGAGGCGTCACACATAATATCAAATGGGAGATCCAAAATATTTGGTTTCATGATGGGAGGTGAAGCGATACTTATTTTTAGTGAATTAAACTCATCCTAAAATGTTTTTTCAAACAAGAACTCAGATTCATTTCGTATTATCCAAGATATTAATGTTTGATCTTAGTAAAGTATATAATAAATTGGCGGTAAAAAATACCAGGAACCAAGAAATATCACACCTCAAGAACACATTTTGGATATTAATTGGATGAAGTTAATTCAATTTATGTCTTATATACTATAATTACCTCATTTTAAATAACATTTTAAAGAACAATCTCCCACTCAACCATGAAATGGAATTTCTCATAATTTAATAAAAGATAATTTTCAATGAAACAATGGAGTAAATAACCTAGGTGTTTCAAAAACTCCTAAAATGAATATTCATAAACTGTGAAATCATCCATAAATACTTCCATAAAAATCTCCATGTACTTCAAAAATCTCAACAAACATCACTGAAAAGTACAAGGAAAATTTTAGAGACTAAAAATGAATCATCTTATATGAAAATGTGAATGATAGATATGTAAATATGGTCTTTTTAAGATACTCATGGGCTATATAGATTTTCAAATAACCCTAATAATCATTATGTAAAAAATAGTGGTACTTATCATCTATTCTTTCTTACATTTTTTCAATGTATGGTAGAGGAGAGTGGTCTATTCGGCTTGCTTGATTTTTGTGTTGGTAGTAAATATAGAATCGCCAACAGTTTTACACTTTTTTTCAAAAAAATTGCATCCATTAATATGAAATAACCATTATTCAAATTTTTAGGAATATTTTTCACTATATTACCCCATTTACTATAACACGCCTATTTTTTGAATTATTTTTTGAATTAATTTATTTTGTGATATTTGTTATTTCATGTGACTTTAGAAGTAGTTAGTTATATATATATATATATATATTGAAACACTACGTCAAACATTACATTCATATGGAAAAAACTTGTCTTTATTTAGATGCAATACCTACTTATCTTGATCTACATATAACATTGACACGGTGTATGTTACACACAACACTGACTTTTAGTACATTGCACGCAACACCAATGTTTATATGAAAACATAATATTGCTGTTATGATTATATAAAAAGGAAAATTAAAAATTATACCATAATCCCAGTTATTTGAATATTAATAATTTATTTTCAAATAATTTTTTATAATTTTTTATAAAAATAAATCACAATGACAAAAAGAGATATCATTTTTTGTATGGTGTTTTTTTAATAATATAATTTTTAAGAAAGAACCTATTTCAATAATAAATTCAATTTTATACACATTTACTAATTTATTTTGATAAAATAATACTCATTGTTTAATTTAGAATGTATTCATTATGTTAGATTAAATTAATTGGATTTTTCTAAGAAGCTTTATCTCTTTGATGAATAGAGAAAAATACATCTTTTTAGTCAAAAAATCATCTTTTCATTTAAATATTTATTACTGTTAGATTTTGGAAGGACACATTATATCAAATATACATATATTAACCATATTCATGTCATTTTAATCAATTTTATTTTTAAATTGAATTTAAAATATTAATAATCTTTTAAATTTCATTCTACATTAAAAACCCATAATTTCGTCTCGTCTGTGGGATTAGAATTAATCTTAATTTTTCCTCTCCTATGAATTGAATTTAGAAAAATGGACAGAAATGATTTTAATGTGTATAATATTTAGATTATAAGAATATAAATATATTTTTTTTAAAAAATATTAGTAAATGTGATTGAAATTAATCACAAAAATTAAGGTCAATATTATTTTATTTCGGGACTAAAACACAATCATAGGGGACAAAAAGATATTTCCACTTGTCCAAACCCCTTTTTATGGCCACATTTAGTCCATAAAACATTTATTGTTCTTTTAGGTTGGTTCTCTGTGACATATAATTTTCTAATAACATGTGAACAACAAACTTGTCTTAAGATCTTCTGAGTCAATTTCCATCCCTATAAAAGGCCACGACCTCTCCCACATCCTGAAACCTATCAAACCTCATAGGTTCAACCAAGAACATCCCATTACACATCCAAAAATTCATCCCATATACCTATAATCATTTTATTTGGTTTATTTAAATCTAAGAATGCATTTTGGAACAAACAAAAAAGAGTTACCCTATTAAGAGGTTACACCTTCTCTCGTGTCGTTTATTTAATTTTACTTCTCCATCCCGTCAATAATATTTATTCCATGATTGTATAAAATCACCACTATCCTCAATATAATATGATTCGTTATGATATGGTTTAAACATATAGATATACACACCTCTGCCTAATGGATTATAGACATACTTTTATATGTATTGCAAACTACAGCCTCACTAAATGATGATTGTTCAATTTTACTTACCGCATATCATGGTGGAAATTATGATGGAACCCATATTTATATTTTTTATATATTATAGTTAATATTTATTTAAACTTATATATTAATTTTTCAACCCAAAAATTTTTTATATCCCAATTGGTGTTAATATGATAACTTCATTTGAGAAAGTGTGGACTATGGCCCCCTCAAAGCGATAGGATTTGATAATACACTACATAGAATGTATTAAGGATGGTTTTAGTGAATTTATATGATATATATTATATCATAAATCTAATTAAATAAGGATATATAAAAATATATATACTTATATGTCGTTTAATTTTTTCCTTTCAACATAACAATTAAACAGAAATGGCATTCATGCATACATAAAACCTAATGTCTCCAATAATTGTGTAATCTCTTTCATACTAATATATTCTATTGATTATTATAATAAACATATATAATATATAAATGATATTTGTATCATGATTTTGATTTTCTATATCATGATATAATGTATAAGTACAAAATATATATCAAATTAAGACACATGTGCAGAATAAAGAGAATATTACATGAAGTGAATCCTTAATATAAAATTGTTAACGATAAGGTAATATAATGTTTTAATAAATCCTTATATGGTATTAGATATAATAATATATTTTTGATAAAAAATATATTATATATGATATTTATTATTTGGGTGTTTTAAACTAGTACGATGAGAGTCAAGACACAAATTAAGGGGATTTCATCTCACTTTTTATTTCCATTACATACATGCTTTATTCACCACCAATTCCATTTTTGTAGTGAGTATACTGTCAATGGATATATTCAATGTTTATTATATTTAAATTTATGGGTATTTACATATCCATTATATGACCTTTATTTCATAGTTTTTATGCTTCAAAAGTTACCAAATTGGTAAAATAGATTTTTCTGAATTTTTTCTTCTTTGAAACTCATGTTTTATTATGAACCTAACATAAATTTTAGGTGTATATAAATAAATTTTACATAATATATCATGAATATACACCATTTATTTATAGTATATGATTCATGAAATTTCCTTTTCATTCATGGAGATAATGGCCCCAAGTTACCATGTGATAAAAGTTTATTGAAATAATCTCATTGGTTTTCAAGATTTTTTATGTTTATGCTTACCTTGATGAAATATTAAGATCAATGTCTCATGAAAATTCATGAAATTTATTATCATCTAGTAATTAAATATTTATTCCTATGTTGTAACCATTTATTCCACTATTTAGAACATTTTATAGTTACAAAATTGTTTTTATGAATTCCTAACATTACCCTCTCTGGTCGGATATATGTCATCCTTAAAAACAACATTTTCTAAAAAGATATTCCAATAATATTGTACAATTATCCTATAATACTTAAAATAAATTATTACTCTCATTTCCTTTTACCAATTTTTTCAATGGAATATTCTTGTCGCATACTAAACGAGGCATTATTCTTTTCTTCTTACCATTAAAAATTAATGTTCTATATACATCATAAGACATGAATATATTTAACAGATGAAATTTATTTGTATCTTTTTTTGAATGTTTATTTTTTTACAAAATGTTTTTTATTGTGATTTTAATATAAAATGGTTTCCAAAATATTTTCAAGACCCATTCATATAATTTCCAGTAAAATTTTTTCAAAACATTTCCAATAATACATTTTATGTATTTGATGTATATTCAATTAAATGGTATTAAAATAATTTTAAATATTTTATCATAATTTATCAAATTATTTTTAATGAAAAAAAGTTTAAAAAAAATCTGTACTTTCATTATTAGTTTTCAATGTGTTTTAAAATATATTATTTTAAAATTATTTTAATTATTCTTTATAGGTTTTAAAGGAATTTTCTACAAAAATTTTATTCAAATGATTTTATGTATTATAAAGAATTTTTCAAATAGGAAATAATATTTTCTACAAAAATATTTTTGGAAAGATATTTCAAAATTAATTTCCATTTATGATTACATCAATTGGTGTTACATATACAGTTCTATTAAATGATCAAAAGTCTCAATTAATATTCATTATCTGAATGGGTTATGATTAATTTCAAGTTATTTATGAAACTAGTTTCTCTCTCAAGGGTTATATGGTTATGAATTTTCTTTATCATTCATGAGTTATATCTTTATAAAATTGTTTTTCTCCATAATGGGTCATATTTTTAAGAAATATTTTTCCCCTTCATGGGTTATGATTATTATGAAATGATAATAAACCATTATTTTTTAGTATTTTCTGATATGATTATGTGTTTATGATATCCATTTTATTTCATGGGTTTTGATGTTATTATTTATGATCTTCTGAATCATGTATGTATGATTTTATTATGAGATTGGTGGGACCAATATATCCCTCAAATAAATGGTGTAATGATTTGTAGTTCATGATATATACTAATATGGTATTGAGAATGAACCTTGGCTAATAAGATGACCATGACAGTGAACCATGACTAAAAAGATGCTATGAGGAGTGAACTCATTCTACTAAGATGGAAAATGGAGTGAACCCTGAATACCAAGATGGTATATGGAGTGAACTCATTTTATTAATATGGCTATGAGAGGGAACCATGTCTACCATTATGATATAAATATTAAACCCATACTACAAAGATGGTCCATGTAGTGATGCCTTAGATACAATGGAAATATTATTATATATTCTTATGTGTCTACCACAATTCGATGTTTTATTCTTATTTCATCTTTTCTATGATTATTTTATTTAATTAGTTATGATAAATGTATCTTCAAATACCAACCTTCATTATGATATCCAATATATAAGGTATAATCATCAAATTTTATGCTCAATTTCCATTTCTTTTATTCATGTTATGATTATGCATTTCATTTATTCACCTTTCTAAGCTTATGATATAACACCTTTGTTATGTTTCGTTTAAAAATGTTATGAATGATGTTCTTAGGTATAATTACTAAAGGTGGAGATCTTTATGGGAGATTAAAAAGATGTTTCAATAGGATAAGACGATTTTTTCCATGATTCCAAAGACACTAAACTATTACAGTCCATGGGAAGGTATTTTCTATTGTACATAATATTCCTCTAAAATTATTTAATATTCATGTATATTAATCCTAGAATTCTATAGCTAGCTTCAAATTTATTGTTTAGTCATCCTATAGAAACAATGGTGATAAAACATTAGCAAGATACCTAGGTATATTTCTAAGTACATATATATGGATGTATCTATGGATAAGTATAGAGAAGAGGTGACATTTAAGAAAATGTCTAGGAATTTTGGTAAAGGATATAATGACTAGATTACTATAAATAAAACGTTATAAAGATACCATAAGTTTATGTGGCTCTAGAATAGATGTTCTTAGGAGTAACAAATGCACAAGATGTTCTGGGCCTGACTTGGGGTAATCCAGAACCCAACAATGAGCCTTGCTTCACACCTGGTTTGAAACTCCCAGCAGATATTCATTAGGAATTAACACACTCTTCAAGATCCATGATGAAGTATTTAAAAATAATTTCTATATGAATATCCAAGGATAAACCTAGGGTTTCATAGATTAAGGAATTTTTTGTGATTTATACATCCTATAAGTAATTTTTCCATTACTATGTTGATTTATTCTTTGATAAGTAATGCTCACACTATAATTTAGTTTTTTTCAATGGAGGGAACCATATAGATCATTTTTAATTTTCAATGTGTTGGATGATTTTTTTATGAGAATTCATGTGGTATGATCACAGGATTGAATGATATTATGATCCAACCTAATCAGTTTTCACAGAACGTGATTAATAATGTGTACCTTAACCAACTCTTGGACTCACCATGGAAGAGAAACAAGGAGTTTGTTGAGATTTCTGGTAATGTAGACCTTGGATGAAGGAATACATAGTTCCCTCAATGTAAGTATTGTGTAAAGAATCACCTAATTTAATGTCTTATACGAATGAGAATATATGTTGACTTTAGTAAAGAAGGATGCAAGGGAATTGGCTTAAATGGAAAAATTAAGAGTTTGGCGAACAAAGTGGATGAGAATATTGAACTCTCAGTGACATGAAAGACGGTTATGTGTTATAAGTGTGGAGTTAAGGTTCATTATTCAACTCAATGTCCCAAGAGGAAATCTCGTGAAGAGGGGAAGAATGGTGGTATGATTAATGGTTATAATGATGATGATGTTGATGAGACAATAGATGAAATGTGAAAGGAAATAGGTATTTTGTATTAAAATGAGGTAGTGTTTCTAATGGAATAAGGTCGATGTGGGATAATATACACTTTTATGTATTTGGATTCATGTTTTATGTTATAAGAAAAGTGAAATATATAAAGATTGTTTTGTTTATGTTTTTTCTATGTATTTACAAGAACATGTTGAATGGTTTTGAGGAAATATAAAAGTGATATAATAAAAAGATGATGTACATATAAACCAAATGATTATGTGAAAGATAACCCATAATATGTTCTTTATGTTATGATAATTTTTTTTGGATAATGATATGTGGGATATGAATAAGTTAATTTGGGTGTACATATTCCCATTTTACTAATTAAGGACTTATTGAAAAGTAGTTTATGTTATCATGGATGAAGTTTAAAACTTATTGGGTTTATGGGATATATCAATTTTTCATCAAAATAAGGAATAATGCATGGTTTCTAGAAGTATTAATGGTATTTCTAGGTGTTACCATGTTCTAATAGAATTAATCATTAGGGTAACCACATGTTTGTAATTTGACAACCCAGAGCTAGTATGTGATACATGGGGTAAATTTTAACCATGTTTCATGACTTACTTTCTTTAGTTTGGGATTTAAATCATTCATATGATTTATAATGTTATTCGTTCATGAAAATTATATGTTAAATTTATAGGATGTATTTATATATTAATAGTGTATTGAAACACTTATATAAAAGCCTATTTGGTGATTAATCTTATTTAATGGATGGAAAATATATTTTGGAAATTATATAAGTATGATTTAAAAATTTACATCTTGTTTGTTGAGTGAAAACCAATTATGTTTGTCCAGGCTTTGGGACTTGAACCAAAAATTGATGGACAATAAGGGTTTCACGCCTACCTTAGGGCTATGTGATTTCATAGTTAATTTATTATTATATTTAATGAATATTTATTTATGATGAAATAGTATCGTTAATTTTTATGTATAGAGAGTAATGTATTGACCATATTAATTTTTAATGAATAATTATAAATAAATAGTTATACATTTCAATCTTTTATGAGCCTTATGGTCTGCTAAAAGTGTGTTTTTGAACAATAGGAACAATAGTTAATTTCATGAAATCCATTACATGATGTAATTGATGAATTAAAAATTGATAAAATTTAAATTAAAGAATGTAAATTTCATTATATAATTATATAAATTAAATATATTTTCATATATTCTTTGTCAATAAAAAAATTACTCAACATTATGATAATTAAAAAATCAATATTTTTTGTCCTAATACCATAAATTTTTTTGAACTAATGGCCTTTTAAATAATATCGTATTTGTGAATTTGAGGCCCTCAACTTTTCATCAATCATTAACATTTTTTTGATTGATTAATTCAGTCAGTCCCTATATATATTTATGTTTTTCCTCCATGTCCAATCTTCACTCCCAGCTTATGTTATCCTATGTAAAAACCCAGTTATATGTCACATTGGGGAAACGTTATAGTCCCAATGTTCCCTTTTAAGGGAGGTTATAGTATTCATTTTTTTATGGTTTCTATGAATGAAAAATTCATGTATTAAACCTTTGATAACCTGATGAATATCATGGGAGAAATTAATTTTAATAGGATAAATTGTAACAAACATAAATTTTGTGTATTGTTTTTTTCAAATTAATTTATCTTTTTTGTATTTTTCATTTCATGTGACATTGGAAATGGTTCATTATATATATATATATATATATATATATATTGAAACACTAGGACAAAAATTTCTCTCACACAACACTAACTTGTCTTGCGCTACACACAATAAAAAATTGTCTTCTGCTACGTGCAACACCGACTTTGAATACATTACCCACTAAACAGACATGGTGCATGTCACACACAACAAAAGTGATTCTATGAAACATCATTTTATTGTTATGATTACATAAACAATATATTTATAACCTAGAAATTAAAATATGTTTTATAAATATTAATAAATTTTTTTTATAATTTTTTTATAATTTTATTATATAAATAAAACATCTTGATAATGAAAGATATCATTTTTTGAAATGTCCTTTTATATTTAATAATATATTTTGTATGAATGAACTTCTTTAAATAATAAATTTAATTTTAGGCACATTTATATATTTTATTCTAAAAACCCAACTTTATTTTCTAATTTATAATGCAGAAATTATATTAGGTTGAATGTTTTGGATTTTTTGTGAAACATCAATTTTTAATGAATATTGAAAAATAATTCCTTTTCATTTAAATAATTATTAAGTTTAAATTATATTTTAAATTTGTTATGAAGTTGTATTAGATGAATTATAAAAATATTAATACAATTCTGGCCATTAGAATTATTTTTACTTTGATATTCAAAATAACAACTAAATAATCTTTCGTACTTCTTTCTACTTTAAAACCAAATAATATTGTCTCATCTGCGTGATTAGAATTATTCTTAATTCCCCATATTTTTTGGATTTAGTTATGAAAAAATTTCAAAAACATTGTAAGATGTATAATATTTATATTCTAGTAATATCCACATAATTTTAGAAAAAAAAATTAGTAAAAGTGATTAAAATTAATCACAATGATTAATGTGAAATTAAGTATCATTTAGGACTAAAAATTAATCATCAAGGCCCAAATGACCTATAAAACTTTCCAAATATAATTTTGTGGACATATTTAGGAAATAAAACTTCCATTATTTATTTAAGTGTTTTTTATGAATTTTTTAGGCCAGGTAATGTGAACAACTAACCTGTTTTAAAAAATTCCAAGTGAGTCATTTCCATTCCCTTTAAAAGGCCGTCACATCTCTAACATCGTCACACCTCTAAAACCACATAGGTTTGGCAAAAAATTTTCCAATATTATATAATAAATATTACTATTCACCCTATAATCCTCCTCTTTAGTAGAAAAAAATACAAGGAATAATTTTTGAAAAAACCAAGAAGAGTTACCTGTTTAAGAGGTACCATCTACCTTCCTGTTCTTTATTTTGTTTTTCTTCTCCAATAAAAAAATCTCTTTATTCCATTATTGCATAATAGAAATAGTATTTGTAATATACATGGATTTTTTTCTAAAGATTAAACCAATTATTACACACACATCCCAATAATAGATAACAAACATATTATTTATGTGTATGGTAAACTACCGCCTCACAAAATGATTATTGTAGAATTTTCTATACTACCTATTCTGGTGTAAATTATGATGGAAATTATATTTATATTTTTTATAATACTTATTTATGTTTCTGTATTCCTTTTTCAACACATATCACTTTAAGATTCCATTTGTTGTTAATTTGATAATTCCTTTTAAGTATGTGTAGGCAACCACCCCCTCAAATAGATATGATTCATTCATACACTACATGGATTGTATTTAAGATCATTTTAGATAATATATAAGATATATATGATTTCATAAATCAACTATAATAATGATATATATATATACATCTATATACATATATATACATATATATACATATATATCTTTTACATTCTTTTATTCAACAGAGAAAATAAACAGAAATATCATTCATGTGTACATACAACCTATCGTCTCCATAAACTATGTATTCCATATCATACTTATATATTTTATAGATTATTATTATACATATATACTTTATATAAATGGTATTTATATCATGTTTTACATCTTTTATATGATTTTTTAAATTTTAAGTACCAATGATATAAAAAATCAATACACATGTGAAGAATAAAGAGAATATTACCTGAAATGATACCATAATATAAATTTTTTAACAAGTGGGTAATATAATGCCATAATAAAACCTTATAGAGTATCATATATGATAATTTTGTTCTATAAAATATATATAATAAATTTATATTTATTATACATATTGTTTGAAGAAGTACGACAAGAACAAGGACACAAGGTAAGAGGATTTTATCTCACTTTTTATTTCCCTGAGATACTTATTTTATTCACCACCCACTACTTTTATTTGATGTGTATAATGACTAGGTATGTATTAAATATTTAATATACTAAAATTTATAAGTATTTTTATATCCATTATATGACCATTGTTTCATGGTATTTATGTTTCGAAATTTAGCAAATCTGTAGAATAAGTTGGTCTCAATTTTTGTTATTTGAGACTCATGTTTTTATTCCCTTAAATTCATTTTGATGTTTATATACTTCAATTTTAAAATTTTAATCATGAATATAAATATTTTCAGGATATTATAAACTTAAGGTATGTTTGATCTATTACATGGAGTTAAAGATCCCATGTTACTATGTGATTATAGTTTATTGAAACAATCTCATTGCTTTTCAAGATTGTTCATCATTATGCTGACATTAATGAAATCTTAGGTTTCAAAATTAAACAAGATTCTTGAATTTTCATCTGAAATTTTTACTAATTATTTATTCATATATATTTTTAGCATTTCATCCAATCATTCGTACATATTATAGTTATGAAATTTTTTTTAAGAAATCCTGATTTTACCCAATCTTCTATTAGAAATCTGTGTTTTCTTTAAACCACGTTTTCTAAAAAGGATTACCAAGAATAATATTACATTATCTTATAATATTTATATAAGTTTTTAAACTTTGGTATTAAAACAATATTTTCAAAGGAATATTATTTTCACTTTCCAAATAAAGAATTTTTCTGAACATTTTACAATGTTAAAGGAATGTTCTTCTTACCTCCTACAACATGTAAGGATTTATCCACAATAACTTCATTGTTGTTTCCATTTTATTTTTACAAGTTATTTTTTATAAATACTTTTCAAAGTTATTTTCGAGTAAAATCAGTTTCAAAACATTTTCTATCTCTTTTTTACATGTTTTCATGTAAAATTTTTTTGAAAAAAATTTCAATATTTCTTGTTATGTTTTCGAAGTATTTTGTAGAAATGGTCTTAAAGACATTTTAATGATATATTTATATATATTAAAAATATTTTCAAAGACATAGTTTTCCAAAAAAAAATCAAACATTCATTATATGTTTTCATAGTATTTTCAGTGAAATGTTTTTCAAAGTTATTTCAATTACCCTTCATATTTTTTCATGGTAATTTCATAGAAAATGACTTTCAAATAGTTTTTGAATTAAAACACATTTTTAAAAGAATAATGGATATTTTCCTCAAGAAATTTTTTTAAATATATTTTAAAAAAATCCATTTAAGATTACATCCTTTGATATTATACATTCCTTTATAGGAAATATTCTAAATGTTCAATTCATACTCTATATGTGAATGAGTTATGATTAATTACATGATCTTTATGAAACCATTTCATCATTAATGTGTTGTATATTTATGAATTTCATTTCTCTTTCACAAGTTATATGGTTATGAAATTGTTTTCTCTTTCACTGGTTATATGTTTATGAATGTTTTTCCTTCATAGTTTTTGTTTTTGATTAAATGATTATGAATCATGTCTTTTTCAATAAATTAGGATAAGATTTCATGTTTGTGATAAAAATTTGATTTCTTGGGTTATTATATTATTATTTATGATATTTTGATACATGTATGTATAATTTCATTATGAGATGTGTTGGACCTATATCTCCCTCTAATGAATTGTGTAAATATTTAATCTCATGATATAGACTACTATAGACTTTGGAATGAATCTTAACTACTACGTTGGAAAAGGGAGTGAACCATAACTACCAATCTGATTTGAGTATTGAGAAAATGAAACTAAGATGGCTATGGGAGTGAATAATTACTACTAAGATGTTATAAGGAGTGAAATCATGATACTAAGATGGCCATGGGTGCGAATAATGTCTACCAAGATGGTATATGTTGTAAACCAATATGACCAAGATGGCCTTGGAATTAATGCCTTAGATACTATGGAAATCATATTATATATTCTTACGTGTCTTCCAAAATACCATCTGTTATTTAAAGGTTATTCTTTCTTGTCTTATGTTCTTTATTTCCATATGATTAATGTCTCACTAACTCCCATTCAAAAATCTTATATCTAATATATAGAGTCTGATATTAAAATTATATTCTCGAGTTCCATAACTCTTTGTCCATTTTATGATTATTCATTTTCATTATTTTCCTAAATAAGCATCTGAGCTCACCCCTTTCATATGTTATTTTTTCACAGGTTATGAAGAATTTTGTGGGTATATGTACTAAAGGTGAATATATTTATTGAAGATAATAAATATCCTACACTAGCATATAATTCTTTTTCCAGTTTCCAAAGACACTATACTATTACGGTTCTTAGCCATGTATTCTTGTAATGTAATGAATATTAATATAAAATGATGTAATAACCATGTAGGCTAGGCCCAAGTTTCTATGTTTATAAACATATATAGCATAGAGTATTCCATAAGATATGAATTTACTGACATCCAATTTTACCACAACTGGGAGAGTGGTAATCAATTAGTTTTGGTCTTTCATTAGATGCTTAGCCACATCATCTATAAATATATAATGCATAAAAATAGATGGGATAATCACAGAAATATCATCTAATTTCTTTTCTATCTCTTTGTTACACACTCTGAAATGGTCTAATTGTATAGATTTCTATTGGGGAGATTGGTTTTTGGATCTAATGAGAGGAAATTGGTCAATACCCTCAAGAAAAGTTTATTTTAAATTAGAAAAAGTGTATTTTTCCAACCAAGCATGTTTTTGGATTGGGGAGGTATTTAGGGGGACTAAGGTCTATGAACTTATCTATCTGTTCATTTTTATTATCTAAGGAAATATAATAATTTGAAATTATATTTTCATAATCATCAACGGTCATGCGTACCTTAGATGGAAAACGGTCTTCAATTAAAGCACAGAATTTTTACTATTTTGGACCCAAGAAACACTCAAAATATGAATCAAAACTAAATTCATCTGATGGTGAAGAATAAAAAATGAATTATATTATGGTTCAAGGAGATAATATTCTGTCTTCATGTCATTATAGAGCACATCCATCGAATAGATAAGAATATTTTGGTTCTCTTCAATGTGGGGATTAATTGAATAAAAAATGTTAAAACATATCCTTTCTCCACCAAACTACATGGAAATCACACTAGTGTGAACATTGATGATAATTTTTGTGTGGATGGTCTCCCATGTATCAGGGGATTATGTCATTTGGTTCAAGTATATTCTATATCCATAATGTAGATGTCTATAAGGAATATTAGAATATAGAATCTTATGAGGAAATATGTGATCATATCAGATGAGTGTGGTGTACCCTGTTGAGAATTTGGAATGATGATTCCCATTAGATGATGCTCTAAAACTTGCAGTGAAGGTTACATATATTAAGACATCACATTAATTGATGAACCCAAATCTATAATTTCATAGGATAAGAAGGTATCCCCTCTAGTGCAAGGAATTGTGGGAGTTCCCATATCATTGAATTTGGTTGGAATTTTTTCTTGTATTTAGGCTAAATACATTCCATTCCGTGTTAACTCTCTCATTCCCATTCAGTGTTCTTCTCCTGGTGTAATGATCTTTATAAAATTTGGCATAGCATGGGATGTGTTTAACTACATCCAATAAATTAATATTAAGTTGTAACTTTTAAAATGTGTCAATTGTTTCATTATCAATCTAATTTTTTAAATTTTTTTAGTTTTAGAGAGTATTTATAGTAACGTAAGAGGAATGGATTATTCTGGAGAATCCTTAATGATAAATTATTTACACTATTTTGTCTTGTTTATCTATACATTAAACTTATTTAGGAAGTGAATGATGGTTACCAAGAAGAGGAAATAATGTTTGGGTAAAACCGTTAGAAGAATAAACTTGTTTACCATAATAAAGAGTTATTGAATATAACAAAACGTTATACATTTCATTAGAAATAGGTTGGGATTGTAGTGGTCCAAAACCCTTCATATTTTTCTCACCAATGTTGTTTTACAAATGTCCAACTTGAGTTCATAGGTTCTGAATAGGTGATTTCATGGTTTTTAGAAACCCCAGGTTATGTGTTACCATTTTCATCACCAATTCCTCAAGGAATAGTTCAAATTTTAGAGGAGGGGGATTCTTTTAGATGTTGAAGGATAAGGAGTTTTCATACCTTGTCCTTGTTAATACCAGCTCCATATAGGGTGGCCGATGTTTCCACCTTGTCGGTACTATGGTTGTTCTTTCCACAAATGGTTCTGATTGTTCCTAATGTTCACTTTCTATTAGATATGTACTTTTAGAAAAGGATGACTATATAATATTCTTTCTCCTGACTAAGATGAATCCTAAAGTTACATACACTGGACAAAAAATGTGTGTTATGAGAATAAATACCATAATGAAATGGAATAGGATGAGAGTCTAAATTACCTTATACTTGAGCTAATTTATATAGAAAGGTATTAATATATTCATGTCTAGTGTATACCTTTTATTCTAGGGATGAATTATATACCTCATGAAATCCTCTATTTTCTACAATTTATCATATTCTAAATTGTTGTGAATTTTGATATATGTTGGATGTTATGTCACGAGCAGTTGTCAGGGTTTTATCAACTAGGGAAACACCAGCTATAGCATCAATCACTCCACGATCCATGGTGACAAGTTCCTCATAGATGTATTGAATTAGAAACATTTCACAAAAATGACGGTGGGTACATATTGAGAAACGTAATTTGAATCTCACTCGATATTTATTAAGGGTTCCTTCTTATGATTGTCTAATAAAACTAATTTCATTTATAATGGATTTAGTTCATTAGGAAGGAGAAAATTTATAAATAATGAGTCATTCTAGTTCATTACATCCCACAGTTGTGGTCGGAAGATATTATAGTCGGTAGTTGGATACGCCATCAATGGAGAAAGGGAAGGCACTAAACATTATTTAGTCATTAGACACATTATAGGGTTTTATGGTGGAGCACACTCTTTAAAAGTACATGAGATGTTTTTGAGGGTCCTCACTAAGAGGAAAATAAAATTTAGGAAGGAGGTGTGTGTGTCAATATATTATTACAAATTTGTATGCTTCTAGATGATATTTGAATTACATAGGTTGGTACTAAATATCAGGGCTGGTTAGTTATTTTGAGGTTCATATATTTTTTCCCATGTTTTTTGGGGTTTTTATTAGCTTCTATTTTTCATTTTTTGTGACCAAATGAGTTTACACAAGTAGTTTCTCTATGTTACTTTATTTTCATACTCTATATTAACAATTTTTTGTTTAACTTTCTTTCCAATTTCACAAACAAATTCAACCAGTTTTTCATATTTTGATCGATTCACGCTAATAAGTTGTGATGTTGGCATTCTTGTATTTTTTTGTGAATTAAGTTTGATAAAATAGGAGTAATTAACAATAATTAATATAGATTATTAAATATAAAGTGATTGTAAATAATTATATAGGGATATAGAGAAGAATAAGAAGATATAGGCAAAGAATAAGAATAAATACGCACACTTAAAAAAATAAAAAAACAATCAAAAGAGAAAAAGGATACTGGAAGGATTGATACATATAAATGAAAATATAAAATTAAAATTAAATAAAGGATAAAAATATATTGTCTCCCCAAAAAGGGTGGAAAAATTTGATCACATTGTCGAGAACATCAAATTAGTTGTTTAGTTTTTACTAAAATTTTTGCAGTCTAGTAGGAACCCTCTGTCTTCTCTCAAAGGATAAATAGATCCTCAAATAAAAAAAAATATTTTTTATTATTAAATTATAATTGAAATGGTATTTTATAAAACATGGGTTTTGATGATTTGAGAACCCAATAGAAAAATTAAAGAAATAAAATAAATCAAAAATTAACATACCTGATTAAGTGTTGTCAACATGGGGAATTCTCATGATGATGATCCTTCATCACATCAAAAGAAAGGGAATATATATTTTATTTATTGGTTTTTAACACCAATAAACAAATTTTTACAAATTTTATACTAGGATACGTCCTAGATTTTTGTCAAAACAAAAATGATTTTCCGGTTACAATAGATGATTAGGTGATGTGTGTTCGAATTCATAACGCAAAACTCACTAAAAAACACAAAATAAACATGATAATTTATCTAGGTTTGTATATTATTTCTTTTGGATATAATGACATAAATTTCAATGGTTGTGAATGTATTTATAAGTGTTTAATTGACCAATAAAACCCCAAAAAACACTACTATTTAAAGAGAGATTAATAAATGGTTACTGTTGTGTGAAACATCACATAAAATTGTACCCCGGAACATGATCATATGAGTTTTAGCATGGAATAACATAAAATAAATAAATTAAATAATAATATATTACGATGTAAAACCACAATGAAACCTATAATTTTTAATATCATTCAAATAATACAAACAAGATGATCAGATCACAACACCTTCCTCCCCAGGTGATCAAATGTATTTTATAAATCCATGTAATGATTGGAAGATGCATATTATTAGGTAGAACATCTCATAGCCACCAAAATATCTTGAAATGAGGATATTAATCCTTTGGCTCACAAAAATAGAAAGACCTTCCCTCTTGATTGGACATATAAATAGGGTGCCCATGGTATTCATCTATAGTCAACATGAATGGTGCTTTTGTTTCCCCATATTTCGATAAACCACATGTCCCATGCTTTTTGGTAGGTATAACGCCTTATTTTCTTTTGATAAAAATAAAAACTTCTTTACACACCTCTTGGATATTGACGCACGCCTGTCGTGGGGCGTGGAAAAACAATATTTTATTTACCTAAGTATAGTATAGCAGTTGATCCTAGGTAGTCTCCCGAAGAGGAGTTCACACAAAACAAGGTTTTCAATTTTTGTTCGTTTTCTTAAAAAGATTGGTTTTAACAAATGATAAAGATGTTGATCAGATTGGGTTCGGCTAGACCTAGTGTTGTGCCATCATGGTTTCCAAATTTTATCTCTTCTTCTTCCTTAAACTGGTAAAAGAGATGTGATGAGAATTTTCCATTCTAAAACCTTAGATTGGTCTATCCTCCTTCAAATGTGTTTAGGGTTGTAGATGGTCTCTTGATTAATTATAGCAATCCCAGGCTTGGAATTGTTGTTCCCTAATAAACAAAGATTTCGACATAGAATCCTACACACGTGCTTGACAACCATCGAGCAATCACCACCCAACCCTAATCATGTTCCACCGTATACAGATTAGAATTGGGTGGAGGGAGATGTGATCATCGACCAAAGAAATTTATAATTTCAGAATCAAAACCTTAACACAACCGCATTCGGAATATAATAATGAATTAATAATTGGAACCAGAAGAAGAAAGAAGAAAAAAAATAATTCATTTCAAGCACAAAAACTCAAACGCAACACAAAGGTCCAGCCTCCCCTCTTTCCGATCACTCAAATGAAACTACCCCCTCCATGGATGGGGTAATATAGATAATTCTAGGAAGTAGATACATTTAAAAATAAAAGAAATAAGGGAAAAATCTGAGATGTTCTTCTCCTTGGTGTCCCAGAAGTAATGGGATGGAGAATGGGATGTGTTGAGGAGGAGGAGCTCTCATCTTTTTATAGCCAGATTTATGTCCTACGAATGTCGTCGCGTTTTGGACCCAATAACTGACCTCTTCACGCATTGAGAACTTATTCAATGTTGTTCATAATTGTCTTGGACGTGTCCCCTCAAAATCGTAGCGGATTTAGACAAGTATTTCGAGAGTTATGACCCTTTTACTCTGATCATTTATTCTGTCCAGTCAGAATATCCAAAACGCCAAACCCCGGATTAGGAAGCTTTAATGGACCCTCAAACGGCCGAATACCGTGGTTATTTCTTACTAAATGATTCTCCAACCCTCCTTGCGCGTCCACCCAATGAATTTGACAAGAGTTGGGCCCACAATGGATTAGTTATGGATCCCACACCAAAACTAGGCAGAACTGGAAACAGTTTTCTTGAGCCAACTTGTGAGCTTCTTTTGAGATTCCATATGGCCGATTCAACTTTTAGTCCAAAAATATTAAATTAAGCCCTGGATGTTTAGAATCTTGAAAAGAAATAATATTTCAATTTGGATAAATTTATATAATGTTGTGGCCAAAATACAGAAATACGTTAAAACTGTTAAAAATCCAAAATGGACAATTTTTACTATTCAGCTCAAAATAACACCAAAATCATAAAAATGAAACAATTCATCTTAGAGGAACACTTTTGCGAGTTTAAAACAATGATATTAAATATAAATTAATTTAAAATATTTGCTCTATCAATTCCCCCACACTTAAACTATGCTTGTCCTCAAGCATAAAATCTCAACATGGAATTCAAAGGGCACCAATGTCACCAATATTTAAATTTCAAATGGAATAAAATCAAATGATTATCAATGGCCAATAAATTTTTCCAGTTCCACAAAAAATAACAATTTTACTTCCCATTTTTCAAAGAATCAATCAATTCATGCATTTTACTTTTCCCCTTTGAAAAATAATGAAGCTTCTCCTTTCATTCATTCAAGCTTCTCAAATTATTATTATTAAACATGCCAAATAATGACCTACCTCACTTTTGAATCTTTTCTCTCATCACTCATGATACAATTAATAGTGGAGTTATGCTCATATCATGAGAACATGCTCCTTACCCATAGTCTTGTAAAGTAACTACTTTATCCACTTTTTAAAGACAAAACGCACATAAAATCATGAGGACTTGAAATAAATGTTCAAATGACTCTATGGATTAGGGTTGGTGGGTAAATGATTGAAATAATTTAAGGCTAGAAGTAGGAGGTTTGACTCTTAAGTACAATGCATGATTAATCAAGTGAAAACACAAGATGAACCTCACTCAAATCCCCTTGAAATGTGAATCACAACACCACTCCCCTTTCAATGACATGGATCATGAGTCAATAAATGATTAAAAAGAATGATATCATCCATGTTCTCCCTGTTTTTTGTAAAGATACAGAAAGGCATAGCTTTATTTTCATTTTTTTGTAAAGCACCAGAAAGGCATATCTTTATTTTTATTTTTATTTTCTTTTTTTTATGGGGAACCAGATGAAATAAAAGAAGCATAATGAAATGATGACTCGTGCCCAATTTTATAATAATACATTGTACAAAAATGATGAAGCACACATTACACCACCCAAAAATGATACATATTTCACGGAACGCACACGAAAGACCCTTCCCCCACACTCAAACATGAAATAACCATGCAAAAATACTAAAAGTGCGGGTGGGTAAGGAAAAATTGGATTGTAATGTGGCTTAAACCTATAAGGCAATTCAAGGAATTTAAGGGCTTACGAAAGATAAATTTAAAGGTGGGTATTAGGATAAAATGTGTCTAGCCAATGAGATGCCTCAATCATTTTAAATGTGGTTTTGTACAGTCATAGCTTTGAAAAGTTTCAATACAAGTTCTAGCAGGTGGCACGTCACAAGATCACTCAAGAAATATACTCAAGATAAAATAGGAAATATTTGTTCTAGAAATCCTCTCAGGAATGAGAATATGATATTGGACAATCACTCATGGCATAATTAATAATAACAAATTAATTCACATTAATTTCAAAAATTCAAAGAATGAAAAATGGAAGGGAAATTTAATTTACATGAATCAATTAATTCCCTCAAATCATGAGTCCTTATTTCAATATCCTTTCTTCACTTTAATCATCCAATTATCCATTTTAATCATTCAATATCATTAACATTGAAATCTAAAACATATAATCACTAGATTTCTATGAAACTCATGTCTCCTAGAGAAGTCAAGTAAACCATGAATTCAAGCATGGGAATGTATTTTTTTGATTAATTCTTTAAAATACTAAAAATATATGGAATAAAGTTGGATAATATAGAATTTAAACTCATACTCCCCTGTCAAATGGATCCTTTTCTTCATGACTTATAATCCCACTACAACCTCTTCATAAATGGACCTGAAATAAAAAAAATGAAAACAATTGATAGTGTAGGCATGTTCAATCATACTGGTAAATGACTAAGAAGACAAGTAAAAAATGGGGGAAAATGCAGGTTGCCTCCCGGTAGCGCCTTTGTATAATGTCGTTGGCTCGACAAAACAAAACAAAACAAAAATTAAAAAATTTGAAAAATCTCATGGACTACAAGATTCCATCCTTCACACTTAATTGATGCAGTGTACTCAATGCATTCAAATGAATTTAACATGTTAGAAGATTTAAAAATGAATCACACATCAAGAAAGTGTAAAGGAGAGGTATAACCTGATTTATTGGTAGTGCAACATTGAGTTTAGATCCTAAGTGTTGCACACTGATAACCTATGAAAAAAACAAAATAAAACCTAAGACATTTATTGAATGAAACAACAACAGAAAAAGGATGAGAAAAGAAGGACAGATCATGGTTTAATCCCCCAAGTGGGCCCTGGTTTTTGACTGCCTCTAGAGGGACAGTTCTAATCAGTTATCCCCAATCTTATGGTGGGTGTGGTTTATTTGAGATGAACCACCACATGTGAATTTTCCCAATTTCCATGAGCAAATATTTCATGTAGAGAACCCCAAAGTATATAAGAAACATCCCAACCCCCAAGAAAGAAAATAGATAAAATTTGACTTCAATAGTGAGAGGGAATATAATAGAGGGGTGCTCCCTGTTGACATTCATGGTGTCCTCCTATATATGGTATGTAAATTTTTGTTGAGTAGGTAGTCTCATGACCATATACTCCATCTCTTCTTCTTCAATCACCACCACTTGAGTTTCCTCTTTTTTAACATCCATTGTCTCTTCCATTTTTGGTGTATCGTAAATTTCTAAGAAAGATAAATCAGAAAATAATTCAGCATGAATTAGATTAAAACATGAAGAATTAATAAAGAAATATTCCCTTTTAGATAATTCATCTTGGTAATTGATCTCTTTCTGAAAATAAACCATGATCTTCACTTGATCTCCCTCTAATAAATTATCTACATGTTTGGGGAGATCCAGTTGTTCCACTTTAGGGTCATCTTCTTTTTCATCGTCTTTCTCCAAGGAAACACATGTATTGGATGAATCTGTAAAATTAAAATAAGGGGAGGTAATACTCAATTCAGTTTCAACAAAATCAAAAGATAACGAGTTAATGGAATGATTATCTCCCTGAGTTTGTACGTCTTCAATATCATCGTCATTTGAAATCACCTCTTGGAGTTGAGTAGTAGAAGATATAGGCAGGTATTCAGGCTCCACTATATCTTGGATCTCCATTAAAAAAATCAGGGATGACTAAGGGGGGATCTTCTTGGACCTTGGATACTTCATAAAATTATGGAAAGTAATGGGAGAACTCATCTAGCTTTCGTGCCATCGCTTCAAAAACATCTTCGTGCATGTCCTCCTGTAGCCCATCTATGAATTCTTTGAATGTTTTCTCGTCATTATTTGTTTTCCAAAATAACCTCACCTGTCTAACAATAGAAGAAACACCATTCTCTGTGGAAAAGGTCGATTCAATAATTCGTTCATTTATTGGTGGGTAATTGTTCCACGAATTAAACAAATAGACATTTAAAAACAACAAGGAAAGTGTGTTTTTTTTTAATTTGGAAAAAAAAGTCAAATATTTACAATTTGATTGTGGCACTGCCTCCCCAGAAACGGCGCCATGTTTTGACGCACGCCTGTCGTGGGGCGTGGCAAAACAATATTTTATTTACGTAAGTATAGTATAGTAGTTGATCCTAGGTAGTCTCCCGAAGAGGAGTGCACACAAAACAAGGTTGTCACTTTTTGTTGGTTTTCTTAAAAAGATTGGTTTTAACAAATGATAAAGATGATGATCGGATTGGTTTTGGCTAGACCTAGTGTTGTGCCATCATGATTTCCAAATTTTATCTCTTCTTCTTCCTTAAACTGGTAAAAGAGATGTGATGAGATTTTTCCTTTCTAAAACCATAGATTGGTCTATCCTCCTTCCAATGTGTTTAGGGTTGTAGATGGTCTCTTGATTAATTAGAGAAATCTCAGACCTGGAATTTTTATTCCCTAATAAACCAAGATTTCGACATACAATCCTACACACGTGCTTGACAACCGTCGAGCGATCACCACCCAGCCCTAATCATGTTCCACCGTATACAGATTAGAATTGGGTGGAGGGAGATGTGATAATCGACCAGAGCAATTTATAATTTCAGAATCAAAACCTTAACACAACCACATTCGGAATTTAATACTGAATTAATAATTGGCACCAGAAGAAGAAAGAAGAACAAATTTTATTCATTTCAAGCACAAATACTCAAATGCAACACATAGGTCCACCCTCCTCTCTTTCTGATCACTCAAATGAAACTACCCCTCCATGGATGGGGTAAGAGAGATAATGCGGCATTGGAGAGACATTTAAAAATAAAAGAAATAAAAGAAAAAGATGAGATGTTCTTCTCTTTGGTGTCCTAGAAGTAATGGGATGGATAATGGGATGTGTTGAGGAGGAGGAGCTCTCATCCTTTTATAGCCATATTTTTTTCCTCCGAATGTTGTTGCATTTTGGACCCAATAAATAACCTCTTCACACGTTGAGACCTTCTTCTATGTTGTTCATAATTGTCTTGGCCGTGTTCCCTAAAAATCTCCGCAGATTTTGACAGGTATTCCGAGAGTTATGGCCCTTTTACTCTGATCATTTATTCTATCTAGTCAGAATCTCCAAAACGCCAAACCCCGGATTAGGAAGCTTTAATGGACCCTCAAACAGAAGAATCTCGTGTTGATTCCTTAATAAAAGATGCTCCAACCCTCCTTGCGCGTCCACCCCCCGCATGTAACATGATTTGGGCCCACAATGGATGAGTTATGGATCCCACACCAAAACTAGGCAGAACTAGAAACAGTTTTTTGAGCCAACTTGTGAGCTTCATTTGAGATTCCATATAGTCGATTCAGCGTTTAGTCCAAAAATAGTAAATTAAGCCCTGGATGAGTATAATCTTGAAAAGAATGAATTTTGCAATTTAGATCAATGTAGATAATTTTATGGTCAAAATATAGAAATACGTTAAAACTGTTAAAAATCCAAAATGGCCAATTTTTACTATTCAGCTCAAAATAACACCAAAATCATAAAAATGAAACAATTCATCTTAGAGGAACACTTTTGTGAGTGTAAAAAATTGATATTCAATATAAATTAATTGAAAATATTTTCTCTATCAGATATCTTCACAAAATTTATCTCATCATTTGGTGGTTAGAAGCGCATGATATGGTCTAAATATAGAACAAACATCCTGGATTTGCGAAAATACAGTTCCTTGGATAGATCTATCTGGTTGGGCCTCGCTATGACTGAATTGGTTTTGGGTGTATGAAAAAAATGATGTATAACACCGAGTTTTGGATTAGTGTTTAAAATGTCATCCCAATTGGATGCACAGACTATTATTATTGTTCCCTTGAGTCTACTACTTTTCTTGGAATCTTCTACATTTTGGCCCATTTTTATTCAATTGTATCATTGGCACTAAAAATAACATAAAACTACAATGAAAACATAAAAACATGTGAAATTAACCATTTTAATAGTGATATACGAAAATCTAATTAATCAAAAATGAAGTAAATTTTCTTATAATAATTATAATTTATGATACAAAATTAGTTTAATATAGCGGTATGAGGTTGAAATAAAAAAGTGAATCATGGTGTGATCAACTACTATCCCATAGTTACACAATATTATGCATAATTCACTAATAAATTTCGATAATGATAGGTTCATTTCAACTTAATCCATGTACCCCTGTAGTTTTTACACACTTCTGAATAATCTTGTCCATTATCCATATGTTGAATGGATATTTTGGGATAATACCCTCTAGTTGTATCCAATCAGTTAAAATATATCTTAACTACCACAGATTTACTCTCCAATTTGAATGAGGGAATACCCACAAAATAAAGTGTGGCTAAAAGAATTTTTTCTTCATGAAGTCTAACATCATATACAAATTTTTTTCCCCTCGTACCATACCAATGTATAATGTCACCAATTTTTGTTCATGTGAGGTGGAAAAGCTATATCTAGGGTAAAAAATAAAATCCAACCATTCATCCCACTATCACGAAGTAGCTAATGGAAAGATATATCCCTTTAATAAGAACCTATCATACATAATCCTAAAATTGTGGATAAATATAAGGAGTCTTCTCTTGCCATGATATTCTAATCCTTATGGGATTACCCGACAATAACCCATACTACCACAAGAGAGACCCTTTAATCACAAAAATACAAAATAGATATAGTTATTCCCATTAATTCATATAATCTATTTCTCTATATTTTCATCTAGGATCCAATATCCAAATATGAATAATTCAGAAAATGGCTGGGTGGATTGGATCATATTGATGAAAAAATATTAGACACCTTCCATATATTTGATGTCTACAAAAAATCTTATAGTGCAAGTGTCTAACAATAAGGCTTTCCTCTATTGATTTCCCCATGGAGAACATATGATAGTCTTCAATACACCAATGATACCAGGAATGAATACCCCAAAACATGATTCAATGTGGGATGGACACTACTCTATATATAAGGATCGCTGTAATGAATCTTTTTTTAATCTGAATGAAAATAGACATCATTGCAACCACATATAATGAAAGGTTACTAGTGAAATATTTCATTTGATCACATGACCTTTTTCTTAGCAGAGATAAAATAAACATGATAGTTAGGATTATTCCCATAAACATAAAAGGCATGACATAATTTTCATGATAAATTACATTAAACTATGTTGTGTTATCGTACTAGTCACAAAACTTAAAACTACACAACATATAGTCCAAGTCATATAACCTAAAACTACAATTCCTTATTCATCATCATAAAATGAAATTAAACTACATGGTTACATATTTCTCATTGTATGTTTTGAAAAATATGAAATACCAAGAGCTATGACACTCCTTGTGATCTCTTAAATACTGGCCTCCATATCCAGTATGAGTCCCAATCACATCCCTCTGACCAGTTAGTGGGTGGTGATGCCCACATGGAAAACCATTATGAAGAAAGGATGAGAATATTTCATATGTAGGATCCACTCGCATCATTAATACTCCACATTTTCAATTAGCCCTCCTTTTATGGGTATATTTACCAACGTAATCATGTCTTTACCACATGATATAAAACATCATATCCTTCATCCTCATTGCCTGATAATAAACTACATGATCCATTCAAGAACATCTTTTTGGTTGATTCCCATTCCAATGGGATACATAGTGATTCTTAGACCTATTATCCTAGTTATACCTATGATTAAAGAAATTACCCCTACCTGTATAATAATTAATTCTATAAAATGATATTTTCTAGAAAATCATGCATGATTTTGATTACAATGAGATGCATAGTGACGCATAAACCTCATGTCATGGGACCGAGCATTATTTTAAAAAATATTAATTCCCAATATATCCATTTCAAAGCTGGATTAATGTGATGAAAAATTCATTAAAAAGTATGTGTGGATTTATTCTTACAAAAGAGAGTTACGTAGTCATGTAGGGATCAAATATCCTGGTCCAGCCACAATTCAACATCTCATTATGGGAAGCCTACATTGTTGTCGCATGACATTATACTACATGATTTCTTAACAAATATCTTGTTTCTTGATTTTCATTATATATATATATAGTGATGCCCAAATTTCCATGATTGGGCCTAGCCGAAAAATTTATTTTTTTCACATCAGTTCATATATGTCGTTACAGCATGATGTTAAACTTTATTGGATTTCATGATCTACATATTTATTTCATTTCTACCTAATGAGATGAATTTTTATGCATTTATCATACCTACTAGAATAGCCACCACAAAATCTAAATTCCTCTATCATTCACTTGTTCTTCCTTTATTTCATTGAAGAAAAATTTAATACTCCTTATTTCTCACATGGAGTTTAGCTAATGTCAGGTTATGAGTTTTAGTAAAATAATTCCATATATAAGTCATATATTTCAATTTAAATCTAGTTAACATGGACCTAGATGTAATACCATAATAGTAACACCAGATGTTATCATCACACAATAATAAACTATGTGATTTCCTCAATAAATAAATGTGTCTTGATTCTCATTGATATGTGAGACATAGTAATAATCAGATATTTAATCATTTTCCAATATGAAAAATAATACATGTGAATTTACCCAATATTTTATATAGAATTCAGATCTATATAAGAGGGATTAATATATTTTCTCACCATATGAATGATCCCATATTAATAAAACCCCTATCTTCAAAAATGAATTCAATAATTATAGAGAATCCTTTATAGATCAACATATAGATAGATTTTGACTCCAAAAACATATGTTCTGACACTCGAATATTTTATCTAGGTCCAAATTTATGATTTATATGTTCTTCATGTCATTTATCCATGATCCTTACCATGTGATATTAAACTACATGGTTTATGTCATAAAAGAATTAATTTAAACAGTATGGTCCCTCAAGAACTATATGTGGCTTGATTCTCATTCAAATGAGATATGTAGTGACAACATTCCCCTCATTCCCTAGTCTCATATTTGGGGTAAATAAAAATATCTCCTTTACATCATGAATATAATGATCTATGTAAGATATTTTGTTTTGTGAACCCTCAATAGGAGATCCATGGAGGAAATAGAGATGTCCTTCATTTACAAACGTGTTTGATTTTTGAAAGGTCCTCCACAGTTCATGGATGACATGAGTCCGTACACTTTTTTTTCTTGTACATATCCCTTCCACATGTCATACTACTATTCATGGACATATTCATATCATTATAATATTTTTCTATCTCTTGATGATAGACTTCCTGATACCCAAGGACTCCTTTTCCTAAATATGCATCAAAACAACAAGATGGATTTTTATTATGTATCCTAAAAATGGTTTACTAATCCAAAGTAGTACACTATTGGACAATGTTTTATACACAAAAATTATTATTTCATAAAATAACTCACCAAATTGATTTTTTAACCATTTGTAACTTCTCCCTCGAGAAAAGCCTCTTCAACCCCTATATGATTTGATGGCATTATGTTGGAACCTGTGAGTCAAATTCAGTATGTGGTCATCCCTAAAATATTTTTACCATATCATTTATCTTTATCTGAAAACCCCCAATGAACATGTTGTATAATTTCCTCCATCATGTATAAAGTGTAAAGGAACAATATTGATTTATTATGCCACAAATCACCTACCGTTTCAATAATTCTATAGTTTTTGAATTATGACCAAAAGCAAAAAGAACCATATTTTCTGTGTTGGGGAAAGACCTATATAGGGAACCTTTCCCCTAGTTCTTTGAAAATTTTGACATAAAATACTTCTCCCATATTCAAGTACATTCTTTCCACAATCTAGAATCTATGCATAGGGAAATTCAAATGTCCATAAACATCCTTCGACCGACAACCATAGAATGTCAAAATTTTGGATAGCTAATTTTCATGACTATTATTTAACACCCACGGTTAAATATTCTTAATGTATTAAAATAATGGTGTTTTCATCCAATTGATGCCAATATTGACAATGATGTAACATGACCCAGTTTTCATTGCATAAAATAGTCCACAAAATGGTTTTTTACATTAGTATTATCTTATTATTATGGATATAACTCTTTTATTTCCATACATACATTCCCCATAAAACTCGTCAGATCTAGAAATATATAGATTATAGCTTAATACATTTCCAAACACATACCTGAATAAAACGGTAATTTCTCAGACATATTTCACAGAATGGGAGAATCATTAAACATTAGGTAGAATCTAAAGGGATTAATTTATAGACCCCATAATTTTATTTCTAAAAAAATTTAAACTTTGGAGTGTAACTCACCTACTAAATGAATTTAAACTATATAACATAGTCTCTTTGTTCTACGATTTTATACTGTATGACATAATTTCCTAGTCATAATATACTAAATTGAACAATAATTTCCTCCCTGAAAGATGATAAACAGCCATATCAATATCCTAGTTGCATGAAATTAAACTACATGATTCTTAAACCCATTTGGGAAAGGTTCCATTTCCCCCTAACATCAGTCATCAAAAAAATGCACCCTCCATCATAGAAGCCAAACTAACATAAGAGTGGTTTCCCCTTCATGGAAAATATAAATACAAATTATCACCTCAATCTCAATTACCCCTCATTGGGAAAATAACACATCATGGTCTTAAAAAAATATGAATATTCATAGACATCAATTTTCCATTAGAAATATAATTATTGAATCCCTAAGAACTCTTTTACCTGAGTATGTTATAACATTTTCTAGTTGTATTTTCATAGGTTTCCCAAAAATGGAATCTATGGTTGTGGAAGGTAATATTTTACAATTATGTAACACAACCCAATTGTATTTTCATATATTCGCACACCAAACCTTTTTTTCCACACAACAGTAACATCGTATTTAGAAGAAACTTTCCTCAATTACTAAATATTTTTTGGATTAAAAAGCTAAAAAATCTTGGTTCTGAATTCCCCATTGGATATCTCAAGAATTTCAGAGCATTCACATCCCACAATACTTGGTTAGGTAATAATTTTAAAACATATAGTCAAATATGTTCATATTAAGACACCAGACACATTACTTCATCATGCCTGACATTAAACACCACACACCAAAAGGAAATACTCACCAGATTGATAACCTAAAAATGGAATTCTAGAAAAAAGTCGAATCTCATATCACAAGACCTATAATCACTGTGGTTTTTAAAAAAATTATGAAATGAAATGAAATATGAATAAAAGATGTTAAACTAAGAACCTGAAAAGGGAAGTAAAATAAAAAGAGAAGTCAAACCTATTATGTATTCTTTATGTTAGACCTTGAAAAAATATTGTTCAATTTCATGAAAAGAAACATAGTGTTTAGGGTTTTCCATATGACCTGTGGAATATTCAAACTATTATCACATGTCCCCATTGCATAGTAAAAAGTTATATCATCTCCCCATCACTATCATTGTGGTTACGACTAGCTAAAAAAAATGAAAATTGATAATAAATTTTCTTTTATTATTATGTTTTGATAAATGTAAAAAATATGGATGAAGTCACAGATAATAGAGGACAAATTAATTTCATTTATGAGATACAACAAAATTGGAGGAGCATCCAAAAGATGAAATCTCTCCAACATACTTTACAAAATATCATCAACATAACTATTCATTTCTTGATCAGCTTCCCAATTCCCCTCTACAGAATTTCAAATCCCATCCAATTCAATTGTTTCAGTCTCCTCATCCTAATGATGATCTTATATCATGGTTGTAATAGTAGGTAACCATTATTTTGGTCTTCTTCAAAAGAATGATGATGTTGAATAATATCCCCCTCAGGGGAATCTAGTTCTTACTAAAGACATGATATTTGAATGGTGTTATCTATAATCCATTGATTAACTCTTAAAACTTCTTATATTGTTTTCCCTCTACATGGGATATAGAAACCTCGATATCATCAGTGTTGACCATATGTTTTTCCTTTATGAGTTGTTTTGGAAGCTCTTGTTCTTGATCTAGTTTGTGAAGAATTTCCATCACAATGGAATAAATTAGGTGTTAATAATATCTGTCATATCCCAGCATTATAAATAGTAATGTAAGGAGAAAAAATAAAAATGGAAGGTCATTGAACAGAGTCCTAATGATTATATTCTAGATGTCTCTCCCTGCTACACATTGTATGATTCATATAGAATTATGTATCTTTAAATCATAATCACAGCCACTTTTAGAGTGATAAATCTATTTTGGGATTATATCACTCATGATTCACTCTTTCCCTCTCCCTCCAAGACATTAGTTTCTTCTACATCCAATATGAATTACATTGGCACAGAGGCTCCAAATACATACATGGCCACCAAAGCCACTGGAAATTAAATGTGGATAATAGTCATTGATAAAACCAAAAGGATAACATATGGTGGAAATAGGGAAGGATTATAGAATTTATTATCACTCACCCAAAAATAGATCAATGTATTTGGTGTATTCTTTCCATTAATCCCAACCCTTAGGAGGTTGATCCAGAGCCTCTTGAGGAGTAACACTCTCTTAGGCCCACATAGAACTATCCAGAGGAGGCGCAAGAAGACTCCCCATTTAAATATCCACACAAGATGCCACCCCCCCTAATAGTGGGAGTGGGATAGACATTTAATTATTGTTAATACATATTCACCTCAAACATTTATTGCAGAAAACCTACCAAATTCATCCAGTCCAAATTCAAAAAATTGCAAGAAAAAATTGGTTTCACAAAAGTAATGATTCAAGACCATTAAATTACATTTTATTATAATGTATTTGTAATATAAATATCTATTTTTATTGAATTTTATTTCCCTAATTTTTCATGGAATATATATACATCCCAAACCCCATGTGGAACTCAAAATAATTGGCTTGGGACCAACTACAGAACCCTCTTATGATGATCTGAGACCCTGAACAGCTTTCCTAGAAATTGACACACGGTCAATGTCATTCATCACAGGGTTCTCTGGGGTATGATATGAACCTGAAATATCATAAGTTGTAAAAACTTTTAGTCAAAAAAATTAATTCTTATGATATATCTATAACATTACTAGAATTAACCACCCTATCTACAGTGATAATGGTTGTGGTGGGAGAATATAATGTACCCTCAGACCTTAATGTTTTTCAGTCAAGGGACATGACTCACCAATGGGAATATGTATTTGGTCAAGAGAATCCTCCTCATTTATTAGAGGATCATTTTCCATCCATTTGAGATGGGATAAGAAGTATATTATTCAACCACAAACAAGTTATAACATCTTTTCTATGAAAAAAGAAAAGATATGTGATACCATGGAGACATACCATAACAGGTGAGGATCATAACCAATAATTTTATTCTATGAATTTATTTCATTTTTTATGGATAAAGGAAATCAACATCATCCTCAATGAATGATATTTTATGTGGAAACGAAAATTCCCCAATCATTTCATCCTCTAATTCCTACTAGCCTGGGGATATCTCTCTTAGTTAGGTGGATGGTTCATTAATTTTTAAAGGGTAACATTTGGACCATATTTCAGTGATCAAATCTTATCTAATTTTCCCCTAAGAAGCTATAAGTCATGTTGACATTCTTCATACCAATAGTAATTTGTTAAATATTAATGAAATGAATAAAAAGAATGAGGAAAAAAAGGGAAAATTACATCCTCTGTATCAATATAGTCGATCTATTCCTCATCTGATGGGTGGAAAACCCCTTCAGTATAACCCCAACCCAATGTGTACACCACCCACATAATGGTAGTGATCAAGTAGTCTGTTCCATAAATTATAATCTCTAATTCCCAACTATAAATCCCCATCTCAGTGAGAAAATCATCAAAACAAATATTGAGTGGGGATTATGCTCCTCCACTCTCTATAATCCATATCCTTTCACAATGAAGCAGTCATATGACCTTAACATCATAAGTTATGTACTAATATAATTAGACTACCTCCAGTCACAAATATTTATAGGCTATCCAAAAAATTTTCTAATAATATTTTATATTCTTTTATTTCACATGCGTCCCGACCCTCCCCATTCTTGATGAAGGATGATAATACAAAACCTGATTCTCTTGGAGATGAGGACAACTAGACCATTTGGGTTCCACCACTATTTTTATGGACCTTTTGATTTTGTTCATTGGAATAAACCTAGAATGTGGTTGATTTTTGGAATGTGGTACCTCATCATCCCTCCCCTCGGAAGGGGATGAAGCATCCTCTAAGGTGGATGAATTACCTTCTATAAAAGGAGGAACCTTTAAACTATTATTTCCATGCATTGTATTTATTCTAGTCCAAACTCCACGGAAAACCATTGCCAACAATCCCAAGGGATATGATGTAATCCATGACATGTCATTAAAAGAGTTTATTTTAGTGGAAACAACAGCATGGGGTATGATGATTAAAACATGAGTAAGCACCATTGCTAAAGGAATACATACCTTTGGATTTACCATTATATTCATTTATGTTTGGATTATTACTAGAGGAGATATGTTTTTTTTGTTTTTGGAATATAAAATGTTGTGTAACCCGATATAAATAATCAGCCTCAAATATAACATCACAATTCATTCTTGTCACAAGCACACAATCACTAAAACATAGCATATACAACTTTATATCAAATGAAGCATTTTATAATAAAAATATATCATAATGAGGGTCTATATATGGGTAAAAATTTAAATCCTTGAAAACATTCAGCCTCATTATAGTCTCTCTTGGCCTGAGGGGCAATGGATGAATACAATAAATGGAAAAAGAATTGGTCGAAACTAACCCCAGAAATTTCACCTTAACTCAACACAGTGTGGGATATAAAATAAGCATCAATCCATCCCCATAGTGCCTAGAAAAGTATTTCATTTCTGAACGGGACCTTCCCAATGTGAATATGCAAGAGGATGTGGTGGATTTGGTCCATAACATGGATTTTCAACCCCACATGATTCTTCTATACCACCTTTGACTCTATGAAAATTTTTACTATATTAAATCCCCCATTGGAGTCATAAACATGAATCAAGTATATTCTTAACTACTAGGATAAAAATCTTTGAGACTTGTATCATGTGTATGTTGTATTTTGGCCTATAAATAAATTATTTTGACTCCCCTTTTTGCCAATTTGTAAAATATATAGATTGATTACTCCACCATACCATCTCAGTAAACAACATTTTATGATTTCAAGTAGGGAAAACAGACATATGATCCAATAATGTACTCATCCATGCCTCGAGATAGATATCCCCCCTTAGGGGGGGTCTTCCTTCTTAATATCATGATTAGTAATTAGTATCTAATTCTCTAATGTAGTTGTATATTAAACATCATCCAACATTTACCTCATTTGGAAGATCTCTCTCTACATATCTACAAAGATCAGGGGACCCTTAAATCCTATAGAATTTTTACAAGCTAATACCGACTTCTCTATGCATATTGTGTAAGGGGTTATTTTGTAGAATCCATTAGCTCATCAACTCATGGATGAATTCAAAATTCATGTGTATGTATGTTTGGGCCACACATATATCTTTATAAATTCAAACTAATCTCATCACTGCTACAAATCTTGAAACTATTTGTCGCACAGAATACACCCACATTTACTTGGGTCTAACACTACCTTCTGGGTGAGGTCACAATATTCCCACAAAACCATTTACTAGGGTGTCTTGGAATCATGAATTAAAGATTTATAATAGTTTAGCAACAATTAAAATATCTGTTTCTTTATATCAACATCACATTGGCTATGATTCATGGCATGGGTCACAGATTATTTCCAAATATTGAGGTATTTCCCAATTCATGAAACGTTGGAAGTAGAAAATTCTTGAAATCATGTAAATTGGTAAGAAATGCATAATTCATAGACACTAGTATGATGAAATTATTTATAATATAATGGATATAATGGGATAGATAATTAATACATGGTTATTCAATCTGATACTTGTTTTGATGTCCTAGCAAATCTTGTAGTGTTTTATCGCTAACACCATAGTAGTTAGGTGCTACAACTTTTACTGCATCTACAATATGATTTTTAGACCATTCATCAGAAAATACTATTTTTTGGGTGTAAATTGAATTGAAAATGAAACCATAATATTCCATTTATGACATGTGTTCATTTCAAAAAAGTTAATGAAATATTGCAATTTGGAAATAGCATGGGCTCATGAAGGGTAACCCTCCTGGGGTACTCGCACAGGTCCCTCTACGAATGGTTAGTGAATAGGACACTCACCTAAAAATTTATATTGAACATGTAGGAGAATATTTTGTCAACATAGTTTATGGTTTAGAAAATTAACTTTTGAATAAGGTGTGTCCATAATACTGGTTTGAAGGAACCGAAAATACTAAGTCATAGTGACTGTCGATTGAAAATGTATCCCTATTTATAAATTTCTAACCATATTAGTGGACCTCCTACACACCCTACTTGCATGGATGACCTACATCGAATAACTCATCTTTCCATCAACCATTTACATTCCTTTACAGCGGGATCATACCCTCTTCATTCTATCAAATCCAACATAGAGGGAGGATTTATTTTATTGAAACTCCATTTTTTAAATTGATGAAAAAGTTATACTATAATATAATCATGGTGAAGAAGAGAACATATACGGATAAGACCAATTTATATCCCCCAATTTTACATGGGCCTTCTTCAACGGAACCCCCATAATAATTGTGTTGGGTACCTTGGAATCAGCTTGTAAGGTGAACCTTGGCATCACCAAGCTCGACACAGCTCTGTGAGATTCCCTGTTCACCTAGTGTCCCATATTTTCCTATAAATTGGCCCCCTTTGGTATTTTTTTGAATAAAAAAACCCAGAATAACTCTGAATTATTTTTTCACCATATTACATCTCTTTATCCCTCTGAAATATTCTAGGCTTTCCTCCAAAACCTTAAGAAGAGAGAATTTTGGGGGTATAACAGGACTAATTTCCTCCCAAAGAATAAATCACATAACATATTACCTATGAACTCTATCCATTATGATTGATGAAAACTAGTGTGATGCCTCATCTTTTATCGAGGGACCTACACGATAAACTTATAGAAATTCTTGTTGAGAACCTTGAAGGCTTCAGAAAAGCCTCTTCCATTTTTCATTGCCTAGGTAATCAATTTCCCAAAGAACCTTCATCATGTGTAGGACTAAATACTTTAATAAAACCTAATAATTCTCAAAATTTAACCTATGAGAAACCCATATGATCTCTTATCCATAACACTTCATGATACAACCTATGATTTCCCATCCTTTAACTAGTAAAAACAAATTCCCAGGCCCCCCATGAAATCCAAAAATAGAATAGACCCCCTCATATTGGATCCCTTGGTTTTAAAGGGACCTTGTTAAAACCTCCATTAAAAACTAAAAATGATAAAAATCATGTAAAGATGTAAACCATATTGTCTCCTATTTGGGTATCCAGTTCAATGGTTATAGATTTCTCACACATGTCCTACCAAATAGTTTGGGTACTCAGGCTACATGTGAGTTTGTATTCCTATATAGAAGAGGATATTGACACTGGGGGAAATGTTGGGATGTTATCATTCATAGGAATAAGGGTGAGGAATATTTCCTCAACATCTATACTATAACACATGGAGCTTCTGGTTCTAGGTTGTGAGGATTGGGATCATGCCTTCCTTTCCATTCAACAACAAATAAGATCACCCTCTACTATAGAAAATCCAATTCTAAGGCATCCATCTTGGATTAATCCCCTATCATTTATTGTGGGAGGTTTTTCTCATTATCCTATTCATATTTATGGTTGGTTCATATAGATGATTTTATTTAAATATACAAGAAACACACTAGGATAGGGAACAAGCATATCTGAACACATTTTTCTTCTACCATAGCCCCGACCTCTTACACTAAGAGAAGGGGGAATATGTGGTTTTCTAAATATTTTTCTTCATCATGTTTGTCACATTTATTCATTACTAATCATGAATCATTTGGTCTTCTAGGAAATCTATGACAACATAATCCACATTGTTAGATTCATTTTTTGGTGGAGGATATTCATGTAGATTTCCCTCTCTACCTCCATCAATGTGCATCCATAATCATGGGTCCTCAAGTCCATGTATCTAACCTTAGGGAAAATCTGATTTTCTGGTAATTCAAAATAATTTTTTCCTATTGTTTCTCAAACCGATCATGACTAATGAGGGATCATAGGTTAATGAGTATCATGACATCCAAATGACTATAAAAATTTGGGCCTCATTCCTGGTGAATGTACCAACTAAACCAAAGGGTCTCCTATATGGTAGAAGCTCTAAAATCTCACTGATGGGCTTTCTATTCCATATATTCCCTAAACATACCGAAAACAAGGGATATCCTTATTAGGATTAATGCCCACATAAACGTAAAATCACTAGGTAATCCTCCTCAAGAGTGAGCCCCAAAATCATACTTTTGGGCCTCCTATTGAAGAATAATTGCCATTTATATCACCATAATTATCCATGGGAATCCTTTTTAGGTTTAATCCCAAAAAAAACTCCCAACATCCATTAGTCAAATAAATTCTCAAAACCCCAAAATCATTCAACATGGAATCCTCTTTATGAGTAATCCCAAAATTAATCCTTTCAAATGGTTGTACTCCCCTATGAAAAAATCATTTATAGGGACTCCATTGGCATGGGTCCTTGAAACCAAAATATGTGCTCTTTGATTCCCATATAAATGGGATAAATTAAGAACCACATTTAGTTCCAAACCCAACACATCTAAATAAACACTATTCTCACTCTTCCACATTCCTAGTTTTTATTACTCAACATTGGAATCTTTATACCTTAAAAGTTCAAAGGGCTTCCTTGGCATAATTCCCTCACAAAGGATAGATGAGGAACCTTTAACCTCGACAACCTTGTTACAAGACACTAAACTACACAGTTTAGTCCTTATCAAAAGACCTTAAAATGTATGATGTTCCCCATTGAGTGGAACTAAAATATGTGGGTTATGAATCCTTTCACAAGGATACGTAGTAAGAAAATCTCATATATATGATCCTGATATCAAAACAGCTCCTGTCACCCTGGATGATAATACAATTTTGAGTTCCCCACTATGTGGATAAACAACCAACATCATCATAACAACAACCAAATAATCTATCATTAGTACATAAGTGGATACCATTGATGTAGAACCTTATATATTTAAATGTATATCCATTAATGAAAATCCTCAGATACATAATTCTGATTATTGGTTCAATATATGATAACATCTGACTATTATTTTAAGGGTAACCGATTTCATACAAGGGAATTATTAAATTTTTTCTAAAATATCATAAATCTATAAAAAACCCTGATTAGGAATAAATTCCCCCCCCCCTAAGGGTATGATGAGCCCATCGCCCCATCCTCTCAACAAATGTGAGTTATTAAGCATCATATTCCAAATCCCCCAAAACAATGTTTACCTTTGGAATGAAGGCCCCATGGATATATGAATATATGGTGTTTCTAGTTTCAAGAATAATCTGGCTAGAAACCATTCAGAAATAGTGAACGTGATGTGAAGGATTTCAAAAAAAATTACCTCTATAATAAACTATTGGGACCCACAAATATTCATCAGAACAAATTAAAAATTATCATAAAAAATCCCTTCTCTTATATTTTTACTAATTTATATTTTTCAATATTGTAAGAAAAAATATTCATTGGCCAAGGATATCAGGTCATGTATATTTTGAATGATTCATTAAATCAAGAAATTCATGTTATACATAGGTCCAATAGAAAAATCAATTACACCAAATGCAATCATGTGGTATAATATTTATCACATTATATTTATAATTCTTTATTTATTATTAATAATTTCATGAAATTGATATCGGTTTATTTTATTTCATTTAACCCATTCTAAAATATAGTAATCAATATATCTTCCTCATCCCTTCATTTTCTACTAATTTATTCAAAATAAACTTATATTTTAATAATGAATAAATGATGAAGCAATCTTGAGGTTTCAACTAGTGTACCTCCACAACATGGGATTATAAAACATGTAACTATTATAATGTCAATGTACCATAGTTTATATCAACATAATGTAGCATGAATTAGTTTATCACAATATGCAATGAAGGAAACATGGTGAATTAAATGATCCATGTGTTGATCAAGCTTGGTGGGCACATAGAATCTGGGCTTATGTTCCTTGTATCTAGGTTACATACAATAAAATTAAGGTGGATTATTTATTAAAAAGGATTATACAAATAAATATTAATAAATATTCAGATGATGGTTAAGAACTGATATCCATATAAAAATTTGGTTACACTTTGTATAATAGTTGTAAAAAATTTTGATGTACACATGTTCAAGCAATAATATATTGTATCTATATAGGTGTGTATAATTGATATAAAGTGATGAAGATACATGATGTATAACTGGATATACATTCGTTGTACCTAACCTGTTTAGGCATCAAATAAAATTTAATTTTTTATTACATTAATCATGAATAGTAAGAGTTTTTTGTGTAATTAATTCACATGTATGTTCTACATTAGATGATACATATATATATATATATATATATATAATAAAAAAATATTTATGTGTAAATTCATATACTATAAACCACGCATTTTCATAATACATTTACAACCTCATGTGCATTAAAATCAATATACACGGCAATAATTAATAAGAGTTCTATGTGTCATTTATTAACATGAACATTCAAATTCATTTTATTAAAAAATATGTATTCCTCATGAAACATTAGAATACTATATATAATTATTCTATGAGTAGTTCATTGAGTTAATATATATGTTATTTCAAACTATAGTTTTTGTCCATATTAAGTTATATTTTTTATTAAAATTTATTTATTCAATAAATTTAGAATCACATTGTTTGGGTGTCTTAATGACGCATTGGATGGATATTAAAAAAATTGAAAATATTTATTAATAAAATAATTCATGAATTTAATTCATTTAATTCATTTTAAATTATTTTAATATAAAATTGAAGTTATATATATATTTGAAAGTTAATTTAAATGCACATTCATTACAATTGTGGATGATAATGATCTTAGACTAAACTATTTATATGAAGGGAATGATTAACAAAATTATTACATCGTATTTTGAAAATATTATTTTAAATTACATTAATGGTATCTGAGTTATCCCTCTACCATTATTATGAATGGACCAATGTTCCCATTGTTTATATATTATAAATAACCAATTTTTTCTCAATTCCTATGAGTTAGGTAAAATAATTTCAAGGATTGATATCCTAACATCATGTAATTTGTTCAATATATATATGTGAGAAAACAAACAAGATACACTAGACATAGAGAGAGTGTTATAAAATAGGGCCCAAAATAGCTTAATGAGTTATCCCTTAGAGTCTATGTTTTTTTATTATCTTCTCAATAATAAAACTTATATTTTTTATCATGATAGTACCACATTTTATTTATTTATTTATTTATTTTTCTTGATTTATTTTATAGATGTAGGATAAAAATCACATAAATAAATAGATTAATATGAAAACTAAAAAATTGATTAAAAGTTTCATGTGTAAATTATTTGTTGGTATTTTGTTAATCACTTAAATAAAATAATCATAATATTAACAAGATATGTAAAATATAAAAGTAATTATAAATAATAAAAAAATAATGTAACATCAATATTAAGTCAGTTACAGTGCACTATATTGTTTTAGATAGAACCATATTGAAATTATCAATTGAGGCCATTATCATGGGTACTCAAAATTATAGATAAATATAAAAAAATATTTTAGGTTTATATAACAAAAAATATACTGAATTTAATATTTATTATCAGTTAAATAAAATTATTGGAGAAATATATTAAGGAAATTAGATTCATGTTTTCAGGATTGTAGGGTTCACTCATTATAGTAAGAATATAAAAGCCTACATTTTGAAAGACTACCTACTTAAACAAATTCTAATAATTTTAGTAGCCCCCACATATATTATAAAAAGGGAAATATATATCTTTGACACAAAAATATCAATAATATAGGAATTTTTTTGTTCAATTTCAAGGGATATAAAGAATTTAAAAAATAATACGAGGCATAAAAAAATTAAAAATACTCAATCTTATATAATTTACATTCATGAAATGTAATAATATTTTACTCTATAACTATTAAAAAATAATAAAATTTTGGTAAAAATGAATTCCTAAAACCATTTTTATAGAAATTATATCACTTAAAAGAAAGTAAACTCCATGATGGTTTATATGATTCAGGGTTTTAATGTACTATGAATAGAAGTCTTAAATGATGGAATGAAAATTTCTTAATCCGCATGCAAAGTAGATGATTGATGATGTATTTCATATCTCTGAAAAAACACAAGAATGATGGGATATATGATATGTTTTTAATGCATATTTCATCTATGTTTATTTCAAGATATAACATGAGAACATGTTTACCTATTGCATCATCTAAACTATCTATGATATTTACCAAGAGAGAGACTCATATGAATGGTATAAGATCCCCAGGCATTCCTCACCAGAAATTCTAGAAAATATTTACTATTTTCACCTCATGTACTAAATATAATTAGATATATTGATTACCTTTAGGATATAGGGAATAAATTTACTGATGAATAATACATTAATATAATTCATTCATCACTCACTGAGAGATTATCTAGTCTGTTTTTAATTTCAATATAAAAAACATAGTGAAGTACCTCCCAAATTGTCTGACACTACTTCACCAGGAGGGCATGTATTTAAAGAAAAAAAATTAAATTTAATTATTTTTAATAAAAGTAAGGGCTTGAAAAAGAGCTACATGACCAACTCCAAGTATAATTGTTTATCTTAATATCCTTACAAGGTGTCTCGGATCATGAGGAAAAAATGGGAACAAGATTCTTTATATTTCTCATGTCCAAGGAATGAACACTAGAAGAAAAAATATACATATCAAAAGAAGTAAAGGGAATATTCATGTGAAATTTTTATCTAATAAAATGTTACTATTTTTTATAATTGGATACAATATATATCATATGATTCTCAGATATGTATTAAAATACGAGAACCTGGTTGAGTCTATAACATTTCATGTGGTATTTCAGATCTGTGAGAAGTTAATTGATCCATGCATTCTGTTTCTGTTATTAGAAATTAGTAAATAACATTACTAGATTTATAAATCATGGTTTCAAAATATTTCAATTATATTTCTTGAGTCATTAAAAACATTATTTATATATACAGAAATAAAAAAAGGGAATTAATTTATAATATAGAAATATGTTCTTCTTATTTTATCATTAAATACTTTTTTTTTGGGACAAGATATATAAATATAAAGTTATTTAAATTTTGTATAGTATAAAACATGTATTGGTAAATGATTACAATAATACTATGTATGATTGATACCACACCTGACTATTCCATCACAAGATTAACCACGTTAATGAAAATAATTTGTCCAGACTACAACAAGAAAAATATTTGGATTCATCTAATCTAACTACACATGGTGTATTTATTAAATGTTTGTAACGAAAAATGTTCAAATCACAATTTAGTGGAAATGAAAAAATGGACACATAAATTCATGAATTGGATTATAATGACGTGTTTATAAAATTTTAATTTTAATCAGTGGATGGATACTATTACAATATAAATGTTTCTGGTGAATTTAGTAAATATGTATTTATCCACATAATGAGGTTTAAGAAAAATTCAATAAAATAAGAATTGTATGGAGAAGAATCATAGAAATAAGGTTACAAAACAATTCACATACCATTGAAGAGAATTTTATAGTGAATACTTATTGATATTTTATAAGAATTTTGGATTCTATCCAAACTCACTCCTCCATAAAAATAATAATGGAATGGTCTAAGAGTAGGTTAAAACACACCCTATTTAAAATCAAGAGATCAATTATGATTCCAATGAGTCATCCATCATGATTTTTTAGTTATAGATTATATATAATGGAAAACATACTAAACCAAGTCACAACTGAAATAATTAAATTGTTTTGTATATAATATTCATTTTATAAAGAGACCCTCAATGCCAAATTTATGATTTAGGAGTAGTGAAACAATATTTAATTCAATTTATAGACGAAAGATAACTCTATGAAGCACTAAGTGTATATATATAGGGTACTCAATAAATTAATGGATACTACAAATAATAACATTTATATAAACCAATTTTTGTTCTAATTTATCCAATATTTCAAAAAAGGGAACACATATTTAATAGAGATAGTGGGAGACAGATAGACAATAATTAAGTGTAGGTCTAATATGCATAAGATTCATTACATGAAAATAAAAATAAAAAAAGACTTATGTAAATGGAAGTTCAAGAGACTAAACTATAGTATAAAATTAATAAAATATGTCAGAGAATGAGAATTATTTGATTTTATAATCACCACAGATGATTACTCAGTGTTATTTTATATTAATGATATTATAAGATAAAAATATTATGTAGAACATATTAATCTTAATTAAAAAAAATATGATTTCTGAACAGAATTATATATTTATAAACAATTTTAGATTGGGGTAGATCCTCCAGTTGGTGTAAGAACACATTGGGTTTAAATTCATTTTTATGAAAAAAAAATTTAAATTGAGGGAAAATTAATCAAATATTAGTAATGAATGGATTTAAAAGGGTTTTAATCAATATTAATGAATAGATTTTAATCAAACATTTTCAAAAGTTTCTATGATGAAATCTATAAGAATCAATCATTTTATAGAAAACTTCATTTAATATTTGATTTGAAAAATGGATTTCAACATATATTTCCTTAATGGTAAAATTTAGTAATATATATCTGTGAAAAAAATCATAAGGTTTTGTGACTCCAAATGAAGCTAATAATTCATACATGTTTCATAGATCCATTTATAAATTAATTCAAAAATCCTGGTCTATATATATTCATCTAGAAAAAGCTATAACAATGTTTTATTCATAACTAATGAATTTTCAACTTTTTAAAATATGATGTTCAAGTGGGAATGTTTTCATTTTTAAAATAGTTTATCTTATAAAGAAATTAATTTTTAGGTTTGAAATAATAGACATTCAGTTGATTATGTAATAGTTAGACATAAGATTATCCATGATGTACATAGATGAGGAAAAATTTATTCTTGGGATTAATATCCTTCATGATAAATCAAATAAGCTTCATGAAAATGAAATTTTAAATACATTAATGAGATAACTAATGGATTTTGTGTGAAAAAATATAAGATAGTATTTATTCTGGTATCACTAGGCTTTTATCTCTCCCAAAAAATGTTTTGATAGACACATAAAGAGAGGTAGAGGATATAAAAGACTCTATATGTATCTTTGATAGGTCTAATAATATAACATATAATATCTTTACAACTAGATTTTCCATAGCCTTATGTTTTCTAGGAATATATACAGCTAACACATGTGAACACTATTGGATAGAAGTTATCACAATAGATATTTTATTTATCTCTTGTGGAGATGAGGAGGATGTAATCAAGTGATATGCAGATGCTAGTTTCTGAATATATCAACATGATCTAAAATATATATCAGGTTATATCATCACTATAACAATATTTATAGTGGGATCTATGATCTCAATGAATTCTATAGTTATAAATTTACTAGTGTATTAAATGTATATTGTTAAATAGGAATTAGATAAAGTAGTTATTTGTATACGTAACTTCATCAATGAGAATGAAGTGGTTTTTAGAAATAAATAATCAGCCACACTCTATTTTTATAATAATACAATGATGGATATTGAAAAATATCCCATGTCACATCATTGGATAAAGAGTATAAATAATAAATACCAACTCATTAATAATTTTTCCCAGATCATTAATATTATAGTGTGAAGTGTTTAAAAATAGTCAATGTGGATTACCCATTATCAAAATCCATAACATGTAAGAAACATTATAATTTTGCTAGAGATGGTGGAATAAATTCCATTAGGAGTTTCCTCTAGTCCAAGGGAGATTATATTGGGCTTGGTGTCCTAGAATGACCTATTTTTAAATTATATTTCCTTTATATTCAAATAAGAAAATGTTATTGAAATATCATATCACATATTATTTATTATTCTTTGTTACAATAATGTTATAAAGTGTGTTTTTATCTATCTCATTGAAAAGGTCAAAAAAAGTTCTTATTATGATGAGAACATAGAAATCCCATGAATATATTTATAAACCTTTTTTATTAGTATAATAATTTTAAATAAAGTGAAACATAGTATAGTGACAGTCATTTGTGAGTACTCATAAACATATGAGACTTCATCTCATGATGTTTTCACTTTGTAGTCTTCAAGATATAATATTATGAGAACATACACATATGTTGTATATCCATGTTTATATGTGATACATAAAGTTATTATAGGTGATCATGCATAATTATACATATAATTTAATATAATTATTAATTCATGCCATGAATTGATCACTTTTATATGTGGTCATAGACCATGATGACATATGATCACATTGAAGTAGGGTATATACAGTGCTTCATGGATTATATTTTATTAACGAATAAATCAAGGATATAATTACCCCATAAATCGTTATAGAAGATGATATATATGAAAATTGATTTAAATTTAACCATCATGTTAAATTCCATATCCATAGTGTATAGAAGAGTTCATTTTAGATATTAAAATGAAGATATATCAATCATATAGGTCGGTGACATGGCTTCAAAACTGGTAAGATGTGAAATAGTGCTAAACCGATTATATTACACATTGAGGATTCATATTTTTTTGTCTTCATGGTAACATATCTTCTTCCTCTATGGGTGTCTTAATCCATTTCAAGATTATATCATTAAAGTTTATTCAATCCCACAAAATGATTTTGAGAAAAAGTCTCAATGGTTCCCATGAAAATTGGACCTCTTATTATAGTTAAATGTGTTTTATATTTATCAAATGGAATAATATTTATTAAATAGACTGAGAATTAATATTAATTTAATATGTTTTAAATTTAAATAAATAGTAAATATATATTTAATCATAAAGTAATTATTTTGTTGGGTGATTAAATTTATTTTGGTTCCACTTTGGCTTTATTCAAATAATTAAATTGAAAAACATAAAATTATGTGGATAAATATGATTATATGTCAATAAGATAATGGTTACAAGTTGTGAAGAAAAATTTCATTTTAGGATGTCCCTCCTCCTCCCATCCTCTTAAGGTCATGAAGAATAACTTATATTCATTCAGGCATGATAGAACAAGAAGCGATCAACGTAAAAACATGATGGTCAACTATTCAACCTATTACTCTATGGTCTATCAAGGATATTCAATGAATGAAAGAGAACATGTTGATCCAAAATAGTTGGGATATTCATTTGGTTATCATTGTGAAACGATGATAAATCGATTGAGTTTCATTGATAAACTCCATAAATAAAGAATGATATCAATAATTAAGTAATCATACTTCTTAGTTTTTATATTAAATATAAATTAACATTAAATAATACTCCCTCTTGGTTCTGTTGAATTATTTTTTTCAATTTTCATTGTTCATGGAATTCATGTCATTTTCATTGTGAATGATCAATGGAATCCTATAGAATATGAGTTTCCCATAGTCCCAATAAGTATATTAACTATATCTAGAACCATAATTTTTAATAATTATATTTTTAATACATAATTTTGATGTTTATATATTTATTATATTTTAATATTATTTTTTCGTTTCAATATATTTTTCAATGAATTATTTTATTTTTAATTCTCTTCTACCAATACATGACACAAATATACTGATTAATTTTTTATGACCAATGACATTATTTTCAATGGCTATGTTTGAAATAAATATATTTATAATGGAAATATTGTAACCCATTATATATCCTACTAATATCAATTATTCCATTAACACTTCTTAATACACACATATAATTTCAATACATTTCATTTTAGATATATATATATGCTTTTTTCCTTTTCAGATGTTATATATCATTATAGGTTTTCTATAGTTATTGGTGATCCACAAGGGTGAATAGTATCCAATATATCTTCTTAATTTCAATATTTTATTCCCTTCTATTTTTTGTCCCCTTTAAATTGGTGATCATTTAGAGGTCATAATAATCAATGTATTATAATAGTTAGTTTCAAGTTATTGTAATGTTACGTTTAACTATAAATGAATAAATTTTTTTCTAATTCTTTTCTAGTATGAAATATTAACCATTATATTTTAATTTGACTAATCTTTTTTAAACAACCATTAAAATAATAATCATATAATATAGGAAAATAATTTTATTACTAAAAACCTATGTCATTACATTACCCTACCATAAAAAACATGAATATTTGAAATATTAATTACTACTTATTAATAATAATTAATCAGGGAATGTAATGATAATTATTATTAAAAATATATATTATAAGATATACAAACCATTCCATCATGGAGAAGACTAGGTTACATATCTTTTCCCTCATAATAGGAATATGTTAATATTATCCACCATTTTTTCAAATATGACTCTAAGGCTATGTATTATGAGTTTCAAGATTTATAACATTGACAAATTCATTTTCATGATCCATCCTCCAAGAATATATATAAACTAAAATGAATATGATAATATCAAATTGAATATGACTTAATAATAATATGAATATTAATTTCATTCCCATGATGTCATCACAAATGAATCCATCATTTCAAGCAATGATAATTGATCATATGTTCTTCCTCGTTCAACTCTATAGGTTTGACCTAGGATACATCAAGTTGCGATATATCATACATCATAATGTAACAACTTATTTTCATATAGAAATAAATACTTCTTAGTGGTTAATAAATAGAATACGATCAACTTGATAATTTCCATAATGAGTGTGTAGATAGGCGTATAGTACTAGGACCACTCATCATTCAGCATAGTGAGTATTGATTTTATACACTAAAAACCCTTTTCAATGTATTTATTCTTAGGTAAAACATTTACATAATAATATACCCTTTATAGAATCAACAGCGGGATGTAATTTAATGACCCCAACTACAGTATCCTCCAATTGGTGGTTGATTTATGACTTTGGCATAAGATAAAGCGATCATATAAAAAACAATAGAATATTTTAGTTTTCTTGGAAAAGTAGATACATATATTAATCATAGTGTAAATTAGATAATAGAAATAACATCTTAGTTAAAGTAAATATTTTTCATCCTTGAAATAATTAAATGGTTTCTTCTCCCTTAACCCAGGAATAGAAATAAGATAAGGGAGACCACAAAATATTAGTAAGGTAATGTGAATAGAAAAATATATCATAAACAAAATATGGAGTAATAAATACGGTGTAGCGAATAACATAAAACACATACCATTAAACAAAATAACATTACCATGAAAATTAATATTGAAGGAATGAATAACTATTATGTAATGCAATATAAATAATATCATGTGATTGAAACAATTCCACTTATATAGTAACTAAAAAAATTATCACCTAGAAATTGACAAATAATATAATAAATATATAATAACCAATTCTAAACATCCAAACATATTTCAAGGCCTCATGGTAAGAAATCATTCCTAAATGGTTATAGAATCATCCTAATACTCAGACTAGATTGTCTCATGAGGCCTAACAATGCATATATGGGATGTGGGGGCCCCACATATCACTTTTTAAGTCCAATGACTTCATCATTTGAAATATTGGATCATAATTCAATAAATAATAAAAGTAAACATTCATATTGAAAAACAAGCTTATGAAATGTTAATATTTCATGAAAAAGTGATCATAAATCATCCAAATAAACAATATGGATTGTATCGTGATAAAATATCCCATATGGAGTATAATGTTATAATTGTTTTTAACAGAAACACCCTAAAATGATCATTAAAAACATATTTCATTAAAATACTCATTTTAATTTGAAATCAACTTGGAAAATTAATAACATTCTAGAATATTAGGAAATGATTTTTATTTGAATAAAATCATGGAATCTTTGAAACCATGTTCTAAAAATGAAAAGAATATTCATTTTATGATGTTTGTTAAAAGTATAAAATTTGTTCAAATATCATTAATAATTCATTATAGACTATGACAAATATTCATTCAAATATTTTGTGGATAATATGGTCTTAACATGAAGATATTCAGAAATAAGTAAAAAAATAGGACATTTTTTCTACAAACACATATTTTGGTATCTTTAGAATTTAATGTGTCTAAAATGAATGAAAAAGATTTTAATTCTAAAAAATAAACATTTTAGAAGAAAATAAATTATTTTTAAGATATATATATATATATATTAATTATTCCATGAGAAACATAAATATAAAAAAGTAATAAAATAATGTTGAGATAGTTAAAATACCCTTTACAACATTGGTATATTTTGAATCATAACTCCCATAGTATAAATCATATCAATTGAAACAATAAGTACCCTAAATATAAAGTGATTCATGATATAATATATCAAAGGGAGCATAGGTATGAAAAAAAAATTAATAGGGGCACAACACAAAATATGTCTCAATAGTATGGAAATTGAGATGAAATTTATTAAAAAGATGATAACGTTAAATTTATAATTAATAAATTAATTAAATATTTTCATAAAATTTTATTCCATAGAAAAATTCTGAAATAAAAATAATAATTAAATTTAATTAAACACATAATCATACAATATCAAACACTATAAAGATGTAATATAACCCATTTAAAATAAATTGAGTTATGAAACCCATTACATTAGGAATGATTGATCACTTATGAAACAAACCCATACACTATAATATATTTACTATTCATAAATTAAAATTCTTCAATATCTTGCATAACATATAATATAGGGTTTTAAAAACTGTGATATACTATATTTATTATTATTTATAGTAGTTCATTATAACTTAGACATTAAGATATATGGTATAAATTTCAAACAAAATTGATAAAAATTATATTCCATAATAATTTTAAAATAAATTAAAATTTTATATATTAATTAATAATAAAATATGAATAATTTCATAGAAAATAAAATATTTTCTAAAAAATGTATTTTTATTAATGGTTTTTTATTATCAGTCAAAACCATATTTAAATTTATTTTTTAAAACAAGTATAAAATGTATTCGATACAAAAAAATTATTTTTTAAATGTCGATGTCAAAATTAACATTTGGTGGATTTTATTCATTTTATGAAAAGATTAATTTATCGATGAGTAGATAAAAATATGGATTTTAATTGGAAAACATCATTTTCATTAAAATTATTTTAAATTTAAATTTTATTATATATAGATTTTAATGTAAAAATAGTAATATTATATTACATATTCTAAAATTTAGGGCATTTCAATAAATTTCAAAATATATTTTGCTATAAAAAAATATTATACTTTTCAATTGTTTTATTGGAAAAAAAACTTTTGACACGTATCTGGGAATAAATTTAAATTAAATTCAATGAATTCTGTGTATTTATTTAATAAAAATGGATTAAATATTCTGAATAAAAATAATTTATATTATTAAATATTTTTAATTTTTTACTATTTTTAAATGTAAATGATGTAAAAATTATTTACCATGGTTATGGTGATAACATGTTTATCGAGAGTGAAACTAAGATTAAAGGTGTTAAAAATATCTAAAAATTTTCAAATACACAATTCATGGACATATTTCAAAATTATCACTTATTATATTCTAAAATTTCACATTTTAGAGGATTTTATAATGAAAAAAAATATTTTTATCGTTGTATCATTTCAAATATTTCTTATGTTTTATTTCTCTAACTTATAAACGGCCACATGAAATCTTCTACACCTCACACTTAAAAACCATATTACACTGAAAAATAACTAGCCAAATATGTTCCTGACATCACTCCCTACATACTAGTGGAAATTATTTTATTATAAATCTTTATTATGAAGTAATTATTTATAATTTAAAATAGGTTCCCAAGAGAATAATTGAAATTCCTAAAAGTGAGTATTTTTTTAATATTTTATTCCTCCTCTGTCAAATCATCTTCAACTATGATTATATAAAAAAAATATCCACTATATAATTATATTTTATTATGTAAATTTTATAAAATATATCCATCTCCACTTCAATGAAATGGGAAATTAAATTATCGATCATGTATAGAGAGGACTACCGACTCAAGAACTAATATAATTAATTCTCTATAACCACCATCCAAGGATAGATATATTGATTTTTTTTACCTATTTATACTATATATATATGAAATAACGATAATTCTATTATTACTATATATAATTTTTATATTATTTTCAAATTTATGGGGGACGCAATAATGTCACTCGTGTGTATGACAGACTACCACCACACAAATTAATGTGAGTAATTTTTCATTTATTATTTACATAGAATGTTTGAAGTATATTTTTAATCAATGTAGGTGATATACATGAACTAACAAAATTCTGGATATATAATATAACATCTTAATTCCAACCTTTTCATCCATTGGAAATCAATAATCTCCCTCGTGCGTATGTGTGAACTTACTGCTCCAAATAGTGATGAGAATTGTTTTCCATTTTATTTTTTTATGGATGTTAATAATAATTTATTTTATTAATTTAAACCCCATATATTAAAAATAAATTATTATTTTATGTCATGTTAATATTTATATCTCATTCATTATATTCTTTGAAAAAAATGAAACTACATTCATGTGTAAAGAGGGCATACCATCTTCGTGAATGGTGTAATACATATATAAAATTTGTAGATTAATATAATTATATATATATATTTATAATAAATATACATTATATCCATATTATTTTTAACATTCTATAAATTAATTAACTGTTATAAATATAAAAGGATCTAAATTATTGAACAAAAAACATACATGAAGAAAAAAGAAATTATCACCCAAAACACTTATATAAACAATGCATTATTAAAAAACACCCATAAATATATATATATATATGTAAATCATATATGGTTATATATATGATTATTAGGAATTAAAATATTTATTGTAAATATATTTTTATTATAAAAGATGTATGGAAACATATGAAGCAAATATAAATTGAGGTAAGGGTTTCCCCTCTCGCTTTTACTTCGGTGGGATGTATTCCATATTCCTCGATTAGTTATTTTTTGTGGTGTATATTCTAAACCGTATTATTTTATATAATGATTCCATTTATCTTCATGGTATTTAATTATTCATTTGATGTTATTTCATTCAGGGGATTATGATTCAAATATTACCAATGTTGTAATGGTTTATTTTACAATCTAATCATTTATCAAGATTATTCTTTTTTAAAATATAAATAATTAAATATCATGATCTAATACACATGAAACATTTGAATATTCTTCTAAATTTGTTTTTCATGATCATTTCAAATAATTTAACCGTTTTACTCTATTTTTACATAAAATGAATTTGAAAATATAATTAAAAAATTGAAACATCAAATCTCTCTTCGATTGAAAATCATTTTTCTTCCAAATACAAGATTTTGGAAAATGTTTTTAAATGTATATTGAAAATTATCCAAATTATTTGTTAATTAAATTAATTCTAGTATTTATTTTAGAAAAACTATGGGAATTGTCATGTATTTTTCTTGACAAGGATTTTTTGACTTTTAAAAAAAATTAATATAGTATTTAGTTTAAAATATATGACTTTTACGAAATATCAATAAATAATAAAAAAAAACTTTAAGGATTCCATTATAATTTTCATAGGATATTTTCAAATAAAACTGTTTTAAAAATATTTTGTTACTTTTTTGTTTAAAAAATTCATTTTCAAAGTATAAAGGTTATTTTCCTCATGAATTATTTAATGAAACCCTTATAAAATTTAAATTCATTGATTTAAAAAAGAGTTATTTTAAATTATACCAAGTAGGATTATATTTTTATTATTACTTTATTAATATTTTTATGAATGTTCTATGAAAATTTTTACTAGCATGTATTATTTGCTACCATTCATATTTATCTAAATGGTTTATGCATATGATTAATGATTGTGGAAATTATTTATTTATCATATAATATATTCTCATTATGAATGGTTTTGATGATTATGTTTAATCAATTTATATGAGGAATGAATTGGACTTAATATATGATCGGTGATGTCTTCTATATTCACTTGATTTATTGGTATGTCTAATCAGATAGAATGCCTTGGGTATCTGACTATGGACATACCCATTTATATAATATTTCTTAGTACAGGGAACTGACAGTATTGGTATGATGTCAAGAATAATTCCTTCTATCATTGTTAGATTATATATTTATTTTCATTGTGATTATTCGATATTTCAAGATAACAAGAGTTAGGATTCATGTAGTTTTGAGAATTTATATGTTGTTATTTTGTGATCATTTATTTCTTCTATAGTACTATTTATGATAAATTTATTCTATAAATGGAGTGTGTTTCTGTTATTTATCATAACATATTTATATATATATTATTTATTAATCATATATTCTATTGTATGCGTACGCATATAGAGATTTTGACAAAACTCATTTATTTTGATTCCTTTACATAGGATTCTAGGAAATATATTATGATTGAAATTCGTGAAAATTATTGATGTAATAATGATTATCATAAATAAAATACTTTTTTTGGTTTTAAAATATAAGTAATGATATAGAATGACTCTAGTTTTCCATTACTAATGAACTATTTGGTTCTTCAAGATATAATTCCTAGGATCTTATTCTGTAATATTATATCCACTTACTATAGTCTACTGTACTCAGGTTCTGTACTATTTTTCTTTAGGGGAGTTCCATAGGAAACATGAAAACTATGTTATTGGAAAGCATTATCTAGGGAAGATGAGCCTATAATAGAAATTATGGATAACTTTATAAGAGCTTCCAAATTCTTTTTAAGGATGTTATTATGTGATTGTCATCTCAACACATCCCATTATGTATACTCGATATGTTATGGTTCTGCTATAGATATACCTGTGGTTAATAACTCTGAATAACGCTTGTCGGTCAAGAATCGAGTTTTACCTTGAACGCGAAAATGGGCCTTATAGTATACCTAGTTTGAAACTCTTGTGGGATATTGTTTGGTTAATTAAAATATTCTCTACGAACCATTATGAAGTAATAGAAAATTATCTTATTATTTGAAAAAAAATCCTAATGAAACCATGTTTATTATTATGTGATTAACCACACTTATGTTTTTTTATTAATTCATAGTGTGTGACTATTTTTTGTGTATACATTATGTTAGAAAATTTTTTGATCTAATATAGTGGATTCAATTGTTTGGAAATGGTTCCCAGTAGAGTGTAATTAGAAGTATATCAATAATCTAACTCTGTTCAGGTATTTCCTTCCTTGACAATATAATGAATGTGGCACTAGAAATACAACTCAAACTAAGAAAATTATAACCATATTGGGGTAAAGAACTCAGGTTTCATACAAAAACCATGCCCATATGAAGTAGAATTCAGACCTACCACTTATTTTAACAATGTCAAAACAATTCATGTATCAGAAACTAACTTCATTCAATGGGATTAAAAATCTATTTGTAACTGAGTGATAGAGAAGTTTCTTTTATAAGATAATTCTATCTCTTCGAAGTAATTACTAGGGTAATATGACATGATTGATTATCATATCTATGAAGATGCAGATAAATAGTTTTCATTGGTTAAAATAATAATGATAGTGATGGAATGATGAGCATGTAATGAAAGGAGTTTGGATACTTTTATTGGAAAAAATATCCTCTATAGATAAATGATCATATATGGAGAGACTATGCATGTGTACAAAACAAAATGGGAATGATATTGTTTCTTAAGTATGAATCCAACTTTATGGGGTTAAAAAATAAAGCTATATACTATCTAAAGAATACAAATATAAGGATTTATTATTTGTTTTATGGTATTAATTCAATCCTTCGAAGGGAACTAGTCTTCCTAACCTTCTCATAAGATGAGTACATTATATCATGTCTTATCATGATATGGGGATAATTATCCAAGTCATATGGAATCAAAGGGAATCATGATGTGAAGGTGATTGGAGATAAAAAAGTAGATAAGTTGAATAAGGGAAAGAAGTATTTTATCCCAAATAAATATTTATGTAACGAATCCCCTTGGTTTTTGCATTAAGGTGATGGGGGTTTGCTAATAGTGTTTTAGGAATGTCCATTATGAAATTGATTTAATGGGAAAGAGAGATGATTTAAATCTGAAATTATTTAATTGTAGGGATATGGGTAACTATGAAATTGAATTCCCAATGTGAAAAGAGAATATATAAAAAATATAAGAGATCATGGTCAATCTTATTCTATTACTAATGAAAAAGTCAATTGATTTGAGCTCTTATTTATTTTTATTTGACAATTATGTTGTAGAAATATTTTATCTATGATAATTTTTATAAGTTCTGTGAAATGTATAATATTTTTACTATATATATTTTTATTAAAGGGTATTAAAGCACATGATTAATAGTAACAATAACCAGGAAATCTGATTCTATGATAAGTTTATATTTTTGGAAAACACATGATTGAAAAAAAAAATCCTTAATATATTCCCTATGTTGAGATAATAATGATACAAATATTTTTATATGATACTATTAGAGACATTAAAATTTTTTAGTGATTTGATGGTTTATGTTTTCATTTATAGAGTTTACTGTATGATTGGATTTATGGAATATAATCGATAATATGAGATTTTATGTTTATATCATTGAATTTTTTATTAAGGTTTATATGGTGATCATGGTATTCACATGTTTTGTATGTGACTTTAAGATATTCTCAATTTTTTTGGAAAATATAATGTGATGTTTATTTTGTAAATTTAGTGACCTTCCCTATAAATATTTCTGCACATTAATTATGACCATATACATTTGGGATTGTCATATAGTTATCAATTTATGAAATGGATTACATTGAACTTTTATAGAATTTTCTCTCGTATTAGGGATTAATGTGTTTTTGGATAACTCATACTATCCATTTTGTTTTTTGAAAATATAAGAGGAATAACATATTACTATTTTATGGATCCAATGATCCGTTAAATTTTTATTTTATGGATTTATAGAAAAAACACATCTAAGATATCTAGTTCTTAGAGTAAGACATTAAGTGGAAATTGATCAAAGAACTACATAATAATGAAATAGTTTTTATATTTTCTCCTTTTATCTATCACACTAATAAATGAATTCCTCATATATTTTCAAAATTACATTAAACCAAAAAAAATTATTCTATTACATTAATATATGTTGAATAAAATATCATTTTAAATAATCACATATTTATGGTTTCGAGGTTCCTGACATTCTTTTGATCAATCAACTTTTTGTGAATAACAATCCCTATAGCTCTCTATTATTATTTACCCATTTATTTAATGTATTTATATTACAATTCCACTATTGTTATCCAATTTAGAATCCATTCTCTACATTATTCAGGATGACCATTATATATATGTTTCATATTTATTAACAGGATTTTATATTAACCTTCTTTATGATACAGGATTTCCAAAATGTTATTTTCAAATGAAAAATTTAACTAAAATATATTATTTAATGGAGGGTATAATTTAACACTCCAATTCTCCAAGATATATTTATAGTTAATAAAATCAATTTCCTTCATACCATGCATAACATGTAATATAAAATTTTGACATTACATGATATACTTTTAGTATTATTATATAAACACGACTATAATGACCTAACTATTCAGTTTTTGGTAACAAATTTGAATAAATACATTATGTAACTTATATGTTTTACACATGTACAAATAAAGTCAATGGTTATCCACTATTTATAATTAAGATAATTACCATTTGAAAGAAAGAAATGTTTTCTGAAAAACTGTATGTTTATGAAAAAGTATTTTAGTCTCACATTGTGAATAAAACATAATATTAATTTCCAAAAATATACACAATTTTTTTATAATATAAAATCAATTTTAAAATATTCATGTCAGAATTTTATTTGAGTTAATTTTGGAATCTTTTTGTAACAATTATTATTTTAATGAATAATGAAAATTAATGATTTTTTTTGGAAATATTACATTTCATTAAAAATATTTACAAAGATAAATTATATATTAATTTTTTTAATGTAAAATTAGTTCAAATATACTGAAATTTAACTAATGTAACTAATTGTATTCAATTTTATATTGAATATGGAGTAAAAAACATTTTTTTATTTTGAATGTTTTTGTATAGAAGATAGTATTTTGATGCATATGTATTTTTAATTATAATATTAACTTTTTGTAGTCTATGAATTGAATTTTTATGATAGTATTCCATATTTAGGATTCTTATAATGCATATTATATTGTAAATTAAACGTATTTTTACCCAATATTGAAATAAAATATATTAGAAATTAATTACCACATTGATGTTATTAAAGGTTTAATGGAGGTTAATATAATAAGATGAGGATTAAAATTGTAATAAATTTTCACAGCACCCATTTTATGGTGGTAATTAGATCATATAACCTATATGATTTTTTATGAAATATATTTCATCTATTTTCATGAGATAATGTCGTATCACTTTATCATTTTAAAAATTACATCTGTATCCTCTCCCCCACTTATAAAAAGACACCCTCTCACCACTTATATTAACACTTATAAACAAATTTGGATTATAAAATACATTTAATAATATATTTAATATTTTACTTCCCATATCCTAAAGGATTTATATTTATTATGAATCCCTCCTTTGATGGATTTAGTTATATACCCAAAGGGTCTATTAGAGGAAGATGTAAAATTATTAAATGTGTGTGTTTGTTTTATTTATTCTACAACCTCTATAAAATAACCATAAAATATGATAGTAAAATAAAACATTTATACTATATATACTGATATTTAATTATTTCAATGGAATAGTCTATATACATCTCCACTTTCATTTAAATAAAAATAAACCCACTAGTCATTTGAAAGGTGGACTACTGCCTTCCAAATCAATGTAATTAGTTTTACATAACCACCATTAAAGGAATGATATAATTATTCATTTAATAAATTAATAATATATTTTTCTAAATATAATAGTTTTCTAATTTTAATAACACATACAGCTTATTACATTCTATTTTTTTGGGAGACACGATAAAGTCTCCTGTGTATATGATGAACTACATCCTCCAAAACTGATGTTATTTTTTTCAAATAATAAGAAATTGGAAGGTATTAAGTGTAAATTTAATTAATATATAAGATATTATTTACTTAAAATACTTCTTGAATTATAATATCATGTCAAAGTTCCTACTCAACATTCAATTATAAAAGGATAACACCGCTTGTCATAGATGAAGACTACAACATCAATGTAGCCATGAGTAATGTATTTTAATATTTTTTTACTTATATGAAAATAAGGATTTATTTGAGTAATAAAAATTCTATAGAATTCAAAAAAATTATTCTCTAATTTTGAGTTATATTTTTTTTCCTTTCATTCCATCCATTGAAAAAATATAAACATTGTTCATGTGTACGTACAACTAACTGCCTCCACAAATAGTGTAATATATTTATAGATTTTATATATCTTTATAAATACATATATTACGAATATATAATATATTTATATAATGTTTAATATGTTTTAATTTTTTAAATGATTATTAATATAAGAAACATATTTACAGAACCAAATTATTCATCAAAAACTGAAGGAATTATCACTGGAAAAATAATTTTAATAATGAATTGTAAATAAATGGTAAAAAGTGACTATAATTAAATAATCTATAGTTTTTAATATTTAATTAACATTCTATAATATATTTATAATAAATAAATAGTTATTTTATAGTATTTTCAGACATGTACTACCGAAGTGAGAACTAGGGTAAGGGTTTTTTCATCTCATTTTCACTTCTCTAAGACATATTCCATATTCATGAATTAGATGTTTTTTTATATGTTAACACTTTGTTATAATATTATTCCCTTTTGATTCATGTTATTTAATGCTTAATTATAGGTTATTTTTTCCATGGGAATATGATTCAAAATTTACAAACTTCGTAATTATTTGTTTTATATTCCCATTATTTGTCAACATAGTTCATGATTAATTTTTGTAATAATAAAATATTATTATATATATATATATAAAACTAATGAATTTTACTCTAATAGAATTATAAATGAAATTTTGATGCTATAGTACCTTTTTTAATTTCATTTTTCAATAATATTATTCAGAAAATGTTTTTAATAAAACCAGACATAATTTTTTTGTTCGGTGGAAAATGATTTTTCTACCAAAACCATAACATCAATAAATGTTTTAATTTTTTTTAATAATCTAAAATAAATATATCATAAAAAGTATACCCATTTTTAACTTTTGATAAAATATATATAAATTAGTATTATTTTCATTTTCCAGTAATGGATTATATTAATTTTACCATTAAATTGAGTTGAATATTTTTTTTATCATGTATAGAAAGTACAAAAGTTTAATTAATCATGTAATATAAAAGTTTTAAATATTAATTTATATGATTCATTTTTTATATTGTAATAATATTATTTTCAAAATATTTGGTAATATCTCAGATATTCTGTATATTTTTTTTATTATATGGAGTTATTTTGAGACCACGAAATCTAACGGAACATGATTCCGAAGACCAGAGTGCCCAGAATGATCTTACAATGTTTTGATAAGTTTTAAACATCGTGCATAAGCAGTTTTTCCTGAAAAATAGGAATAAATTATAAATTTTTACTTGGATCAGATATCTGAGGCCATTGTTGCACTCAGGGTGGCGGGTTTACCATTGGCACAACTTAAATTTAGTTGGCATGGGAATCTTGTGAGAAAACCCGAAAATGGAATAACCGTAAACAAAATTATTAAATAAAATTATTTTATTTTTCAAATGCTTATAACTCATAAATGGAAACATGAATTAAAAATCTAAGACCACCTCTTAACTCATTAGAATATGCTTTCTTTGGGAAGATACTAACATTGGCCGGTGCGGGCCATCAATGAAAGTTATTTTTTGGCCGTAAATAAACTAATTAAGTAGCAATTATTTTATTGTAAAAACTATAAATTTTTAACGGTAACTCAGATTAAAAATCTGAGAGTACCATTGGGTTCCCTGTGGTGTTTTTCAATTAGGAAGAGCCTAGCCTTGATTGGAGTTAGTTGAGGGTGATTGTTAATAATTTTCCAACAAAATTTCGGGTACGTTGAGTAATCATGCGAGTGGCGTTTTGTAACTTCTGAACCAGTGCTTTAAATTGAAATCTGAGGGCACCATTGAATCGGATGTGCTGAAATTCGCTTAAAAGAGACTTCACATTGATTGTAGTAGGTCCAGAGAAGAAGTTATATTCTGTGACTTTTAAAAGAAAATGAAATAAAATAATATAACTATTCTAGCTATATTCCACCAATGGACAATCGGTAGTGTTAGACCCATGGAGAGTCAAGCCATTAAATAGATTGACCCTTCAAATACTAAGTAACATCATCGTTGGAATTTAAGATGTTTTCTATTAAATAAACCGTCATAAATTCCACTATCGTTACTTACCCTCCCCTCACCTAATTATAAGGATAATGGGTGGAGGAATTGGCATGGCTTCACCAAGAAACGAAGCTCTGGTAATGTGCCGTGATGTCAATCACTTGGAGGATAGAGCTAGTTCCTACGGGCGGTGACGAGTGACCTCGAACCATGAAACGAAGAATGACGATCGAGGAGCATTGTTAGAGGATTGTTGTGGAGACAAAAAACGCCGACACATCCTAAAATTCAGATGATTTCCAACATTATTGATGTAGGAGTTCAAATATATATGATTATTGTTTTCCATGTTCTTATCTTGTAAACGAAGGACATGGATAAACTCACTAACTACTTGATCAGCAGATGTTTTCCTCTTGTGGGAGAAATAATTATTGTACGTTGATGTAGGGGTTTGTTTTTAATATGATTGAATTTTATTGACTCTTCATATCGTAAATTCAAAAATATTATGGCCAATCAAACATGGCCACCATCCTACACATAAACCATGCTCTACATTCTTTTTATTCTTTGCGCGTTCTTTGTGCGTTCATCAATGCCTAATATAAATTGATGCTGGAGACACGGAGTTTCGCTGAGCGTGATAGATGGACATGGAGCCCATGATTCAAGGATCGTGAATATGATATCGTTTAATATTTTGGTCATGGAATTATTTCATAGAGTCTCACAGAAGAAGGTGATGGACGACACTCAGTGGGCCTCTGGGGAGGAAGGGTGACGCGTGTCCGCACAGCCTGTTGTGAAGGAGGTTGCGGCCTGTCTGCAGCGGCGGAGTATGGGGGCGGCCTGCATCCAGCCGTCCGCATGGTAGAACAGAGGCATGCGTCTGCACCACCGGTGGAGTAGGAGGTCGCGATAGGGGATGGAGGGTGGCTGGCACATCGCCATCCTGCAGGTGGATAGCGGCGTCATCGCGCTGCTGAAAAGAAAACAGGTCGGCCGTTCTGGTTGGATGAGGTGCACTATGAAAGACCATCGAGTGGTCCCTGGTGTATGCAAGGCTACCTAATGGAAATCGGTCCAATTAGATTACCGGAGGGGGAGCCCCCCCCCCCCCCCCTTTGGGTTTTGTCTAGGTTAGACCGCCTGCTCAACGAGGGCCGCCCCGCGGGTAGCCAAGAGGACCGCACCGGAGGCCACCCAGCGGAGGCACCAGCGGGCCGCACCAACAGGCTGCAACCTTCGTGGGTTGGGTCGTGCTGGACTATGGCCCATCTGACTAGGCCTGCTAAGACCCATGCCATCCGACCCAAACCCGGACCCTGACTGGGTTGGGTCGGTCTAGGCCAGGTCAGACTGGACCCAGGCCCATCTGGGCCTAGTATTACCTTTTTCGCCATTAGAAGAAAATTGGGCGTCTTTATGATGAACCGTCTATGGTTCTGGAATTCTTGGTTCAATACTATCCATTTTATATAATCCACTTTATTTTTGGATAAATTTGGAGTACGAACGAGTTGGATCAGACCCCGAATCCAAACAGGCCCTCGAAGCGGAAACACAAATAACTTATAGACTGAGCGTCCGATTAACGCATCTTCTATTGTGTTGGGTCCCTTTTGACATGACAGACTATTGGGTTACTTTTTTTTGGAAAATCATGGTGGTTGAGTTTTGACCTATGGCTTGGGGATTAGTTCTCCAAAATGCGATACATACAGAAACCTGCGACTGGCTGAGACTTGACAACTGCTGACCATTTCGACTCGTAGTGGCTCGACTGGCTCAGTGGGTAGTGCTTTTTTGTAACATAGCAGACCCAAGTTGAGGAGCTCTGTTGTGTGATGTGGTAGACCCATGGTACTCGAATGAAGGAGTACCTCAGCAGGACATAACTGGGAGCGCCTCTATGGGACGCAGCATACCCACGGTGGGGCGTGACTTTGTGTGGCGTGGAAGACCCATGGTACTCGATCGGAGGAGTACCTCAGTAGTCTATGTCTAGTGGTAACTACCTTTGTATGACATGTTAGGCCCTCTGTACTCGATATAGGAGGAGTTCTGCAGAAGTAAGGGTGTTCAGAAAGTTACTTGTTACTACACTTAGAATAAATCCTACTGTAAGTTGTCTTTACTTTGTGCTTGTGATTGAGGTTATCCTAGGTGATACTTTACCTTCATGGTGTTACCTTCATGTTATTCCTCTCACATGTATGATATGAGTATAGTTTGATAACATAGTTATATTTATGGGAATATACCTAAGTAGAGTTGGTCTCTTTCTTTGTGGTCTCCCCTTTGTAGAACTCTAGGAGACCTACAGGGTCTCAGGGTCCCTACTAAGTATAGTTATACTCACCCCTTCATGGGATAGGCCCACACCATGTTGTGTTTGGTGTTGATGACCGACATCACTGACTGAGGACGAGGGTACCAGGACTGGGGGAAGCTCAGAGGATGAATTTTGACAAGGTGTACTTCAAGGATGACCGTTCGAGAGCTACACCAACCCTTCATGTAGGATCCATGGAGGGTGTTCACAAGAGTTGTTTTCAGTTTTACTTATACATTTCAATTTACTTGTACTTTACTGTTGGGCTTGTATTCTGGAACCATTTACTTTCTATACAAACCATGTTTACTATATAGTTTTACTTTGAGATTGTATCCTCTTTTTTACTTATTTGTGTGAGTTTACAGGTTTTAAAGGAAATGCCTTCCCATTTTTATGGAACACGCCTTTCAGTGCTAGTCCCTTTCCCTTTCCCTATAGAAGGTGGGCCTGGGGTAGTCACGGCATGGGCTCAGTGGGTTGGGTCCTGCCATATTTTTTGATAGTTTATTTTTAATAAGTGATTCTCAAATTTGAGATGTTATTTTCCTCAAAAATGTGTTTAATGAACTCTTTATTGAATTTATACTCACCAATGCAAACATCCCTTTCTAAAATTATTAACCATTGAGGATATGTTGTCATTATACATTTGTTCTTATTCTTTAAATATTTTTTATTTTATGTTGGATTGGTGATGTACTGGTTTGACGCCATTAATATTACTCAAGATGGTTTATGATTATTGATTATTGATTAAAATAATTGTAAACATCTCATATCATAGTTTTTCAATATGAATAGTTATGATGATTATGTTTCACCGATTTCATATGAGTATCTAATTAGACATAATAAGTGATGGGTGGGGTCCTCTATATGCCATTGATCCATCGGTTGGTATAATGTGATGAACTGACTTGAATATTAGGCTGATTCCTCACCAATTTATATAATATATATTGGAATGAGTCCTTTCAATTATTCTTATGATTTTGAACATTAGGAATTCCATAATTAATATAATTTTTTATTAGTATTCAACGTGATAATTTGATAAGTTAGAATATCCACAATTAAGTTTTACCATCAAGTGATTATTTATGTGGCATTATTTGTTCATCATTTATTCATACCATATTATTAAAAATCCTAAATTTATTGATGGAATAAAATTTGATTAAGTTGTTTAACTTGATATATTTATTATTTATTTTGTATAAATTATATCTTATGATATACACATACCCTTCTTGTGTGTTAGATCTCACATATTTCTTATGTTTTATTTCCCTAGGGTGAATGAAAATGATTTATGATTGATTTAAAAGGACATGATATAGGGAAAATGAAAATATAAATAAAATTATGTAGTTGATTATTTTAATTTTCAAATACATTTTTAAATAAAGTTGTATCTAGACTAACAAGTCTAATAAAAAATTTGGTCTAATAGGATTTTATTCCTTGTATCTTATGCCAATGTAATAATGTAATCACCTACTTTTTGATTCTGGAGACATGGTATTTACAACATCCATTTTAATATTCATGAATAATATACCAGTGTTTAATATTTACCATATTAATAACCAATTAAATGCATATTATTTATTTTATTTTATTTAATAAAATGAAAATTTTAATTAAAAATGAATTAATTTCACATCATTAATTTTGACGATATTCAGTTCATGTGTCTAAAATTATATTGATAGTTTGACTATGGTAAAATGTGTTATTTTTACATCTTTGTTAAAATAATAATCATTAAATAATTATCATTTTTATGCACTAGTTATTCTTTTTAAAAAAACCATGAAATGTGTTCATGAAAAATGAAGGACATTAAAATCATGGAGATGTTAAACTATATCGATGCAAGATAATTGTTTCCATTTCTCAATGATCGTGATGGAAAAATATGATTTATTTTATCTTTACAGAGTGATAATTATAAAATAAAGATAATTTTATGTATTTATATAAACTTATATATTGTATTCATCTATATTTTTTAAAAATCAATTCACATTACATTTTTGAGGTGATAATCCACATGTACGTACGAACAATGTTGTCAATTTTAAATAAAATGAAATGTAAGAAAGTATAAGATATATTTTATTAATTTAATTTTATATATTTATTTAATATTATATATATATAATAAATATAACATTAAATATTTTAGTGAGGGGTGGTGATAGAAAATGAATTACATAGGTTCATGATATGGTTTCATGCAGTATTCTTATACTACAATTTATTTTACCATTATAAAGAATAAGAGCAAAATATATGGTATTTCATTAACAAAAAATATCATTGTATATGGGATATTCTAATGTGTTGGTATAATAATGGTATATTATGATATTAGTATAATTTTTAGAAATTCAATTTATAATTATCATGTAGAGTGTGACTATTAAAAATTGTATTGATAACGGTATTCCTTTTTTATGTATGAATGATTTTTTACAAAATGATCAATTTTAATGATTTTTAATTATTAAATTAATTATATTATTTATTAATAGGTGATACATATATTAACTTATTATCAATATTAAAATATTATGGGGTGTTTTCAACAATAAAATGAAAATATTTGAATATTTTGTATTTTTTACAATATCAATAAAAATAAATCTTATTAGAAAGATACAAAAATTCGATCCTATGTTAACTATGATATACTGATTTCAAACCTCATATTCTGTATATAAAATAATAATTTGAAAATCCCATGATATTATCTATAGTTTTTATCATGAATATAAATAAAACAATTTTATAAGAAAATAGATTTTTGGCGAATAAACAGAAAATACAAAACAATTTGGTGATAATTCATTAATATTTTAACAATATATTCATTTTATTTAACACCATCATGTGTATTTCATAATTTAGTGAATCCAAATTGTACTCTTGAATTATATAGCTTTGTTATAATTACTATATTTAAATAATATATATATTGGTTCATTTTTACTAGGTATTATATGTCATATATTCCATCAAACATAATGTCTTTATTTTAAAATTAATTGTTGCTTCATTAAACTCACCTTTAATAAATTGAGTCCTTATAATTTAAAAATGCAGTTTGAAATCAATGGTTTGACAATAGAAATATCTTTTTTTGTAATTCCCAAATCATTATGTGATTAATAAAATTTTCTCTTATAAATAGCGTAAGGGAAAGATAAAGATCATCTATAATAAAAAAAATTATATTTATAGATATAAGAACAATAATGGGATATATAAATATGGAAGTGGAGGAGAAAACTAACTCCCAAGGAATTATAGAATGTGGTATTAATCATAGTTAAGATATTGTTAATGTACCCAAATCTACATTTATGTGATGGGTGAGAAGGCCATTAATTCATCCTAAATAATGGTAAATTTTTAGAATTTTTATTTAAATATACATTTCTTACAGTTTATGGATTATTTTTCTCTTAATATAGAGAAAACTCTAAATTATACATAGTTGATACATGTTTATTTCCAAATCATAATTCAAACCTATTGCTCTGATTCTATAAAATTTTTGTTCATTTTAACGCCCACAAATGAATATCTTAGATAAATTATTTGAAAAGACCCAGGATTTCCATGGAATTTTTTTTCTTATTTACATAGGAATTTTACAAGTCTGTGAAAATCGATGGCACGTGATTCCGAGGCCTGGTGTGCCCAGAATCAATATTTGAAGTTTTGTTTAGGTACGTTTAGTAAACGTACAAGAGAGATTTTATAAATTCTGAACCGGTGCTCGGAATTGAAATCTGAGGGCACCATTTAACTTGCAGCACCAGTATTCACTTAAGAAGACTTTTACCTTGACGGAAGTTGGTCAAGAATAAAAGTTAGATATTTGGTTTTCTTTAAAAAAATTACATAAAATAAAGTGGTCTGGACTTTATTTTCTCTTGAGTCGCCAAGTGAGTGATGGGTGGTTGAAACCTCCTCTTGGATGTTGGAAGTAGGTCCACCACACCTTAACCTCCCATGGGAGGTTATGGTGGTGGGGCCCACCCGAACTCAACCTCCCAAGTGAGGATAATTGATTTGGGGATCACCCGGGCTCTTAACCCCTTGAAACTATCAAGCTTAAAATTAATTTAGGTGACCCTCTTCACCTCCCCTAGAATTTAATTTTTTCCAATCCTCCACAATTAAGGTAAGCCTACCTAATTAATTACTCCCTTTTGAATTGGTTCCAACTCACTAATTAATATGTGGAAACACAGCTGAAATAATGAGGATGAGCCTTTTAATTTAATTCTCTCTTTTGAATTTGTGCCAACAAAATAATATATTATGTAATGTATTATTTGGAACAATTAATTCACTTGGGTGATTGAAGGGAAAGCTCTCGATGAGTAACCTCATCCTCCAACAAAGAACTCTCCCCAATAAAGAATGAAGAACACTATCGACGATCCTTCTTCAACTTCTTCCTAGACACCTACTGAAGGGGAATCTTTCCACAACCGTCATGTTAATTCGGGAGTGGGACAGTGTGGTGGATGCGATGAACGACAACTTCATATTCGTTCTGCGACTTCTTCAAACTTCGACGACTGACAATTAAAGGTAAGGGTTTAATTTTATCTATGTATGATATTTTCCCATGTTCTTCCTTTCTCTCAAAATGAAGAATGAGGGTTTTTGTGCTTCTTACATACGAGCCTCTTTATATCACCCTAACCTTGAAGGTTTTGGGTGTAACACCCCAAGGATTCGTAGTGTGTTATTTCTTCAAAGTAATTCATTAACATGCACTACACACATCACCGAGTTCAAGCGCACCATGACATACCAAACTAGCCGTTAAAAAGAAGTTATGAATAGTATTAAGTTAATTTTAAACTTTATATAATCCTTATAATTTTATATTCCATATTATTAGTTTCTTAGACATAATGTTAAAAAAATTAATTTTTTTAGATAAAATAAGTATTTTTCAAAAAATGCACTTTTACCGACTTTTAATGGCGAACCCTTTTAAAATATAATATTTGAAACTTTTATATATTAAATTTTACAAAATAAAATTTTTCATTATAATTGGGACATAATAATTTAGTTTCAATAAATCTTTGGTGCTTTTCTGATAACTTTCAAATTTTGGTGAATAGTGAAATTACTAAATTTTAATTAAAAAAACTTTTTTAATCAAAATAATTAACAGTGAAAATTTATGAATTTGAGTGATTTTAAAGTATTATTAGATTTTATTTTTATCATTTAATATAATTTTGTTCATTGTAAATAATTTCACATTTAAACGGGACATAAGCAAGCGCCAATCTTTTGATAGTTATTATTTCATAAAAACACGCTTTTTGTTTTGACAATGGAAATTAATTTTAAATTAAATTCTGAAACTTATGTTTTTTAAATTTAGAAAAATATAATCCGTATTTGGAATCAGGATGTCTAAATTGTGTAAATAGGTAACTTTTATTTTTAGACATTTTGAATAATTACTTTGGTAAATATTTTATTTACCATGGTTAAAGGGTAAATCTAGTAAATAATGGTAAAAAATAATCTTATAATACTATTAAATTACCCTAAAACGTGTCCTAACCCTATTTTATGATACATGTCCGACAATGGGCATATTTGGGATGATTTTTTGACCCCATGGAGCCACTTCTAACTTATAATGACGCTTTATATTAATTAAATTAAAGTAAATACAAAAATGACATAAGCATATATCTCTTAGAAAAGAAATTTTTACATAAGTTTATATTTGTTATATATTTGACTATAAATATTTATTATGAAAATAAAAATATTTCCTACATAATGGTATTTTATTTATAATTTTTATTCATTGAATAATTTAATTTATTTATGACACAATAATGATGCAGTATTTTCCATATTAATGAAAGAATCAAATAATTGGTATTATAAATGTTAAAATAAATATAATTTGAATGTTTTTATGCCATAAACTAATTCTATTTCTTAATATGACATTTTATTATTGATTAAATAATTTTTTTTCTAATTTATAAAGTTATTATGACTTTAACAAAAATAAATTATTAAATGGGGTCAAAATTTACATTAAGGAGTTTTTAAAACAAATATTATATTATTAATTGATATAATATTTTTTTAAAAATATGGTTTGGTCAAAGGACTTATATTATGATAGGTATGTCATTAATGAACCACTTGGGGTTTTCTTGGATGTTTATTGTTAGTTTATTTACCAAATAATTTAAAAATACAAAGAGACATGGGAAATGTCAAACTATTTAAATACGAGTTAAATCCAATAGATAAGGTTAATATAGTGATGAAAACCTATCTAAAACCTATTTTGTGTGTAGATTGCGACCCATACCAACCTCATAATAGAAATAAGCCACTTTTTTACCATTATAAACCGAATATTAATTTATTATAAAATATTATTTTAAGTTTTTTCAAAGGTGCCCCTCACCCCTCTTATAAAAGCACACTCCCCCTTATCTCAAATTCATAACATAAAATCCATTTATCTCGGCCATACCCTACCCAAATATCCTCACAACATCCCCCAATACAACCTACAGGCCTTAGTTTGATCATAAAGCCAACCTAATGTGCCTTTTTGATCAAATCAAAATAAAGAATTTGAAGAAAAGGTAATGATTTCACCACACTCATTCAAGTTCCTTTCTTCTTACACTTCTTCTTTATTTGTTATTTCCATTCTAAAATAATAACTCTAGTATCTTCTATATACTATAATGTTATTATAAATATGTTAAAACCATATTCAGTATTCTATCCATCTTTTGAATGACATGTCAACATACGTGCGTACGTACGGCTTACCGTCTACACATCATGGTGTAATTGTTATTCAAAACATTATTATTTGGATAGGTTTGATAATGAAGTTTAGTTGAAGTAAATAATAAATATAACATTATAATGATTCAGTATATATGATATAAAATCCAATTATATATGATTTTAATATCAAAAGATTGATATTGTCGCTCGTGGGTACGTACGGACTACCGTCTCCATGAACGTGATGAGATTCATTCCCCATCGTATCCATTCAAGAGAAATTCTCATTTTATGATTAATAATTTTGTTTATGGACTTTATATCATTCTAGTTATGAATAAGATACAACCTATCCATAACAAAGATGACTTATATTACAAAACATATAAAATAAAATGAGTAAGTTATCACCTGAAACAACGATAATACTAAGATATTATTAAAAAACAAAGGTTAAAAGATCATATATGATATCATATTAATGAATATGATTCGTTCATAAATTGATAACAATTATTTCACCATTACAAAGTAGGTTAACCTACCCTCGACCAAGGAAAAGTTCGAGGTACGGGGTTTTCATCTCACTCTTTATTCTCGTGAGATTCATGTCATATTTCCACAATTACCTTTTGTGTGGTGTATGTACTGCACATAATTGTATTATTGGTGTAATAAACTTTAATTTATGTGTATTTACATATTCATTGTATGATACATCTTTCATGGGGTGTATGTTTTGTTTTTTACCAAATTGGTAAGGGTAAATTTAACAATCTCTTTATTATCCGAGGTTGATTTTACGTAAGTATCTATGGGGACATATTTATTATCCATGTCTATGTTTCATGAAAAAGATTTCAAATGGATTCTTTTAATGGACTTTTTTTTACTAAAAAATCATTTCAAATGTTTTAAATATTTATTCTTCTAAATATTTCTTATTAATCTCCATGTCTTCAAAATGGTTTTTTAAGGATTTATCTATATGGACATGAATGTTTTAAATTGTTAATTCCATTAAAAAGTTTCAAAGTGGTATGGGACACTTTGATTCAAAAATGTATTTAAATGTATTCTTTTCTAAATTGTGTGACTTTTAAATGTTTTCATGAAAAATGGGTATTTCTCGGAAATATTTTTACAAATCATTTTCATCTATGTCAAAATCCATTAATGGATTTTAAACTTGTTTTGAAGTTGATTTATCATGATACAAATATTCAATATTGTATTGAATGTTTTGTGATATGTTTAACTATGGATGTTTTATTTATATACCATACATAGTTTATGGGTAAAGTATTTTCATTTTGTATTCTAGTTTTAATATTAATTTTTATATTATAACAATTACCTATCAAGAATTAATTGGACTTAGTAAGTGACGGGAAGAGCCCGCTATAGCTCCTCGATGCATCGGTAGGTCTCATGAGACAAGTAGACATGGCATTTGATGAGGCTCTTTCCCAATTTGGTATATGGTTTTGGGCAAGGCCTTTATCATTTTTAGACATCTTGGCTGAGGCCTTGATAAAATGTTTCAGAATTTCCAGAATTATGAATTCCCTCTTTATGGAAATAATATTGAGGGTTCATGTGGTCATTCGACTAGTAGAATACCCATGATTTTGTTTTATTATGGCATTATTTACTAAGATAATATTGATTCCATAAAGTTATTCATGTTTATTATTGGTAAAGGCATGTGGTTTCAATTATTCACCATGCTTAATATTTATATTATCTTCCACTATATTGCTTACCCTTACTGAGAGTTTGAGCTCACCCCTTTCTATTTATTATTTTTCCAGGATATGAAGAAGTTAGTTAGGAGTGACTTCCAGGAACAATATAGGAGGCTTGGATGTTTTTAATACAATAAATTCATGTTTTATTTCTTTTCAAGTTGTAAAGTTGAACTTATTTATGAATATAATTCCCAAGGCTACTAAACTAATCGGTCTTCGAGACTTGATCCTTTTTTATCATGCCAATGTTATGTAATAATGCACCAACTCTGGGTAACTGGGGTCAGGGTGTTACAGTTGGAATTAGAGGAGGTTTAGTACAAACCATGGAAGCTATATTTAGATAAACTCTAATTAGATCACATAGCCCTAAGATAGACATTGAGGATTGGTATAGAAGAACTTCCTAGAATTTTTGTATTCTAGAGATTTTGTGAGTTTTCCAAGAAATACATCCATGTCTGGATACGAGCAGGTAGAGGCGGCTATGGTATATATGTACCTAGGTGTAAAACCCGAAAACACCGATGTGAGCTAGACTCAAATGGGAACTGGTGCACCTCAACGTGCCTTGCTTCACTCTTGGTTACGACACTCCTAGGGGATATGCTTAAGATAATTCTCATTTTCATTACAAATCATTATGAAGGGTTTATGTTTATATACTTATTCAATGAAAATATATTTAAGATTATAGATTATGTCCATAAACCATTCAATTTATGTTAGGAATTTTACATGTTTAGAATTATTCATTTCAATTCATAAACTGGTCTAGTTTATGCCATTGTATAGAAATGGCACCCAGAAGAAGGAATGCGAACTCTAGAAATAAGTATGATCCAAAGAGTAAAAAGGATCATATCTTTCACTGTATTAATCCAACATTTAGAAGGAAAGTACTCTCCCATGTATTCTCAACATATGAATAAATAGTATCAGTTGTTAATAAGATATGTAATGAGTTCTATGATTCCTATGTCTTTGAAGGGAATAAAGAGAAGAAAAGGATGTAAGAGATAAATATGGATAAAGGGAAGAGGGAAAAGAAGAATTTTCCCATATCTGATAACTGTGGGATGAAACACCCTGGAAAATTCCTGAAGGGAATGGGAGTTTGTTATAAGTGTAGAGAAAAAGAACACCATGTACGTGACATCAAGGGTAAGAAAAAGGTTTCAAATGTGCAATTCTTCATCTACAAGGAGTTGGGACACTACGCAAACCAATGTCCAAATCATCAGATTATGCCCTAAATGATGTTATTGGATGATAATCAAGTTATGATACTACCACAGATGAGGAGGAATGATTATAGTTCTTATGTTGTTATTAAAGAATTATGTCATTTGATTGTTGTATCAATGATGTACTGGTTATAATAATTATGGAGTATATAAGGATTGTACTACAGTATTATTTTATTAAGGACATGAGATTATGTGGAACCAAGAAAAGTGACTCAATAGCAGGTTAAATGTTTTTAATATATATGACGAGAGAAGGAAAAACCATAATATGGTTCTGATACCGAGTTAGTGATTTTGGAATAATACACGATTGATTTGGATAAATTATGCTGGATATTCTTAACTACCTTGAAACTGATTAATGATTTGTATATTCCATCATTGTGGGAGTTTATAGAATTTTTGTATAGGAGTATATCTAGTATTCTATAAGGAATAAGGGATCGTGAATGTAATAAATAAGGTTTTATTGTAATTCAGGGTGTTGTAGTGTTTTAAAAGAATACATGATGAAGGTGTTCACTTGTTATTATGCAGAAAAAAGGATCTTCATTTTTTTGACCTCCCTTATAGATTTTGGACTGTGAGTTTGGACATAAGTATTTTGGATAATTCTATTTTGAGATTAATTTGGGATTTCCGTAGAAGGACTACCCGGATGTTAGGCGACAACCTGTCGCATCCGGCAAAGCCGCGAGACTTGAACCCACAACCGAAGGGCGACAAGGGTGTATCACCAACCACTGGCCCATGTGATGTCCTGGATTGAAAAATGTAGTTTTTTAAAAGGTCTGGTAGATGAATTAGAAATTCATTTTTTTGAACCTTATACAAATAGTATTAATGTAATTTTTTTGAGTTCTATTATCTTTTAGAGTGAAAGATGAGTTTGTGGTAGAAATTAGTGAAAGGATGGAACTATACTTGTAAACTATATATATACATATATTTTTTCTTCTCATATTATATGAAGAAATTAATTCATAAACGTTAGGTAAGGGATCTAAAAACTAAAAATGTGTTATCCTAATACCTTATCTTTTGTTTAACCGGTGATATTTTAAATCATCATAGACTGATGTCTTTGATGTCCTCAATTCTACATTTGTTTGTGAATGGTGACCTCAATCACTCCCAATAAATATTTACGTTTTCCCCCAATTATGTGTCCCTAATTTCCACTAATTTTCTCATAATGTAGATCATAATTTGGTGGTGACCCTTTCATTTTTCTTTTCTCTTATTACGACTAAATTTTATTAACCTAATTTCCAATGTGGGTTTTCCTACAAAGATATTTTCTATTTTCATCATTTTATTTTCGAAGAACAATTTCAAATTGTGAGTACTCAATTTATTGATGGAGGGAAGAATGTAACACCCTAGGATTTCATAGTGCGTTATTTCTTCAAAATAATTCAATAACATGTACTACACACAACACCGAGTTCAAGCACACCACGACTTACCAAACCAACCGTTCAAATGCGATTATGAATAATATTAACTGAATTTTGAACATTATATAATCATTATAATTTGATAATCTATATTATGAGTTTCTTAGGAATAATGTAACACCAAATTCATTTTTTCAGATAAAAGAAGTACTTTTTTAAAAATGCACTTTTATCGACTTTTAACGGCGAACCATTTTTAAATCCAATATTTGTAAATTTTATATATTCATTTTCACAAAAAAAACTTATACATTAGAATAGGGACATAATAATTTAGTTTTAATAAATTTTTGGTGATTTTCTGATAACTTCTATATGTGGGTGAATAGTGAAAATTACTAAATTTTAATTAAAAAACTTTTGTTAATCGAAATAATTAATAGTGATAAATTATTAATTTGAGTGATTTTAATGTATAATTAGATTTTATTTTTACCATTTAATCCAATGTTGGTCTTTGGACATAATTTCACATTAAAAAAAGAAATAAGAAAGCGCCAATCTTTTGGTAGTTATTATTTCATAAAAATAAGATTTCTGTTTTGACAGCATAAATTAATTTTAAATTAATTTATGCCACTTCTTTGGTTTGAATTTAGAAAAATGATTTCAATAGTTGGAATCAGTCTGTCCAAATTTTTTAATAGGTAACTTTTATTATTAGACATTTTGAATAATTACTTCATTAAATATTTTATTTACCATGGTTAAAGGGTTAATCCGGTATATAAGGGTAAAAAAATAATATTATAATACTATTAAATTACCCTAAAATGTGTCCTAACCCTATTGGATGATGCATTTCCGACCATGGGAATATTTGGGACGATTTTGGGACCCCATAGAGCAACTTATAAGTGATAATGATACTTTATGTTAATTATGATAAAGTAAGTCAAAAATGACATAAGTATATATATTTTAGAAAAATAATTTTTACATAGGGTTATATATGTTATATTTTTTAATATAAATATTAATTAAAAAATAAAAATATTTTATACATATTGGTATTTTATTTATAATATTTAGACATTGAATAATCAAATTTATATATGACACACTGATGATACAATATTTTTTATTAATGAAAGAATCAAATAATTGGTAATATAAATGTAAAAATAAATATAATTTGAAGGTTTTAATGCCTTAAACGAATTTTATTGGTTAATAAGACATTTTAGGATTGATTAATTGAATTTTTTTCGAATTAATAAAGTTATTAAGACTTCAAAAAAATCAATTATTAAATGGTGTCAAAATTGACATAGAGGAGTTTTTAAAACCAATATTATATTATTAATTGATATAATATTCCTAAAATTATAAGGTTCTGACAAAGGACTTATATGATGATTTTTATGTCATTAATGAACCATTTGGAGTTCTCATGGATGTTTATAGTATGTTTATTACCCAAATAAAATAAACAAACAAATAGAAAAGGTAAATGTCAAACTAATTAACTACAAGTTAAATTTAAATAATATGGTTAATATAGTGACCCAAACCTATATGAAACCTATTGGGTGAGAGTATTTCGACCCATACCCACATTATTTTCTAAATATGTCACTTTTTAGACATTATAAAGATAATATTAATTTATTATAAAATAATATATTATGTTTTTCCTAAGGTTCCCCACACCCCTCTTTTAAAAGGGCACTCCCCCTTCTCTCAAATTCATACCTTCAAAGACTTTTGGCTCGGCCAAACCCTACCCAAATATCTTCCAAACTTCCATAACTACATCCTAGAAGCCTTATTTTGATTATAAATCCAACCTAAGGAGCCCTATTGATCAATCCCAAAGGAAAAACCCGAACAAAAGGTAATGATTTCACTACCTTCTTTCAAATTTCTTTCTTCTTCAACTTCTTCTTTCTTTGTTATTTCTATTCTAAAATAATAACTCCCATATATTATATATACTATGATGTTATTATAAATATGGTACATCTATATTTCTTATTCTATCCATCCTTTGAATGACATGTCACCATACGTGTATACGTACGGCTTACTGTCTCAACGTCGTGGTGTAATTGTTATTCAAAACATTATTATTTTGATGGTTATGATAATGATGTGTAGTATAAGTAAATAATAAATAAAATATTATAATGATTCTGTATATATGATATACCATCCAATTATATATGATTTTAATATCAAAAGAATTATATTGTCGCTCGTGTGTATGTACGGACTACCGTCTCCACGAACGTGATGAGATTCCTTCCCCATCGTATCCATTCAAGACTAATTCTTATTTTTTGATTAACAATAATGTTTAAGGACTTGATATCATTCTGGATATGAATAATATACAACCTATCCATAACAAACATGGCTTATGTAACAAAAAATATAAAATAAAATGAGTAAGTTATCACCTGAAACGACAATAATACTAAGATATTATTAACAAAGGAATGTTAAAATATAATATATGATATCATATTAATGTATATGATTATTGTATAATTTGATAACAATTATTTCACCCTTATACAAGAGGTTAACCTACCCTCGACCAAGGAAATGTACAAGGTAATGGGTTTTCATCGCACTCATTATTCCCGTGAGATACATGCCATATTGCCACTATTACATTTTGTGTGGTGTATGTACTGCCCATAATTGTATTCTTTGTGTAATACACTTTAATTTATGTTTATTTACATATTCATTGTATGATACTTCTTTCCTGGGTTGTATGTTTCATAAGTTACCAAATTGGTAAGGGTTAATTTCACAATCACTTTATTATATGATGTTGTTTTTACGTAAGTATCTACTGGGACATATTAATTATCCATGTCCATGTTTCATGAAATTGTTTTCAAAGGTATTTTTTTAAGAGACTTATTTTACTAAAACATAATTTCCAATGTTTTAGATATTTATTCTTCTAAATCTTTCTCATTTATTTCCATGTCTTCAAAATGGTTTTTTAAGGATTTATTTATATGGACAAAAATGTTATAAATGTTAACTCCTTTCAAAGATTCAAAGTGGTATGGGACACTTTGAATAAAAAATGTATTTAAATTTATCACTCTATAATTTTTTTTACTTTAAAATGTTTTCATGAAAAATGGGTATTTTTCTCAATGAGTTTTAAAAATCATTTTCATTTATGTCAATATATTTTAAAGGATTTTAAACTTTTTTTTAAGTTGATTTATCATGATAAAAATCTTCCATATTGTATTGAAGGTTTTGTGATATGTTTGACTATGGATTTTTTATTTATATACCATTCATGGTTTACGGGTAAAGTATTGATATTTTGTATGCTAGTTTTAATACGAATGTTTATGTTATAATCTTTTCATATGAGGAATGAATTCCACATAGTACGTGACGGGTGGAGCCCACTATATATCCTAGATGCATTGGTAGGTCTCATGAGACAAATAGATGTGGAATTGGCTGATGCCCTTTCCCAATTTGATAGATGGTTTTGGCCGAGGCCTTAATCATTTTTAGATGCCTTGGCCGAGGCATTGACAAAATGTTTCATAATGTCTGGAATTATACATTCCCTCATTATGGAAATAATATTGATGGTTCATGTGGTCATTAGACTAGTAGAATACCCATGATTATGTTTTATTATGGATTTATTTACTCAACCCATATTCATGACATAAAAGTATTCATTTTTATTATTGGTAAAGGCATGTGGGTTCAATTATTCACCATGCTTAATATTTATGTTATCTTCCGCTGTATTGCTTACTCTTACTGGGCGTTTGAGCTCACCCCTTTCTATGTTTTATTTTTCCTAGGATTCCAAGAAGTGTATTATGATTGATATGCCCAGTTAAGATTACTGGAATAATGGTGTTCTCAAAGAACTATTCACACTATGTTTTATGTTTGAAATTTAAATGTAATGTTAATGTATGTAATATATTTTACAAGACTGGTAAACCGATCGGTCCTTTGGGACATGATTCCTTGTAACCATGCCAATGTATTAAAATAATGCACCGACTCTAGGTTACTAGGTTCAGGGCGTTAATGTGGGCCAAACAGACATGGCATGACACCTCCATCGTTCTTGTTTGAGATGATCCTCAACATGGCAATGAGGTGACCGAACGATGAAGGCGACGATGATGAAGCACACACTCCACGCGGCCTCTACGAACTTCGCCGCCCTCATGGTGCACCAGTGCTCCCGGCCGAACATCTCTGGCCCGCGCCGGCCCAGGCCATGCCAAATAGGTCGGCCCGCGGCCTACCGTGCGCCCTGCCTACGGCATTCTAGGTGCCCTACTGGCCCGAGCCGCACTGAACAGGCCTCCGCGTGGCCTCCCCGCGCCTTGCGCTGCCTGCTACGGCCAGTCCGGTGCCCGGTCGGCCTTCTGCATGCCCTATGGCGGCCTACCCGGCACCATTCTGGCCTCCTGTGTGCCCAGCTCGTGGCCTACCCTATGCCCCACCAACCTGCCCAGGCTGCCACATGGCATGCCCGGCCGCCTGTCGGTCTGCCCGGAACCCTCCCGTCTGACCTTTTGGCCTACCCAGTGCCCCACCCCCCCCCCCCCCCGCCACCAAGCCACACCCCCTCTCCCGACTGAACCTCCCAAGCCACACCGGCCTCTTAATTCATCCAGCGACATCCCTCAGGGTGTCGCTGGCCGAACTGACTCAGCCTTTCGGGTCGAGTCGCCCGAGCCGCCTACGTGGGAGCCTCCGGGCCGGTCCCGGCGGACCGGGTCAGACCTAACATGTTGGCCCACCCAATGGGCTGACCCAGACCCAACAAGTCAAACCAGGTTAACCCAGACTAGGTCAGCCCATATTGGGAGGGGCCGAGACGGTCCGACCGGGTCGGAACGGACCCAGGCCAACTACTGACAGTTACTTCCTTTGGTCATATCATTAGCACCGGAAGACCATTTGACGAACTGTTCGCGGAGCTGTATTTCATGGAGCGCGGCAGTCCCTTTGAGTATACCCCACTAGAGTTCGGGGTAATGTTAAGATACAGTCAGGTTGGATCGTACATGAATCCAACCGGCCCCTCGGGACTAAAAGGCTAATAACTCACAAACCGGGCATCTGATTGACGCGTTGTCTGTTGTGTTGAGACCCCTATGACGAGGATGACCTTAGAGATACTTCTACGTGGGAATTCATTACCATTGGATTATCCACATGTAGCTTGTGGAGATGACCCTCCCGTAGATGACTGAGTGGAGTACGAAGACCTAGTAGCTAGCTGAGACCTGAAGACTCCTTGACTGATTCAACTTAGAGTGATTTGACTAGCCCAATGGGGTGCTCCTCGTTGCGGCGGCAGACCCACGATGGAGGAGTGCCTGGTAGTTGGCGGCAGACCCACAGTGGGGAGCACCTCTGTGTTATTGTGGAAGACCACGGTACTCAACAGGAGTAGTACCTCAACTGTCCAATGTTAGTGGGAAGCTCTTTGGTGTCGCGGCAGGCCCACTATACTCGACAGAGGAGGAGTTCTCCAGCAGTCGTGGTTTCGTTAATGTGAATAAAAAACCAGGTTGAGATGAGTCAGTATCTTTTATTTATACCTCGTGATTGATATTGATTACTTGGTAACTTAGGTATATGAATGGGAATATACTTAAGTGAGGTTATCTGTTTATTTCATACTTTTTTTTAATCCTTGTTGGATTTTGTGAGACCTTGAGGGTCACGGGGTCCCTAATAAGTATCGTTATACTCACCCCTGCACAGGCTATGCCTGCACCTCATTGTGTTGGTTGCAGATGACAGACAACGCTAACTAATGATCAGAGTAGCAGGACTAGACAGTACCTGGAGGTAGACCTTTCGACGAGTTCGTACACGGAGGAGACTGGCGGATGTGGAGTGCTGAGGAGGCTATCTGTACCTTCCCTTTAGGTTGGAATTCCTAGAAGACACCCTAGTATAAGCTTTACTTTTCTTCAATTGCACTATATTTTCATTTGTAATTATACATACCTGTTGGTCTTGTATTTCTGGCCCCTTTTACTTTTCCTTACTCCTTTGTATACAGTTTTTCTTAGTGTTTTACTTCCAACTCGTACTCTTTTGTGTGTAAATACACTTTATAAAGGCAATGACTTCCCAGTTTTAGGATTTTACGCCTTTGGTGCTAGTCGCCAGCCCCTGGCCTATAGAAGTCAGGCTTGGGGTAGTCACGACATGGGCCCTAGGGGATGGGTTGTGACATTATTTTTCCCTAGAAGAGCAAAAATAAAATATTAGTGGATTATAGGATCCATAAAATAGAGACATGTATTTCCATCATTCTATATATATTTTAGAATAAAATAATGGCTAACACATGTTATCCAACACAGTACAGTCATACCCATAAACATAATAGTAATAACCAATGTTAAATGAACTCCATTATATAATCATTTCTCCAAAACCCATCAAAAACAAATCTAACCAAAAATAATCCTAAAAATTTTATAAGTCGTAATGTGAAAAATATAATTAAAATTATTCACAAAAAACATATAATGTAAATATTATTGTTAATTGAAAAAAAAATTAATTACCTTGATCACCATAAATCCTATATAAAAATTAAACTAATCAAAAATTAAATAGATCCCCATTCCTTAAATAAATTCATAAATTATTAAATACTTTCCATGAATCTAATGATAATTTGAACTCCGTCATAAAATATTTTTTCACTAAATTAATAATAATTTCCATGTTCAATAAAATTATATGGTTTAATACATCTACATCAATTATCTATTTTCCCCATATAAAAATAATTATATCAATATCAGTCACATATTATGCATTATCATTTTCCCAATAATGTTTCCTCTATAAAATAATATCTCTCCTTTCTATCAAATTTATAGATCATTAGTACTATTAAAAAATGATTTAAAATCCTTATAAAAAACTACTATGGGACAATTTATAGATGTTTTATAATCCGTATAACCTAAATATCATTTATATAAAACAAATAAAATTTAATTATAAAATACTGATGAAAAAAATAAATCCTTACACATTAATTATTGGAATATCATAGGTCATTACTTAATCTAGGTGTTAACCATTGGAATAGGGAATTAAATAAGATAATTTATATATTCCCTAACAATAAGAGACTATACTAGTTTGAAATTGATTACATAATTACCTTTATTTCTATATAGATATCTAAATCCCCTTGTGTTGAGACAATACCTAGGGTTTATCTTTCCAGATTTATGAAATGAAAAACTTTATTATTCTTTCCTCTATGGTCTCTATAATCTAATATATCATAAAACTCCTTATTATCCTATTTTATGAGTCTAATATTTTTTATGTATCATTTTATTTAATCATATATCATGATAAATAATGATTTTTAATCACAATATCATTTTTAAAGTTGTTATTCAATTTTTTTAATCACATTCGCTACTTTGTAATTCGCATCCGTTGTTGACATCATTCTTCTTGATTCCATCTATTAACTATAACCAAAATAAAATTTATGAAAGACTACAATCATAATGGTAATGCATATAATAATTTATATAATTTCTAAATAATTACATCATGTTTTCAATTTAAGAATCTATGCGTTTAACCAATTTCATTCATTATCATATTTTATTCAATTGCATCATAATGATTCATAAACAAATTTAAATTAACCAAATAGTATCCCCATAAGTGTCAAAAAAAGGTACACAGTAAGGGAACACTCCCCATATTCTAGAATGATATAAAATATATAATAATAAGTATTTTTATGTTTATTAACCAAATATATATCTATTCCAAAACCATTTCCACTATTAGTATCTAGATATGAATGTATTTATAGGAAAACCACATAATCACTAACATAAAAAAAATATTACCATGTTACTGTATCCATGGACATATCCTTATAGTCACCCAAATAGTTATGGTCCTTAATATATGTTCTCATAAATCTATTTCCCAAGGGTTACACTAAACATCCTCTAATAACTATTGAATTGACCATGACTCCAATAACCTAGAATTAGTGGTAACCTTATTAAATTGGTAATATAGACTCCCAAGAAACCAAATAATTTAGTAGTATTAGTAAAATAAATACATATTTTATTCTATCAATGCATTTGAAACAAATAAAAACATGGTGAATGTCAATATTCTACCTCCTTGATAACATTTCAGGATTCTTTCCTTATAACCAATAGAAACGAAATAAATATGGTTGAGAAATGATTCTCAATAATTGAATAAAAGCATCACAATCAATCATAGAATAAATAAGTATTAATAAATATCGAATAGTGAATAACTAAAAATTCGTTACATTTAATCAATAACCTGAGAAAAAATTATAATATATAAGGTGTAAAAATTGACAAAATAATACCATATAAATGAACAAAAGTTCATGAAACATGTCCATGGATAACATTACTATTAAAATAATCACATTTATATAAAAAAATCACAATGATAGAATACATAATTTATGATTTCTTAAAAATATTTTCAATGCATTCTGACAATAAACATTACATAGATGGATATAACCTCCTTGAAAACAAAATATGTTAATATCATGAGATTAACTAATAAATCAACATGTTGTGTCAGGTCCCAGTCTTTCCTTACTCTATACAATTTATTCATCATATAAATGTGGAGAATAAACATTCTATAAATATTTAAAAAAATAATTATTTTTTGAAAAATAACATAAAGTCATTATATATTCTATATCAAAAAATTACCATAAACCATCAAGAGAATGAATAAAGATTATATCATTACAACATATATATTGTGTATTAATAGAAAATTAATGGGTAATTGTCATTTATGAATAAAAAAAATAAAAAATCATTCAACACATCCTCGTGAAAAGTATAATTTTAATTTGAAAATTAATTTAAAAATTTTATAGAAAAATCCAGAAAAAAGCCTTATATAATAATCATTGAATAATGTAAAAATAAGAATCAAATAATTGGGTGTTAATGAAAATGTGAAAATTCTATCCACACTGACCATGTTAAAACGATTCTTCTTTTAGCATTTTCAATAAAACAACAGTATGAACTATTTCCAGAAAGCAATGGGATGATTTCATTTATACCATTTTAAAAAAATAAATCATGATTGAAATTTTCTTTAATAAATGATTGAAAAATGATTAAAATATTATCTAAAATTTCTTAAAGAAATTATGTTTTTTATGAAATTGATCCACTTTCTTGTATAAAAACATTTCAATTTTCATTAAAGATGTGATTTTTATATCTTTGGTACGTAAAGATTGTAAAATTATAGAAAAACCTAAAATTTGTATAAATAACCAAAGGATAAGAGAATAAATTTTATTTAAGATATAAATCTGAAATAATTCCCCCATTAGAGACTTAAAAATATAATCATTTATAGTGAAGGGATTGTGAAATAAACCCTGAACACTTTCGTAAATTTTAAATTATAACACATATTGATGAAATGGTTTAATATAAAACATTAAAAACCACAAAAATGTAAATATATTAATTATATGACATATCATATTGGAGGTAGATATGCTTCATAAAAATATATATCCCAATAATATGAAATATATATTAATAGTGAGGAAATTTAGACAAAATCTCATACTATGAACATACCATTGGTGTGAGAAAAAATCATTGAATTTATTATGTATATCAAATATAAATCCAAATAAAACAATTTAAAATAAAAAATAAAATAAAAAAAGTAATACACACTTAGTCTTATAATATCATGGAAAATGAAAACAAATTATAACCTAATGAAATTAAATTGAGTTATGAAACCCATTATCATATGTCTAGCACCTCATGTATGACTTTTATCAAACTCAATAATTAACATAAGCTAATTCGTTAATTTATTATTAAAAAATAAATTTTATAATAAATTTTTTTATTTAATACCCTATTAAATTCAATTACGTAATCAACTAAGTTCACATAATATGTTTTGATGATATTCACTTCATACGTTCAAATTTACTTTGATATTTTTACTATAGATCATGATATTATTGTTCCATAATGTATAAAATAAAAATCATTATATAATTATCATATATATAATCATTATTTAAATTTTTCCAACCAAATAAACAATGTTTTTATGAAAAATGAACATTGATACCATATAGTAGATTTTCATTTTTACATATACAAGAGTAACATTTTCATTATTGAAATATCGTTATATAAAGAACATATGTATTATTTTATATTTTATAAAGTATAATTAAAACTTAAATATAATATTTCTCTATAAATAAACTTATATATATCATTCATATGATGTTGTTTTGAAAAAATGAATGAGATTGTCTCATAGTGGTGGAAATCCACATGTACACACGAATGAAGTTATCATTGTTAAATGATTAGAAATGTATAAAATAATTAAATATATTTACTCTATGGAATTATAATTATTTAATTAACATAATCTATTTATCAATTTAATATTTTCATTTAAATCATCCTTGAGTGATTATGATGGAAAAAAAATGAATAAATTTGTTTGGCGATTATCAATTATACACATGAATGACGATGTTTTCACATTTGATATAAGATTATTTGGATATAGGAAATTAAATTAATGTAAAATTTTATAATTATATTTGAGATGTGGATGTTTTTATATCATAATTTTTTAATTATACTAGAAGAATGTGGAATATTAAATATAGGAAAAGTCCTCATTATGGACTGCACCACTTCTTCAAAACCCCTCATTATGATAGCACAAAAATCCATAGAAAGTGGATTTTATAATCAAACCAAGGAAAATAGGATTTTTTTAATAAGATTAAAAAATGGATTTGGGTAGTTTTTTAATCAACTAATGGTATTTTTATATTTTAATAATACATGATAGTATGTTTTATTCAATAGGTGAGTAGAGGAGAAATTTTGGAATTTTGTTATGTGTGAAATTAACATAATTAAATATTCCTTCAAAAGTGATAAAATGAAAATAATTTAATATAGGATGATTAATTGTGGTGATAATATCACAATATAAATTATAGTCATGTTTATATTGGGTTTTTATTCTAATCCATTTTTAACACGTGTTTACCCTACTTTATAATTACTGTCATATCAATGTTTTTACTCTTCATGTGTAAAGATATATAAAATAAATGAAAAATGGAAAATAAGTTTAAAAGGGTTTATATTTTAATTTAAATAAATTTTAATTAGAAGAGGATATTATTTTTTTGTAATTTTAATTAATTTAATAAAAAATTTATTTTAAAATATTATTAATGACATTTTGTTACTATTCATTTAATTTTTCCCTGAAAACAATATAAAAATTAAATTTATAAAATAATAAATTCCCAAATAAAATACATTATATATTTATATATAATATTTTTGGAACATAATAATTCAATAAACATATATTAAATTTTATATTTTTAATATTATTTTTTATATAAAATGAATAAAATTATGTTGAGTGTCACATAAGATTTTAAAGAAATTATTTCATTAAAAAAATTAGAAATAAATTAAAATGAAAAATGCAAAATTAAATATCTAATATGATCATTAATAACAAAGAATATTTTTTATCACTATCACAAAATAATTCATTTTTTATAATCAATAAAGTTGCATTTTTTCATTATATTTATCTTCAATACTATAAATGTAAAAATAAATAAAATATGGCATAAAGATTCATATAAATAATAATTAGGTAAAAATGGAAGAGATACTATCATAGAATATGATAATTTTATGTTCTAAGGTCAATTATTAGCCATTATCGTGTTATTTTTAGCCATAATATACATATATTAGCTTTCACCATGCTGGAAAAAAATTTATATTTTTAATGTTCGTTATTAAAAAAATAAATTCAATATTATTAAAGAATATTAATTATATTGAATCCAATTATGAATAATAATTTCCCAATATCTTATATATATGTTGAATAAAAATTGTATATAATTATTCCATAAAATCATCAAGGAAAAAAAATTTCCTTTCAATTATAAAAGTATTTGTATAATAAGATCTAGAATAGTATTGATTCATATATAATTAATTATATAATTTATAACTAAAGGATAATTATATTGGTTTAGGAATAACATGAAAATATTTTGGGATTTTTTCAATTAAAATAAATTATATCATTGTTTAAAATTAGTATTTTTTATTATTCACCGTAAAATCAATATTTTCATAAATCTAAAAATTTAACTCTTAGTAAATTCTTATATGATGATATAATAAATGATATAACTTTAATAAAATTTAATTTATATAGTTTTTGAACATTATTTACAATATTTTCACATGAAAGATAGTAAAATCCATTTTTTAAGAACGCATATTTTTCAAGAATAACATTACATGACAAAAAAATATGATAATTTAATATGAATATATAAATATATTTATTTTTATTAGGATATTTATATCTTTTTCATATTTTAGTTAATAACATTAATTATCATCAATTTAATTTAGATTTTATAATGATGATATTTCTATATCATTTATGTAGGTTGTTAAGGATTTTTTTCATATCATATACGCTTTTGACCCAAATTTTCTTCATTTCAAATATTTAGGTGTTCTATTCTCCATACATTTATTAAATTGTGTCCTTGAAATTTTATAATTTTCTCATAAATCTAGTGGTATACAGGGGAAAATTACATTATTGAAAATAAAAATCATAAAAGGGTCATTAAAACATCTTCATATAACAGTTAAAGGAAAATATTATAGTTATCCCAAATAACATAAAACTATGTTTACAATTATTATAAAATTAATTGGGATTGAGAATATAGATATGGGGGAAAAACTAATTCTAAATGAATAATATAGTTTTGTAGATAACCTGGTGAGGATAATGTTGATGACCACAAATCCATATATCTGTGATGGGTGAAAAGACCATCGATTCGTCGGAAATGATGATAAATGAAAAAAATATATCTCAGCTTTTTTTTATAAAATTATTGGTTTATTTTTATATCATGTTATAGAATAATAATAATAGTTGAAATATTTTTATTTCAAAAAAAATTCCATACTTTGGTTGTTCTTTGATAAATTTCCACTTCAATTCTTACTCTATGAAGTGAATATACAAGGAAAATCTTGTAATGTTTTAATAACTAAAATTAACTATTAACATATCATAATATCCAAAACAAAAGTGTCATGTATTTCTATATAAGTTTAAATATTTTCCCAAAAGAAATTGATTACCACAATTTGTCCATTATAGTACATTAATATCTAATATTTGAAATTTAACACCCATAATTCAACTAAATTCTTTTAATAATAAAATTCTTTTAAAACCCTTCCAAAAATATGTCTGAAAACATTAAAGATTTAAAAATTTATAAATAAGGACCATACATTTAAATAATAAACTACATAGTAACCTATAAACATTATAATGTAACATTTAATATTAGATTCCAAATATTTATATTCCATGGTCACCATAACACCTCAATTAAAAGACAAGTTCTTCTAAGTTTAACTATATCATTTTTCAGTAAATAATATCAATGATTGTCAAATATCTTCAATGAATAAAAAACTAAAATAAAATCCCTTATAAATTACATTTTTTTACCAAATCATTAATCATTTTATTTATCACCAATAAAATATAATTTAATTAATAAATTTCACTCATTTCATTATCACAATATAAAGTCATTGACTAAAAATCAAGAATGTATTAAGATTTATCATTTCCAAAATCATGTTTTATCTATAAAATATCACCATAACATTAAATATATTTTATATTTCATTAGTATAATTCAAAATTTTCAGTAAAATTCTTAAATAAAACGTTTAAATAATTCCTTATATGTTTCACAATCCTTATAATAAAAATATCATTTATGTAAATGTAACACCACAGGTAAATAATTAATATGAAAATTTTTATATTTATCCATATTTGTGAATAAAATATTAATATAACTTTAAACAGGACACTATGCTCGATGGCATACCCAACACGCAACAATGAGTTTCTTGGGAATCTTACGTTGCAATCTAATAATAAAATATTATTATTTTAAATAGTAATTGATGCCTAGCCGTTGTAATGGAAAGAATGAACATAACTATCTACAAAATGATTATATATGTTTGCCAAATATTTTTACTTTTTATAATAAATGTTAGAGGATTAAAAATGCGAATAAATCCAACTTTAAGCGTAAACATTCTAATATTTTTTTAAAGGTCGATTAAACGTCTTTTGATGGAGAACCTCTTTTAAATCCACTTTTTTGAAAATTTTAAATGTTATATTTGACAAAATAAAATTCTTCTTTAGAATCGGGACATCAAAATTTAATTTGTGTAAATTTTGGTTATTTTTCCGAAAAAGTTCAATTTTTAATGAATAGTGAAAGTGTTGTATTTTAATTAAAAACCGATTTTTAATCTAACTTAATTATATGATTATATTTTCTTTTGAATTGGTTTTAAAAATAAATTAGAATATAATTTTACCATTTAATCCAATAGTGGTCATTGGAATTAATTTCACTTTGAAATTAGACTTAAACTAGTGTCAATCTTTTGATACTTATTGTTTCATAAAAACACGCTATTTTCTCTAACAGCGGGAAATAATTGTTAAATTAATTAATTCAACTAATATTTTTTGAATTTTTTAAAATATACATCATTTTTGAATTCGGAATATCAAATATAGCTTAGGGTGAATTTTTGTTAATTTTCTGAAAAAACGTCAATTCTTGATGAATAGTGAAACCACTAAGTGGTATTTATAAAAACTGATTTTCCGTTTAAATGAAATTTTTCCATCTTTGTGTTTTGAATTTCAAAAATCCGACATACATGGTTGTCATTAAGAAGTAAAATGTGGTTTAATGTGATTAGAATAATTTTTTGGTGAATAGTAACTTCTTAAGTTTTTAATCGCGATTAGATGTAATTAGTGTAGTTTAAGGTAAGAATAATGTTTTAATAAAATGAAATAACCTAGAAACATGTCATACCCTCATTGGATGTGTCATGGGAGACCAATAAAATCCATGGGTCAAGTTGGGGACCCCATGGATCCACTTTGGTTTGAAAATGACATAAATACCTTTTTATTTAATGTTAATGTAAAAATTACACAAACATGAGATGTTTTACTAAAACTATTTTTTACATGGGGTTATACAAGTCAGATATTTGAATATAAATATTCATTGGAAATCTAAAAATATTTTCTACATCATTGTATTTTTTTATAATTTTTAGACATTAAATAAATTAAATTATTTATGAAATCATGATGATGGAGCGATGACCTCATTATTTAACAATTTAAATAAAATGGAAAGATAACATAAAATATAATACCTAAACATGTCCAAAACCTATTGGATGGGTATATTTCTAACCCTTATCACATTATCCTCGAATTATATCAATGAGGGACCTTTTAAATCCGAAACTCATTTTAAAATAAAGGAACATTTCTTTACTTTCCAAGAGTGCCCCTCCTCTCCTCTTATAAAAGGCCCCCACCTCTACATCCTTACCCACACTTCCAAAGCCTTTGGCTCGTCCAACCCCTGACCATTTTGTCTTTCAAAATCCCTCTATAACTACTTCAAGCCTCACTTTGGGCAGAAGTCTCCCCAAGGAAGCCTTTGAGCTCAAACCAAAGGGAGTTACCCGATTTTATAGTAATGTCTTCACTTGTGTCCTTTTGTATTATTTTTCTTCTCCAACCCCCTAAACTCTTTTTATTATTTTCTTTTGTAACAACTCCAGTATCTTATATATACTAGGATGTTGTTATAAGAAGTATTCTAGATAAACTTACACACACCTTCGTCTAATGGTTAAAGAACATATTGTTTCTGTTGTTGGAGAATTTCTACCTCACGAAACGATGATTGTTCAACATTCTTCTAACACATTCAAAGGTGGACATTAAGATGACACTATATTTATATATGATATATAATATGTTTATTTTTTACTTATTATTCTTTATTTTTCATTTATGGCATACCTTTATGGTTTCCATTATGGGTAAACACGATATCTTCATTTAAGGAAGTGCAGACTACCGCCCCCTGAAAGTGATTTGATTCGTTAATAGCATATGTGGTATGTATAAAGGATATATTTAAATATATTATATATGATACCATACTGGAATTAAAATAATATTATATATCATTATGTTTTAATTCCATTAAATATGAAATATAAATGGAAGTAGCGTTCATGCGTACGTACGGCTTACCGTCTCCATGAACGGTACATTTCATTTCTTCTCTCAAAATGTTATGTACTATTATAAGTACATATATATAATGGATATATATGTAATATATTACATCTAAATTATGGATATCATTATATAATTATAACATATATATATATATCTTTCATTTTGTTTTAATTCCATTAATATGATAAAGAAAAAATGAAAGTAGTGTTCATGCTTACGTACGGCCTACCGTCTTTAGGAACGGTGCTTTTCGTTTTTATCTCTAAATGATATGTAATAGTATAAAATGAATATGTACTGGATAAATATGATATTTTAATAATTAATACTATTATTGAAATTATTTACTTATAAATACATGGACAATCATTTTTCAAACAAGTTCATTTTTGACACATGTACCAAACAACAGCAAAAACGTCTGATATTAACTAACATTATTAAAAAATTATTATAACATTATAATATGTGATATTAACTGAATAATAATCTTTAAAGGAGGTCCTTAGGCAATTATAAATTGACCAATGTTTATTATTCAGGAATATAAATAAACGAACAAGACAAGTTGGACTTGAGGTAAGGGATCCTACTCCTCTCTTTCTTTTTAAGTACACTCTTTTATGTCATTCCTTTTCAGCTCATCTTTCTTGTGATTGGGATGTTCTTTTATATTAATCTTACTGTAATTTTTATGTTCATATGATGATATACCCTATTCTCTCTCATCAATCCATTTTGGATGTTTTGAGTGGCGCTGTTAGGCTTCCGAATTTTCGTAAGAGATCTAACCTCTCCTTTCTTTTTAAGTACTCTACTTTATGTCACTTCTTTTAAGTTCCTATTTTTTATGTTGGGGGGATGTTCTTTTATATTACTCTTTCTGTAATTTGTATTTTCATATTATGAGAGACCCTATTCTCTCTCATCAATCCATTTTGGAAGTTTTAAGTGGCGTCGTTAGGCTGCTGAGTTTTCGTAAGGGATTATTCATCTCACTTTTAGTCCCGTGATATTTATGCAACATTTGACACTGTTTCCTTTGAGTGTTGTATGTACTTACCATTATTATACTTTTTGTGTAATATAATTTCATTATGGGTATTTACATATTTATCGTATGACCCTTCTTCAGTGGGGTGTACGTTTCGAAAGTTACCAAAGTCGGTAAGGGAACCTTTCACCATCCTCTTTTTAAAAGACTTCATTTGTTATGTCTTTTAATTCACATACTATTATGTTGGAATATGTTCTTCTATATCCTTATTGATTTAAATTTTATGTCCATGTGATGAGATACCCTTTTTATCTCTCATCAACTCATTTTATGAATTTTTTAGTGACGCTGTTAGGCTGTCAAATTTTTGCAAGGGAACTTCTTTACCCAAATTTGATTCTTTGGGATAAACCTGTACTCCTTGAATATGTCATTCTATGAATATGTGTGAATAACCTATGTTTTTTTACACTTAATATCCACTTATATTTGGTGTATTTGTTTGTCACACATAATTATGTAATTGATTTATCCTTAAACCAAGGATACCATCTTTGTAAGGGACTTCGTCTCAATCTCCATTCATTGAGGAATATTTTGTTTTATACACAACCTTCTTTTATACGATGTATAAACCCCTTTCACTTTTACATTTATCCAAAAGGGAATTATTTTTATACGAAGCATTTTACTAAACGACAAAAGGGAATGTTTTTGTCTTACGTATGCGGCGACAACGACTTCTCCGCCGTCATGACCATTATTTGAGTATCGGCTTCCTCTCCATGCCATACATTCTTTTTAAATGAAAAATAAATACCATGTTTTAATTTTCTTTTATTTTGGTATAGAAAATGGTTTTCATAATGTTTTTATATCAATGTGGTTTATTGATATCTTGTTATTGAAAGGTGGAAATGTTATGTTTCCTTTATGCATGTTTTATGTGATAAGATTATGTTATGGTTCTTGGGCATTGTTATGAAGACGGGTGGTTCCGTGATAAACTAAGGGCAAGTGAGCCCGATATAGCTCTCCAATGCATTGGGTAACGCAAAGGAGTGAAACATTAAGGTTTCTCTGAAGAGATTTAGGGAATATACTGTGGTGGGTATTCCAAATAGAACCAAGAGGGTTACTCCCTACGTAAGAATGTTATGAATGCCTCAAGTTACCTTTATGTCTTATAATTTCTATGATTTATTAATGATTTGATGAGGTATGTTAAAGTGCCTATGTTTTATGGGTATTGTATGATTTCATTCTTATGTATATATAAACTCATGTTTCCTTTCTATATTTTTATAACCCTTACTGATCTTTTTATGCTCATCCCATGTTTTTGAAATGCTTTTCATAGGTCAAGGGAAATGTACCTGATATGATGATAGCGTCAATGAAGTGTCAAGAAAGAATCCAATATTTATTTTTAAATATGTTTCCGTTGAGGGGAAAAAATGAATACTATCTTTTATGTAACCAATTTGTTTAAATGTCGAATGTAATGTAAGTTTTATGATATAATTCTCTAAAACTCTAAACCTAAAAGGATCCTCAATGTGAATTATTCATTTAATTCAAAATTAAGTAAGGTTTAAGTTCAGGTCCTTATAGTTGGTATCAAAGTTCGGTTTAGATAACTTTAGAGGTTAGGGTATCCTCTAAGCATAAGTCACATTACCATAATGGTTAGGATTTCAGAAATAGTCATAGTTTTTAGATAATGTGAATGAGTAAGTATATCATAGTGTTTACCATACTTATTAGTACATGATGGTTTTGTTGATATACTCACACTGATTTTTCTGTTTTTAGTGAATGGATGGATCTAGCAGGCACCAAAGAGACAACTGGTTTGAAGGAAACTGTGGTGGTTCTGTGATTAGGATACTAGATAAAATGGGGGATTCAATGAGGAAACTGGTGGTTGTTATAAACCAACTATCAAGGAGTCATGATCAACCACTTGAACCTTGTTATGTTCTGTAATGAATCATGTACGAGATGACCAATCGATGTGGAAGTTCAGGTAATAATTATATAGGTAACCATTAGGGTTTATATGATCCTCACATTTGAGGTAATTATGGGTTATTATATGTTATGATGGAAAATGAAAGGCATGAGATAAACATGAGGTTAAAATATTTTATGATTATTCTTGAAGATTTTATCTCATTTTGGGGAATTTTTTAAGAATTATATAGTTTTGGAAAAAGGACAACATGCAGACCATGTGACAACCTGTCGCGTCGGACAAAGCTGTGTGAATCGAACCCACAACCAATGTGTGACTGGTATTTATCGCCTACCACTGGACTACGTGAAGTCCCTGGTTAGTTTGACTAATTCTTTTTAGTTATATGATTTTATGAATTAAGATTAAGTTGATTTTGGGTTATCTATGGAAATTTATTAACCTATCGTGGAGGATATGTGATTAGGTTAATTACTTTTCAATACGAGACAATAAGAGAAAATGATGTTGTTTGGAGATAAATGATACGATTTAACATGGAATACTATGTGACTAAATCCTTCAAATATTTGGGAATCAATCTTATTTTTGTTTACTTTGAAGAATTTTATGGAAAAATTTTTTATTGAATGGTCTTTGGTTAACTTTGGGTATTGTTTGATAAATTTTGGAGATAAAGAATAGATTTTATTTTTATAAAGGGTTATTTGTTTCTGGATTATCTGATCTTGTACTAAACTTTTTGGTTTTGGTTTTGGTTAAAGTCTAATGAAATGGGAAGTATATAGTTCTCTTTTGTGGATTAGGTGATTCTCTAGAAGTTGGTTATAGTAATCTTAATGTGAACAAGTCTTCCTAAATACTCGTCTTTTGGAGAAAATATTAGGTTGTGTAAGGAATCTAATAAAAGTTGAAAGTCATCATGATAAGTTATTATGTTTCCTATGAATAAATTCTTCAATAAAAAGTAACTTAAAACAAAAAAAAATTCTATTAACTTTTCCTACTGGGGAATCGAATACCATTTAACCCATCACAAGTTTGTGATTTTCTTGTGGTTAACTTTCTCCTAAACATTTTTTCTATCATTCTCCATCAGAACATGACCCTATGTTTTCTCCTCCATGTCCATGTTTTCCTACATGGAATCCTAGTATGGGTTAACTCTGGTGACCTCTATACTTATCTTCCTTTATTTTAAAGTGATTGTTTTACCGACTCTTGTTCTGATGTGGGACTTTCAAGGATGTTTCCAAGATCAATTTTAAAATTGTGAGGATGCAATTCCCAAAAGGGGGGAAGGATGTAACACCCTAGGTAAATAAATAATATGAAATTTTTTATATTTATCCATATTTGTGAATAAAATATTAATATAACTTCAAAGGGGATGCTATGCTCGATGGCGTACCCAACATGCAACAACGAGTTTCTTGGGAATCTTACGTTGCACTCTAATAATAAAATAATATTATTTTAAATAGTAGTTGACGCCTAGCCGTTGTAATGGCGGGAATGAACAGAACTAGCTACAAAATGATTATATATGTTTGTCAAATATTTTTACTTTTTATAATAAATGTTAGAGGATTAAAAATTCGAATGAATCCAATTTTAAGCGTAAACATTCTAATATCCTTTAAAAGGTCGATTAACCACCTTTTGATGGCGAACCTCTTTTAAATCCACTTTTTTAAAATATAATGTGTTATATTTGTCAAAATAAAATTCTTATTTAGAATCGGGAAATCAAAATTTACTTTGTGTAAATTTTCGGTATTTTTCTAAAAAAGTTCAATTTTTAATGAATAGTGAAAAATGTTGTATTTTAATTCAAAACCACTTTTTAATCTAATTTATTTATATGATTAGATTATCTTTTGAATTGGTTTTAAAGTGAAATTAGAATATATGTTTACCATTTAATCCAATAGTGGTCGTTGGAATTAATTTCACAATGAAATTTGACTTAAACTAGTGTCAATCTTTTGATACTTATTTTTCATAAAAACACATTATTTGCTCTGACAGTGGGAATTAATTTTTAAATTAATTAAGGCAACAAATATGTTTTTAATTTTGTAATATAGACATCATTTTTGAATTTGGAATATCAAATATATCTTCGGGTGAATTTTTGGTAATTCTCTGAAAAACTTCAATTTTTGATTAATAGTGAAACCACTAAGTGGTACTTATAAAAACTGATTTTCCGTTTAAATGAAATTTTTCCATCTTTCTGTTTTGAATTTCAAAAATATTACATACATGGTTGTCATTAAGAAGTAAAATGTGGTTCAATGGGATTACAATAATTTTTTTGTGAATAGTAACTTATTATGTTTTTATTCGTGATTAGATGTAATTAGTGTAGTTTAAGGTAAGAATAATGTTTTAATAAAACGAAATGACCTAGACACATGTCCTACCAACATTTTATGTGTCATGGCCGACCAAGACAATCCATGGGTCAACTTGGGGACCCCATGGAGCCACTTTGGTTGGAAAATGACATAAATACCTTTTTATTTAATGTTAAAGTAAAAATGACACAAACATGAGATGTTTTACTAAAACAATTTTTTACATGGGGTTATACAAGTCATATTTTTGAATATAAATATTCATTGGAAGGAGGAAAAGATTTACTACATCATAGTATTTTTTTTATAATTTTTAGACATTAAATAAATTAAATTATTTATGAAATCATGATGATGCAGCAATGACCTCATTATTTAACGATTTAAATAAAATGGAAATATAATATAAAATCTAAGACCTACACATGTCCAAAACCTATTGTATGGGTATATTTCGAACCCTTATCACATTATCATCTAATTATATCAATTTGGGACCTTTTCAATCCGAAACTCATTTTAAAATAAAGGAACATTTTTTTACATTCCAAGAGTGCCCCTCCTCTCCTCTTATAAAATCCCCCCACCTCTCTCTCCTTACCCACACTTCCAAAGCCTCTGGCTCGGCCAAACCCTTCCCATTTTGTATCTCCACATCCCTCTATAACTCCTTGAAACCTCACACTGGGCATAAGTCTTCCCAAGGAAGCCTTTGAGCTCAAACCAAAGGGAGTTTCCCGATTTTAAGGTAATGTCTTCACTTGTATCCTTTTGTTTTATTTTTCTTCTCCAACCCCCTAAACTATTTTTATTAATTTATTTTGTAACAACTACAGTATCTTCAATATACTATGATGTTTTTATAAGATGTATTCTAGCTACACTTACACACAGCTTCGTCTAATGTTTAAAGAACATATTGTTTATGTGGTTGGCGAATTTCTGCCTCACGAAATGATGATTGTTCAACATTCTTCTAACACCTTAAAATGTGGACATTAAGATGACACTATATTTATATATGATATATAATATTTTTATGTTTTACTTAAGATTCTTTATTTTTCATTTATGGCAGAACTTTATGGTTTCCATTATGGGTAAACACGATATCTTCATTTAAGGAAGTGCGGACTACCGCCCCCTCAAAGTGATTTGATTCGTTAATAGAATATGTGGTACGTATAAAGGATATATTTAATGATATTATATATGATAACATACTGGAATTAAAATAATATTATGTTTCATTATGTTTTAATTCCATTAAGTATGAAATAGAAATGGAAGTATCGTTCATGCGTACGTACGACTTACCGTCTCCATGAACGGTACATTCATTTCTTATCTCAAAATGTTATGTACTATTATAAGTATATATATATAATGGATATATATATGTAATATATTACATCTAAATTATGTTTATCATTCTTGAATTATAACATATATATACATCTCTCATTTTGTTTTAATTCCATTAATATGACAAAGAAAAAATGAAAGTAGCGTTCATGCGTACGTACGGCCTACCGTCTCCATGAACAGTGCTTTTCATTTTTATCTCCAAATGATATGGAATAGTATAAAATGAATATGTACCGGATATATATGATATTTTAATCATTAATACTATTCTGGAAATTATTTACTTATAACTACATGGACAATCATTTTTCAAACAAGTTCATTTTTGACTCATGTACCAAACATCGGCAAAAACGTCTGATATGAACTAACATTATTAAAAAATTATTAAAACATTATCATATGGGATATTAACTGAATAATAATATTTAAAGGAGGTCCTTAGGAAATTATAAATTGACCAATGTTTATTATTCAAGAATATAAAGAAACGCACAAGACAAGTTGGACATGAGGTAAGGGATACTACTCCTCTCTTTCTTTTTAAGTACACTCTTTTATGTCATTCCTTTTAAGCTCATCTTTCTTGTGATTGGGATGTTCTTTTATATTTCTCTTACTGTAATTTTTATGTTCATATGATGTGAGACCATATTCTCTCTCATCAATCCATTTTGGATGTTTTGAGTGGCGTTGTTAGGCAGCCGAATTTTCGTAAGAGATCTAACCTCTCTCTTTCTTTTTAAGTACTCTCCTTTATGTCACTTCTTTTAAGCTCCTCTTTGTTATGTTGGGGGATGTTCTTTTATATTCATATTTCTGTAATTTTTATGTTAATATGTTGAGAGACCATATTCTCTCTCATCAATCCATTTTGGAAGTTTTAAGTGGCGTCGTTAGGCTGCCGAGTTTTCGTAAGGGAGTTTTCATCTCACTTTTAGTCCCGTGAGATTTAGGATACATTTGACACCATTTCCTTTGAGTGGTGTATGTAATTCCCATTATTATACTCTGTGTGTAATATAATTTCATTATGGGTATTTACATATTTATTGTATGACCTTTCTTCAATGGGGTGTACGTTTCAAAAGTTACCCAAGTCGGTAAGGGAACCTTTCACCCTACTATTTTTAAAAGACTTATTTTTTTATGTCTTTAAATTCACATACTATTATGTTGGGATATGTTCTTATATATCCTTATTGATTCAAATTTTATGTCCATGTGATGAGATACCCTTTTATCTCTTATCAACTCATTTTGAGAATTTTGTAGTGACGCCGTTAGCCTGTCAAATTTTTGCAAGGGAACTTCTTAACCCAAATTTGATTCTTTGGGATAAACTTGTACTCATTGAATATGTCATTCTATGAATATGTGTGAATATCCACTGATTATTTTACACTTAATATCCACTTATATTTGGTGTATTTGTTTGTCACACATAATTATGTAATTGATTTATCGTTAAACCAAGGATACTATCATTGTAAGGGACTTCGTCTCAATCTCCATTCATTGAGGAATATTTTGTTTTATATAGAACCTTCTTTTATACGGTGCATAAAACCCATTTGAGTTTTACGTTTATCCAAAAATGAATCTTTTTTATACGAAGCGTTTTACTAAAAGACAAAAGGGAATGTTTTTGTCGTACGTATGCGGTGACAATGACTTCTCTGTCGTCGTGACCATTAATTGAGTTTCGGCTTCCTCTCCAAGCCATACCTTCTTTTTAAAAGAAAAATAAATACCATGTTTTACTTTTATTTTATCTTGGTATTGAAAATGGTTTCCTTAATGTTTTTATATCAATGTGTTTTATTGATATCTTGTTATTGAAAGGTGGAAATGTTATGTTTCCTTTATGCATGTTTTATGTGATAAGATTATGTTATGGATCATGGGCATTGTTATGAAGATGGGTGGTTCCATTATAAACTAAGGGTGGGTGAGCCCGATATACCTCTCTAATGCATTGGGTAACACGAAGGAGTGAAACATTAAGGTTTCTCCAAAGAGATTTAGGGAATATACTGTGGTGGGTATTCCAAATGTAACCAAGAGGGTTACTCCCTATGTAAGAATGTTATGAATGCCTCAAGTTACCTTTATGTCTTATAATTTCTATGATTTATTCATGATTTGATGAGGTATGTTAAAGTTCATATGTTTTATGGGTAAAGTATGATTTCATTCTTATGTATATATGAACTCGTGTTTCCTTTCCATATTTTTACAACCCTTACTGAAATTTGTATGCTCATCCCATGTTTTTGAAATGTTTTTCACAGGTCAAGGGAAAGGTACATGATATGATGATAGTGTCAAGGAAGTGTCAAGAAAGAATCCAAGCTTTATTTTTAAATATGTTTCTGTTGAGGGGAAAAAATGAATACTATATTTTATGTAACCACTTTGTTTAAATGTGGAATGTAATGTATGTTTTATGATCTAATTCTCTAAAACTGTAAACCTGAAAAGATCCTCAATGTGAATTATTCATTTAATTCAATATTAAGTAAGGTTTAAGGCCGAGGTCTTATAGTAAATCTTCTACAACATAAATATTAAATCCTAATACATAAAAACATGATTCCGTACAATTAAAATATTTTCTTTTAATATTTCATTTCTATTATTAGGACTTCTTCCTATTAATAGCACATTGAATCATATATTTCCCATTTTATAAAATAATATGAAATTGAAAAAATTGAAAATTCATTTTTTTGTATACATTAATTACACATACAAAATATCTTCTCATTCCTTTGAGACATTCCCCATGATATCTCTTTCTTTATTTATATCATGGAGGATATTTATTCTTCATTCCAATATGATCTCCACTATCCAATCTCTTGAAAAAAACTATAGATCAATATTTGGGTTATGTAATGACCCGTGACACTGTTAAAGAGAGTTAGTGGTCACTTTTTTATATTTTTGTAATCTATGTAAAATGAAATACAAAATAATGAATATGATTATACAATTTATAAACTAGATAAATAATTTAATCTCATAAAAAATTAAAAATATTGAATAAAAATAGTATTTATTGTATTTAATCATTATTTAATCTAGAATAACCATGTATATCAATAACAAATAACTTCTTTGTATCCTATAAAAAATAATACATAAAAAATGGGAAAATGTATATTCTCAATTATTGAATTCTTATAATGGATGTTATCATGAATAAATAGTATTAATTTTTATAAAAAGATAAATAATTAAAACACATTCTATTTAAAAAATAACATGAGGAGAAAATGAAAGGAATACATGGTAATCAAATAGAGAAATATAAGTAATCAGATTATATTTAAACATATCCATGGATACCCAATTTAATTGAAAAATAACATGGATATCAATACCTAGAGTTAGAATGAGTGAATTCATAATTTTGGACAACTAAATCATTCTATTAATACCTACCACAAGAAAATTTAAATTTATTTATAATACGACATTTAATTTAGCCAACTGATTTGACTAATGAGACTTGTTTATGTATCTAGTATCTATATATAATCGGGCCCAAACAATCATTTCATTATTCTAATGAATAACTCATTTATAAGTGGTGAAACATAGTCATGATAATTATTCATATTGAAAATGTAATATATTAAATTCTAATACTTTTCCCAATCAAGTAAACAAAATCAAAAATAATCTAGAGTCTTGGGGTGAATGGTAAAAATATAGTAAATCTAAATTTAAAATGATTATAAACCATCCTATTAAATAATATGGATTATATTAATATAATATATTTATATTATATCATAAGTATGATATGAATATGTTTTTATTGATTAATATAAATACCATAAAGATTCAATAGATTACATTTTTTTTAAAAACCTTTGCACTTTTATATTTCTTCAAAAATAAAAAAGATTATAATATTGTTTTTTTATTTATCACTAAAAATTAAATTTTATTCTTATAAAATATAAATTAAATGATGAAATGGCCATGATGGTAGTAAATTCCATTCAATTCATACTTGTTATAATAATGATTCATTTAAAATTTTTGGTAATTTCCAAACATACATTGTTTGGAAAATGACATGATTGTCAATTTCATTAATTTTTTAATAACCTAATCATTTATAAGAATTTTTAAATAAATTAATTGGATATTTTTAAAAACATAAAATAAGTTTTTTAAAAGATATTTTTTTATGAAAAAAAATTTTTGACCGAAGAGATAAATGTATTCCAATATTCTTAAAAAAATTCCCATTCAGTTAAATTACCAAATATAGTAAAAAAAGGTACAATTACATGAAAAAGATCATGAATAATAATTAATGAAAATATATATTCTTTTTTATGATATATATATCAAATATTTCCCCCATGGGTTACTTTGAAAAATATGAATAATGATGAAGTTGTAAAATACCCCATTTCCACTTTTGTAACAATTCAATCATAATCCCAATGAACAAAGTAACATAAAATAAATCCTTAAAAATTATTTAGGGAAAATGTTTCATCTAATACCATATAAATAGTGCTACTATATACACGATAATTTTGTGAATATGAAATATGTTTCCTGAATGTAAAAGTGATTTGGTAAACCATGTAGTCCTCTCAGTTTTACATCACACATGACCACAAATCCTATATAATATATATAAATTTATTATATATATATTATATAAACATAATAATAAATCTCATACTATATATGATCCCCTTAAAAATTTTAAAAATTGTTTTTTAATAATATTTCATTATTTTCATAGTTCTGAGTGTTAATTGACATTTTTTCTCATATGTCTTCATCATGAATGTTAATGTTATTTAATATAGGATACACATCCTTTACATAGATATTGATATTAAAGTTATAATATTTTTTCATTATAAAACTCAATATAACAATTTGTTAAAATTTGACATAGAAAATTAATTACATTAATTCTTGGAGATGATAGTCAAGTAGTATGCATGAGGTATGATATCATAAACTCAAATAGTGGAAGGCAAATAAATTAAATGATATATTAGTTTTATATAATATATATAATTTCATATATATTATATATATTAATTAAATTTTTCATTATTACATCCCACATAATTAGTATGTTAAAAACAAATCTCATCACTTCACGACGTAGTAGTCCTTTGTATACATGACCAATATTATCATATTTTAAAATGGATGGAAATGAAGATGTAATATAGGAACAGAAAACCCAGTATATCATTATTTGTGTACGATTCAAAACATATTCATATGATATAATGAATCACATTTTAACATCCTGGACTAGGTACTACATGTCCATGTGTTGAGACAGTTGGATACATGACCTCAGGCATACCTCCCTTTACACCAGAGGTTACAGACTAGAAATGAGGTTATAGTATATATATATATATATATTGGGTAGAATATAACCTATTTATCAAAGAATAACATATGAGTAAAAATAAAAATGATATCTCAATGATAATGAACAATAACCAAAATAATAAAATAATAGATAATGACCAATATCCCATGATAAAAACCCAAATCAGAAAACAGCATCCAAACAAAAAAAAAATATGGAACTCCCCAATGTGGGTAAAGATCCAAATTAAGACGCAAAATAAGGAAACTAAAAAATCTATTGTGTGTATCAACATCATGTATGGTTACATAATCCATGCTCTATCACAACTCATGCATCTATCATAGGGATCTTTCCCTTATCCTGCCCGATAAACTTGAAGTCTATACATATACTGATATGGAAGCCTAAGTGTGGTGTGAGTAAAATTTAGTAGGCCCTAACCAATGGAGTCTAAAACAATATAAAGTATACAATTTATTATGATATTATATAAATTATAAATTTCAAGTAAAAATTTGACAGTCACCACATTTATATTATTCTTCAATTATCCACATAAATCTACACGTTCACGATGAAACCTTTACCAATAATACCTACTTCGGCCTATGGCCATTTATGAACCATCAAGAAAAGAATGTCAAATTTCATCCCATAATGGGTTTCCATTAATAATTTAATACATATATCACATTCATATAATGGGGACCAAGAGCGGAAGTCTGGGTCGTCGTGTGTATTTGGAGCAATAATGTATATACCCCAACACAATAATCACATGTAATACATATATATATATGTGTGTGTGTATTGGGGTCCTAGAGTGGAAGTCTAGAACCCCATTAGTATTTGGAGATGTACTCAATATCCCATAACATAGTCACAAATATCACATCTCTTGGTTGTTTATTTACAACAATTTATCATCTATTACCACAATTCAATTTTCAACCCATTACACAGTTTCATTTATCAGGAATGAAAAAATTACAAATATCCATTTCAAAAATAAAGGCCAATACCATGGATCAATGTCAATTACAAAATCCATTAATAATTCAATTTCAAAATCACATTATTCAATAAATTTCATAATTTAATTATTCATCAATTTTAATATCACCTAATCATCCAATTTTAATAACACAATGTAAAATCAATCCATAAATTATTTCAATATAAATTACAATTTACCATTGTTTAAATTTCATTATCACAATTACAATAATACATTTACAGTAAATACTACGGGATTTAAAAACTAGACCACCTACATCATGTTCACTTATGAATGTTCCCTAATCTGAAATCAACTATTAGAAGTTGAAGGATCAAAAACACAAATGCGTGAATGATTGAAGACCGGTACATAGAATCTATATCATGAGTATTATTATCCATCAAAATCCATATATAAAGAATTATAAAATGAGGAAAAATAATTCATCTTCGCCATGAAAGAGAGACAATAGAGAGGGGGAAACTGGGAAATAAAACACATATTGAAGAAGATATTATACATCAACCGGATAATTTATTGATCAATAACATGGTTTGAGAAGACATGGAATCCCATTAAGATAACTGAAAAATTAATTAATTTGTTTATATCAGAATTGGAGTGATTAGGGGTAAAAACCAGATGCCTATCGAGTTTTTAAAATGAAATCCAAGGAATTAAATCATAGGTTCACTATTTTCGAAGGAAGGGAATATGGTTTTCTAAAACATGACCCTTAACCATTCACCTATTCATTAAGGGATCATGGATTGAAAAAATGAGTCCCAAATTTAGAAACACCCACTATTTCAGGGTGCACAGTTCGGGAGGATTTCTACGTGATTTGGCCTAACCATTTCCCAACCATGTTCCACCTCATGTCTCTAAAAATTATTGGGTACATTTTATTAAGGAAAGATGCATGTTTTTACATAAATGTCTGCCAACTGTGTATAGACTCTAGGCTTCCAAATTTATCTAACTTCACACAAAAGATCCCTAAAAACAATCCAATATATCATTAAAATAAGGTTAAATAAGACTTGAATACAAGCTTGAGACATATCCTGAAAGTCTCAGATCATATAATATCCAAACCTTATAATAGCTCAACCTCGATCTGTAGTCCCAAGTATTACTAATATTCATAGTTAATTAGATTATTCCATTGATCCAACATAGCTTATGGTCTCTCTGATTTCCCCTTAAACATGTCTATGATTCCATAATAGTTGAACAACTGGCATGGTATTTCTCTAGAACACATTCCTCTTGTTATTCATAACACTAATCAATATCTAGTCAAAGGATGCCTCACCCTCAAGATTACAGAAATAAACATCAATTTTTTCTTAAGGTATAATGTTATATTGATAAAGTTTTGACACATTAAGAACACCATGCATCGTAATTAACCTATGTCGAAGAGCCTATTAGCAAGCCACTAGTCTGATTCTCTCAAAAATCTCAAAAGGTCCCACAAACCAAGCTGTCGAAATTTCCTTTCACTAAATCAAACGATGACCCAATATATGAATCATGGAATGGAATACAAGATCAAGAACTATAATGTAATGGATTCATATCTATTGATTATCATTTGAATTATTTCTACCCTGATATGTAGGCATGATTATATGAATTACTTGAACCTACTCCGGTGTCTCCATCATAATACTTGGTCCCAACAAGTCTGACTCATATCCCTCCATCCTTTATAGAGGTTTTTTGGATGATATAATTTAAAGAGGCACACATGATTCCATCTTAATAGTCGCATATAAACTTTTTTATAGGTTACTCAATTAGTGAAATGGGTATCTCCCAAGTTCCACAAATTTCTAGGTTACACGCCCATTGTATATCCTCCAATTTCATGATATTACATTCTGAAAACCCATATATTTGTGGGTAAAAATTAATACTCAAAAATAACTACAAATGAAGGGCCTTTTGCATGACTTTCCAAAAGTGTTAAGTCAATGTTGATTCAAAGTCTGAAACTATACTCTATAGAACCCCTGCAGACATACTATAATCAAAATGTACATGTCTCCCAACATATCCATTGATGAGATCTATTATATAGGAATAATATTTGATTATTTAATAAATTGATCTATAAAAACACATATAACATCATTATTTTGTGGTTTCCTTGGATTAACCACCATGAAATCCATTGATAATTCATCCCACTTATTTTTTAGACTGTGAAATGGATTCAGTAAACCACCACATCATATATTCTCAACCTTCAACTATTGAAAGTTGTAACATCATATCACAATCCATAGAATCTATTTTTTCATGCATAACCACCAACACAATCTATGACAATCATGGTACATTTTAGTAAAACTTGGATGTACAACCAAATTCAATGTATGAAACTCATGCATTACATCCTTATGAATACTCATAGGCACAACAATATGGTTGCATACATAGATGAACTCATCCACATAGATAATAAAATTGGATGTTGAATCCCACCTTTATAAATTTTTCTCTTGAACAAAAACTCTTGAACTTCATAATTCCTCTTACTTATCATTCTTAGGATCATGGATTCAACTAGTACTTATAAGATGTTCATCACCTCAAGGACCTCCCAAAACTAAATATTCTTTTCTTCCAGTAAGATCATTAGTTTCAACATATAACTAGAGTCATGAAATTCTTGAGTTAGTTTATTCTAATTTATAAAATCATTAATGCAATTTCCCATTTATGGTTTATATTTTAGATGAAAATCAAAATATTGAATATAATGAACCCACCTCCATTTCTAGAAATTCAAATCTCACTGTGAAAAGATATAATTATTTCGTTTGATTTTTTAATACAATGTAAAATATTGAAAAAACATGTTATTACAATAAAAATTCAAGCATATTCCAATGAACTAACCTGACTTAGTGAGTAAGGTACTTTTGTTCATATGGGATCAACTATAATGACCCATACAATACCACTCGATCTCCCATCATCAACACTAATCAATGTATGATCCAAAACGCATCGAAAAAAATAATATACCCCTATCCTAACATGGGTATAATTAAAATTGGTTTTGTAGTCAAATTAATCTTCAACTACAAGAAAAAACAATTACATGCTCTAGACCATTCATAAATGATCCTCTTATTGGTCAATAATGAATGTGGTGATACCAAGAGGAAAAATTCCTAGATGAACCTTCTAAAATAATCATCCAATTCCAAAAGTTTAGGGATATCAAAAAAAATGAGATACTTCTAATAAACCAAACAATTAACCTTCCTTAGGTCCACTAACACACCTTCCATCGAGAGGATGTGATCTATGAAATTTACCAAGTGAATCCAAAAATGACACTTAGACATCATGGAATATAACTAATTCTCTCTCAGTGTACTCAGGATTATGTGACGGAGTTTGGATTCATGAGTCTTAGATTACAAGAATATTTCATCCAAAAACATCCCAAAAAAATATCTAGGTATAAGTGAATGATTTAGATCATCATGGTTGTAAACAATGTGAGTCGGTTCATTAGCACGAACAACATCAAGACTAACACTTATAGGAGAAACATGATCTTGAAATATAACTATAGTATATAATATGGCATAAAATTAAACTAAAATTATCATGATCTCATTTATATTGTCGATAAAACACATGTTCCACTCAAAAATTCGTTATGGTAATCGATACCGAGAAAATGATATGATTTTGTCATACTAATTTGGTTCACCTTATGGTAATCAATACAAAAACGTAAGGTCTCGTCATCATTCTAAATAAACTATTGGAGAAACCAAAGGTGTTATACTTTAATGGATAAATCCATTATCAATAAAGACATACATATTATACTTAATCTATAGATTTTTAATTGGTGACATTCTGTAATGTGGAATAGAAATTTGTTATGATCTAAGGATGAGCTCAATTGTAAACTCAACATCTTTCTCAGGTGGTGACCAGAATATTTCATCAGAGAACACATCCGGGAACTGGTCCACTATAGGTATAATTAAATCATTCCATTCACCCCCTTTTTCAATAAAAAGACTTAAAACTAACCTATTGAGCTCCCCCAGTTGCTGACAAACTATCCCTACATGGCCTTCCAAGATATCCCACTCTCCACAACAAAAATGATTGTTACCCTTAGGAGGAGTAATGTTCACTCCCTTCAGGTAACAATCAATGTGGGATTGGTATTCTCCCAATCAATCTGTATCCAAAATCATGTCAAAACATGACATGCGAATAATGTTAAGATTCCAATAGAAGTTTTACTCCCAAAACCCAGGAGGAAAACCCTTACAAAATCAAATGTCCCTCATCCATACTCATAATGGTGTTTCAGTTATCATAACCCCACTCATGAACTCCACCTCCAGACTAAAACTAGTTATATATTTTTTAGATATAAAATAACGAGAGAATAATGGTCACGTAAGGCACTATGAAGAATATTATATACTAGAATAGTACCTTTAACTGTGGATGACCCATCATCACAACCCACAAGAATATGTTAAACATCATAAAAATTTAATTCCCATCTTCCATATTTTATAGTATGAGTCCCGTGATCTACCTCGCTAATTTAATATGAGTGCACTCAGAAAGAAGTGCCATCTCAATCACCTTGACCGATAAGGTCAAAATAACTCCAATTAGCCAAATTATTTGTGGTAGAAGACCCCATTAAATTATTCTGACTATGCTTGGTTCATTCTTCATTCACCATTGGTTGAGGGTTTTTATCACTCCTTTACAGTGACCCATATTTCTATAATCTCAGAACTCCATAGGTGGTGGGGTACACTAGCAACTAATGTGTCCCTTCCTACCAATTTGGTGGTTGTATATACAGTTACTTCTATGAGTAAATAATCATTCCTCCTAGCCACCCCAGTTTTTACTTCCCATATTAATATTCTTAAAGTGATTCTTCCTACTCTTGAGAGTCGCATGTCTTGATTTTCTAGTATAAACCAACAACATTTCACTGGATTTCTGCTCCAGATTCCCTTGTGAAATGAGAGTTTAATTAACCACAGTAGAAGAATCTTCAGTCTAACAATTTTGAAATGGGTAAAAAAATAAAACTTAATTTCATCTTGAAAATTTTCCTCTACACTTTATTCATATCCTACCAGTGATGGGAAAAAGTTACAAAAATTAGTGAAGTGACCCAAAAATTCCATAATGGACACTCATTCCTCACTAAATCATATAAATTTATCTTCCTTATACTCTCATAGTTTCTTAGGGTATAAGTGATCGAGGAACTTCTCCATAACATCTTTAAAATCCAAATTCTCTAACTCATCCTCTAAAGTCTAAATATACTACCAGTGTATCACTCAACCATGTTACATATAATCTTCCAGATTCACCCTCATCTTAGCATGAATCTCATATTTGAGAAGGGTAATCTAGATAGAATCAATCTAAATTTAATCTTCCTTATGCTCATACTCTCTATTAAACATTAATGGTGCAACAAATGGATCTCTTGTGTAACGTCATACAATTCTCACACAACCCTCCTAGGGTATCTTTCTATATAATTCATAATGCAAGTAAATTTTTCATGAAAATATTCTCTGAATCCTTTACCATATATTAATAGATCCTTAGGTTCCACTAATGTAGTATAATTTCCATCTATAACCTCATGTTGTCCTATCAAAAAGCGTCATCAATTTGTCATATCTCTACAATTACAAACATGTGTTTTATGTTACAAAAAATAATTAACACGTTTTAATGAGAGTTGTTCAGATAAATCCATAACTATTCATCACCTATATCCCACCACATGTTCAATACTGAGGTATTGTCTCTACACTCATTAATCCCCCATTTGAACAATGGTTAACATAGGATAAAAAAATTTAAATTTCAGATATTCTGTTTACACAACCATTTATCCATTTAAATTTATCAAATTTAAAATCATTTACAATTTCTTATTTTTTATTAGAACCTTAAAAATATAATTTTTTCAATACTAGAAAATAATTTCTTTTTAACAAATCATAGAAAACAAGGTTTTCTCTGTCTTCCATGGATGATGCATGTCACAATAATATCCTGAGTGCCTAAGATGCTAAATTTGTTATCAACATTCATTATATACAGATCCATGAGTAAATTGATAGAAAATAATAGTCTCCTAGTATAATTTCATCATTTAAGGTGAAATAAAATAAAAATACTGTAGAAAACATCAAAAAAATCCAACCATGGGTACTTCAATTTTCCCCCATACGTGGGATAGCTACTCCCATACAAAAGATCACAACCATGGTATATCTAATCCAAGTATCTTATCTACCATCCCCAAATATTAATAAAATGAAAAATACAATAAATTTTCTTTTAATGCATCTTTCTAACATCTCATCTCAGGATCCACATGCCAGTGCCCTTAGCTGCTTGGTTACATGATATCATGCATGAATACCTATATGTCCTATGCTATCGACTAGAATTGTGGGTAAAATGTATATATCGTGGGGTGACAGTACCCAATTTACCAAATAATCACAACAGTGGAAATAGATACATGATATCACAACAAAAATACTCTATAACTAGAAAAATACCACAACTAATAATGGCCAACATCACATGATAAACCCAAAACAGGGAAAAAATATCCCAACCAAAGAAGAAAATATTACATGCTATAATGTGTCTCATATTTTAAATAGAAAACTATAATAAATACACATAAAAATTAAATTAGGGTACAAAAATCTTGTCTACATCTATTATCCATGCTCTATAACAACTCATCTATCTAACATAGTGTGCTTTCCCTTATCCTTTCCTGCAAACATGAATACTATATGGGTACCGGTCAGGAAGCCCGTGATGGGTTTGAGTACAAATAAGTTGGCCACAACCAATGGCATCCACAAAAATTTCTAGTAAATTACGGTTTATTTAGTTTTATAAATAATAATCTACTAGTAAAATGTAACTATTTTTTACATTAAAATTAGTCTTTAATTTAAAAACTGTAACACCCCGAGATTTTATGAAAAATATTCTTTTTAATTTCATTAATGTCTTGTGTTGTACGCTACACCAAAAGGATCTTGTACAACACGCATCCTTGACTTTCCTTGCATTACACGCAATCATGACCTTCCTCGATAGGGTGTGTAGTACGCAATATCGAGTTTCACTAAACGAGATATTATTATAATATTATTATGAACTAGCCGTTATGAATAGTAATACCAACTTTTTGAAATTTTATAAATTTTATCTTTTAAAATGGACTTCATTTTTGTATTTGGAATATCGAAATTATCTTAGGGTGAAATTTTGGTTCTTTTCGGATAACTTTCATTTTCTGATGAATAGTGAAAATTACTAAATTTTAATTAAAAACAACCTTTTTAATCGAAATAATTGATAATGATAAATTATTAATTTTAGTTGTTTTAAAGTATATTTAGAATATATTTTTACAATTTAATACAATGTTTGTCATGGGATGTAATTTCACATTTAAACCAGACATAAACAAGTGTCAATCTTTTGATAGTTATTATCTCTTAAGAACACGCTATTTGTTTTGACGACGAGAATTAATTTTTAAATTAATTAATGAAACTGATATGTTTTAAATTTGGTAAAATAAACATCATTTTTGAGTTCATAATGTCAAATATATCTTAGGCCTAATTTTTGGTATTTTTCTGGAAACTTTCATTTTTTGATGAATAGTGAAACCACTAAGTGGTAGTTAAAAAAAATGAATTTTTCATAAAACTTAATTTTACCACTTCTGTGAGTGAAATTTCAAAAATTCAAGAGACACAGTTGATGGCAGTAGGTAAAATTTGGTTCAATGAGATGAAAATAATTTTTGGTGAATAGTAACTTTTTTACTTTTTTTACCACGGTTAAAAGTAAATAGGGTAATTACGTGTAAAATGATATTATTATTACCATAACACATGTCCTAATTCTATTGGATAAGTTTAATTCGACCAAAAACAACCTTAGGAATAAAATATGACCATTTAGGCCCACATGGATTAGATTAGGACATTTATTATTAATTTATTTAAAGAAGGGTTAAAATAGTTAAAATCAAAGTTTAATAAGTAAATCATTTTTAATATAGGGTTATACAGAAGATAAATTCGACTATGAATATTCATTAGAAATATAAAACGATTTCTTACATAATTATATTTTAATTTTAATTTTTAGACTTTAAATAATTCAATTTATTTATGACACAATGATGATGCAGTAATTATCTTATTAATGAAATATTGACATAATGGATGTTATAAATACCCAAATAAATGTAATTTGAGACTTTTTATGAATTATAATAATTTTCAATGTTAATATGACATGTTAGTGTTGATTTAATTAAAGTTTTTTGAACTAATCATTCTGTTATAATTTTCACAAAAATCAATTACCAAATAGTGTCAGAATTGACATAAAATAGTTTTTAAAACAAATATTATATTATTAGTTGTTATTATATTTCTAAAAATATAAGATAGGAAAAATGACTTATATAAGGTTATATATATAAATAATAAACAACTTGGGGTTCTTTTGGCTTGTTATAGTATGTTTATTAACCTTATAGTGTAAGAACACAAAAAGACACGGTAAAAGTAAAATTATCTAACATAAAGTTAAATCTAAATTATAAGGTTAAAATAGGAACATAAACTTGTCAAAATTATATTGGATGAAATAATTTCGACCCATTCCCACATTATCTTCGAAATAATTCAATTTGGAGCTATTAAAAACCGAATATGACTTTATAATAAAATAATATTTTTAGTTATTCCAAAGGTGCCCTTTTCCTCCCTTATAAAAGGGCACCTCCTCCCACTCTTCCTCACACCACTTTGAGCCTTCATGCTCGGCCAACCCCTGCAAAATTCTCTTATCCACTTCCCTAGAAACATCCTAGAGGCATTGTTCTTCTTCAAAGACGAATTTTAGTGCCCTAATAAGAGGTCTCAAAGAGACGTTTCAAAGAAGAGGTAATGCCCGTTACCGATTCTTTCATCTTTATTTCTTCTTCGACTTCTTCTTCTTTAGTTGTTTCATTATGAAGTAATAACATCAGTATCACTCATATACTGATATGATATTATAAATATTAAACAACCTTATTTCACCATCTATCCATCCAATGGAAAACGAAATCACCGCGCATGCGTACGTACGGAATACCGTCTCCACGCCGTGGTGTAATCTATTTTCCACCACCACCTTACATGGATTGGTATAATGGTGAAAGAAAAAAATATATATTATTACTTTAAAGTGATATTGATTCTGTAATATTATACATACAATTTAATACAATTCCACGATCTTGGTAATGATATCATCGCTCGTGCGTACGTACGGACTACCGTCTCCACGACGCGATGAGATTCACTCTCCATGTTAACTATTCATGAATGATTATAAAGTATATATAATGAATAATAATGAAATATATGACATAATAATTTTACTGGATTTATGTGTATATATATACATATGTATGTCATTTATTTAATTCCATTCAATTCAAAAGGGAAATGAAAACAGCGTTCATGTGTACGTACGACCTACCGTCTCCATGAAAAGTGTATTTAATTCCTCTTATCGATCTATAATATATATGTATATGATGAATATATATTATATATAAATCATGTTTTACATTCTGGAATTATGTAAATCAGGATATAAGTAATAATGTCAAGAACGACAAGTTGAAACACATACGATAAATAAAATGATTTTACCCAAAATGCTGCTTTGACATGGAATTTACAAATGAACGAGTAATATAAAGTAATAAGTGAAACATATATGATATAATAACAATGAATATGATTCATTAATAAGTCAATGACATTATTTAAATCATTATATAGGTGGTTCGGATACGTACGAAGCATATCAGACCTAAGGTAATGGATAATTGTGCAAATCTCATTTTTATCCGAGATTGATTATTCGTAAGTATTTACTGGGGTTATTTCTATCATCCATTTCCATGTTTTATAGAAGTGTTTTGATGTATTTTTAATGACCTTTTTACCCATTTTTGACTTTTACTACATGGTATGTAAGGAATCTTTCTTTTGTTTACATTACGAGGTACTTTTTGACTTTTCCGGCAAAAGTACGAGAAGAATATCTTTTTTGACATATACGACATGAACAGATTTTTACGGTTTTATAAAGCCTTTTTTTTATGAAGATTCCTCCAAAATATTTCATGACTATTTCCAAGAAAATATCTCTCTTTTAAAAATGCATGACATTTTTTGAAAAGAAAATGAATTTAAAGAAGAAAGGATATTTTCCTCAAAAATTCATTTCATGTGTTTTATCAAAACCATGTTCCATCTAAGATGACATTATTTCATAAGTTTATGTTTCAAGTTTAATGTCTCTATGATTTACATGGTTTAATTTTATTATAATGAAATGTCCATTTGTTTTATATGGATTATTAAATGATGGGATGATGTTTATGAAACCCATTTTATTCTTTGGGTTATGATGAATGTTTTAAGTTTATTTTGTGGCACACGTAAGAATGATTTCATTATGAGATGGGTGGGACCTATATCTACCTCCAATGAATCGGGTAATGATTTTAAATATCATGAGATAGACATGGATGGAACGGTAAGTTAATCCGGTTCAGTGTTACAGGACTGAAACGAGAAGTGAACTCAATTCAGAATAGGACTGTTTCCACTAAGATGGTCTTGGCAGCAATGCCTTGGATACTATGGAAATCATTACATGTGCTTAATGGATGCCACAGTTACATTTTTTATTTCCATGTTATGTTATCATGATTTATGTTCCATTATGATCTATGCCTTATGTTCTTCCATGTTTTATGTCGTTGCTCAAGATTTTGATGATTAAACATTATGTTCATGTTTTTATGTTCAAATGTATATGGTATGTTTTATTTTATCCATGCATACCCTTACTGAGCATTTCATCTCACCCTATTTATGTTTTATTTTCCCCCAGGATTAAAAGAAAGGTTTTAGGTAAAGAAACAAAAAGTGGAAGATCTTTGTGGGAGATGTTGAAGATCTTTCACCACGATTAGAAGAATACGTTCCAAGTTTCCGAAGACACTAAACTATTACGGTCCTTGTGTGTCTGTTTTTGTTATGTATTATGTATTCCAAAAATGTAATGTAATGTCCATGTACGTCAAGCTTCGGGTCTCTATAGTTGGTATCAGAGGAAAGGTTTAGTCAAACTTTCGAAACTAGGATGTGAAAACTTTCATGAGATCCCTAGAGATATTTATAAGGTATTTCTATGGATGTCCCTAAGGTTAAGTATAAGTATAGGTTATAGTCCTAAAATTATGGTAATGATCTTAGCATTAAACCTAAGATGTTAGATATTGAGGGTGCTCCCCCTTTACTTTGTTGTTTTCCCTAGCATGATTTTGTCATCTCACACTATTATTTTTGGGTTTTATAAAATGGATGGAAACGAGAAGATTCATGATAATGGAGGATATGACAGACAATGGAATGATATTATTCATGAGAAACCAAATGAAATGGGATTTTAAAGTCCAAACATCATTATTATGCCTAATCATCAATCTCATAATATGATCAATAATCTAAACTTTGGTAAGTTTCCTGACTTAGATAATAAGAGAAAGATGGAGTTTAATGATGATCATAGAGGAAAGAAAGGTCAATTTCCCTCAAGTAAATCATGTGGGAAGAGGCATCAGGGAAATTGTTTCAAAGGAACTGGAAGATGCTTTGGGTGTGGAAAAGAAGGACACAAAGCCAGTAAGTGCAAAGGAAAAGATTTAGTTAACACCATGGATGAGGATAATGGTATTGCTACTGTAACACCCCAGGTAAATAAAGAATATGAAATTTTTATATTTATCCATATTTGTGAATAAAATATTAATATTACTTTAAAGGGGATGCTATGCTCGATGGCGTACTCAACACGCAACAACAAGTTTCTTGGGAATCTTATATTGCACTCTAATAATAAAATAATATTATTTTAAATGGTAGTTAACATATAGCCGTTGTGTTGGAGGGAATGGATATAAATAACTAAAATATGATTATATATGTTTTTAAATGTTTTTACATTTATCCAATAAAAGATAAAGTCTTAAAAAATGGAAAGCATTCAATTTTAGGCGTATATGCCCTAGTTTTCACTAAAGCCTCACTTATCGCCTTTTGATGGCGAACCATCATTAAATATAGTTTTGTTAACTCTTAAACATTCTATTGGACCAAATAAAACTCTTCTTAAGAATCGGGACATCAAAGTTTACTTTGTGTAAATTTTTGGTATCTTTCCGATAAAGTTCATTTTTTTAATGAATAGTGTAAAATGTTGTATTTTAATTCAAAACCTCTTTTTAGTCTAATTTATTTATATGATTATATTATCTTTTGAATTGGTTTTAAAGTTAAATTAGAATATATTTTTACCATTAAATCCAATAGTGGTCGTTGGAATTAATTTCACTTTGAAATCAGACTTAAACTAGAGTCAATCTGTTGATACTTATTGTTTCATAAAAACACGCTATTTGCTCTGACAGCGAGAATTAAGTATTAAATTAATTAATGTGACTTATATGTTTTGAATTTTGTAAAATAGACTTCATTTTTTAATTCGTAATATCAAATATAGCTTAGGGTAAATTTTTGGGATTTTTCTGAAAAATTTCAATTTTTGATGAATAGTAAAACCACTAAGTGGTACTTATAAAAACTGATTTTTCCGTTTAAATGAAATTTTTCCATCTTTGTGTTTTTAATTTCAAAAATCCGACATACATGGTTTTCATTAGGAATTAAAATGTGGTTCAATGGGATAAAAATAAATTTTTTGTGAATAGTAACTTATTAAGTTTTTAATCGCGATTAGAGGTAATTAGTGTAGTTTATGGTAAGAATAATGTTTTAATAAAATTAAATGACCAAGACACATGTCCTTCCCTAATTGGATGTGTCATTTCCGACCAAGACAATCCATGGGTCAACTTGGGGACCCCATGGAGCCACTTTCGTTGGAAAATGACATAAATATCTTTTTATTTAATGTTAAATTAAAAATGACACAAACATGAAATGTTTTACTAAAACAATATTTACATGGAGTTATACAAGTCATATTTTTGACTATAAATAATAATTGGAAATCTAAAAAGATTTACTACATCATAGTATTTTTTTATAATTTTTATACATTAAATAAATTAAATTATTTATGACATCATGATGATGTAGCGATGACCGCATTATTTAACGATTTAAATAAAATGGAATGATAACGTAATATCTAGAACCTAAAAATGTACAAAACCTATTGGATTAGTGGATTTAGAACCCTTATCACCTTATCCTTTAAATACATCAATGTGGGACCTTTAAAATCCGAAACTCTTTTGAAAATAAAGTGACATTTTGTAACTTTACAAGAGATCCCCTCCTCTCCTCTTATAATAGTCCCCCACCTCTACCTCCTTAACCACACTCCCAAAGCCTTTGGCTCGGCCATCCCCTGCCCATTTTGTCTCTCCACTTCCCTGTTTTACTCCTTGAAGCCTCACATTGGGCAGAAGGCTACCCAAGTAAGACTTTGAGATCAAACCAAATGGAGTTACCCGATTTTAAGGTAATGTCTTCACTTGAGCCATTTTGTTTTATTTTGCTTCTCCAACCCTTAAACTCTTTTTATTCATTTCTTTTATAACGAATCCAGTATCTTCAATATACTAGGATGTTGTTATAAGAAGGATTCGAGCTACACTTACACACACCTACATCTAATGGTTAAATAACATACTGATTCTGTGGATGGCGAATTTCTGCCTCATTAAACGATGATTGTTCAACATTCTTCTAACACCTTAAAAGGTGGCCATTAAGATGACACTATATTTATATATGATATATAATATGTTTATGTCTTACTTAATCTTCTGTATTTTTCATTTATTTCATACCATTATGGTTTCCATTATGGGTAAACGCGATATATTCATTTAAGGAAGTGCGGACTACCGCCCCCTCAAAGTGATTTGATTCGTTATTACCATATGTGGTACATATAAAGGGTATATTTAATGATATTATATATGATACCATACTGGAATTAAAATAATATTATATATCATTATGTTTTAATTCTATTAAATATGAAATATAAATGGAAGTAGCGTTCATGCATACGTACGGTTTACCGTCTCCATGAACTGTACATTTCATTTCTTATCTCAAAATGTTATGTACTATTAAAAGTACATATATATAATGGATATATATGTAATATATTACATCTAAATTATGGATATCATTCTGGAATTATAACATATATATATATCTCATTTTTTTAATTCCTTTAATATGACAAAAAAAAAGAAAGTAGCGTTCATGCGTACGTACGGCCTACCGTCTCCCTGAACGGTGCTTTTCATTTTTTATCTCCAATTGATATAGAATAGTATAAAATGAATATTTACTGGATATATATGATATTTTAATCATTAATAATATTCTGGAAATTATTTAATTATAACTACATGGGCAATCTTTTTTTCAAACAAGTTCATTTTTGACTCATGTACCAAACATCTGCAAAAACGTCTGATATGAACTAACATTATTAAACAACTATTATAACATTATAATATGTGATATGAACAGAATAATAATCTCTAAATGAGGTACTTAGGAAATTATTAATTGACCAATGTTTATTATTCAGGAATATAATGAAACGAACAAGACAAGTTGGACTTGAGGTAAGGGATCCTACTCCTCTCTTTCTTTTTAAGTGCACTCTTTTATGTAATTCTTTTTAAATCTAATATTTCTTTTTATTGGGATGTTCTTTTATATTAATCATACTGTAATTTTTATGTTCATGTGATGATAGACCCTATTCTCTCTCATCAATCCATTTTGGAAGTTTTGGGTAGCGCCGTTAGGCTGTAAAATTTTCCTAAGATATCTAACCTCTCTCTTTCTTTTTAAGTACACTACCTTATGTCACTTCTTTTAAGCTCCACTTTATTATGTTTGGGGATGTTATTTTATATTCCTCTTTCTATAAACATTATGTTAATATTATTAGATACCCTATTTGATCTCATCAATCCATTTTTGTAAGTTTTATGTGGCGCCGTTAGGCTGCCGAGTTTTCGTAAGGGATTTTTCATCTCACTTTTATTCCCGTGATATTTATGCTACATTTTCCACAATTTACTTTGAGTGGTGTATGTACTACCAATTATTTTACTCATTGTGTAATATAATTTCTTTTATGAGTATTTACATTAATGTTGTATTGTCCTTCTTTCACGAGGTGTATGTTTCGAAAGATACCCATGTCAGTAAGGGAACCTTTCACCCTCCTCTTTTTAAAAGACTTCTTTTGATGGGTCTTTTAATTTACATATTTTTATGTTGGGATATTTTCTCATATATGCTTATTGATGTAAATTTTATGTCCAAGTGATGAGATACCTTTTTTTATCTCTCATCAACTCATTTTGATGTGACGTTGTTAGGCTGTCAAGGGAACTTCTTAACCCAATTTCGATTCCTTTGGGTTCAACATGTAGTTATTGAATATGTCATCCATTGAATATGTGTGAATTACCTTTGATTATTTTACACTTAATATCCACTTATATTTGGTGTATTCATTGGTCACACATAATTATGTAATTGATTTATCCTTAAACCAAGGATACCGTCTTTGTATGGGACTTCATCTCAATCTCCTTTCATTGAGGAATATTTTGTTTTATACACAACCTTCTTTTATATGGTGTATAAAACCCATTGACTTTTACATTTATTCAAAAGGAATCTTTTTTATACGAAGCGTTTACTAAACGAAAAAAGGTAATGTTTTTTTCGTACGTATGCGGCGACGATGACTTCTCCACCGTCATGACCGTAATTTGAGTTTCGGCTTCCTCTACAAGCCATACCTTCTTTTTAAAAGAAAAATAAATACCGTGTTTTACATTTATTTTATTTTGGTATTGAAAATGGTTTTCATAATGTTTTTATTTCAATGTGTTGTATTGATATCTTGTGATTGAATTGTGGAAATGGTATGTGTCCTTTATGCATGTTTTATGTGATACGATTATGTTGAGGTTCTTGGGCATTATTATGAAGACAGGGGGTTCCGTGATAAACTAAGGGTGGGTGAGCCCGATATAGCTCTCCAATGCATTGGGTAACGTGAAGGAGTGAAACGTTGAGGTTTCTCTAAATAGATTTAGGGAATATACTGTGATGGGTATTCCAAACGTAACCAAGAGGGTTACACCCTACGTAAGAATGTTATGAATGCCTCAAGTTACCTTTTATGTCTTATGACTTCTATGATTTATTCATGATTTGATGAGGTATGTTAAAGTGCCTATGTTTTATGGGTAAAATCTTATTTCATTCTTATGTATATATGAACTCATGTTTCCTTTCTATATTTTTATAACCCTTACTGGGCTTTTTATGCTCATCCCATGTTTTTGAAATGTTTTTCACAGGTCAAGGGAAAGGTACATGATGTGATGATAGTGTCAAGGATGTGTCAAGAAAGAATCCATGTTTTATTTTAAATGTGTTTCTGTTCATTGGGAAGAATGAATACTGTCTTTTATGTAACCACTTTGTTTAAATGTGGAATGTAATGAAAGTTTCATGATCTAATTCACTAAAACTCTAATCCTAAAAAGATCCTCAATGTGTAATCTTGTAATAACTCAAGATCACGTAATGTTTAAGGCTGGTGCCTTATAGTTGGTATTAGAGGTCGGTTTAGATAACTTTAGAGGTTAGGGTATTCTCTAAGAATAAGTGACAGTACCATAATGGATAGGATTTCAGAAAGAGTTCTAGTTTTAGATAAAGTGAATGAGTAAGTATATCTTAGTGGTTATCTCCCTCATTAGTACATGATGGTTTTTATGATATACTCACACTGACATTTCTGTTTTTAGTGAAATGATTGATCAAGAAGGCACCAAAGAGACAGCAGGTTTGAAGGAAACTGTGGTGGTTCTCTGACTAAGAGACTGGATGAAATAGGGTATTCAATGAGGAATCAAATGGTTGTTCTAAACCAACTATCAAGGAGTCATGATCAACCACTTGAACCTTGGTATGTTCTATAATTCATCATGTACGAGATGACCAAATTGATGTGGAAGTTTAGGTAACAATTATAAAGGTAACAATTAGAGTTTATATGATCCTTACTTTTGAGGTAATTATGGGTTATTATATGATATGATGGAATAAGAAGGAATGAGATAAACTTGAGGAATATGTTATATTTATTTTTGATGAATTTATCTTTTTTTAGGAATGTTATAAAATTATATAGTTTTTGAAAAGGGACAACACGCAGACCGTGTGACAACCCATCACGTCGGACGAAGCTGCGGGAATCGAACCCACAACCAAAGTGCAAGTTGTATTTATCGCCTACCACTGGACTACGTGAAGTCCCTGGTTATTTTGACTGATTCTTTTTAGTTAGATGATTTTATGAATTAAGAGTGAGTTGATTTTGCGTTATTTACGAAAATGATTAACCTATAATGGAGGATATGTGATTTGGTTAATTAATTTTCAATATGAGACTTTAGGAGCAACTGATGTTGTTTGGAGATAAATGTTTCGATTTACCATGGAATACTATGTGACTAAATCCTTCAAATATTTGGGTTTTAATATTATATTGGTTTACTTCGAAGAATTTTATGGACAAATTGGTTATCAAATGGTCCTCGTTGAACTTTGGGTTTTGTTGGACAAATTTTTAGATTAAGAATATATTTTTTTTATAAAGGGTTATCCTTTTCTGGATTACCTGATCTTTTAGTAACCTTTTTGGATTAGGTTCTCCTCTAGAAGTTTTTTATAGTACTCTTAATGTGAACAAGTCTTCCTAAATACTCATCTTTTGGAGAAAGTATGAGTCTGTCTAAGAAATCTAGTAAAAGTTGAAAGTCAACATGACAAGTAAGTATGTTTCCTTATATTTTAGTTAAGCTCAAAAATAAATTCCTCAATAAAAATTAACTTCAAACAAAAATGCTGTCTATTAACTTTTCCTACTGGGGAACCCAACACCGTTTAACCCATCACAAGTTTGTGATTTTCTTATTGATAACTTTATCTTAAACATGTTTTATATCACTCTCCATCAGAACATGACCCTATTTTTTCTCCTCCATGTCCATGTTTTCCTACATGCAATCCTAGTATGTGTTAACTCGAGTGACCTCTGTACTTATTTTTCTTTATTTTAAAGTGATTTTTTTACCGACTCTTGTTTCGATGTGGGATTTTCAATGAAGTTTCCGAGCCCAATTTTAAAATTATGAGGACGCAATTCCCAAATGGGGGGAAGGATATAACACCCCAGGTAAATAAAGAATATGAAATTTTTATATTTATCCATATTTTTGAATAAAATATTAATATGACTTTAAAGGGGACACTATGCTCGATGGCGTACCCAACACGCAACAACGAGTTTCTTGAGAATCTTACATTGCACTCTAATAATAAAATAATATTATTTTAAATGGTAGTTAACATGTAGCCATTGAATTGGAGGGAATGGATAGAAATAACTAAAATATGATTATATATGTTTTTAAATGTTTTTACATTTATCCAATAAAATATAAAGGCTTAAAATATGGAAAGAATTCAATTTTAGGCGTATATGCCCTAGTTTTCACTAAAGCCTCACCTATCGCCTTTTGATGGAGAACCGTCATTAAATATATTTTTGTTCACTCTTAAACATTCTATTGGACCAAATGAAACTCTTCTTAAGATTCAGGACATCAAAATTTACTTTGTGTAAATTTTTGGTATCTTTCCGATAAAGTTCATTTTTTTAATAAATAGTGTAAAATGTTGTATTTTAATTCAAAACCTCTTTTTAATATAATTTATTTATATGATTAGATTATCTTTTGAATTGTTTTTAAAGTGAAATTATAATATATTATTACCATTAAATCCAATAGTGTTCGTTGGAATTAATTTCACTTTGAAATAAGACTTAAACTAGTGTTAATCTTTTGATACTTATTGTTTCATAAAAACACGCAATTTGCTCTGACAGTGGGAATTAATTATTAAATTAATTAATGTGACTTATATGTTTTGAATTTTGTAAAATAGACTTCATTTTTTGAATTCGGAATATCAAATATATCTTAGGGTGAATGTTTTGGATTTTTTTGAAAAATTTCAATTTTTGATGAATAGTGAAACCACTAAGTGGTACTTATAAAAATTGATTTTTCCATTTAAATGAAATTTTGCGATCTTTGTGTTTTGAATTTCAAATAATCAGACATACATGGTTGTCATTAAGAAGTAAAATTTGGTTCAATGGGATAAAAATAAATTTTTTGTGAATAGTAACTTATTAAGTTTTTAATCGCGATTATAGGTAATTAGTGTAGTTTATGGTAAGAATATAGTTTTAATAAAATTAAATGACCTAGAAACATGTCCTACCCTCATTGGATGTGTCATGGTCGACCAATAAAATCCATGTGTCAACTTGGGGACCCCATGGAGCCACTTCGGTTTTAAAATGACATAAATATCTTTTTATTTAATGTTAAAGTAAAAATGACACAAACATGAGATGTTTTACTAAAACAATTTTTACATGGGGTTATACAAGTCATATTTTTGACTATAAATAATAATTGGAAATCTAAAAATATTTCCTACATCATAGTAATTGTTGTATAATTTTTAGACATTAAATAAATTAAATTATTTATGACATCGTGATGATGCAGTGATAACCTCATTATTTAACGATTTAAATAAAATGGAAAGATAATGTAATATCTAAGACCTACACGTGTCCAAAACCTATTGGATGAGTGTATTTAGAACCCTTATTACCTTATCCTCTAAATACATCAATCTGGGACCTTTAAAATCCGAAACTCTTTTGAAAATAAAGTGTCGTTTCGTAACTTTACAAGAGTGTCCCTCCTCTCCTCTTATAAAAGTCCCCCACCTCTACCTCCTTACCCACACTCTCAAAGCCTTTGGATCGGCCAAACCCTGCGCATTTTGTCCCTCCAATTCCCTCTTTTACTCCTTGAAGCCTCACGTTGGGCATAATTCTTCCCAAGGATGCCTTTGATCTCAAACCAAAGGGAGTTACCCGATTTTAAGGTAATGTCTTCACTTGAGCCATTTTGTTTTATTTTGCTTCTCCAACCCACTACACTCTTTTTATTCATTTCTATTATAACAAATAAAGTATCTTAAATATACTAGGATGTTGTTATAATAATGATTCGAGATACACTTATACACACCTACATCTAATGGTTAAAGAACATACTGTTTCTATGGATGGCGAATTTCTGCCTCACGAAACGATGATTGTTCAACATACTTCTAACACCTTCAAAGGTGTCCATTAGGATGTCACTATATTTATATATGATATATAATATGTTTATATTTTACTTAAGCTTCTGTATATTTCATTTATTTCTTACCTTTATGGTTTCCACTATGGGTAAATGCGATATCTTCATTTAAGGAAGTGTGGACTACCGCCCCCTCAAAGTGATTTGATTCGTTATTACCATATGTGGTATGTATAAAGGGTATATTTAATGATATTATATATGATACCATACTGGAATTAAAATAATATTATGTATCATTATGTTTTAATTCTATTATATATGAAATAGAAATGGAGGTAGCGTTCATGCGTACGTATGGCTTACCGTCTCCATGAATCGTACATTTCATTTCTTATCTCAAAATGTTATGTATTATTATATGTACATATATATAATGGATATATATGTAATATATTACATCTAAATTATGGATATCATTCTGTAATTATAACATATATTTATATATCTCATTTTATTTAATTCCCTTAATATGACAAAAAAGAAAGTAGCGTTCATGCGTACGTACGGCCTACCATCACCATGAACAGTGCTTTTCGTTTTTTATCTCTAATTGATATGTAATAGTATAAACTGAATATTTACTGGATATATATGATATTTTAATCATTAATACTATTCTGGAAATTATTTACTAATAACTACATGGGCAATCTTTTTTTCAAACAAGTTCATTTTTGACTCATGTACCAAACATCGGCAAAAACGTCTGATATGAACTAACATTGTTAAACAACTATTATAACATTATAATATGTGATATGAACTGAATAATAATCTCTAAAGGAGGTACTTAGGAAATTATTAATTGACCAAAGTTTATTATTCAGGAATATAATGAAACGAACAAGACAAGTTGGACTTGAGGTAAGGGATCCTACTCCTCTTTTTCTTTTTAAGTGCACTCTTTTATGTCATTCCTTTTAAATCTCATATGTATTTTTATTGGGAGGTTCTTTTATATTAATATTACTGTAATTTTTATGTTCATGTGATGATATACCCTATTCTCTCTCATCAATCCTTTTTGGAAGTTTTGGGTAGCGCCGTTAGGCTGTAGAATTTTCATAAGAGATCTAACCTCTCTCTTTCTTTTTAAGTACACTCCCTTATGTCACTTCTTTTAAGATCCACTTTGTTATGTTGGGGGATGTTCTTTTATATTACGCTTTCTATAAACATTATGTTAATATTATGAGATACCCTATTTGATCTCATCAATCCATTTTTGTAAGTTTTATGTGGTGTCGTTAGGCTGCCGAGTTTTCGTAAGGGATTTTTCATCTCACTTTTATTCCCGTGAGATTTATGCTACATTTGCCACAATTTCCTTTTAGTGGTGTATGTACTACCCATTATTTTACTCATTTTGTAATATAATTTCTTTTATGAGTATTTACATCAATGTTTTATTGTCCTTCTTTCACGAGGTGTATGTTTCGAAAGATACCCATGTCGGTAAGGGAACCTTTCACCCTCCACATTTTAAAAGACTTATTTTGATGGGTCTTTTAATTTACATATTTTTATGTTGGGATATGTTCTCATATATGCTTATTGATGTAAATTTTATGTCCAAGTGATGAGATACCTTTTTTTATCTCTCATCAACTCATTTTGATGTGACGTTGTTAGGCTGTCAAGGGAACTTCTTAACCCAATTTCGATTTCTTTGGGTTCAACATGTAGTTATTCAATATGTCATCCTTTGAATATGTGTGAATGACCTTTGATTATTTTACACTTAATATCCACTTATATTTGGTGTATTCGTTTGTCACACATAATTATATAATTGATTTATCCTTAAACCAAGGATATCGTCTTTGTATGGGACTTCATCTCAGTCTCTTTTCATTGAGGCATATTTTGTTTTATACACAACCTTCTTTTATATGGTGTATAAACCCATTTGACTTTTACTTTTATTCAAAAGGAATCTTTTTTATACAAAGCGTTTACTAAATGAAAAAAGTGAATGTTTTTTTCGTACGAATGTAGCGACGACGACTTCTCCACCGCCGTGACCATTATTTGAGTTTCGGCTTCCTCTACAAGACATACCTTCTTTTTAAAAGAAAAGTAATTACCATGTTTTACTCTTCTTTTATTTTGGTATTGAAAATGGTTTTCATAATGTTTTTATATCAATGTGTTGTTTTGATATCTTGTTATTTAAAGGTGGAAATGTTATGTTTCCTTTATGCATGTTTTATTTGATACGATTATGTTGAGGTTCTTGGGAATTATTATGAAGACGGGTGGTTCTGTGATAAACTAAGGGCGGGTGAGCCCGATATAGCTCTCCAATGCATTGGGTAACGCGAAGGAGTGAAACGTTAAGGTTTCTCCGAAGAGATTTAGGGAATATACTGTGATGGGTATTCCAAACGTAACCAAGAGGGTTACTCCCTAGGTAAGAATGTTATGAATGCCTCAAGATACCTTTTATGTCTTATGACTTCTATGATTTATTCATGATTTGATGAGGTATATTAAAGTGCCTATGTTTTATGGGTAAATTATGATTTCATTCTTATGTATATATGAACTCATGTTTCCTTTCCATATTTTTATAACCCTTACTAGCTTTTTATGCTCATCCCAAGTTTTTTGAAATATTTTTCACAGGTCAAGGGAAAGGTACATGATGTGATGATAGTGTCAAGGATGTGTCAAGAAATAATCCATGTTTTATTTTAAATATGTTTTCTTTGATGGGAAGAATGAATACTGCCTTTTATATAACCACTTTGTTTAAATGTGGAATGTAATGCAAGTTTCATGATCTAATTATCTACAACTATAAACCTAAAAAGATCCTCAATGTGTAATCTTGTAATAACTCAAGATTAAGTAAGGTTTCAGGGTGGGGCCTTATAGATACAACAATGGTTAAATGTTTTAAATGTGGAATATACAGGCATTATGCAAACCAATGCCCTAAGGGAAAGTCTCATGAAGAGAATCAGTATGGTCGTATGGGAAGTATTTATGTTGATGATGATGAAGGGACTACAAATGATATGTGAGATGAAAGAATTGTTGAAGCTCGGTCAATGGATTAAGAAGGTAGTTGAATTATTACATGTTTATCAAGTGTAATGTTGTATAAGTAATCTCATGGTACTATGGAATAATGAGACATCTAAGGATTGTTACACTGTTGTCTTTCCTATGTTTTGAAAGTGTATGATTAATGGTACTAGTAACCATGAAAGGTTATTCATATATTTTTATAAAGTAGATGATATGTTCATAATGAAGGGATAAGAAAAAAATTAAATGTTTGATAGTATTCATGAGCTCATGACTGATATAAGGAGAAGGTTATATCATTGTTTGAGTATATAGAATTTTTGGATTTTGGTATGTGGAATGAGTTAACTTTTGACAGCATTCATCTTTTCACTAAGATTCAATGGGTATTCATTTTTCTAGAGAATACATGATTAAGGCCTTCAAATGTTTGGAATGTGACCAACAAGACATAACTTATGATAAATGGGGATCAACGATGGAATTAACATCCTTGTTATATGAAATATCTGTTAATCGTTTTCACTATAATATGAGAGTGGACTGCAGTATTATGGATAAGCCTAAAGACTAGAATGGATTATGTTGGACATAAGTTAGTATTGTTTAAGGATAGAAGTTTTTTTCGATATTATTTATGGGATGTTATAGTAATGTAGTTTTATAAAAAGGACAACCTGCAGGACGGGCGACAGCCCATCGCGTTGGACAAGGCTATGAGAATCGAACCCACAACCGAAGTGCGTTTGGCCATTATTTCCTACCACTGGCCTACATAAAGTCCTTGTTATGTAGAAATTAGTTTTATTATATTATGCATTATGATATATTAAGTATAAGTCTATTTTGGGAACCATATATGATTAATCTCACTATAGATGGACTTATGTATTTTTTTTTATAATTTTTCTAACCTTTTGTTTGAGACAGATGGAATGACCCATCATTCTATCACATGATCTACTAACACATCACGAATGAAAAATTCAACTTCATTTCTTTAAGAGATGAAGTGGAAATTTTCCAAATAATGACCAACGGTGAGACTGTACCAAAATCATTAATGTATTTCTTCTAATTCCAATTTCAACAACTTTAGGGAATCGATCTTGAAACCCAAAAATGTTGTCCTAGTGCTCTTATATCTGATGAATCAGATGGTACCTTAGATATTCACACGACACCTCCGATTGACGTGCTATATGGCTGACCATTTCATAGTTCACCCGTCCTTTGTTTTCATCCGATTTTATGGAATTCCAAGGTCATTTGTCTGGTTTTGATCACCTCACACACGGTTTTCAAGCATGCCAAACACCTAAAAAACAAATATTAGTCATGTCGTGCAAACCGGACGTCTGAATTACTTGTCTTCTTTTTTTACACCTCACGAATAATAATTAGGGTGTTTTAGTTTGATTTCAAGTCATCCCGATGTCGTTTGGTATGCATTGGACCATAAAACACATGTTTCTTCCATTTACGACACGTAGATTGTGTTTTCAGCCACTGTAGTCACACGACACCTCTGATTAACCTGTCGTCTGGCCGACCATTTTTTAATTCACCCACCCTTTGTTATCGTCTGATTTCATGAAATTTTGAGGTCGTTCCGATAGTTTTGACGACCCCACACATGCTTTGCAAGCACGTCAAACACCTAAAAAACACATATTCAGTCGTGGCATGCAAACCACGCATCTGAATGACGTTTAGTCTTTTTTATACACCTTACGAAAAAAATTAGGATGTTTTCGTGTGATTTAAATTCATTCTGATGTCGTTAGGTATACATTTGACCGTTAAACGCATGTTTTGGCCATTTACGACACACAGAGTGCATTTTTGGCCACCGCATTCACACAAAACCTCCATTTGACGTGTCGTATGGCCGATCATTTCAAAATTTACCCATTGTTTCTTTTCATCTGATTTCATGGCATTCTAAGATCATTTGGCCAGTTTTAACCACCCCATGCACGCTTTTCAAGCGCGCCAAACACCTAAAAAACACATATTCAGTCATGTCGTGCAAACCGCGCATCCTAATGACGTGTCGTCTCTTCGTACACTTCACGAATAAAAATTAGGGTGTTTTTATGTGATTTCAAGTCATTCTGATGTTTTTCGATATGTATTTGACCGTAAAACACATGTTTTGGCCACTTATGACATGCGGAGTGCGTTTTCGGCCACTGTGGTCACACGACACCTCTGATTGAAGTTTCGCCTAGTCAACAATTTCGCAGTTCAACCACCTTATGTATTCTTCAGATTTCATGGCATTCGAAGGTCATTTGTCTAGATTTTACCACCCACGCACGATTTTCATTCACTCCAAACACATAAAAAATACATATTTAGTCGTGTGGTGCAAACCGCACGTAGGAATGACATGTTGTCTTTTCGTACACCTCACGAATAAAAATTAGATTGTTTTTCTAAATTATCTACACAATAAGAATGTGTTTGGTTGGTTTTCTGTATGCTGATTGTTGTTTTCACATAAAATGTTGTCTATATCAAAGAAAAGTGAGAAACTTTGAGTGGTGCTGGCCACACCGCACCTCGGATTGAGGCGGGGTTGAGTCGTACACATCAAAAATGACCCATGGATCATTTTCCTAAATTTTAAATAGAATCCAAATTCATTTGGTTGGTTATAAGTATGTCATTTGTTGTTTTCACTTAAAATCTTGTCCATTTTAAATTAAATTGAGACAGTTTGAGTTGTGCCTACAACACCGGCACTCGGATTGAGGTGGGGTTGACTTTTACACATCACATATGACCCATGGATTAGTTTCCTAAAGTTTCAATAGAATCATAATGCCTTTGGTCAGTTTTTCGTATGTCAGTTGTTGTATTCACTTAAAATGATGTCATTTTGAAACAAAAGAGAAACTTTGAGTGGTGCCAGCCACATCGTGCCTTGGATTGAGGCGAGGTTGACTCTTAAACATCAAAAATGACCCATGGATCTTTTTGTTGAATTATAAACACAATATGAATGTGTTTAGTCAGTTTTCTGTATGCTAGTTGTTGTTTTCAATTAAAATGTTGTCCATTTCAAATAAAAGTGAGATACTTTGAGTGGTTCCAGTAACACAGCACCTCGGATTGAGGAGGGGTTGACTCATACACGTCACAAATGACCCATGGATAATATTCCTAAAGTATCAACAAAATCTGAATGTGTTTGGTCCATTTTTCATATGCATGTTGTTTTTACATAAAAGATTATCCATTTTAGACAAAAAAAATACACTTTGAGTAGTACCGGCCACACTGTGACTCGGATTGAGGCGGGTGGGGCTGTTTGGGGGGGCTATCTAGGGTCCAAGGAGGAGGGTGGGGGCTATCCGAGTTCCACGAAAGAGGGTGGATAATGCATCAAAAACTCTATCTTGGTATCTTACATCGAATTTTGATAGTACTGTGAACCTCCATGGGGTGTCATCCTGTTGTAAGGCCATATCACAGCATTATTGCAGTGTGACCGTGGCGTGATCACTGCGTGACTGCGGCATGACTACGGCGTGATCGCGGCGTGCTGGCCTGATCCAGTGACATCAATGGGGCAGCATGAAACTCAATATAATTAAGAATAATTAAGGAAGAAGATAAATTCAATTTAAATCATTCTTAAATTAAATAGGCTTCTATATTTGGTCAAAAATAAAGAGTTATACTGAATTCAAAAATATCTATACCATAGTGAAAAACCAGGTTCAAAAATAAAGGGTTATACCGAATTCAAAAATGTAATGGATATATCTTCCCCTGATCACCATCACCATCACCATTGTCATCATTAGCCTAATCCTCGTCATCATATTTGTCCTCTTTCTCATCCTCATCATCATCCTCATCCTTGCCCTCAGCCCCATCCTCGCCCTCGGCCCCATCCTTGCCCTCGTCCTCATCCTCATTCTCGCACTCATCCCCTTCATCATCCTCGTCATCACCAGGAACGTCATCATCTCGACCGCCACAATAACTTCTTCCTGGTGCATTTGATAATGCACCCATCAACGACATATATGTCTGACAAGCGGCGTTGGCCTATGGTGGAAGTGATGAAGATAAATTTTTGATCAGTTTCATAAATTTTTTCTCCCTTATTTGAACCTATTATTCTAACTCTATGAACCTTTTATAAAACGGTCTTGCATTCTCATTGACTTTTTCTAACTCGGTGGTACTAGAATGGATTCCTGGAGAGGACCAATACCTCACCGGGACTATATTCTTACCAAGTTGACATCGTACTCGGCCAGAGTGATCATCTCCCAAAACATGATATAAATGATCATGTGGCCCTAAATTATCAGGCTTCTGGGCATCAAGGGCCTCTAAATCTGCCTCTTAGAAATATTAATAGATTATTAAATTTAAAAATAGATATTAATATTTTAACTAAACTAATTAAAATTTACAATTTTTTCTTGTGTCGGTTCATTAACTGCAGTTCCAACTTTTTTCTTCTACTCAAGAAAAATAATTTTTCTTGAGGGATACATCCTTAAATATTCAATTTGTGCTTCTATAATGACATTTAAAGAATATAAAGTGAAAGTATATTCATATATTCAACATTAAATAAATCACATTATTTATGTAGGAATCAATGAAAATGGAAAGTCCTAAAGAAAAATTATAAACAATTATACCGTACCAGCTGCCTCTCATGATCTGACATCGTTGTGCACCCCAAAATGTGGAGGTATTGCTTTGAATAAATGTTTTTTTTCTTTTTTTTTTGGAATATTCCTAAATAATTTTTCATAATAAATATTATAATATTAATGGAAAATATGAAAATTATCCTTTAAATACCTCAAATGGGACTAAAACCTTAATTTTGGCTATCACCCAATGGGTAATCATTTGGTGATACTAATCTATCTGGAAGTCATCCACGATAGGTAATGTCTCCAACTCTGTGCCCACTCTATCACACTATCCAATATACATATCATGCTTATAAGCTCTCCAATTCTATCCTAGAACCTTTAAATGTGATGTTCGTTCACCTTCAACATCAGGGATGTTAAACCGAAGCTGACACCCAATAGATTAATTCATATAAGTACAAAAAAATACTACATTAAATCCAATAGATTTATCCCCCATATTTGTGCCCATACATTATCCTTGACTTCTTATGGCTGATTTCTCCAAGAGAGAGGGCTCACCAAAATTATGTCAGAGTATTTGGCTAGCATCGCCAAAAAACCCCGACATTCCTACCCAAAATTATATAACATTTTTTCATCATTATTGTATTCAACCATCAACATTGTCTAATAGTTCCAAACTGCATGCAAGTGAGTACGCACCCTCGCCCACATCCTATCTGTAGATGAATATTTTATTGAAGAAAATAATTATTAGTATATGTTATAATAAAAATAAATTTAGTATAAAATTTTTTTAGTGTTATTTAAATATACCTATGGTAGTTGGATAAATAGGCTTCACTGGATGTGCAGAAGATGATGGAATATCTTGTATAGGTGGAGTGTCCCTCAGTGTACACTCCTCATCCACATACTATTTTGGAACAGGATTCAAAGAAGGTGGAATATAATAGCTTGGATATAATAAACCAGAAGCAAAAGATGATGGCACAGACTTCTGGCCAACTGGTACTGTAAAAATCGGAGGCCTAAATATCCCATGTTTCCCTAAAGAAACTCCAGGATCAAAATGGGGCATAGAATATATGTATGTGGTAGGGGAATAATCCAATCAGGTAAGACTAGTAGATCGTCTAACTCTCGCACCATGATCCCTCATACCACCGGACTCAGTACCGGGACCACCAGATCATCGACTAACTCTGACACCCCCCCTCCTACCACCAACCTCTATACTGGGAGCAATATCAGTCTCCTCGTCAGATATCTCTCGTCTATGGGGTGGATCCTGAAAAAAAGTTTAACACAAAAGTAAACACATGATATTATAAGTTATTGAAATATATATATTTGAAATAAAATACTCCCAACATGAATTAGTGGAGGAATCCCCATCTATGTGATGTGACAATTATTTTATGTCATCCTTTTTTCCGCCTCTCTTCAATGGGTGTCATTTCCTGCAATGAAAACAAATATTTAAGTAATTAGAAATAGATAACTAATGTGTAACCCAAAAACAAAAAATATAGAAAAACCACTATGATAAAAAAACATAAAGAAACAAAAGATTTATGGTGGTTTTAATGTATGTACTAGGATACAGGCTCTGAATTATGTAGGTGAAACATGATGGTTAAAACATGACTATATGATTCTATATATTTCCCACCACAACTTTGGGTTCACAATCAACATTGACTATTGAGCTATTGAAATCATCATAAGTAATAAATAGATTGCTTCCAATTAAAGTAGGGATAGTGTCAAATTCATCATCACCATCATCAAAAACATGTCTGGGATTTACATCAATAATTACACCAAATTTAGGATGGCGATGATCTTTGACATAAAAGACTTGTTTCACCATTAAGGCCAATACATGTGGTTCATCGGTGGAAAGAGTGAGAGTCATGTCAATAACTTGAAATCCACAATCATCAGTAAAGGTGCCTTGACTCGTCATTGAATCAAACCATTGACATTTCATCATTGTGACTCGACCATGTGAGTAATGATAAAAAATTATTGTTTTCTCCACGACTTCATAATAAGATACATTTTCATAACATGGTCTTTTATCCGATGAACTACATAATAGTCTGTTGTGGAAGTTAGCATAACACGATCATGTTGTGTTCTTAGGTTTCTTGCTCATTCAGTGATAATAAATTTGTATCCATTGATCACAAGTGATTTACAAGAACAAACCATGGTATTAGAACGAAAAGCCAAAGCTCTTATTTTCTCAAAATTAGAGTCTACAGGAAAACTTGATACCTAAAATATAAACAAATAGTAAAATTAAATTAATATTATTTTTATTTAGTTATTACAGAAATATTTTTACCTTCAATTTCAACCAAGAAGATAACCCTTTTCTATGAAAATTCTCTTTCCTTCTCAAAGATAATGAACGATGCTTTCTATATATCATTTATTTATGTTCCCTGTAGATAAAATTGATAATAGTTTAACAAATATTTAAAATTACAAGAGATAAGATAAGAGATACATGTACAATTTACTTACTTGATATTCTCATCGAACAAATCACAATTTTACAATACTATGTGATGTTCCATCTCTATCTCTTCAAAACTTAATATTGTCAATGTATATGATCCCGGAATTCCTCCTGTCTTAGGAAGTGATGGAAAACTGGGTTAAATTTTCTCATACTGTTCTTCTTCATTTCTCATTTGTCTTTTTATTCTCGTAGTAAGATCAGACAAATACACTGAGCAGAAATCTATACATTCTTGAATCAAGAAACCATTCACAATAGAACCTTTAGGATAATTCCTATTTTGAACATATTCTTTCAATGTGTACATGTTTCTTTAATTTGGATATATCCAACATAAAGAAACAGTTCCTCCAAGAAGTATTTCGGTCAGAAGATGGACAGTAAGATGCAACATGCATGTAAAAAATTATGGAGGGAATATTTCCTCTAACTCACACAATATTAATGGTGACTCTTCCAACAGTTCTTGCAATAAGTTTTTGGACAACTTCTTATCACAATGTTATCTAAACAAATGGCACAACCGAATAACTAAGACTCTTACATTATTGGACAAGATATGATAGATTTCTATTGGAATCAACTCATGAAAAATGATGTGATAATCATGAGTCTTCAGGGATTTCAGCTTCAACTCTATTATGTTGACCCATTTTGATATATTGTGTGAATAACCATTCGGAACATTAATAGTATCTAGAACTTCTAGAAAGTGTTTTTTTTTCAACAGGTGTCATCACATAAGAAGCACATGGAACTTGGCATTTATTTCCACAGATACAGATAGGATGCCATTCTGGTCTGATCCCCCAGTCTACCAAGTCACAGCGAGATCGTAAATCATCTATTGTATTCCCCTTGACATTTAGAAGAATCGAAAGCAACATTTCACATATATTCTTTTCAATATGTTTTACGTCTAAGAAATGACATAACAAGTTAGTTGACCAAAAAACTCAAATAATATACTCTTCTTCTTCCAATTGTAACAGGTATCATTGGAAACATTTTTCCTCTTTCTAGATTTCATTACACCCTTCCCAAATGAATAACTATAATATTTCAATTCATTAAACACATCAGTTCCAGACATACGCTGAGGTGGATCATCAGTCTCCATTGTATTGTCAAATATTTGACGATTGTTTCTATATAGATGGTTCATTGGCAAGAATCGTCGATGTCTCATAAAACTAAAACTATGACGATATTTCAGTCTTCTCGACCGAGTATTCTTCACATAAATATTACATAGAAATTTTCCTTTTGTGCTTCATCTAGACATCATTGCATAAGCAAGAAAATCATTGATCGTCCACATAAGCGCAGTACACATCTGATATATTATTTCAAACATGCATCGTATGTAGGCACACCCACATCCCAAAGAAGTTTGAACTCTTTTTTTAAATGTTTAATGTATACATCTATATCATTGCTGGGATTTTAAGGGCAAGATATCAGTATACTCAAAAAAGTGTAAGGATTTTTCATACAAAACCATGGGGGAAGGTTATAAATGTGTATGAAAACTGGCCATGTGATGTGCGAAATAAGAATATTCTTAAATGGATTAAAACTATCACATGAATGACCTAGTCCCACATTACGCATGTTGGCTACAAATTAAGGGTATAGAGCATCAAATCTCAGCCATGAAAATCCATCTATAGGCACTACTGGAAAACTAACCTTTACCAACGGTTTGGAACCGTTGGTATAGGCCTCCAAACCGTTGGTATAGCCTATACCAACGGTTTGGAGAACCATATCCAAGTAAGCCGTTGGGTTAGGTCTATACCAACGGTTTTCCAAAAACCGTTGGTATAGACCTATACCAACGGTTTTGGAAATAGTTGGTATAGGTAATATGAAATCTATACCAACAGTAATGGAACCGTTGGTATATAAATTCCAAAAATAAAACATTCGTTGGGATTTGATCCCAAGACCCCTCCTTTATCATTGAACGACTCAACCACTAACCTAACATGACTTTTGTGATCATAATTACGTAAATATATATATGTATTCTCATAAATATTTTAAATTTTGATTTATATAATGTTCTCGGTACGAAGGTCTGATAAAAAATGGAAGTACCTATACCAACGGTTTTAACAACCGTTGGTATAGACCTATACCAACGGTTTTAACAACTGTTGGTACAGGTATTGGTTGTGATTTTGATTCTGGGTGGTACGTTGAATTTTTGGCCCACTTTTCCCAACAGTTTGGCCAAACTGTTGGGATAGGTCTACCTTTCCCAACGGTTTGGCCAAACCGTTGGGAAATGGAACCTATACCAACGGTTTTTTCAAACCGTTGGTATAGAAGCGTTGGGAAAGATATAATTTCCATTAGTGAGGGTGAACCAACTCTTTATTATTATTTTTTCTCTTTGGGTCATTCCATCACATTTTTACTGATATTTCATCAGACATGAAAAGGTTCTGTAATCTAGGGATCAATGGAAAGTGCCACATTACTTTTTTTGGCACACGAGATGGTGTTTCCTCATCTTTTTTCTTCCATCAAGATATTCCACATTTGATACAATCACTTCTTTCAGCAGTTTACTCCCAAAATAAGCTTCAATATTTCAAGCAAACATGAATTTTTTTTAGAATCCAAGTTCATCAACTAACATCCATGGCATATTGTGGTTTGAGGGAATATCTGCATCATCTGGAAGTAAGTCCTTCAAAAAGGTAAGAATGTAATCAAATTTAGTATTTGAAATCCCATACATAGTTTTCCCATGAAACAATCAGATTAAAAATTTAAACTTTTTCTTTTTACCACATTACGGACATACGGGAGTCGTCGTATAGTCATTCAATTTTTCCACCCTATCAACATCATCATTTTTATTGGACGCATCATGTGTGCTAGTATTGAAATCTTGTTGGTTGGACATCCTTTCCTTCTCATGATGCTGAATAAATGGAAAAATTATCATTTTCAGTCATATCATTTGGATCATCAACATTTTGAGATTCCATTTTCTCTCCATTGTAATACCACACATAATAGTTTGTTTGGAAACCATATTTGGTTATATGATAGCTAACTGCTTCACGACTTAAACAAGGTCTTTTAACATAATTAAAACATCAGCAGCGTATGTGACACTATTTAAAGCCTTATCAAATGAAAAATCTAAAAATCTATTCAAATTATTTTGAAAAATGATTCAAATCTGAATAGGTTCATACATCCAACTACTATCCATTCTAAAAAAATTGCAATAAGTAATTTCAATGTAATTCATTAATATTGAAGTTCAATCAAAAAAATATTTAGGTAAATGGCAATTGTTTTCTTTAAATAAAATCATAACTGAAATATTACTGTATATGAGAATCATATTACGAATTACAACAAAATACAGTGTATACAAGAAAATAAGATACATAATTTCAAATTCTTATATTCAAGGATTTCCCTGTAAGATATTTGAAGTGGATCAAGGAATACATAATCCTTAAGGGTCTTTTTTAGAGTACCTGAGTTTTATACTTTAACTTCTTCAGGGAGATCAGGATGAGGAGTAGGATGAGGATCACATCAAAAGTAGTTATGGCCTCATCAAGTTTTACCTTAACCATGGATTAAAGGATCCTAGGTTTGGGGCCATAGATCATAGGTTGTTAGGGTGTATTCATTGAATCATGTCTTAATTGATTTTGGAGAAGGACCTTCAATAGTTATAGGTATGGATTTGATTATATTAATGAAATTAGTTCCCTAATGTACTACTCGGTCTTAAAATTCATTTATTTATGATCTCATTCTTCCTTTTTGTGGTTCTTGATAGATTTCCCCCCTATTTTTTAGGGCCTTAATACAATCCTTTAGAAGAGGATGGATCATTATTCGAAATGACCAATGTTTCCTATAGTGGTTGTATGTTATTGAGATTAATGGTTTATCAAGATCCAATATATTAAGAACATTGAAGTTATTTTTTGTACAAGATAGTTTACATATTATAAATATCACAATGATTTTTATAATAAGTGGATTTATTTTACCACCCCAAATGACTTGGAGTACATTTTTACTTTGGATTAAAACCAAGAGGTATGAAGATCATGTCCATGGATAGCCATGATTAGGTCAATTATGGCATAGATGGTTGGTGTGGTTCTAATAATGAAGAGGTACTGATTTCTGGGGTCCAGGGAGGACGGTGGGGGGGTTGTCCAGGTTCCAAGAAGGAGGGGGGCTGTCCTAGGTCCAGAAAGGTGAGTGGCGGTTGTTCGGGGTCCAAGGAGGAGTGGGGTTGTCCAGGGTCCTGGAAGGATGGTGGGGGCTATCCAGGGTCCAGGGAGGAGGGTGGGGGGCTGTCCAGGGCCCATGAAAGAGTGGGGTTGTCCTAGGTCCAGGAAGCAGGGGGTTGTCCTAGGTGGACCTCAAACCACTGAATGGGGATCCACTCTATAGTTCTGAGAATATATTATCCAAAGATACCAAGACTCCACCTATAAATATGACAACTTTAAATTAGTTCCCACTGTAATTTCATGAAATTTAAGGGATATGTGTTTTGTGAAATGCATATACATTACAGTGATGTTCATGAATGATGGTTTTTTTCCATATGTGTATGTAATTAACTAATGAGGATGATTTATTCCATTTAACCAATATTATATTGTAATTTTTGGTTGAATTCTTGCATTTAACCAGTGTTCTAGTTTATTTTTAGGTGATGTGAGTTAGAAACCATGTTAGGCATGTCATTAGAACATGGGTTCTTCTATTTAACCATGTACTCTTGAATTTTAGGGAGGAAAGTGTTTTGACTGAGATAATTACTACCCACTCTATAGTATGGCCAACACATCATGTGGGAATACCCATGAAACAAAGCCATGTGTAAATGGGACATTTTCATCACCCCATTTGGCCAAACATACTTTTCTCCATAAGGGATAGGCCATGTATATTTACATGGCTATCCTAGTCATGTACTGTTTGAACATCCCCATGTACATTCCCAGAACACTAGATTATCGTAGACACCCTGTCAACCGTTATACACACCATGTGAACCCTTAAACCATATCGTCATTATTACAACCATTAATAACAACTTATTATAAAACATAACTTGTCAAAGATAATAATATTGAGCATAAATCAATTATAATATTGTACATATCAAGTAAAATGAAGTCATACTATATTACATCCTAAATGACCACTGACAACCATGATTAATGACCACAAAGATCCCCTTTCATCCAAATCAAAAGTGAAAACAACATCAACTGTTATCAAATTGAACATAAATCAATATTAATATTGGATATATCAATTAAAATGAAGTCATACTATATTATATCCTAAATGACCACCCACAACCATGATTAATGACCATAAATATCCACTTTTGTCAAAATCAAATGTGAAAACAAAATCACATAATTGAAGAACAAAAAAATCATGGAATCACTTACAGATTTGATGTGTAGAAGAAACAAATTCCTTGATTGAAGATGGATAGATATGTTTAATAATATTGAAAGGAGGAAGATTGGATTTAGGGAACCAATCCAGTAGAGGATAACTACAATCTAGCGAAGGGGGAATGGATGCCCGATCATTATTTAGGGTAATTGTTTCCCAATGATTTTTAAAAACCGTCGGGAATGTATGTATTTACAAATTTTTTAAGTAAACTGTTGGTAAAAAAGTGATATGGAAGGCCATTACCAATTTTTTTTCCCAACCGTTGGTAAAAGCTTGTATAAAATCATCCATTCCAATAGTTTACATAAACCATTGGTATACATAGCCATTTCCAATGTTTTACATAAACTATTGGGATGTAAATGTTTGTAAAAGTGGAATTTCCAGTAGTGTTTCCAAATGGGAAGAGAAAGGGGTCACAGGATAATATATGGAAAATAATATAATTAAAAAAACCATCATCTAGTGTTTCTAATGTAATGATATGGGGAAATACAAAAACAAATCCCCCTTGTGTTTCGAAAATCTTCTATTGAAGAATCTATGGGATCAAGTTAAATCATATGTTTTTTACACAACCAAAGTTGAATGATTAATATTATTATGTATTTGAATATAATAAAAATGTAATAAAAGTATTTCATTGATAGTGTTAAAAAAAATTAAATTATAAAATATGTATGTTTTTTACTATAGTAATATTTAATTAAGGATTTTAGATCACATGTTGACTGATATGAATGAAACTGACTTTGTGAAATTTAATATTTTCAGAAAACCCATTATTTAGGGAAAGATAACATTTAATATGTTGCTAATTTTGAGATGATGGTGTTTTTAGAAAGAGATGATTGAAAAGGATTAATTAAATATTATTGACTACCTTAGAGTTTATTAATTAATTTTTGACAAAATGGTTTATGCTATCATTTATGATATTAACTTTATATTTGGAATTATGTAATATATCAAATAATTTGTGTTATATTTAAGGAAGAATGAATTATTTATGTTTTAAATATGGTTTTATAGTCATCTAATATATTAACATGATTAATTAGAATAAATGGTGAAGGTGTTCACATGTTCTAAATGTGTGGATTAATTAGATACTTCAGGTTGATTGAAGACTAATCATATGTTAATTTTAGAAATTCATTGACCTTATTTTAAATTAATGGATAATGATATTTTGGAATAGTAAACCATCTAAAAAATGTTTTGTGTTATTTATTATAAAAGATTTTAAAGGTTAATTAATTAATTCCCCATATGGTGAAACCTATGATAAGATATGAAATATAAATAGTTCATATGCCACTCTAAGGAAGAGGTTCTTGAAAAAGTCTTTCATCCAAATGCCGCAAATGAAGAGATTTTAAGGATTTATGAATGACTCTTTCATAATGAGGCCACAGGTGAGCAAGAAGCATGGATAGATGGGAAAGACCGAATCATCGCCTGAGGCTTTAACCGTGGCAGAATCACCTTGGAGAAATTCATACAGATAATGGGCAGAATGATTTCTCACCTTGAAGAACATATTAGGGAGGATCCAGACACCCAGGTTAGTACTCTACACTAGGAATTATATAGAGCATCTTATTAAAATAACCTTAGTCTTGAGTTTAACAATTCTATGAGATCTTTCAACATGTAGTTGTCCTTGTGTGCGAACTTTGGTTTCCCACATTTCCTTAAAAGTGGCTTAATAAACAATTATAGTTATATGGATGGATAATGAAGTAAATAAAAAACTCTAGGAAAGTGGTCTTGAAAAAGAATATTGACCTTTTATCTTCATTTTTTATCATATCAATAAGATTTTTTAAACCTCTGGTGTATGGACTTATGGTCACCAAGATTCTCATGAACATGTTCTCTATAACTCCCCATAAAAAATATTATTGATATAACTCTCTTCAATGACTAGGATTTCAATAATTTTCTCTTATTTGAAACACTATTTTTTTGGTGAACTTTACATTTCATTTTACCTCAAACTAATAAGTAGTTTTATTAACAATATTTATGATATTTTATTATCACCAATTTTATTTTAAAATATCAACCCCTTGATTATCGAGATCATGTTTTTATTGGGAAAACAAAATTTAATTAAGGTTGGGATAATCTAACACCCCAATAAATTATAATATTTTAACTTTTTGAATAAATTAAATTTCCTTTAAAGATTGATTTTTAAAGAACATAATCTTATTCGTACACTACACATAATACTGATACTATATTCTGGTTCACACAATAATAATCTCTTTAGAAATTGACTGTTATATGCTATGCCATTGATTAGAAAACTAAAACACAATATTATTATTTTCATTTAATTTAAATACTATCATCTAGATGTTGTAATGAAATTTATTAAAGTGATTAAATAAATTTATTATAATTTTTTCATATTTTCATAAAATTATTTAGTGACCAATTAATTAGAAATAAAATAGAATAAATTTTTATATAAAGGAAACGTTCAATTTTAAAAAATTATTTTTATACGCAAAGAGAATTTTATCATTATAAATAAATTATGTACTATTAGTAAATGATACCAGTCAAATATATAAATATATATTATATTTTCATTACATTATTTATCACATTTATACAATATGTTTGATAGGAGTAAGACAAGAAGAAATAAAATTTTATGGATAAAATATCGATTTTTTAGTGGTGGTTTTGTCCCTTTTAATGGAGAATATATTTTAAAAATTAATTATTAAAGTATAATAAATATTAAATGAAAAAATAAATATTGTTATTAATTGTTAATTTCAAAATTATCCTAGCATAAATTTTTGGTATATTTATAAAAAGATTAATTTTTTGATTTATAGAGAAAATAAAAAATTTTAATTGAAAATAGACATTCAATATAAAAATTCAATATTGATAAATTATTTTTTTAATTAATTTTAAAGTCACAATAGAAAAAATTTAAATATAATATTCCAATTTCTGTAATTATAGTCATTTTTATATTGAAATATGATATAAAAAATATAATATTTTTAAAAAAATTCACGTTAAAACATCGTTGTCTCATCATTTTATAGTAATTAATTATAATTTAATGTATTTAATTGTAATGATATGAATATAGAAAAATGAATTTGATATATAGAATAATAATAATTTATAATTTTTATTAACTTAAAAATAGTTTTTAACTAATAATATTTGTGATATCCATAAAAAATAATTTCAGTGATCAAGGTAAAAATGTGTTTCCATAGTTGTTAAAATTTATTCTTAATGGGAAAAATGACCTATGAACATTTAAAAAATATATGGAAATATTTTGACCATACAGTCCCTTAATTTATAATTTGGATCATTATTGGAGGAACATGATGCATGGTGGACTTCCCAATACTGTTTACATTTTTATATTTACAGTAACTCCAATCCTCTTGAATTATAAAAGGAAACTCTACTATATCACTTATTCACACATATCAGGAGATTTAGCACATCCCAAACCATACCACAGAAGATAAAAACATCCTACATTAATCCTAAAATCCTAACATTGTGCATAAATCTAACCAATGAAGGGCTTCTGTTTAAAGTAAAAGGAGTTGCCCAAATAAGAGGTAACATTTTTCCACAAGTAGTTTTGTTTTATTTTTTCGCTATTTCATCAGTTAATTATATATTATTATTATGTAAAACGTCAAAATATTCAATATAATGTGATTATTTTATGATATTTTTTCATCTAAAACTTCACAAACTTTCATCAAATGGGATACACAATCATTTTTTGTGTGTACGACAAACTATATCCTCATGAACTGATTTTGTTCATTCTTCTATTTCCACCATTCAATGAAGTGAGTAATGATTTATTTATTGTTTATATAGGATATATTTTATAAAAAAATATTCTTAAAATATTAATATATAAAAGATACCTTCATGATTTCCATTTTATTAGAATATGAAAACATCATTTGTTGATGTGTGGACTACCGCCTACACACAGCGTTGTTATTCTTTCACACATTTCATGGAAATTATTATCGATGATATTCATAGATATTTTTTATGAATATGAAAAAAAATATTATAATGGAATTATTAAATATATATATATAATTTTATCACTAATATTTTATGATTACATTGAAATGAAAATGGTGTTCATACTTACATACGGTCTACCATTTCCATTAACTGTGTATTTTATTTCCAATCTCAATTTTTTTTGAATTAATAAAAACTAATATACAATGAAAATATATTATACTTAAATCATTATTAAAATTATTTAGATAATTTAATTACAATTTATTTCCATGGAAATAAACAAGTTGTAACATACTAATGAAATAAGGTAATTAACACACACAAAAAGTGAGAATAATTAAAGAGTTTTACCAAACATGTTATAAAATGTTATAAAAGAATCATATATGATATTATAAATATTCAAATATTTATTCTTTAAGATAATAAAATATTTGAAATATTTATACATGAGTTTAAGTATCATAAAACCAAATGGTATTTTAATGTATTGGTATTTTTATTCTCACTTTTATTTCTTCAAGACTCTTCTCATATTTACCACTCATTTATTTTGTGTTGTTTATATAATTACATATTACTTATTATATATTGAGATTAATTTATATGGTTTTATTAAAAGATTCAATTGATTTAATTATTTCATTAATTTCATGATTGATAAGTTACTCAACTAGTATGTTATTTTGTTTCATTTTATATTTTATTAAGACGTATTCATTATTATGAACAAATTCCTTTTTGTATAGTGTATATTTCGCTACATTGACATATAATATCATGAATAATTAATTTTTCTTGGTATTTTAATTATCAATATAATTTATTTAACATTAGGGGATTTTATTTGAATATTAATAAGTGATGAATTTTATTTTGAAATCTCACATTCTTCTGTGATTTTAAACTTTATTTTACTTCAATCACTTTATTGTAATAATTTTTTATTGAACATTTAAATTATATTAGAAATATATATTCTTTGTTGGTGGATATGATTATTTAATAAACCAGGTAATTTTTTTCAAATGGTGTTTAAATTGAACATTATTTTATTAACTAGGGAAATATATAAAAATCATTATTCATTACTCAATATTTATATTAAAAAAGGAATATTATTCATTAATTAAATCGATTATTTGATATATAAGTAATTATTTGGACTAGTAGGAAAGGGTGGGGCCCAAAATTTATATATACCATTGATGCAACATCATGTTAACATAATAATAATCGGTTGGACAAATTAAACTAGTTTCTAGATGTTGTTTAAATCCTTTTGTGGATGGTATTGAAGGTATATATCTTCCTATTCCATCGACCTGATGTTCAATAATTGAGAATTTTCATTATTAGAAATTAAAAAAAAATTATTATCATATATCAATAATATATTCACATGTATATTATCTATTAATTAATTTCAATATCAGTTTTTCTATTAAAGGGAATCTATTTCTGGAATTTACCCTACCATATTTATTTCATCCTTATACAATTATTTAAATGTAATTTTTGTTCGGGTATAAACTTTTCCATATCCTTTTTTTTAATTTATTGATTACAATATCCTTTATTCTTTTCACTTACTGATTGTTTCGTATCACCAATAATATTTTTTTCTAACATTAGTATTTGAATTCATGGAATGAGTCTTATTGTTAATAAACTTTTATTTTTTGTATACTTTATTTTCTATTCCAAATGTCATCTATAAATAATATATGTAATCCAATTATCCAAAATAGCTCAACGGTTTCATCCTTTTGGATTTGAATCTAGTACATAAAAAAAATTTAATATACTAATGAATCATTTCCAGGATTCCAGGTTTGGGGAATTATAAAAAATAAACTCCTTTAAAGAATATCCATAGGCACATAAATTCATCCCTTGTCAAATGAGGTCCCAGACCCCTTTTACCCCCTCACATGAAAGAATACATGCCATATTGTCTCTTGTTGTGGTAATATACAACAATTTTATCATGAATTAGTAACATCACATATTTTATAATAAGCATAATGGTTTTAGATCTATTTATTTTTTATTCAATAAACTAAAAAAATCAATATCCATTGGATCTCCTTGAAACACAAATATGAATCCCAATCAACTTTATTGTTTCATGTGTGTTTGATTTTTCTTAATTACCATACATAGAACATTATAGAGTGAAAGGCTACAAAAAAACTTATTTAGTTGGTCAAATAGGTGTATTTTCTCAAAATTATCCTTCTAGTCTTGATTCATGATAGATTATAGGAATTCCAGATACAAGATAGCCTCCCTGAATGAGATTGTTGGAGCTAGGCATCCTAGGAAGTGTGCAGATTCTCTAATCATGTTTTATTCTATAATTTTATGTCCATGAGTATGATTATCAAACTAACTTACCCATTAATGTCATATATTCATTCAAATATCCACCATAAAAATCTGGAAAGCCTCATGTTTTTTTACAATCCCAACCACCTATTCTTCCCCATACATGTTTCATAAATAACTATTTTGTACACCAAATGTGTTCAATATAAATAAAATAAATTACATAATATTATAGGATGATAATAATGAAATTTATATATTATATTTTCAATAAAATGTTTTTACACTCATCCAATAGTTTTGACAGAAATAATATAAGAACAAATCGAATTTCATGTATAAAGCAGTATTTTTCTAAAAGGAGATATTGTCACCTTTTAATTGAGAACTTGTATAGAAAAATATATTTTTCAAATTTAGAAATTTAAATATTAGAAATATAATTAATTTTTTTAATTTTTATTTTCAAAATTATCTTAGGGTAATTTTTCATATTTTTCTAAGATATTTTTCTTTTTGATGACTTGTGAAATATATAAAATTTTAATTGAAAACAAACTTTTCATCAAAATAATTTGTAGTGAGAAATTATACTTTTTTAATTAGTTTAAAAGTTAAATAAGTTCATTTATACAAATATTAATCCAATTTAGTTAATTATAATCAATTTCCTAGTGATTTTGGATATTAAAACATTTTAATATTTTGAACAATTTCACATTAAAAACCTACTTCGTCATCAAGTCTGGTAGATAAATATTAAACAAAATAATGTCTTTTATAGGAGTTGAATTTTTGATAATCTATTTAATATTTTGAATAAACATAATATATAATTTTAATATGTTAAAATTAATTTATCGGTAAATTGATTAGGAAAACCAATTTCTGTTAATCACATCAATTATGGTGAAAATGAGTTTTCTTATTGGTTATTCATAAAACATATGGTGTGTAAATGACCCAAAAAATTTAAATAACAATTTTATAGAAATATTTATACAATTTACCCTATTTTATATAAAATTATTCATTATTGGGGTTCATTAGGTGTTGGAGACTTCTAAATGGTTATTACTTTTAGTTATTTACAACAATGAAACTCCTCCTCTAATATAAAAGGGATCTCACTCCCCTAACATTTTTCACACATATCAAGACATTTGGTTCAACTAATAATTACCCAAATAAATTAAAAAAATACATTCTATAACATTATAATAATAAACCTGATCAAAAATAAATCTGATGATGAAATTTATGGAAACATAAATAGGATACTCAGAGACGAGGTAATCCTTTTTGAAAAGTGATTTTATTTTAATTCCTTCTCCACCTCCTTAAATTATTCTTATATATTTCATATATAATATACACAGTATCATCAATAAATTTATTTTTTCATGTTCTTAATATTTATTGAAACATCACATAATCCCATCAGATGTGCTATGAAATCATCATTCGTGTATAGAGAGGACTACTGCCTCACAAACTGATGTCGTTCATTTTTACATTACGACATATCAAGGGTGGGGATAATAATGTAAATATGGATTACATATGAAATATAAGAGATATATGATGTATTTATTCTTCTTTAATTTTTTAATAACACATTTATTTATGCTTTCAGTTTTTTCAGAATGTGATAAAATCGTGTCTGTGTAAGGAAGACTATCGCCTCACGAAGCAATGTGATTCGTTCCCACATTACAAGGAAGGTATTAAGGATTGTTATAATAAATTTATTTGATATCTATTACATGATAATTTTCTTGGGATAATTTTTATGTATATATTATTTACTTATCTTTCATTCGATAAGATAATAAATGGAAGTAGTGTTCATGTGTATGTACGACCAACCGTCTCCAAAAATGGTCTATTTAATTTCAACTTACTAATTTAATTGATTAATATTAATAAATTATACATATTATATACTATATTTTAATAATTTATTAGAGTAAGGTGATTATTAAATCCTTATCATCATAAGAGAAAAAAATACCAAGTCAAGACATACAAAAATACATAGCAATTAACACTCAAAATAATGAAAATAAATAAAGATTATTATCAAATGGGTGGTAATATTATTTAATGGGATCATATATGATATTATTAAAATTAATATGGTTATATTATATGTTAATGACATGTTTAAAACCATTATACATGAGTTTAAATAACATTCAACCTTAAGGAAGCATAAGGTAGGGGATTCGGTCTCAATTTCATTTCATTTAGGCATATCTTAATGTTATGCACCCAGTTTCTTTTATACAGTGTATATAATATCCCTATGAAATATAATATCATCAATAATACATTATTAAAAGTATTATGATTTTAAATATAATTTATTTAGTTTTTGTGTATTTAGACATAAATATACCAAATGGTATAGAATTTCCGTAACATAATTAATTTTCATTGAGTTATATTACTTTCTCATTAACATTAATATATTATAATTATAATTATAATGATATTTAAGAATCTATTTATGTATATAAAACTATTTTATATAGAATTATAGTTAATAAAAACAATATATCCATTTATTAATTCTTACATCAACATTGTGATCATTTTAAGGGTTTATTTTATAATCACGTACTAATCGAGATTATTTACTTTTAACTTAAATTAATTGAAATTATATGTTTATTTTTTACGAAACACATGAATATTATTTTCCTCAGGTTATTAATTATATTTTTCAATTAATAGTACCCTTTTTTCACCCTTTGGTGGTTAAAACATTATAGGATTTTTTAGGAAAGTCTGCCTAAGTTTCTCTCTTTGCCAGAAATCGGTTTTCTTTTAGAACCACATTTTCTATAAATGTTATCAATTTTTTTTAACTTGTTCAAAAAAAATTGAAAGTTTTTACAAATATTTTTAATTTTCTAAAAAATAAAAAATATCTTATCTTGTTTTCAAAATAATTCCAATTTTCCTTTTAATGAAAACATGAATTTATAAATTTTTTATATTATAAAAAGAGATGTATTTTATTTCCAACTATTATAAATGATTAATGATTTAAATATTTAGATACCTATTTTTAATTATTCCTTAAGATAATTTTTTTTAAAGTTATTTTCAAAAAAAAAATCAAATTTTTTTTCAAAATGAAAAAGTTATTTTCCTCAATAATGATTTTTGTATCAATATTATTTCATCCTTGAAAATGACCATTATTATTAATCCATTGTTTAAACCAAATTTTTAAACCATGCTTATTATTACTCTGGATTATTTATGATTATATATATGTATATACTAAAAGTGGTTCATCTATGAGTTCGAAAACCCATGACCCCACAAATTTATTAAAAAGATTAAAGATACAACGGACCAAAGTAAATGCTTACATGTGAGACACCACACAGGATAGCAAACTGAACAGACACATCATAATACCATATATTACCTTTTTCTAGGCCGACCTTGACCCCGAGATCCTCCCTGATTAGCTGGATGTCACCATCTTCCCCTTTGCAACACTGAAGCATCATCCATGTCCATAACCTCAATCGTATGCATATCAGGATCTTCATGGGGGTCCTCCCTATGCATCAATGAATGGGTAGCAGTAATAGAGGGGATAAAATCCTAGTGAGAAGCATCATGAATAGGCTCCTCATGCTCATGAGAAGCCTCTTGCACGTCCTTGAAGTCTTGCATCGTTACACAAACAAGCTAGTCCACCTCCTTTGTGTCCACCAAACCATCAACAGCCGCAGACGTTGAGGAGAGGCATGTTCGGTTACTACATCCTACATTTGTGGGCCCTTAAAGATTAATCAAATCAAACTTCAGGTTATTAATAGATTCTAACATTGAAAAGAAGTCTACAGTCGGCTTTTCAGGTCCTTGTAACTCCACAATCTAGATGCATCCATGGAGAAAACATTCACTTTATTCCCCCTGATTAGAAACCATAGGGAGGGATTGCATTGGGTCAAGGACATTACAAGATGCATTAACATATTCCATGTTATTAGGGGGAAATTCTTACAGACATGCATCCTGCTTAGAGAGGTTCTCTCCTCCTAGAACAACATGCAGACCACTAGAATTATCCATTTCACCAAGCTTAACATCAATTTGAACACCCTATTTAGTAGCAGCATCCCCTACAGGAATATTATCAATCCTCGGAACCATCCAAGCATCCACATTGACCACCTGTACCTCCTCCTGAAACCCCTGCTGAGCAGCATCCTCCCCAGCAGCAAGATTGCCCATCCTTGGAGCCACAGCCACCTGTACCCCATCCTGAACCCCCTGTTTACCATAATCATATCCTACAGCAGCATTATCCATCCTCAAATCAGCTTCCACCTGAGAAACAACATTGGACACCTGCACTAAATTAATTGGACATGCCTTCGGCTTCTTTGGCATCACCAATTGGAAGCCATCATCATCCATGATCTTCATCTTACCTTTCCTGCAAGTAGAGGCTATTGCAGCACGCTCCAACTCTTGATTTACTTTATTCTGGATAGAAGCCTCATGCTCAGATTGATTATCCTCCTCCTCCTCAGCCACATCAGCCCAGGACTTGTTCTCAAGACCCTTAGAACCTCCAATGGTGCCCTGCTGCAATGATCCAACATTCCTTGGCATAGTAGCAGCCTTATCAGATTTCTGAGATGCATCAGACCTTGACAGACCTTTTTGAACAGCCTCGACAAATGTATAGTTACCAGCATTGTGAGGATCCTTCCTCCTGAAAACCTGCTTACTACCATGAGGATCAAATTGTTTCTTCTTGTACTGCTCTGGGGCATGACCCAAGGATTTACATACTGAACATTTCAACTTCCTGTTACATTGCTCAAGAGCATGACCAATGTAGAGATAATATTTACAGAATGTGGGTAGCCATTCATATTGTATATCCAATTCTAACTTTATTTATCCCACAACAAGGAAAACTATGTCAATTAAAACTTGAGCTAAATTAATCTCTACCGAAACACGAGAAAAATGACCATACCTAGGATACTCTATTTTCTTTTCCACCTTAATCGGGCAACCAACAGCAAAGGCTACCTCCCACAATACTAACGGATGCCAGAAAAAACCAATTCAAACCCCTAATTCGAATCCATGTCTGAGGGAATGAGTTATTTACTACAAGAGGAGTTGCAAGGGTATCCCACTGCTGCACCATGATATAACTAGGTTTCATTGAAACCAGTGTAAAACTCCATGCTACATTTTGAAGTTCCTTCGAAGGGAAAACAATATGGAAAGTACCTCTCCCAACTGATATCAGATTCCAATTAGTGAAGCTCCAGCACTATAATAAATGATCTTGCACTTATTCAATCTTCAAAGGAGTGTCACCCCAAGTACCCAATAATCTAGCAAGGAGAGAGAACTGGAATTCTTCAAGACGAGCTTCTATAATTTTTTGACTTGCTTCCACAAATGCAATTAAACCATTCCTAGTAATTCGTTTATTTAAACAAGAAGATTCAAGATGAGATTCAGAAAAAAACCTATTACGATAACTAAAACCCTCGGACTTCCTCTTAGGGTTCACCATAACTTCCTTCTCTGCATTCGCGGGATCCAAATAAATTTCACCACCCATAACCACTGCCTTCAATTGGGGAATGAAGACATATTTCGGATCAAAATATCATTCCAGTAGGTTATCCATTGAATCAGCCCGAGGATCGCTAGAGAATCGTCGAAGGAGAGGTCTCTCGCATTTCCTCTCTCACCTTTATGATTATATTAACAAAGGATAATATTTAAATTCACTTCTTTGAGTCATTTATTTATTCATCAACATCTCTTAAAGTTATTCACATTCGAATGACTAGTGAGCAGTCATTTTCACCTAAATAGTGACCTCATTTATCATGGATATGATTATTTCCTAATAAATATAAATATTTTACATAATGTTTTTTAATTTGAATGTTATTTTATTATTTTATAAATATTCCCAAATCCATATTATTTTATCAATATGATGTTTTGATAAGGCACGTTTTTTTTAAATTAAAATGTTTATTCAGTATATGATGAATGATTTGTAATGGTATGACATGGGTGGGGGACAATTTAAATTAATACCCACAATGAATATATATTCTTATGAGATAAAATTATTAAGGACAAAACCCTTCTCAAATAATATAGACTTTTATATAGTATCTTTTAAATGATCATGAAGAAATATCTTGATGGTAATGGTATAATGCTCTTTGGATAGAGATTTCCAATAATTCAGAATACATTTCATTCAGATTCATTTTTCATTTTATATGTTATTTTCACTATGATATTTTCTATTGACTCATTTAATTCTCAGATTATTAATTAAACATATTGTGTTCTTAATTATTTACCTTATTGTATTGATTCTACCTTATCTTACCATGATAGATAAGTTATTTAAATGTAATATTTGTTCTTTTATTTACATTTTCTTATTGATTATCCTCATTGATTCATTATTTCGTCCATTTCACTTAAACCTAACTGAGAATTTGATTTCATTATTATTTTTTTGTTCCCCATGATTCCATTAAGTTTACAATTACTAATGCAAAAAGATACTCTAGATGAAATATATTTTTCCATGAAAAATAAAAGGGAAAAATTATTTTTTTTATTTTATTCTATGTTCTTAAAATACTCATGTATATATATATATATTACCAATACTACATAACTATTTAGTCCTTTGGGACATGATTTATTTGTGTCATGTGACAATATAATGGTACAAAGGACTGGCTCTATGATTATTTGGTTGGGAACACTAATTTTTTTTAGAATTTATATCAAGTCATATATATTAAATATATACATTAAATATATCCATTTTACATTACATGTATATAATTAGTTAAATATGACTCACATCACATCACGAGGCACTTGTCCTTTGTCCACAATAGCAGTGTTATGTTATTATAAATGGAATGTTACATAAAAATGAATTTTTTATATTACAACTCCATAAGTAAAATTATATTATAATTATTATATAGATACATTAAATATATCATTATATCCAACCATTAAATGTTTTATTGAAATCAAGTCCCATTAGTTTGTGAAACTGTAGTCTTTCATACATAGGATTGATGATTTTTTCCCATTTGATGGATGTGGGGATGGATAAATATTAAAAATTCAATATAATAACATATGATTATATGTAATATATTATTTGTATTATATTGGTTGTGTTTAAACATATTGTATGGTCAAGAATTAATAAATAAAAACAGTGGTATTAGAGAAGTCAATGGCCTTCTCTTAGAGAAACCTTATTTAGATCTCTTCTTGAGATCCAAAATGTTTATATTTTAGGAATAAAAAATCACAACAGTGGGTGTATGCATGTTGGGGAGATATTTTTTCAATTTTTGGTTGATTCAAATGGTTTGAGAGGTGTGAAAAAAGATATGGGATTTAATTCCCTTTTATAATTGAGGATTCATGTAATTTTTGTGAATACATAAAACTATACATTTTTAAAAGCCACTCTCATCCCAAGGACATCTAAATTTGATAAATAACTGGTAATATAGATTTTTATTCACACTAACACACAATTATGTAAACATTTTTTAGATATGTCATTCCATAGACATTAAATTTACTGAACTGTCCCATTTTAGTCTTCACTACTCTAACTATTTTTTAACCTAGGTAATTGATAAATTAAATATAAAATCAAATCATTTGTATAAAAAAATTTGGACACACTAATTGTGATTATTAAATAAAATTTGAAAAATATAATTCTCTGTGCGAGAAAAATATATTGTAGTAACAGGTCCTATAAAGAAAAATACATCATTTAATCCATAATAACCTTAATGAATACATTATTTTTTTAATGAATAATGATGAAAAAAATTATATTTACCATATAAAAAAGTATTAAATATGAATATTGAGAATATGGAATCCATTTTTAAAATTAATCTCATAGAATTGGAAATAATTAATTTATAATTTGATCTATCTATACGACCAAAATAATACTTTGAAAACTGAGAATTTTCATCGGTTTAGAATATTTTAATTAAAAAATTCAACATGTAATTTATTCCAATGAATTAATTTCATGGTTTTATATTAGTATTGAATTAGCTTTCCTTTAATTCATTTAATAAAATTGGATTCTTTAAATAATTTAAATAAAATGTCTGCTTTCAATAGACATGTATTATTTATCATTCATTGATGAATTAATATTTTATGAAAATTAAAAAAAATCACTCTAAGATTATTTGGAAAATATTATTTATTATATTATATTTATTTAAAAAATATATGTTTTAAAAACTAATTTTATAGTATATGATCCATGTGTAACAATAGAAAAATTTATGGAAACTCTAGTTTTCCATAAAACATTTCTTTAATTTTAAATGATTACTATTTTATTTATAATAATTATATATCAATTAAATTTATTTTATGAATTTTTAATGAATAAAATTTTCTTAATTAAATTACTCATAATCATAACCACCAAAATATTGGCTTGGTTATAATTGTCATGTTTAAATAATAATATTATAATATAGTATTAATTTTCATTTAAACCGGATGTTATATGCATCACAATATCTTGAAGGGATTGAATTTATTTAATAATAAATACATCATAAAGTCTTAGGGGTAAAATTTTCTTCAAATCATGGTGTTTTATTCCATATATGATAGAAAACATGATTTATTCTTTTAAAATATTGAGTAATTAATGGTGTGTCTAAGAGTTAGTTAAGGACCTTATTTTTAATCATATATCATGATATATAATTAGAAATAATCAAAATATCCTTCTCTATGGTATCATCTAATTTGGTTTCTATTAATCATCAAATTACCCTTCACATTCATTGTTAACATGATTACTCTTTGATCCATTCATTTAAATTCAACCAAAAATTTTAGTATGTGAAAAAATAATTATAATAGGAAACCATATAATCATTTATAGGTTGCCTAAAATAAGACATATACTTTTCAATATAAGAATCTGTAGGCTTCAACAAGGTCATTCGCTGTCATCATCGACATAAATCCTTCATAATGGTTTATATTGAAAATGTGAATTAACAGATTCATATCCCCTGGTATTGTTAAACCAAGTATTTAGTAAGGGTACACTCACCATACACCATAATTATTAAAAATATATACTCAAACAACTCTTTTAGGGGTAATTAACCCAATATGCATATATCCCAAAACCATACCCACTTGCACTATACAGGTTATGATGTATTCCTATTAAATTCATTTAATCACTATATTACCAAAATTTTACGAATTTATCATATACATTTACAAATCATAAAATTTATTCATATTAATTTATTATTTATTCTATTTTTTCATTAATCAAGTTCTCATGGATTATACTAAACTTACTCTAATATCAACTATAATGGACTTAAATATAGTAGAACATAATCATTCGATATTATATTCAATCATATAAAAAAATTTATTTAATAAATCATTGTATAATATTTAATTTAAAAAAATATAGAAATATAAATGGAAGAAAAAATTTACGACTATGTTGAAAAACAAGTTGGTTTCCCTTAAATCATGAATTTTGTGTCATGAGAACATGAAATGTGTAAAATTAAAGGAAATCATAAAATTTACAAAACTAATTATAGCATAAGAAAATATTTTTGTTATAATATATAATGATTAAATATTTCCCCATCTGAGACATAACCATAGATAATCATGAATATTGTTGACATTAGGAAATAATAACTTACCACATTAGAAACTATTGAATCATATCATCTAACGAATAAATAACATTAAATGAAAATATAATTACCTTAAATAAAAATAAATTAATTATACATAATGTATAAGTACAATTAGATACACAAAATATATATAAATAAATTCACAATAAAAAATCTCTCTCAATGTAGTGAAAACTGAGATGAAATCTCCTAATATTATCATAGAGTAGAAGTGATAATTAATAAATGAATTTATTATGTGTGTGAAATGTAAATTGAAATAAAAAATTATAATAAAATATAAAATAAAAAGTATAAATTACACCAAATATATTAGAATATCAAATATAATATAATAAGTAATATAACCCGATTAGAAAATTGAATTGTAAAAACCCTTAACCAATGTATGAATGATCGCATATGTTCTTTATCTTCATGAATAATAAAATGATATTAATTATTTACATTACTAAAAATGTTTTTCATATTTATTATTTCATTTATTTTATATAATACCTTTTAATATTTAATTATTTAATCATTTAATGTAAAATCAGATGTTTTGATGATATTTAGTTCATATATATTAAATTGAATCTATTGTGTTACAAAGGGTAAGTATATCCCTATTATATTATCTCCATAATAATAATAATAATGACAAATAAAATTATATAGCATTGATTATTGTTTTGATTCCATCCATGAAATATGGTTTTGAATAAACTATTATGTTAAAATCATGGAGATGGTATGTCATACGTATGCTTGATTAATGTTTCTATTTTTTAACGATCTTCATGAAAATGAAATAAAAACTATTTTATATTTATATAATAATATTTATAAATTCAATATATTAATATTTATTTAAATAAACAAGTATATAGAAACAATTTTTCATGGTTATGAAAAAAGAATCTTATAGATTTGTGGAGGTGGAAATCAAAACATACACCCGAAAAACATAATCGTTTTTAAATGAATTTTATAGTGAAACATTATATGATATATTATATTTAAATAGTGAGAAACATGTAATTAATATCATATATATATATAAGTAATTTATCCATGTTCTATGCTGATGAAAATCCAATTACATAAGTTTATGATGTGGTAGTCTTCCATATACACGAATAATAGTTTTTTTTCAATTTGATGGAAGGAAAGATATATATATATATATATAGAGTGAGATTAACATAAGTAAATTAATTATATTGTAGATATTGATTTTAATATATCATTATTGATTAATAATATTTCATGGAGGTTGAAGAATTAATAAGACAAACCGATCAGTTTTGTATGATCCCCTATCTTTAGACAACCACATTTTGGTAGTTATGGGATGAAAAAATGCTTATTAAAGGGTGAAACAAAGTGGATAGGGTGTGAATTTTTATTATTCATTGGAGGGGCAGATTTAGAATTTATTAATATATTAAATTAATATAATATAATTTTAATCGACAAATGATTAAAGAAATATAATTATATGATCAGATTGTGATGGGTTAAAATAAACTCATCTAATAAAATTTTAACTTTTCTATATTATGATATTACATTAATCTCTTTTTTTACCATTAGTGCACATTTTCTGACAATAATGTTAAAAAAAATTTCTTACTCTATAGGGATCATGATAATTACTATAAATGAAAATTTTGAAAATAAATGGATCATGGTTGATATTTTAAACAATATCTAAAAATGTGGATATGCATATGTTTTATAGAAAATTTTAATCATTTAATAACTTATTATTTATTGTATAATATCATTATAGTAGTTTTTTGAGCTATTCATTGAATATTTATATAGATAATAATATGACATCAATTAAATGAAATTAAAATATTTTAAAACATCACTAACACGATATATTTTTCTATAAATGTAATGGAACACAAGAATTTGTTCAATTTATATTATATTTAATAATTTAAAAATAATTTTTTTTATTTATATTTTAGTTGAATAAATATTATGTCACAATATGATAAGATTTTAATGTAATTATTAAATTATGAAAAACCTAAAAAATAACCATGATTAAAAAATAATTTATATCTAAAATGACTATTTTGAACTTGTCATGATTATTTTTCCTATCTTAAAATGTTATATTTTTTAAAATCAACAAAGTGGCATTTTTCTATATCTTATTCTAAAATATTATAAATCTTAAAAATAAAATAAATATGCAACCAAGTGGCTGTATATTTGATATATTGATGGAAATTTCGTAGATATACTCATAAAATTGGATAATTTGAAGCATTAGGGTCAATATTTAGTCCTTATCAAAATTTGCATTCATCAATTACATAATTTAACCTTTTACCATGGTGAATTTTTTCATTTTTACTACTCATCATGATAATGAATTAAGTTAAAATTACAAAAAATTGGTAATATTTATGACAAAATACATGTAATATATTTTTTCCAAAATAAATTACTATAATTATAAGAAATTAATTTTATAATTACCCCATATTGTGCAAGGAAAATTTTTTGAATCTATAAAAATAATTTTTTTGGTCTAAAATTATTTTTATAAAAATATAAAAAAGAATTATGATTAATATTTAATTAAATATATTATATAAAATTAAAACATATATATTATTTTATAATTAATTAAAAATTATATATGTTTTTTAATTAAATATAATGATTTATTAAATTATTGTTATTTTTATATTATTCACTAAAACTCAATGTTTTTAGAAAAATCTATGTAGTTCAACCTAAAATAACATTTATATACAAATTTTGAAAATAATATTATTTTTATAAAATCACTATAAAATTTCATGATATTAATTATAATATTTTCTCAGGAAATGTAATTAATTCCAATTTTGAATAATACATATTTTTGGAGAATAAGATGTAGATACTAAAAAAATCGGTTGTAGTTTCTTAATTAGATGGCAATATATTAATATTGATTAGGTCATTAATATATATATATATATATCATAAGTATTATATTCTTATTTATAACTATCAATTCAACATATAGGTTACAACAAAAATATTTCAATAATATATCTCATTCGTCATTTAATATAAATTTTGTGTGTCATAAAAATTATTGAACATATTTTAATTTTATGGTCTTGGGGATATATGTAATTTAAACTAGAACCATATAATCAAAAATTCACCAACAATTTTATATGTTCTCTGAAACATATCCTTATAACAAGGGTTTTCAACAAAATTTACTCATTCTAATCCTAAAATAGTATAAATTATTCTATACAACTTCAAGATTAAACATTATAAAAAATGTTTGTCTTTTAAATTGAAAAAATGAACATTTTTACTATATCATATCTTAATTATAGTTGTAATTCATAAATATTCATCAAATAAAAGTATCATATCATATAAAGATAAAAAAACTATTCTCTAATACCAAAAATAACATCCCAAAAACATAAACATCTTAACTAAACAAATTAAAAAAAATATATCATATTACGATAAATTCCCACAATATTTTAGGTTTATAGTTTTATATAATGTGAAAAAAATAACTAATAAAACCCATTCCCTTTTCAGTTAATGGAAATTTTTCTCACTATATAATAATTTTTTTATCCATAACATATCCTTAGAGAATTCCCCAAATTTTAAACATATGATATTGTAGTAGACATGTCATAGATATTAAATTTCATCATTACCTTGGTATATGTAACCATAAGAATTCGTTGAGCTTTTATTCTTAGTAAGGGTAAACATAAGAGATAACAATTTATGAACATAATTTATCCTTTTATTAGAAAATGGGTATATTTTGGATACATTATAGAGTCACACCCAAAAAATGCATAGATCATAAATCATGGAATAAGGCATGAAATAACATAATAAATTAATTAAAAGGGAGTTAAAATATGATTCAATAAATATTATCCTTTGGTATATAATATAATCATATAAATATTCCTAAAAATATTGAATAAACATAAGAATAAGAACACAATATGAACAATTATATGTATTTTCAGCCTTTAAGTCATGAAAAAATATATGTTAATGGTTTTAGATATGATAAAATCAATGGTTTTACGTGAATAATTGTCTCATGAAATATAAATTTTTAACCAATGCATTGGATGGATATATAGCACTCCGCCAATCAACATCTATATATGTGAGTTCTATATAAAATCAATCATCACCATATCATGAAATCATAAAACACCCATAAACTAGTATCCTAAACACAATATCATGGAACTATATATAAGAAATCAAATATTTGGGGACTGGATATTTTAGTAGTATTAGTAGACTAGAAACATATTTAAATTCAAATTATAATTGATAACATAAAATAAGAAAAAAAAATATTCGTGAACATTGTAATTCCTCATATCATGTCCTTAAATTATAATAACTAAAATTAGTCTTGTTGTCTAGTGGAAATAAGGGAAAATAAGGCAATGATCTTATATTATCTTTAAGGGCATCTGTATAGTGGAAGATCTCATGAATAAATAATCTTATTCAATATGAAAAGTCAAATAACTAGAGCACATTTTATTTAGAAACTAAATTGAGCCTAACATGGTAGAAATAAATGATGATAAAATTTTTCCATTTAAATAATCACATAATCATTAAATAAATCCATATATATTATATATAATTTATTAATAACAATAAAATAACTCAGATCATAATGATGGGATGCATAATTCCCAAAATCCAAAGTGGTAAACACCTTTCACAAGATAGATTAAATATATAGGTAGAAAGCCATGTAATATGGACAATTGAATTCTTTTGTGAGACTAGTCGATGAATCAAGGGGTTTCCTATAATCGGTCCCCACCCATGAAATACCATTTACAATGATTTCAAAATATTAAGTGGTGTGTAATTTAATCATCATAAAATATTTATCGATAAACTATCATATGAACTAATAATACTTACCTAAATCAAATAAACACAATAATAAACCCTCTAGAATAATATGGTGAATGGTTATATAATTGTACATTCTCCTTGAAAATGATTATAAACGATCAAAATAAATAATAATTATGATATAAATACAATATATATCATGTGGATCAGAATTATAATAAATATTTTATGTTTTCGATGATTTGAAAATCCATAAAATATTTATTAAAAACATTTTCTAATAAAATATCATTCTCATTGTGAAATTCACATTTTATATAAAATGTTCAATTTATTTTGGAAATTATATTATTTGAAGATAAAATTTGGTAAATTTTAAAGAAATATTTAAAACATTGAGTGGTCATGAAATTATAAAATTCAATTCATACTATACAAGATAAAACAATGATTCCTTTAAATTATAGTAAATGATAAACAAGCCATATTTTAAAAAAATTGATGATTGTTTTAATTTTTAATTTAGAAAAATTATAAATTGTTAAAAAATTCATTAATAATTTATTTAAAAATGTATAAATGATATTTTTATTTATTTTGTAAACAAAAATTTTAATAAAAATGATTTTTGACCCAAGAGAAATTAATTTCTTTTTTTCTTAAAAAAATAAATCATTCAATTTAAATAAAATCATAAAAATGGTACTATAATTTAAAAAGGTTCACGAATGATTTTACTTAATGAAAATAAATATATTAATGTTAATTAATTTCATAATTGGAGACTTAAACAAAATTAATCACAAATAATGATGAGATTAAGACATAAGTCTTTACCAATTTTGTAATTGTTGAATCATAATACCCCTTAATGAAATAACATAAAAGGAAACATTAATTACTATTAAAATAAATAGGATTATGATATAACATATAAATAGGGGGATTATATACTATATATAACTTAATAAGTAGTTGATATGGTCTATGTCTTTTGTAAGTAACAGTGATACGATAATCCCTTACCTTAAGTCTTGACATCATTCATACACATTCGAACCAAATTTATAATAAATATAAATCTATTATAAATCTATTACCGATCCATAATTATATATATATACAATATCATATATGGTTTACTAATAACCTTTAATTAACCATTTATTAATAATTCCATGTTAATGTAATGTTTCGATTAATAACTACTTCTTATTTACTGTACATTTTGAATTGTTATTTTCTTTCCACTAACTCTAATCATGGATAAATAATATTGCTAATTTAAAACATGATATAAATATAATATATATATATATATGTGTTTGTGTGTGTGTGTGTGAATACAATTTATATTTATTTATATTAATCTAAAAAATATACAGATAAAAAATGAAATACATCATTCATTGGGACAATAGGTCGTACCTACACATGAATATTGTCCCCATTTTCTCTAATTCAGAAATTAAAGTAATTTAAATAATATATTATTATTATATAATAATTATGTTCCATATATATCACTTATATTGAATAAAATTACCCCAATTACCCTTCCTTCAAATGTGTTAGTGAAAAATAAATCACATCGCTTCGCACGGTGGTAGTCCACTATACACACGAACGACATTATCGTATCCCCCATAGAATTGAACATAAAAATATATATGATATATAATATATCCTGAAGTATAATTATGTTATATATAATATATATATATATATATCAATTTATTCTATTTATATTACAACTCTATTAAAACATTAATTAAAACACATCACATCAGTTTGAAATGTTTTAGTCCTCTGTACAAACAGGCAATGTTATTTTTTCTCAATGGATTTGGTGGTAAGGAATTATATTTTAAATTATAATGAAAAATAAATAATTATTTAATAAATAATATATATATGTACCTTAAATCCATCATTCTATCCATCTAATAGAGTTAGTTCTAGAAAATAAATAACATCACTTCGTGAGGCTATATTCCACCGTACACATGAATGATGATTTTATATCTCATTTCATGGAAGTGAATATTGATATAAGATAAAAAATTATAATAATAAAATATTAGTATATTTAACATAATGGTTTTATTATTCTATAATTATTTAAAAATAATTTAATGAGTTAGATAAATAATTACAAAAAATTACATAGTTAAAAACATTAAATATTCATAGAAGAATTTATGTTTAACTAGAATCCCTCCATGAATGAATTTTAATACCACTATGGACCCTAGATTTTATGTTTTTAATTGAATATTATATTTATGAGTGGATTGGCTGAACTAAAGGTGTTTTCATGTCATGATCTAACCCTAACTGGGGATCAATCTATAACTACACCAATACTGCCTCTATAGGCTTGGTGGTGGTGATAAGCACTGAAATAAATATCCTAAATTGGAGGCATTAAACTAATGTAACTATATGTATGAACACAAACATCACAATTGTGAAATTAAGATGAATAATAATAAAATATCCAACAACTATAATATAATCTAAATATCAAAACCATGTTTGAAGTATAATAGTACGATAGTGCAATGAAAATTGTAAAGGGAAAAAATATAGGCCAAACTAAAAAGATAAACCTAGAAATAAAATGGAAACTACAAGAATTGTGAGAGTCCATCATCTGATCGTCAAGCTCCAACCACCATATTTGCTCCAATTTTACATGTATCCCTAAGATCCATTATATTCACCACCAAAAAAAATTAATTCTTCATATGACATGAGATGTGTGAGAAAATCCCATTTAGGGGTGAGTATATACGTACAATTTAGGATTACCTAAAATATGAATGGGGAGAATTAAGAGAAACAATTAGAATAAATAGTAAATATATAAACTAAAATAAATATAAGGAAAAATCTAATGACATGGATACAAAAAGATATATATATATATTCTCAAAAAAAGGAAAACCAAATTACATAGAAGGGTATCATGATCTCATATACAATACTAGGAATAGAATTCCATCTTTTCAAGATGTCAACCAATGATTCTCAACATCTCACGCGTTTTACCAGTAGAAAAATAAAATTTAATCCATATTTGTTCACTATTTCTCATATTCAATGGGAAAAATATATACATAGTGGACCCATACGATGGTACAACCAGAGGGTTCCACTCATTATATAGCTATAGAATACATTCCTTGACTTCATAGTAGGGTGAAACTTTGATTATCTAGGTGATATTCCCAATCTCTATTGGAGGGTTCCGTAAAATTGTTGATAGATAAACCATGCCCAGCCTTGTTGGAGGGTACCACTCTAGTTGTTTGTACAGGACCCATGCCCTGCCAGGCTATAGGGTTCCACCCTAGTAGATGAGGACCCGTACCATTATGAATAGGTGGTTCCACTTGGGTAGAATATATATAGGTCTCATACCATGCCATGTAGGATGGTTCCACTCTAATAGTTAACCAAGGACCTAAGAACATCCTGTAGGAGGGTTCTCCTCAGTAATTAGATATAGGACCCATGACCAACCTAGATGGACAGTTCCAATTTATAGATATGTAAATGACTGATGCCCTATCCTGATAAAAGGGTTCCACTCTAGAAGACTCGTGTGATCCTTATTGATTATATAAATCATCAAGCCTCCCCAAAATTAGTGAAAATCATTAAACTTATCACATCCTATCCCAAAATCCACTATAAATTCAACTATCGAATTCTGCATTTTAAATTATTAGGATAGGATAATTATTTTCCAAATTCTATGTCCAAACAAAAAAGATACGGGGGGTTTAAAATTCCCAAAAATGAATCAAGGTGTGCACAGTGTGTGTGGGACCCACATGGAATGTGGTCCCTCTTCATCACCATTACATGTCCCTTCATGTACACGAATCTCTAAACATGTTACCATACAAGGAATATAGAGGTTATATGTGGTGTTTCCTTGCCACTTGGGTTCTTTACCGTGTCCTTTGGTCATGTCTATATAAAGTAATTACATCGATATACTTTCACCATGTATGTGTACTTTAAAACATTATGTGTGTTGACCGGTTCCCACACTTGTGTACACTCAGAGTACATAATTAGGTTCCCTTAAAAGTGTCACAGACTATGAGGGGGTCAATAACAGTGACTAATACATATCTCACCTAAACCCATATCCATCATATCTAGGGCCCCGAAAATTGTGATTTTTTTGAATAAATAGTGTATGTATTTGATATAAACATAAACAATTAATTTGTCTAAACACATCAGATTTTTTATCCCCTCGATAGGATATAGACTCGTCACCACCTAAATCAATCGATCTCTCTTTTTTTCATCATTATTTCCAATTTGGTGGCCAAAAATAATAATTGTTTGATTAGTTTCAACCTACACATACCTCACTCATAACCCATGATGTGACTCCTTGTGTACATATTTTAATCATCACATTAAACTTACATAACTTGTAATATCCCACAAATACACTACAAAAAAATTCATTCCATGCTTCATAAGTGGTTCTTCTTTAAATTTGGGGGTTCGATCGAGATTAGTACCACCCAAAAGCATCACTCTATGGCCACGTTTCCCAATGAGAAACAATGTGAAGAAAGAAGGTATAAATAAAAAATTAAAAATGGTTTAACAATTATTATACAATACTTCATGTCCAAATAATACATTTGGGAGATCTAGGGTGATAAAAAATGAATAATCAATTTAATTTCAATACATGGTTGCATGGATTTGTCCACATTTGGTATTGGTTAATGAAATGGATTTATATTCCGCAACAGTTTAATAAATTGAGAATAAAAAAAAGGATATTCATACCTAGATATTGGATCTTTTATATCAATAACCATGTTTACAAATAATGCAGATGATTTATTTCATTCTCTAGCTTCGATATGCTTTGATTCAGAGTCTCTTCATCATTAGATGTTGATTTTCCAATGGATAAGAGGAAGAATACATCTTTATGGACCCATGGTTATTCAACTAATCTAGGTAAAATATCCATAATATAGGACTTATAGGAATTTATCTATGGTTAATTTAATTTATTTAAATAAATTTAATTATTTATTTTAACTAAACACATCCAACAATGGTGGAATTTTTGAATACCCTATGCCAACCAATATTTGGTTTCTCGTTGGGTAAACAACGCATTTTAGACTCAATCGTGGTCTCATATTTCTGATTTTATATTCCATAAAAGATTAATCCTATTTAATTTAATTTAATTCACACATATAATATAAATTATTTTATATATATTTATAAAATTATTATTTGTTCACACTGTACCTTTTAATCATACTCGGTAATAGTTCATATCACTAAAAATATATGCTGAAATATTTTAAGGTCATAGAAGGGAATAAAAGGGTCTCAATATTATTACCATTTTCATTACATTCATCCTAAAAAAGAATAAGTACACTAAAATCATCAGATACTATGCCTATATTAGTCTCTCAAGCACCCAGGAGTTCTACTATAGACTCTCGTGCATCCACAACACAAAAAATAATAAATAAGTCCATCTATATATGATCCTATCAAGATGATCCATGATTTGAAATAGGTTGATTGTAAAGGTGTATATATTCCCGATTTCCTGCTCCCCCTAGAGAATAACCAGCATGGGGTCATTCATGTATATCTATAGTTTTTAAAACTAGAAGAAATTGTTTATCTACTCCAACTACGGGGGAACAATTTGGAAGGATGAATTATGAAAATCCTAATACATTATCCCAAACATACTGATAAACCTCATGAATAGATTGCCTCCCTAGCTAAATCTCTTTAATCCACATCATGTGGATACTACATGGAAAATTTTTGTCTCCAGGCTCGAACTCCAAGGGCCATTGATTGGGATCTATGTAATATTGATTCCTTCTATGTGATTTCATAATTATATTATGGTTGAACTTAGCCTTCTACGTCATCATTGGAGCAACCTCTACCCCTTTAGATGTGACTTTACAACCTCATTCCTGTACAAGGGTGGCCTATAGGGTCTCCCATTTAGGGCTTGAAAAGTTTCCATACTAATAGTAGAGAAGTATCTATTATTTTAGGAAAACAATACCATGGGAATTTGATCCTCCGTGATGTAATTCCATGACTCTATTTCCCCAAAGTCTGTGAATTTTTTTATTACATTAGCATGATCATAGGAAAATAAAATGTTGAAGTACTTCTTTGTTTAGTAGCCTTGGAATTACTAGATTCAAACATAAGTTTTACATTAAATATTGAAATGAAAAAAAATAGTGTCTCCTTTGAAAACACTCATATCCCATATATTATTCATATAGGTCGGTCATAATATACATGTTTAGATCTTGGGGAAAATGAATCATATTAAAGGGGTGAGGTCAGATGCTTAGTAAGGATAAAAAATATAGCAGAAGCTATAATAAATAAGGATAAACTTTTATGGAAAGGTAGAAAAATGAAACACAAGACTTTTAAACATAATATTCAGTATGATATTTCTAGAATTAAACAAATAATTTAATTTAAACCTTCACATGAATATTCTACTAGTAGAAAAAAAACATGAAATGTCAATAACTAAACTTATAATGAGGGAATTCATAATTTGAGACATCATAACAATACCATCAAGGCCTCATTCCAAGACCATTAATAACCATACCATCAAGTCCTTATTCCAAGACAGTAGTTTTCTCATGAGACCTATCAATGAATCAAGGGGCTATAGCGGTCCTTGACTGTAACTTACTAAGTCCAATTCATTTCTCATATGAAAATATTGAATTATAACCTAAATATTCATATTAAAACTAGCATAAAATAGGTTTATATTTTAACTATAAACCAGGATTGTTATAAAAATTTAACACTCAAATTCAAACATATCAAAAAAAACTTTAATATAATATGGAATATTGTATCATAATAAATCAGACTTGATTAAGAATTGAATCCAACAATGGATATTGACATCGATAAAAATAATCTAAAAAAATCAATAATACTCTTTGAGAGTATTCCCTATTTACATTGAAATCATTTAGAAGCTGCATAATTTATAAAATAAAATATTACTTTGAAAAATTAACTTGTAATATTATAAGGAAAGATTCAAAACGATAAGGAATCATAATGGTGGAAAAAATCTTCTTGCACTGTATAAGTTAAAAAACATTCTTTCCTTAATTTATTTAAATGGTCATAATTTACCTTGTTGGGAAAATGATGTAAAGAATCATTTCAAAATGTTTTATATAAAAAGTAAAACATGGGTAAAATTTTCTTTAAACAAATGTTTATAATGTTTTGTAATTCATTTTATGAAACATGCACATGTATGATAAGGATGTCTCATTTGATACATACATATAAATAACCTTGAATAATAATGACATTGTCAAATTAACCCTTGCCTTGTAATTTCCGTTAGTCGAGGGTGCATCAAACACTAATATAATGGTTAATAAATGTTCCTAAATTATAATATTACCATATCCATTTTTATGATATAATATATTATCTTCTTATATCCTTTTGGTAATAATATTTCAGTATTACCGTTGTTTGGGGTGTTAACTGCTTTGTTTTATCATTCCTGTTTTGTCATGTAAGTCATATTTATTATGAATAAGATTTATTTTTGTGATATCTATAATGAACTTCAGTTAATAATTATCGTTATTACTTATATAATAAATTATATAAACATTCATGAATTGTTATCACTGAGAATGAATCTCACCGCATCATGGAGAGGGTAAGTTGTACGTACGCATGAGCGATTGTTATTCATATGATAGATAAAATGAGGAATATGGTTTTCCCATGATTATAATAACATATAGGTGTATCGATAATATTGGAGTTATTATTTTGATATGGAAACAACATATAAAGATGGAGTAGAACAAGAATAGAACATTAAAAGAGGTGATTGAACAATTAACTCTTTTTCAGGTATCCCATATTGGTTTGTCCAAAAGGACACTATAGAATTGATTTCTTCCCAAATTATGGCCTATAGGATGAAATGAGTAATGTTGGAAGGTGAAATGGGTGGGATTTGGATGGACTAAATGTCTTTATATGTGTTAATCAAAGAAGAGGATGGGTGACCTTTTATAAGAGAGGTGAGGGGCACTTTGGGAAGATCTTAAATTATTAATTTATAACAAATTAATTTCTGTTTTCAAATATTACCAAAGTTATTTATTTAGATTATAAGATGATTATGGGTCTAAATCATATTATTAAATAATTTATTCGAAAATTGTAGTTTAAAAACTTAACGTTATGTTTTGGATTTAACCCTTAGTTTAGTAGGTTAACTCTTACAATGTTTACTAGTCATTTTATAATATATGGATAATATAGTTACTATAAAATGAAAAGAAAACTCTAATTGGATCATTTAGTATATTATTACCATTATACAAGTTATTTGGCCGATAGTGGGTTTTTTATGAATTTTATATCATTTATTTAAATATTATTTATCAAATAGTATCGTTTTTATCCATTTTGATACTATTCAAAATTTTCATTATTAAAAATATCAAACCAAAATGATAACATCAAACAAATAATTCTAATTTATAACTAACATTTCTATATTACCAATATAATTTTTTAATGTCATTCATTTAGTGATATTATATTTTTTTATATTTTTAATATCGTTTGATTCATTCATCCTTTAATAATTCAATTACTGCGTCGTTATTATGTCCACATTAAAGATAATTTTATATTTCCTAAAACTATAAATAAATTACTCTTATTTAGATGATAATTTAATATTTCCAATTACTATTTATATGTGAACATATACCTTATATATTATCGTATGAAAAATGATATAGTTTTTAAAATTCGAATATGAAATCATTATCTCTTCTTTAAATAAAAAACAATAACATTCTTAATCTAACACAAATGTATTAAAAAGGATAATATTTTAGAACTAAGGTTTATTTGGTCAAAAAAATATTATCTAATGATGTTAGGAAAAGTTTTATGGTAATATTATATTATTATAGTATGATGTTTACCTTTAATTACATTATTTACCATTAATTGTGGTAAATAAAATTCAAAAATTTCTACTAACCAAAAAATATTTTGATCCTATTAAACCACATTTTTAATTTTGATTACAACCATTTATATTTGTTTTTTGAAATTATATTCACATAAGGGTTAAAATTATGTATAATTGAAATCTGAAGATGTGGTTAGAAGAAGGGTAAAAGAGATCATTCAAAAGTTTAATAAAGTTATTATATCTAATTATATTTTCAAAAAGATTACTATAACCTCTCTTGGAATAATATATTGATTATAAATTTATTTTCATTACAAAATAAATTTTCTTAAAGTAATTATTTAAATGAAAAAGTCAGTTTTTAACAATAATGTAGTATTTTCGCTATTCATCAAAAATTGGAAATTTTTAGAAAAATACAAAAAACGCTCCATAATCTAAATTTTATATTATGAATTCAAAAATGAATTATATTTTTAAAAATAAAATTTAAATAATTTCATAATACGGTTAATACTACACATAACCTCTTTTTAAACATCTAGTTTGATAGGTCATGGTGTGCTCGAACTTAATGGTGTGTGCAGCTCAAGCTATTGAATTATTTAACAGAAAGTGTACCATAGAATATTGTGGTGTTACATTAATCTCTACTTAAAATATTTTCATCCTAATTTATTCTAGAATATAACATCATAAAAATATTCAGGTGGTTCTTCATAATATGTTCCCCAGGTTCCCACATGGCCTCTTCCATTTTATGGTTTCTCCAAAGAACCATCACTATACGGGTCCTTCGATTTCTAAAATCATGATCTCTGGTATCAAGATTCTTTATTGGCTCTTCATAATAATACATATTGGGTTTCCATTATATTTCATCATAGATGATTATATGGGTTGGGTCTTCCATATATTTCCATAACATTGATACATGTAACATATTATGATCTTTGGTAAGACATGGAGGCAGATCCCAATAGTAACCTACATATCCAATTCATTTTGGAGTCTCCAAAGGTCTTATATACTTAGGTCTTAATTTACCCTTCTTCTTGAATTGTATAAAACCCTTACATGAAGATACCTTCTAGAAAATATTATCTCTCTCTTGAAATTCCAAATCCTTCTTTCGGTTATCAGTCTAGATATATTTATTACATTAAGATGTTTTGATATGGGTCTAAATAGTATTTCTCTTTTCAATTGTTTCTTCAAAAATTTATAGGCCTACGACATTCCATTCACCAATATCATCCCAAGAAGTCAGTGTAAGAAATATTTTTCCATACTATGCTGCATATGGTGTAATCTGAATACTTGAATGATATCTATTATTATAGTAAAATTATATTATCGTTAAATATTGATCCCACATACCATAAAAGTAGAGTGAGAAATATCTCAACAAGTCTTCTAAAGAATGAATTGTCCCTTCTGTTGGTACATCAGTTTTAGGGTGGTATGTATTCCTCAAATGAAGGTCAATATCTAGATACTTCTGAAGACTTTTACAAAATCATGATGTAAAACAAGGATCATGGCCTAAAACAATCGATTGGGGTATATGATTAAGTCTTAAAACTTCATTAATGTAATGTATTAAAAAACATTCAAGTGGTAAATATTCTATTATATTAATATAATGTGATTATTTGGTAAGATAATCAATAATAACCCATATCAAATCTTTTCTTATAGGAGTCTTTGGTAACCTGTTGGAAAATTCCAATATAATATCGTCCCATTTTCACAAAGGTATTGGAATAGGTTTCATGGATCCATTAGGATGTGGTCTTATAGCCTTTATCTGTTGAATAATCAAACATCACGACACATAATCAGCAATATCCCTCTTCATGTTTTCCTAAAAAAATGTTTCTTCAAATATATATACATCTTAGTTCCACTAGGGTTTGTAGAGAAATGGAATTTGTGAGCATCATCCAATAATTCACTTTTTACCTCAGGTATAGAGGGAACACAAAATCTCTTCCCAAATTTCATAATTCCATCATCAAATAAAAATGCAGTTAATCTCCCATCATTCATAACATTAATTTTATTTTGAAAATAATCATCATCAGACTGGGAACTTTTGATCTTCTCTAGTAAATATGGTTTGTAAACCATTTGAAAATGTATTTATTTTTTACCATCCCTGATAATTTCCACATCCATATTAACTAGATCTATGAACATAAGATCCTTTTCAACTCTAATTTTGTTGAGAACATTATGGTTATTTTCATCTCAAAGCATCATCCACCTTATTTTCCATCCCAATATTGTACTATATTGTGCAATCATAATCCTTGAGTAGCTAAAGCCATCTCTTTTGTCTCATGTTGAGTTCTTTTTGTGAGAAAATACATTTCAAACTCTTTTGATTAGTATATATCTCACATATTTCACTGTATAGATAGTTTCTACATATCTATAGAGAAAATATTACCTCTTATAACCCATGATCATGAGTTTTATGGTTTTCTTCTAGAATTATTAATTTCCTTGATGCATAAGAAATAACCCTATCATTTTGTAGGAGGAAAAAACCTTGTCTTTTCTTTGATGCATCACTAAACATCACAAACCCATCATTTCAATATGGTAGTTTCAAGATAGGAATATTGACTAATATTCTAATCAACTCCTCCAAACATTATTCTGAATATTTTATCAAAATGAATTTAACCCCTTTTTGTGTGAACTTGGTTAATGGATTTTCCTATCGGGAAAACTTTTAAATGAGTCATCGATAGTAACCAGCTAAAATAATAAAACAATTTACCTCATTTATACTTTTTAGAGATGGTTATTCATTTATTGACTTTTTCTTTGTAATAAAAACAGAGATTCCATATTTGGAGACCAAAAGGATAAGAAAAGAAATTTTCTGAATCTAGAATTCATACTGGCTAAACACCCCATATAGTTCATTTATTTTAGGAGTCTTCAAAATAATACACAAGTGGTTCTCATGGTCTTTGTCGTTTTACTATTATACCAAGTTATCATCAATAAATACTATTAAAAAATCATCAAGATATACCTTGAACATTCCATTTATTGGATCCATGAAAAAAAGGGTGCATTATTAAATCAAAATGGCATTACTTTAAATTATTAATGACCATACCATGTTTGGAATGTTTCCTTTGGATTATAATCCCTTTCTACATAAATTTGATGATATACAGAATGATGTTCAGTCGTTGAAAAATATTTAGCTCCATGAATTTTATCAAACAAATCATCAATGTGAAGTAGAATATACTTTTTCTTTATTTTAATGTCTTTTATTTCTCTATAGTCAATTCACATCATCATTGATCTATCTTTATTCTTAATAAAAATAACTAAGCCTCCACATTGAAAAATAGTAGGCTGAAAATATTCCTTATTAATCGACACAGAGTTTTTTCTTCAGCTCCTCTAATTGCATAGTATCAATTCTATGGGGATTTTTTGAGATTGGCCTTGAATTAGGGATTAAATAAATTATATACTCAACTTACCTCTCTATAGTTATGATGATAATGTTAGTAGATAATGTGTGTTTATATGTCGTAATAGGAACATCCTGACACATATTTGTTTCAATGAGACTTACCTAAGGGGTTTTGACTGACAAATCTCGTGTTATTGTGAATTTAAAATATCAGATTTCTTAAGAAAACTAGGAAGATAGATTGGAATGAAAGGATCCAGAATCAAAAAAAATCATTGGCTAAATATGTGGAAAAAATTAAACTACATGCCACCACATCATTAAGAACTGAAGCAGAAAGAGTTGTGATCAAAAAACCTAGAATTTATCCCTTGAATTTTTTGGGGAATGTTTCTTTGAAGAATATGACAATAATTTTCATAATGTCCCATATATTAACAATTTTATCACAAAAAATTTATATATAATTACATCCCCGTGCAATCACGAGCTTCATGGTTTTTTCTCCACTCTTATAACAAACTCTCATTCCCATTAAGCAAGTATAAGGGTGTTTCTTCCCACAATTACTACATAGTGGAATGTCAACTTTTCCCTTATTCCCCTTACATCCATTTTCAGAGTAATTAGTATATCACTTCTACTTATACTTTCCTTTAAATTAATAAGACATATAGAATTCATTTTCTATCTTTATAGCACATGAGACTACATATTCATACGACAAAGAAGACTGAAAGACAAGTTCCTATAAGATGAACGGTTTTAACCCATCAAATAATTGATCAATCTTAATTCTTGGATTACGTATGTATTATGTAGCATACCTTGAAAACCTTGTGAATTTAGCTTTATACTTTGCAACATTCTCATCCCCTTTCTTCCTTGGACTCGGAAATTTACTCTCTATATCCGCTCGTAAATCATGAGGAAATTATTTGTCTATGAAGAGTTATTTAAATTCTATCCATTATATATTTGAGACCTCTTCGTTATTTTTAATTAATTACTCCCATTTATCTATATCTCCTGATAGATGATAGAGTTCCATAACAAATTTTTCGATTTTTTAATACCCAAAATAAGAAATATTTTCTCTAATGAAATTATCCACTACCCATATTCAAAAGTATTTATAGCCCTATTAAATTTTGGGGGTTTTTTCTTCATGAAGTGATCTAACATTAATTTTCTATGTTATCGATCAGGCTTCTCCATACATGTAATATTATTATTCATAATCTGACTAGGGTTGGATTAGTGGTACCGTGTTAGGCAGCCACTCCCTGGAAATGAAACTGGTGTAGGTTTGAGTCTCACCACTCTCGAATTTATCCGGCGACGAGCGACGCGCAGGTGTTGAATGGGGTCCAGAATAAGTGTGGTATGGAAATCACTAATACCTTGTTACCGAAAACTCGTTTTGTAGTTGGGGTTTGGATTAGGGGTATACACCCTATAATACTACATGAAAAATGGGGGATCAAAACCAATTGGGAATAGGTATTGTAGCAGGACTGTAGTGGTACTGTAGGAGTAGTGGTACTGTTGATCGGCAGGTACTCTAGCGGTGGCAGGGCACTGTAGCGGCGGCGGTACTGTGTGGGTACTGTAGCAGTCGGGTTACTATTCATAGAATGGGATTTGGGCCAAAAATTTGGGCATGCAGGCTATGTAATGGGCTACAAGCCCACTGGGCCTTCGGGCTATGTAATGGGTCTCCCTCTACCCAGTTAAAAAGAGTTCTTTGCTTTGCTTTCTTAATAAAAATGAGGATTTGGCCCCAACCTTTAAAAAAATATTATTATTCATAACCTAAAACGAATTATACCAGTATGGTTATAAGTTCACCATATCCATTTTCATTATCTTGCATAGGAGGGAAATCCATACATGGTTTATGTGTATTAATATAGTTTTCATTCCATCAACTTGGATCCATTTCTAAATAATGGCATTCACTAGATTCAGTTACGAACCATAATTTCTAATTCCAAAATAGTAAAATACATAACACAAATTGAACAATTTATGAATATCTAATCCATAATCACAAAAATGGGTCTTTAGTGGAAAATTTACACATAAATACTTCTTAATGGCATGTTATGAATATGTGAATTATCCTAATCATATAACCTTGGAGTTTTAAACAGGGTTCGCAATAAGGATCATTTTCATGTACTAGGCAACCATCAGTCAGTCCTAGAACACCATGTCAAATTTATCACTCCAAGGTACATCTGTTCCAAATACATGTGCACCTATAGTATCTATATAGGGATGTAATTCTTAATAATATTCACAAAATATCTATTTTATGAATATTCTAGGATTTTCTTCTATACTTATCTTCAAAGTCTATCTTAGGGTTATGTTTTTTAATAAAGGGTTATTTATAAATGTAGTTTCTGGGTTTTGTACTAAACATCCTCAAATACCAACAATAACGTCTCAACCCTAGTTTCCCAGAGTCTATACATTATTTTCATACATTAGCATGATCACAAGAAAATCCAATCTCGAAGGACCAATCAGTTTGGTATCCTTGGAAATACAAGATACAAACATAAGTGTTACATTACATCTAGAAATGAAAACTACATAGAGTCTCCTTTGAAAACACTCATATGCCTTTGATTATACCTATAAGTTAGTCATAATATATTTCCTCAAATACTAAGGAAAAATTGAACATAATAAAGGGGTTAGATTAGATGATCAGTAAGGATAAACAATATATAAGGAGCTATCATAAATAAGCATAAACATTTAATGTAAGGTATGAAGATGAAACACAATACGTTTAATCATAATATTCATCTTGATATAGAAATAATAAATCAAATAATTTTATTTAAACATTCACATGGGTATTCTGAAATTCAAATAATCAAATGAAATATCAATAACTAAAGTCATAATGATGTAATGCACAATGTCAGACATCGTAACCATTCCATCTAGTCCTCCTACCAAGACCATAAAAAATAATTCTGTCAAGGCCCTGTTCCGAGTCACTAGTTTTTCTCAGGAGACCTACTGATGCATTAAGGTGCCGCAGAGGTCCATTTATATCACTTACTATGTCCAATGCATTTCTCATATGAAAAGGGTGGAATATAACATAAATATTCATATTAAAACAAGTATAAGAAATGTTAATACCTTAACCATAAACCATCAATGTTTTAAAAATATAACACCAACAATCAAACATATCATAAAACCTTAAATACAATATGGAAGATTATATCATGATAAATAACCCTCAATTGTGAATAAAATCCAATAATGTGCATTTACATAGATGAAAATAATCTAACAAAATCATTAAAACTCAATGAGAGAGATATCCCTTTTTTACATTGAAATAATTTAAAATCCATGACATTTATAAAAGAAAAAATTACATTTGAAAATAAACTTGAAATAATTTAAGGGAAGCTTCATAATTTTATGGTTTCATAATGGTAGAAAATATATTCTCATTCCATATAAGATAAAAAAACATTCCTTCCTTAATTGGTCGAAAAGCTTAAAGTGTACCGTATTGGGAAAATGACAGAAATATTTCATTCAAAAAAAATTATATAAAAAGTAAAACATGGGAAAATTTTTATTTAAACAAAATTCGATAATATTTTGAAATATTTTTCAAGAAACATGTTCATAGATGATAAGGATGTCCAAGTGAATACATATGTATAAACAACTTTGAATAATAATGAGATTTTTAAATTAACACTTACCTTGTACATTCTTTTAGTAATGGTTGTGTTAACCTACTATATAATGGGTAAATCGTGTTATTAAATTATACGAGGACCATATCCATATTTATGATATCACATATGATCCACTTATATCCTTTGTGTAATAATATTTCAGTATTATCATTATTTTGGGTATTAACTACTTCATTTTCCCATTATAGTTTTGTCATGTATGTCATGTTTGTTAAGAATAGGATTTATTTTATTTATATCCAGAATAAAATTAAGTTCATGATTTTTATTTTTACTCATCATAAAAAATTAATAATCATTCTTGAATGGTTAATGTGGAGAATTAATCTCACTGTGTCATGGAGACAGTAGGTCGTACGTACGCATGAGTGACGATATCATCCCCTTGATGGTTAAATAGAATGGAATTGGATAGTATATATTAATTATAAAGAATAATTATAATTTTATATTAATTATTTATTTTGATTATACTTTTCATTGTACACATCCATTTAATGTAGTGTTGAATAACAAATTACACCACAGGATGCAGACGGTAAGTCATACCTATGCACACATGGTGATTTTGTTATTCATATGATGGATAAAATGAGTAATATGGTTTTACCATGAATATAATAATATATTTTTATATTTATTAAGAAATATTTATTATTTTTATATGGAAAAAACATAGATAAAAGATGTTTATGAAGAAAAAAACTTTGAAAGTGGTGGTAAAACAATTATCTCTTTTTTAGTGTATCTCATTTTTATTTGTACAAAAGGATACCATGCAATGTATTTATGGAAAAAATTATGGCCTATATGATGAATTGAGGGAATTATTGTGGAGAAATATTTAGGTTTTGGCCGAACTAAAGGGATTTAGATGTGTTAATCAATCATAAAGAAGGGTGCCCGATTATAAAAGAGGTGACGGGAACTTTTAGAAGAACCTAAAATATTAATTTAATGTAAGTTGATTTTTGTTTTAAAATAGCTTAAAAGTGATTTATTTCAAGTATAAGATGAGAATTGGTCTAAATACTCTCATACTATTATATTTATACTAGTTTGGATCACACAGTTAACCTTTTATTTTGGATTTAACCCTTAGAAAAATAGGTCCACTCTTAGCGTGTTTACATGTCCTTTTATGATATACTGTTAATATAGTCACTATATAATGACAAACGGACTCTAGTAGGTTAATTTATGACACTTCTAACAATATAAATTTCGTTTTTATGAACCTTATATTTTATTAATTTTATATAATTTAATTAAAAATTATTTATTTTAAAGTATCATTTAGGTCAATTTTGATACTATTAATTTTTTTAGACAAAAGTAACATGATAAAATCATAACAATAAATTAAATATGTTACTAACATGGCTATGTTATATATGAAATTATTCTATGTAACTTATTAAGTAAATTAAATTTATTTTAATATTTTCAATATCATTAATTGATTATTCTTTTTATAATTCTATTAATGCATCATTATTGTGTCACCATATAATTTATTTATTTATTTATTAAATTATATGTAAATTTCTATTATTTAGGTAATCCTTTAGTATTTATAAATACTGCTTGTATTTTACCGTATCAGTTATATATATCCTCATATTAAAAATGATATAGTTATCAAAAATTTAATATGACATTTTTAACTCTTCTTTAAAAAAATATAATAAATGTCCTAACTAAACACAAGTGAATTAAAAATGATCATAAATTCGACCTAAGGTTGATTTTGGTCTAAAAAAACTTATCTAATTAAATTATGACATGTTTTAGGGTAATATTATACAATTATAATATTATTATTACCTTTAATTACCCTATTTTCCTTAAACCATGGTAAATAAAATTCCAAAGTTACTATTCTACAAAAATTGTTTTTATCCTATTAGACCAAATTTTATATAATAATTAAAACCATTTATATCCTTTTTTCAAAATTCAATCCACATATGTGATAAAATAACATTTAATGTTAATATGTAGATGTGGTTAGAAGGCGGGTAAAAGAGACGTTCAAATGTTTAATAAAATTTTTATATCTAATTCTATTATAAAATTGATCCATATGACCTGAATTAATGTAATATATTTATTATGTATATACTATGATATTAAAATAAATTTAATGTAAAATAATTATTCTTTTGATCATTTTTTATTTTTTAAAATAATGCAGTATTTTTCACTATTCACCAAAAGATGAAAATTTTTAGAAAAATACAAAAAATTCACCTTAAGGTAATTTTGATATTCTAAATTCAAAAATTAAGTCTATTTTGAAAAATATATTTTATAAATTTTATAATTTGGTTTATACAATTCATAACAACTTTTTAAATGGCTAGTTTGATAGTTCATGGTGCGCTCAAACTTATTGTTGCATCCAGTGAAAGATATTGAATTAATTAAAATAATGAATACCATGGATTAATGGGGTTTTACACCATCTCTATAACATGTATATCTAACATGCCCGCAATATATCTATTTAAACTTGGATAGTGCACTCTTTCTTCCCATCTTTCTGGGAGTGAATGGTTGTAATCATCCTATTTTGGGTCCCTAATGCCTCATGTAGGCCTCTCCACAACAATGATGTAAGCAATGAATCGAATTCATTGAAAACAATTGATGTAACCCAATTAAGATAAATAATATCTCATATATACAACTTCCTGAAACAATCCATGAAACTCTAATTCAAAATATCATGGAAGTTTTCTAACATAGTGATTCTATCAAATATCCCCTATTTGTATCATGGACCTTCACTGTCTTTAGAATACCAATGATTAAGTCGATGTAAATTCCATCCCATTTACAAACCATTATATTAATTGGCTTCTAAAATCAAACAAGGACCTGGTGTGCAGCCTTCACCTGCTAGAAGGTGAGGAACTATGAGAAAAACATGGTCATGTTTTGTCTCATGTTGGACCACCAAAACATCCACTGAATGTCTCTATACATATTACCCACATTGACATAAAATTACCATTTTATTTATATGAAAACACAAACCACTAACAACAAACCACATTATGGTGGTCTAAATTACTACAATCCCAACGCATCCTTGACAACAAATCTCAACCCCTCGCTAGGAAAGGAATCCATGTCAGAGAAAGAAAACATACTTCGATCTGGAGTTTCCATAGACGCCAAAAAATCAACCACCATATTACCCACCCGCCTGGTGCGAGAGACCTCCGTGTGAGCCCCCATTAACAGATTGTACTGCATAACAGTGTATGTAATATCCCACGGAATGCTTCCCTTTCCCTATAGCGCGTTGTACAGCACCTTGGAGTCTGTCTCTGCCCGACCCAGTTGAAACTACCTGAGCATACACATATGAAAACCAGTAGTGAATTCCAAGGCTTCTGCTTGTAGCGTGTCTCCTCTCCCGAGCCACCCTGTGAATGCAGCAATAACAGACCCTGACTAGTCGCAGACGACACCCCCACCACGCAACTCCCCTTGGATCACTGACCCATCTGTGTTGAGCTTGATCCCCATGCTCGGAGGACTCCAAGGAACCCAGCGACACTACCTTCAAGATCCATCCCGAAACACAATAGGGATGTTGGAGGTGATGAAGTGAACAGATGGAACATCACCTCTCTCTGGACACAGCCTAATCAAAACCAGAAAAGTATTCTTCATCTTGAACAGAATGCTTACCAGTGATCCCGAGGAGTTTATGTAACGTCTGTCATTCCAAGATTTCCATATCGTTCAGCACTCTACATGTAAAATGATAGTCCTGGATTTTCATTCAGCTCCAGGATTCCCAGCTCCCCTAAACCATTCATTAAAAAAACCACCATTCGTCCCATCAAAACTGCTCCACCTAAAGAAGGACTCGAAAGTATTCCAAACACTCCTAGCCCAATCACTATCATAAAAGATTTCCCCTAAAACTCTTGATTGTAGGACCTGCAACACCAGCACCTTGAGGCCATGTTAACCCCCATTCGCTGCAGGTTCTCATCTGAAGGTAAGGCCCTATACCTCATTCACCATAACAAAAAGTTAAATTTCGAAGGTATTTCCTTGCACCACAAAACCTCCCCCCAAATATCATTACCCAAGGTGACCCTTGCCTCCCAAACATAGTCCTTGATGGAGAAAGCACCTGTCGCAGATACTGGGATGACAAGTTTATCATCCTCATCATTAAGAACCAATATTGTGGAAAAACTCTAATTATTTCTCATCTAGAACAGCCTGAACTAACCTGGGGTGACTACTTGCCTCCATAAAGGATATGTCTGGGGTGGGGTAGCCTGGAAACCACAGCTGACCCACCCACACTCTTGTTTCCAAAAATTCGTATTTTCCTATCCCAAAATCCATCAAGAATGCTATTGTATATCCTCAAGGAATGGATGGATCAGGTTCTAGATTATAGATGTCCGACTCCTTTAAGAATTCACATTCAAACCATAGACACCATGCATTGTTCTTCCCCAAATAGACCTTCCCTATAGATTTTCCCATTCCAGCTTCATATGTAACCCCTGAATGGTTAAGGAGACACTTTTCATATTAATTCCCCCTTAAGATAGAGGTCTGGAAAACCGTTTTCCTGAGGCCCAATGGTGTCTACCTTCCAATTTCCCATCCCAAATGAAGGACACCATAATCTTATCCAGGTTGACAACCACATTCTTGGGGACTATAATAGTGGAGAGTATATTCATAGTGATGGAAACTAACATGCTGTTTACTTGAGTAATGAGACCTCCAAAGAATAAGAACCTATTTTTTCATTTATAAAGGCACCCTGTGAGTTTTCCTATAAGTTTATCAAAAAAATTCACCCTAAGAGAAAGGGGATGACTGGTGCTCCAAGATACTCCATGGTAAATGATCCCCTGCACATACTCATACTGGCACCCATGGCCCTCTCCCTTCTCTCAAAGGTTTTCTTTGAAGTAAAGAAGAGACTCATCTCTTTATTCACCACCTGACCACTCCACTTGCAGTATTCCCCTATGATTCCATTCAACCAATGCACTTACCGCCTACTACCATTTGTAAAAATAATCATGTCATCTGTGAACATCAATTGAGTGACTCCCCTTATTCCATGCCCATTATGATAGGGAAAAATTTTACCCCTACTAAAACCCTAATTAATATATAGGCTGAAAGGATTTTGAGCAAGAATGAACAAAGTATGGGACAAAGGATCACCCTGCGTAAGGCCCCAGCATGCCTTAAAGAAACCAAATTGTTTACCCATGAATGAAGTAGAGATCCATGCCGAACTAAAACAACGGAATAGAAGATATCTGGACCAATTAGATAACCCCATGCTAGCAAGTAATCTTAAGACAAATCCCCACTCCAACCTTTCATAGGCTTTGTTCATATCTAATTTGACCACCAAATTACCCCCTAAAGGATTTGTCATTTATGCCACTGATCATTTCTTGAACAACTACAATCTCCCCCTAAATCTACCTCCCTCTTATGAATCCATGCTGCTCAGGGTTAATCCAAGAATCCAAATGTTCATCCAGACACTTGTTAAGAATGCTAGCCAAAACCTTGTACAGAAGATTTCACATACTAATGGGACAGTACTAATCAAGGGAATGGGGATTAATCACCATAGGAATAAGAACCATTTTTATTGAATAGGCTATTTGTGATAAGTCCCCTCCTTGAATGAAATCCTAGACTCCACCAACTAGATCCCCCTTAATAATGTCCCAGGTCTCCCTGTAAAAGGATCTAGAAAATCCATCAGGCCCTTGTGAACTCTCCAAGTTTAGGGACAAAATAGCTTCTTGGACCTCAGCCTCCTCCGGTGATCTCCTTTGGACCTCATAAATTACCTCAAAAACTGTGCTTGGAATACCCTCAAAGATCGCATCACTATCTTTCAAATAACCCCCTGCCAGCACAGGGATGGGAGATTCTAGAAGAGCTTGAAGAGCTCCATTGACCAAGGCCCCCACCTCATCAATATTTTAGAAGAAGGGTCCTTCCTCCCTTTGGATATTAGGTCTTTGAACACGGAAGAGTTCTCTAATGCAGGAATAGAAGTACCCCGAGTTTCGGTCCCCCTCACATAGCCATTTCACCGAAGCTCTTTCCCTGGAGATCATTTCCTGCTTCAGATGGATATCTGATAATTTATCCTTTATAATCCTCAGATCAAAAAACTATTTTTCATCCCAACCATGTTCCAGGAAACCATCCATGAGATCCACCTCTATACTTAGCTCAAACACCTCCTAATCGCGGGTAGGAATCGTCTTCCTCCAGGTCTAAAGATGAGTCTTGAGCCTCCTCAACATTCTCTGTAGAACACTCCATGGTATCCCCTAGTGATGCAAGACCCAAGCCTCCCTAACCACCTTAAAGAATCTATATCCCTAGATCCATGACATTGAAAACTGGGAATGATCCCTACTCAACACCCCTACACCAAGAAGAATATGAATCGGAGAGTGATCAGACAGCCCTCTGGTCAGGTGACATACCTTGGTGTCTGGAAACATAGAAATTACAGAATTATTCATAAAGTATCGATCGAGCCGAGAGTATGTGAATCTCCCCCTACATTGATTATTACACCTTGTAAAGATACTACCCTCAAAACTGGCATCAAAAAGACTATTCCTTTCCATGAATGACACAAATACTTGGCTAGAATTCCTGGGAAAGGCCTCGCCTCCTTTCTTCTCTTCTGGACTCGAAATGATGTTGAAATAACCACCAATGATCCAAGGGGTAATTCCAGGATTAAACTCATCTATAACACTCCATAAGGACTCCCTGCCCTATGTTGTACACATCGCATAGAGGAAGAATAAAATGAACACATGAATCCCCACCGTGATCCTAGTATTCAGAGATTGATCCGACGAACTCAGAAGATCAACACTAATATAATCCTTCCAAAAAAACATATATGAGAGTTTGGAGGGTCCCCATTCAACAAACCCTGCATTCTAAGGAAAATAGCATACTCTTGAATCTTTCTAGAGGATTGTTTTGGCTCTAAAATAGCCACCAATGAAACATGACTACTACTCATCTCACTAATGATAAAATATTTCTTGACCCTAGATCCAAGGCCTCAGCAATTCCAAATAAGAAATCTATACATAGATCTGATCATGTCTGGTTTTGGCCCCAGATACCTGGCCTACATCATGAAGCAAAGAGAAAGAACCTGCTGAAGCCTCAAGCATTACCATTAAAGGAGTGTGAACCCCAGATTGCACCTGCGAGGACACTACCACTAGAGAAACCCCACTGCTGGTACGCTCCTTGCAAAGAGCTTCTGGAGACACAAAACACAGATTCCTCAACATACCCTGGTATGGTAGCAGGGATGTTGGGGTAGAGCTTGGAGGAGAGGGCAAAGAATGTGAAGAGGTTGGAGGTGGTAGCGAGGAAACCACTGGACTGGATTCCAACAGTAAAGTGGGAAGACCTTCAGATGCTAGAAAAGCCTCTGGAGCACTCGAGTCATAAGTCGCCAAGGATATGTCTGAAATGTACATGGGAATGGGAACCCAAATATCTGCAAACACATTCTGAAGGTTGATCACATTGCTGAAAGACACCCCCATGAGTGGGGGGCCTTCCTCTGAAGACTTCACCACAGCTTCACAACTCAGACATTGAAAAGTATGAACCAAGGCGCGACTGAGAGGCACACTCCCTCCATCTTTAGGAATGGTAGATGAAGCCTCAGAGGCCTGCATAGAGGAATCATAAGGAACTCATTCACTCAAAACACAACCCTCCATACCATCATGTAGAAGTGAATGATGCTGCTGAGCAGAGGACCTCAAATTCTCCTGATGCATGACACCCTTTGATCAGGCCTTGTGACAGACCTTCAAAGTATTCACTGAGAGATGATAGGAGGAACAAAACCTAGGGAAGATTGGTTAAACCATAGGTTGACAAATGTCCTTCATCACTTCGATTCTGATCACAAGATTCTCTTGAATTGGCCAAGATATAACCACATCGACACAGATCCTTGCAACCGAAGCCTCACCTAGACGCAATGTTCGATCATCCACCCACAAGAAGCTCCCCATCTAATCCCCAATATCCTTAAAAAATGATTCATTCATGAGGGGAAGAGGCAACCCTGGGAGCGAAACCCAAACCGCTGCGCTGGAACACTCCCTGCCAAAATGTACATCCATCAACCACCGCGAGAGGGAGAAAATCCATGAAAAGGATCATGTGATTCCTTCCATCAGAATATCCATCTACAAAATTTCTAATGAACATTCAGTCACACCATACCTCACATTAAATTTCTTCCAACTAGAATCTCCCAGACTCTAATGGATAAAAGGAGATAACAATATCTACTTATGAAAACATATACACTCTTAGTCCACTAGGGTTACATGTAAGGTATCCAACTATAAAAAATCTTCATGTTCCATGAAATATTGGGATTCCTACTAAGGACATCTATTACCATGTTTCACTTCCTAGGAGTATATAGACTATCTCAAGGACAAAGTCCTGTAGTAACTCCAACCATCACAGATGTCTTGGGATTAAGTCTCACTTCCCGAAGATGTTCCTAAAATCTTATATTATTTGTAAACCACGATGCACTCCCCCATAAGATAGTTCCTCCAAATCCTCATGGTGAATACTACCACTACTATCTCTATGTCATGTGTCGATTAGTTCCACTCATGGTGTCTCAACTGCCTTGACCTTTATATGATAACTTCTTATATCTACATCAAATTATAGTCGAGCCCAGCTATAGAGGAATAAAAAGACACTACATACTCACCAACCTCCTTTGGTATCCTAAATAACAATCTCACGCTATAGCCTCAACTGCAACTCTTTGATGGATATCTATCACTACGCATTCTAGGTAATTAGATTCCCTTTCCATGTTAGATCAATCTAGGGGTATTTAATCCAAGATAATTATGTCATAATCATTCTATAGTAACCAATATAAATATCAAAACTATGATCCATTGAAATGATCTTCGGTGGATCCTACAAAATAACTACTTCGATTTTCAATGTGTCCATAGTGAAATTGGGCTCCGAGATGACATTACATAAGAAGTGAACCTCATTAATAATGAACTATAACATTGAGATATTATAATGTTATTAGTTCTCCAAAATTAAAAATATTACCATACACTATTTCTCAATATACACACTCACTATCACAGGGATGATTGGTATGTCTTCAATGAAGGAAACCACAAATTGTTCTAGGTGTGGTTGGAGAATGCCATTCATAAAATCCATAAACATGGATATAAAATTCATCACACCAAAGTGAATCACCACGAACTCATAGTTTCCATACACACATTGGAATGTCTTCATTGTAATATTACCCTCATGAATTCTCAACTAATGTAATTTGGACTGTATATCAATAATTGAGTACCATATTTCACCTCAAAACTATTCAATGAGGTTTTCAATCCTCATCATAGTGTGCTTGATCTTTATCATAGCCTAGTTTTGGGTATGAAAGTATACATAATGGTGAAAGATCCCATCCAAACATTCCATTAAAAACTATAGATCATACCTAAGGGATACAGTGGGCTTGATGAAACCCTTCTGTAGAGGATCCTCCAAATAAAATTAAGCTATGGGATATCATTAGGGGTCATCTGATATTCCATATAAAATATTGGAGTTATCTTAGGATGTATGTCGATAAAAAATACACCTACTACCTCATAAGTTGTCCCATAAAATCATCTAGGATGATGTATAAACTTTTCTCCCTGAATGAATGAATCCATGTTCTTGAAGAGCCTAGTGCCCCAAAAAAACAATCTCTAATTGGAAGGTTGTCGGTTCTTTCCACCTGCCTACATCACCAACTGATCCCTCTATGATATCTCTCTTGAACATAAAGAATAATCTTGTTCCATTAGTGAGAAGGAGTCGGACTCATCTGTAGTGATAGTAAATCTGGCTTAGATCATGTATAACATGTCCACACCAAAGATGATTTTATATGGATCTATTGTGATGACCAATAGTTCCCACGTGAATATCTCTCCACCAAGTGACAACTATCACTTCTAAAAGATAATTTATATAGAAGAAATGTTTCCCAATTTGAACCACAATATGAAGATGATGGGATAAATCCTCTATTGTGATCTATATCTCTCGCACCAAGAGTATATGGATGAATGAATTATATTACTAGTTTCTACTAGTACTGAAGAAAGAGTTTAATAAACACATATCATACTTCAACTCATATTTTGTGTTTATGGGTCATAATCCTTCATATCTTAGAGTTTACTATGGCCATGAATTTTATCTCCATTAACCTTGTGTGGGACTCTTGGTGGTGGTGGTGGTGCAAGGATATCAAAGTGTTTTCAACCACCCATAGCTCCTCCTGGATCTCCACTTTCCCCCCTCCACCACCCGAGGTCTCTCCCTTCCCTCTCATAAGAGATCCCTAACCATGGATATACCTATACTATAGTGTTCCATCCTCTAACTTCATGTGCTCCTCAGCAATCCTATTTGGGAGTCATATTCTATATGACCTCTCTCATCATAATAATAGCAGTGTCCCTAAACATGAATCAATGGTCCTTTTTAATGTCCCTAACCACATGGTCAATCCTGATCCTGGGATGATATCCTATGTTGAGATCCTGTTGAATAATATATACAAGCTACTACCGATTTCTCAATATTATGACACACAGTTCCATCTATAGCTTCTTGGAATTCCTATTATAGTAAACTCACCATCACTATCACTCACTATAACACCCCAATATAGGTTGGGATGCGCATGGGTAACACACTAAAATGTATTTCTATGTAGAGTTTTTGGTCAATATTTCATGCTCGAATATATCCATCCCAGATCATATCAAGAGAGTACTGCATAAGAACTGTGAACCCCGTGAAATAATCATCCACTATCATAAATCTTTAATTTATCTCTAAAGGCATTAGAATCCATACTAAGTGTAAATAGTATGGGTAATCATCATCATCAAACAACCCTTGGAAGTCAGGACATGGGAGTGTTGACTCATCATTAATATGACTGACAAGACTCCACTAGCACTAAGATGCTTGGTTGAAAAGGATAACTAGCTACATAACCACCTAATCCATCAGTGTATATATACTCTTGAAAATATAGACCATCAACTCTAGTCAATCATCTTCTTTATATGAATCTGGTTTTCTATAGAACCTCAGTGGTATATGGTACTATAACTCATGGAGTGAACTATTCCTACATTCATCATCAGTAGGACCTTCTAGTACGATCTAATTCCCAATAGTATGGGTGTTACTACTAATCCACCTTGATTCAGAATCTCATGTGTGGTTTCTAGAACTAAGGCATCATCACTCATCATATCGTCATCACAATCTGGAATTGGAAACCTGGCTATATGTCTTTGTGGTGGCATCCTAAAGGAATCAATCAATATTTAACATAGTTATTTGATCACACCCACATATATACAATGTAGAGATAAATCATTAAATATATTCAAAACTCAATCTTATATGATTAATGTACCATTGATCATAACAACCAATATCTTGGTGTACTGAGATGAAAAGATAGTAGTCCTGGTTTTGATAAATGGATATGTTTGTCTCCCATACCATCACTAGGTTACCAAGACCATGACCCACACTTGCGATACTATTACACTAAATCCATAAATCATAATCATATCCTATAAATGTTACTACTCCAAAATTGGATAACTTTTCCAAATGTTCTTGTACATATACACCCCTCTATCTCAATATAGAAGTGTATAAGAATTATAAAAAAAATGTAACAACTATAATATAAACCAAGAATAAAAAACATATAGGGTGTACAATTGTATGACAATTGAAAAAAAATTGAACATGATAAATACACTACAAATAAAAAATATGTCCCAAACTGAAAAAAAAATTTAATGTAAATAAATTCCCTGAGATACCATGTTGTGATATCCAAGATCTTCCCACCATACACTGTCTAATGCAACCTTTATTCTTAAGCTCATTTATAATCACTACTCACATGTATTTAATCTACATAAGAAGCATCACGTTCAATAAAATCCTATGTAGGGGTGAGTATGTACATACCTAGTCATATGGACTAAAATATGAATAGGGAGAACTATGTGGCACTATAATAATAAATAGTAATCATTTTCACCCGAATAAATAGGGGGAAAAATCCAATGAAATGGATATATATATATATATATGATCAAAACAATGATACATAAATGATATGGAGGGGTATATCCAAATTATAGACATTACTTGTAATAGAATGCCAACAGTATAAAAAGCCTATCAATGATGTCCAACTTCTCACACATCATCATAGTAGAAAACATCCATGTCAAAACATATCTCATCATTGTTTCACATAGTCGAGGGGGAAAAATATCTATTTATTGGACCCACAAACTAGAATAATAGGATGGTTACACTCAGTAGATATATAGAGGACCGATGACCATGTTCTGCATTATGGTTTCACACAGATGGTTGATGACCCATGCCATGTTTCAGCTGGAGGGTTCCATTCAAGATTCGATAGAGGACACATGAACAATCCCACTAGATCATGTCCTTATAGTATTATTTATTGGACCCATTCATATCTTGTCTGGAGGGTTACACATAGTATTTGAGGGCCCATACCCTTCCAAGAAAAAGGGTTCCACATCGATTGTAGATAGAGGAAGCATGACCATCCCCACCGGAGGGTTCCACTCTAATAGTCAGTGGAGGACCCATGGACTAACCAGAAATATGGTGAATGTAGAGAAGTAGATAGAGTGAAAATGCTCAACCTGGTGGGAGGGTGACGCTATATATATGGGTAGATGACCCTTTCCCATTCCCATTAATAGAAGGACACTCTAGAAATATCTGCTGATCTTCCATGATCACTGATTTCTTTATGTATTTCCAAAATAAAAATTATGACCATAAAATCTAACATCATATCCCAAATGGAACTAGAGAAGGTAACATTTTATTATACATGTAAAACACAATGGATAAGAGAATAATGCGAAAAATATGAGTCCAAAATAATGATATATGATATTTTAATGATTTTTCAAAAGGAAAAAAATTAGTACAAGAGGTGTGATAGTACCCACATAGTATGTGGTCCTAATACATCGCTTGTATATAACCCTATTGGTACACATTTTTTTTCCCATGTTATGATACACAACATTTATAAGGATTAAACAACATGTCTGAGCCACCTGGGGTCCTACCCACAATCTCTATCATTGTTTACGTACTTCACCCATATTTGTGTACTTTTTCCATGTTTATGTACTTCAGCACACAACATGTTCATGTCAGTACCCATGATAGTGTACTACAAGATTATACATTGTATCCCCATAAAATTTTTTATATGATGTGTTAGGGGTCAAATATGGCATGTGATACATATCTTTCCCGAAACCCTAGTCTCCATAGTTAGGTCCATTCACAATATGTGATATATCGACAAAAAATCATATAGTTTGTATTTTTTATAAAAGATAGGTCTTCGTTAGGTTCTTTATATATGGTATCGGTGCCTTCGGATCTAACCACATCTCCCCCAAAATTGAAAGATCTCGACGTTGTTCATCATTCCCTTCAATTCGGTGGGTAGAAATCTAAACTGTTTGATTCATTGCTTACAACACACAATGTAAATGTAACCCATGTTGTTCTTCCCTAGGTTAAGATTATAATCATTACATTTATTATCTGTAACTCACAATCACTAAAAAATATAGTCATAATCCATTGTTATGTCATCATACTCAATTATGCAGGGAATGTGGGGGTCTGATCAGGCTAGAAAACACCTGAAAACATTGATCCATGCCCTCATCACCCAATAGAGAAGAACACAAAAAAATAAGATATAAATGAAAAATAAACAATGGTTTATCAATCTATAGAGAATAATTATTTGAGAATGAAAAATTTGGCCTATACGGGGTGATAAAAAATGAAAAAATGAATTTATTTTCAATACTCAGGTGCATGTAATGGTCACAAAATTTTGAAAATGAAAGAAATGGATTGATATTCTTAAAATTTTTAATGAAATGGGGCATAATGAAAAAAAATAAAATGTCTTACCTAGAGATTTGATCAATTTTCATTGATGAACATTCTTTATAACGATTGATAAGAGTCATTGTGTTCATGTTTCTTTGATCTACATCGTTCAAGAGGCTATTCTTCCTCAGATGTATATTTTATAATGGAGATGAGGAAGAACTCATCTCCATGGTCCAATGGATATGTGGTTAATACTTCAAAAAATATCATAATAGTTGATTTAATGTAATTTATATTAGTTTAAATTAATTAAAATAAATGAATTAAACTATTCCATTTAACTAAACACACCCATTAATGATCACATTCTAGAACACCCAACATCAAAATATTTAATTTAATACCTAGGGAAAACATTATATTACAAACTCAATAATTTTATTATATTTATAATATCAGATATTGTTTCATAGGTATCCAATTTTATTTTCAAAACTACATGAGAGTAACATAAAATATATAAGAAAATTTTATAAAATTAATTCCTAGAATACTAGGCCATATAATAGCACAAAAACAATGCATGTGGATCCAAAAATACATGTAAAAGTATTTCAAAGTCATACAAGGGAAAAATAGTTTCTCTACATTTAATGAGTGAAGAGGATTTGAGAGGGTCTAGAATTTTATAAGTGGGGTGAGTGGTACATGAGTAATTTTAAAAATGAAAAAGGTATACCCACATTTTTCACATACGACAAGGCTCCAAAATGTGCTCTTAAAGATCCTTTAGAGGTTATAAGAAGTTAATAATTGCAAAAAACAAATTTTGGAAATGTTTAAAGGTCTTTTTAACCCTTGTCTTTTTAATTTAACCCTTATAACCCAATTTTTACCTTAATTTTCGTAACTAATTATTACATTTTCAGTATTAATTTTGGCCAAAAAATATGTTGACATTATTAGATAATATAAATTATTCTTATCGAAATATGGAGTCTAAATTTCCAAATTTAATTTAAAATGTTTTAGAATTCAATTTTAAATTTACTCACAGATGTGATAAAATAGATGTTTTCCAAAGAAACAATTATCATAAATCTAAAATGTTTTTATATAAAAATTAAATATGAAAATGATTCCAATGAGCTAAATTAATTTAAATTTAATATAAACTTAATATTTTTATTAAAAGAATAATTTCAAATATGCATTAAATTTGTAAATAATTTATACAAAAAAAAATTAATAAAAATTTCATATTGTTAACTATTCAACAAAAATTAATATTTTCAAATAATTCCTCAAAATATAGTCAAAGAAAATTATTACATATATAATAAAAAAATTGTGTTTCTTATTTCAAATAAATTTTCTATAAGTGGAATAACATAATTTTATATTATGTTCAAATAATGGTAATAACCCATATTTCAGAAAAATCTAGTTTTTCTAAAAACATTTCTTTTTTTCAAATGATTATAATTTTACTTATCATTAATATATATTAATTGAATTTATTTTATACATTTTTATGACACAAAATATTAATTATTTATTAATTAATATTCAAACCTTCCATTATAATGTTAATGTAATAATGGTTATGTATAAAAAAAATATTTTAATAGTGTTTTGGGTATCATTCAATCATGGTGTTGTATGCAATGCAAGCTATCATAAAATTTGAATTTGTTTTAAAAATATATATATCATAATTCATAATTATTACATTGAGTTATAATATTATTGTTTTTTATTATATATTTTATTGATTATGATATACCACATTTAAAATATTTTGGTGTTCCATTATTCCCCCTTAATTAAATTATTCCCCTGTAATATAATTTTGATTCTTGTAATGAAGGTTTTGAAATTTAAAAATAAATTTCCTAAAATCCAACATTTTTTAAGGGTTAATAAAACATACACTTGATAAGACAGGAAGGGAAATAACAAGTTCATGTAGAATAACACATAATAGGTCTCCAAATTAGTGAACATCAATAGGATGTGATGATATGTACATGGAAGAAATGTGTAAATAATTGTATAGAGTGATATATATCATTGATCAAAATAAACTTTTTGATCTATATAAGGTTAAAACCCAAGAAAAAATTATCTCATTAAGAAAACAATATCATTGGTTCTTTAGAAATGAAGATATTAGGACAAAAAATTTATTTTATGATCATTTTCCTATATTTGATGAATTTTTTTAATGTATAAGAATACATGGAAATATAATTACATGATATATTTATATTTAATAATAATGATTTAATCATTTTTTCTTTAATAAATTTCAACATCATCTCTTATTAAATGAAATGAGTATCCAAAAATTATTATTTTATTCCTAAATCTCTATAATCATATTTCACCATATCATAATATCCATAAAGAGTAATAGATTATTTATCCTATATTTACTAAAATAAAAATAGTTAGTATGAGTTATCTAATAATACCAAAATATCAATTTAATGTATTCTATAATTTGATAAACTTAAGGCTTGTCCAAAATATGTCTGACCAAATTTTAATGGATATTCACTAAATTAACATTGTCTTCATGTGAAAAAATAATTTGGGTCTTAATTTCACACTCCAAATATGTTAATACCTTTATAACCAAAAAAAATTAATGAAAACCTCAAATATGTAGGGAAAAAATCTCCTGGGTTTTAATATTTTCCATTAATCAGAATATCCAGTAAACTCTAACAATGTTAAAAAATCGTCAAATCCATAAATTGTTTCCCATTCACCAATAATCTACAATAAAAATGTCGTTATCACTATTTTATCAACATATACCATATATTAAGGGTTTTTTCCTTCAATCTTGTCTTTCCAAAAAAATATTAACATTCTACTGGATCAATTTTTTTGATCATCGGTACCATTCAAAATATTCTCTTCTTTCCTTAATAAAAAAGTATTATAGTAAAACCCTTATAAATTTCATAATTATTTGAAAATTAATATCATATATATTATTAAACATGTATTGTAGTTATTAAAACTAAATAAAAGATAATTAATTGTTCCACTTCATCAATTATAATAGCAGAAATTGGGTCTTGGACCCTAATATTTTTCTTGAGGTATATTCCATTGATGCTTGAGGAATTTAATCACATAGTTCCCCCACCAACTTATAATTGATGCCTTTATCATTGGAAAATTCTCTATTTTTCTTGAAATCATGATAATGGTTTACATTAATTCCATACTTGTAGAAAACTACCATTCCATTTAAGAAAGTAGCAAGGGGTTTTGTTCTACAATTATCACATGGGGATGGTCATTATTTCTATTATTCGCTTTATATGTCATTTTCCAGGCATTCCACTTATAATATTAATTCCCATTCTGGTCATGATACATGAATAATTATTTCCTTATCTTTATACTACATGATACTAATTCATTATATGATGCGAATGTTTTTTATAATAGTTCCCTTCAATGAATTGGCTTAATCCCAATAATTAAATGTTCAGCCATACTCTATGTACTATCCATGTAGTTAGTATCATACATTTATATCCTTATAATCTTTTCATCATAATTGAAAAAAATCATCAAACTTTTTTATTTTATTTTGTATTTTTATTTTCATATCAACTCATTGATCAACTAGAAAATATTTTACCAATAAGAGTAAATTAATATCCTCCCATTCCTTTTTTTATATTTTTTTCTTCATCCATAGTGTTTTTTATCAATAACCACCATTGATATAAATATCATGATAGATAATAAAATACCATTAAAACATTCTCCCTTAAATTATTTCCAATGAGAGACATATAACCTCTTAGGAACATATCCATTTCATAACTACAAATGGATCAGTAGTCCCATTGAATGATTGAAGTTTGTGATTGATGAATAAGTCTAAAGTTGTTACACCACATGGTGGATCAGTAGTATGCTCTATAAATGAAATGGTATTTCTCAGAACCTAAGTCATATACTCCTCTATATCGAACTACATTATCATTTTAAGTGGGAAATATCTATATTGGGTATCTGCATTTATATGGTCTTGTTATTTAAAAAATTTCTTAATCTAAATAATGAAAAAAGAATATATTTGTTATTGAGATAATGAAACATAATTTATATCCCCAATATTAGTGAAATACATAACATAAATTGAGAAATTAATTCATTGATAATTTCAAAATCCTAAACATGTTTTCTATAGGATATTTTTTAAAACATATTTTTTTAAAACCCACCTTAACTTTTTATAAGAAAAATAGGAATAATTCTCAGAATATACCCTATAAGTATCAAACAATGTGTATAGTGAATCCCATTTTTTGTTTACTAGGTGATGCATGATTCATACCTGACACACTTTTTTTATAATATAATCCCAAAGAACATCAATTACAAAACCACATCCACTTGTAGTATCCATACATGGATGTATTTCAAGGAAAAACAATATAATTTCTACCCTAACAAATTGTTAAGATGATATTTTATACTCATCTTCATTGTATATGTTATGGTTATATTTTCTAATCTAGGTTTCCAAAATCATTTCCCAATGTCTCTAAAAAATATACTCACATAAAAACTATATAGACCTAGACTCTTATTACCTAGAGTAGATGTTTACTTTATTATATTGGAACTAGATAAAGGCAATAACATATTAAAGGACAGAACTATTTATTATCCTTGAAAAACTATATATATATACTTGATATTAACAATACAATTAAAAAAATTGAATGAATTGTTTTATCTAAGAATTATATATTCTTCATAGTGTATCCCTCTATATCAATCAAAAAACTCCTCCTATTCATATGGGAAAATAAACCATAAGAATGGGGTGACATCATATGCTTAGTAAGTGTAAGATTAAATCAGAATATATCATTACTAAATAAGAATAATAAATATTTAAAGATAAATAACTTAAATTCAAACCATATAATCAATAAATTAAGCATAATATGGACTAAATAATGGATGATCAATTAAATTCATGTTAATAATCATGTAGAAATAAAATTTATCCATAGATATTCTAAATAATAATATAAAAACATGGTAATAATAGATCTCATAATGAAGTAATAAAAAATGACTAACATCATAAAATTTTGACACCATTGAGAAGATTGTTTAAATATTTGGGTAGAATCCCATCAAATTATGAAAATAGATTTACATCATGAGACCAATCGATGAATCATGTGGATATATGTTAGTGGGACTCAACTATCAATTACTATGTATAATTTATTAATTAGTTGACTGGGTTGTAACATAGTCAACATAATCATTCATATTCAAAAAAATAATAAATGAAAATATAATACATAACCCAATAAAATAAACATAATCATAATCCATATCGAATAATATGGCTAATGATATAAAAATTATACATACTAATTAAAAACGATCATAAACCACCCAATGAACTCATAATGATGATATCAATATGAAATATACCTAGTGTATCAAATTTAAAATAATTGTCTGATTATATAGATGAATAAAAATAAATCATAAATTTCATTAAAATGTTCTTTAGGAAAATATCCTTTGCAATTTAAAAAGAAAACTTTTCAAAAAAAAATTCAAAATTAATTTTAAAAATAATTTTCATTTTAAATAACCTTTAAATCTTTTAAAATAATATATATAACATGAATCGTTTATGATAGATGAAAAATACATTCATTATTTACACATTGAAATAACGAGTACTTTAACAGTTTTTATAAATTCTGAATAGGATTTATTTTGAAAAAAATGATACCTTAAAAAAATATAAATTTCAAATATGGGTAAAATTTTAAATATTAATCCATTTTTAAAATGTCAAAAAAATTTAAAAATAATTTTAGTGAACATGGATGATGATGATGAAAATTTATTTTTGACTGAAGGGGGGAATAATGTACAACTTTCGTAAACAAAAATTTTCAATTATTTTAAGTAGAAATGAGTTTAATAACATTAATATCAATAAAAAATTATCATTAATTACTATATTGTAAGAAATATATTTACATTAGGATATAAATATCCAATAATTTCCTACATTTATACTTAAATAAAAACAATCTCCAATAATGATGACATTATGAAAAAAACCCTTACATGGTTGATATTTTTTGAATCCTAATCCCAATTAATGAAATAAACACCATAAAAACAATAAATACAAAAATGAAAAATTATTTTATGATATAACATAAAAATGGGATAGTATATAAGTTACTAGAATGAATAAGCTGTGAATATGGATTATTCTCACTAAAGTAAATATCAAACAAGAGACCCTTACCTTAAGTATCTAATTCCTTCAATAATATTTGAAACTCTTGTATAATATATATGTGTTTATTATAAATAATTTTGATACACATAATTATATATATCATACCATGTTTGAATTATTTATGACCTTATATTACTAATTTCTTAATAATTCCGTATTAAAGTCATTTTTTGTAATAACATCTTTATTTTCCATGTGTAATTCGTTTTTGTATTTATCTTTAATTGATAATTGATATGTCAAATATATAATGTTAACCATGATATAAATATAATATATGGTCTTTATATATCTATAACGCTTGTTCTTGGTTTCAACTGAATTGGAATCCCTGTGCTGGTACACCATATCACCTCAGACATGCCTCTTCGTATTCAATATGCTTCCAACTAGAAACATGTTTCAAAATAAAAATATAGAGTTATAATACCATTAAAAACTTTGATTTTATATGAGGTAAAAAACATTTTAAATTAAAATTAATTCAAAATATATATCCATATGGGAGTTCTTAGTCGGTTCCTTAAAGAATTATGGTTGTCTGGGGATTGTACGGAGCCAGATGTATGAGATTTCAAAGGAGTTAATTGGGTTGCATAGTTATTAGACACCATGAGTACTAGTCTTCATGGTTTTATTAAACCATTTGGGGAGGTCTAATTCACTATCAATGACCACACGATTTGATAAAACTATGCACCCATGGCGTAACCCATGCATTTGTTTTGATTTTTTGATAGAGATAAAACACATGGTCAGAGCGTGGTTTTTCAAACTGTACAGAATGACCATTGAAGATTACTTCCAAAGTCGTGATCCTTTCACAAATGGTGAAATGTTTTGATTATTGTGTGGCTAAATGGTGAAACACCTATAAAATGGTGTAAAATGAAATTTTTCAATATTAATCTTATAACCCTCCTCATTTATTTCTCCTCTAATTCAGAAAAACACCTCGATTTGGAGTTCCCCGTTGAGGGTATTTCTAGACTTGATAATATATCTATCCTCATAACACTTATTGAAACATTATTGATCTAATTAAATGAATAACAGAATTTTCATTATTCGAGTTAGGCCTTTTTAATTTTTCTTCTACTCAACACAGTTACTTTACTATGACATCATCTACCCTATTTTTAGGGTGACTATGCATTATATCAATTTAATCAATTATATATCATATTAGATTCCCTAAAATGATGATAATTTGAAAACCATACTGATGTCGGTGGTCTCTTGTGTTTCCCTCAATTTCATGGGTTTTATATATTATGACATTTTATATAACATTTTCTCTTATATAAGATGCTTATATATTTATTTAATTAAAAAATTGAATGGATGGGCTTATACTCAAAGACCCATGGAACCCATATAGGTGTAATGAAATTTTTAGGGACCTCATTTATGAACCAACCCATTGGTTGCTTGATGATATTAAACTACCATGGGTGGCCCAATAATATGAGTCACCAATTGAGGTGTGGCCTTTCCCCACTACCATAAGAATTTTAATTTAAATCATTATGATATAATTGAATTGAAATAATGGGTTGTCACACATGTGATTCTGTTTTCATGTAATCCATTGTTAATTATTTTTCCTCGTACTTTTCCCTTATGGTTCCTATGTGTTTTTGGATAAAATAGTGTTTTGGGGATCAAAAGTATGTGGTTAATGGTTGGTTCACTATTAGGGATATCATGATACATTACAAATAAAACTATGTTCGTAGGGAATGGGCACTGTATAGGGTGCACAACTAGGTGGACGGTGTGCACCCTCCCATAAGAAACTATAAGGTATCATTATACTTGGATAGTGAGGGATCCTTGATTCCCAACGGATTTATAAAATCATGTGGGATTATCATGATACCTATTGATATAATTAAATATATGTAAATTAATCTTATTCTCTCTTGTTATTTGACCCAAAATACCCTCTAATTAAAATGATAAAGTATTCTCTGCTATAAAAGATTCATCAATACATTCTTGGAGCCTATAAGGATAGATCCTAGGGTGGTTTTGGACTTGAAATTTATTTTAATAATCATGTAATTCTATTTTAACATGGTTTCATCCCTCTTTTATAGTTTCGTTAACATTCCCATTGGATACTATTTTTATAGCTGATTTTTTGACTATATGAGGGCCTGATCTTTAGTTTTAGGTTGAAATCCTAATGGTTTTTGTTCAATCAGACCTTTTTGGTGTCTCTTGGTGGTGCAGTTTTGGTTTTCCACCATTTTTTGGAAGTTTTTACATGTGAGGTATATGGTTCCTTGTATATGCATTATTATATGGTTTTGGTATGTTTTCATACTACCATAAATGTGATCTGTGGATTATTTTTGCGGTGTAAAATATTTTTTTGAAATGTTTTTTCAATTCTAATATGATGAAAGTTTTTTTTGAAAATAAAATTGGTTGTGTTTTATGTGTGCCCAATTTTTGTGCTTCTTTATAGTGACATATTTCTTGATTTAAAGGTGGAAATTTTATTTTCAATGTCATATATGGTGAATATGTCTTAAATGTTGTTTTTCTAATGGAAATGGATTTTGTTACACTTGGGACTTTTTATTGTTCACATGAAATGTGAATTATTGATTATAAAGGTGATGTGAGGCATGTTATAAAATGTATTTAGTGTGTGTATGAATTTTTAAAGGTTATTTTCTCATGGAAATGGTTGTATTTCACATGTTATATTCTTTTGTGTGTTTCCTAATAGGTTTCATAAACTATGAAAGGGGTGGGAAATGTATTTCCAAACCATTGTGGTGTGTGTGGTAAATAGGAAGTGGTTTTGTTAATTGAAAAGTGTATTTTAATTGTGATTTTGATCATTTTATCAATGTGAAATGATATAACGGTAATTTCTTTGTGTTTTACTGTCCTTATAATGTATATTTGAAAGTGATAATTTAGGTGGTTTGTTTTGATTGGGAAATGAATATTAAGAAAATATGAGGTATCTAGGTGGGAAAAGTAGAACTTGTACAGTAGATGATTCAGAAAGTGATGAGGACCAGATTATTTTAATAGGATTAACGAGACAATAATAACTAACCATATGATTTTATGGGAGACAACTATATATTTTGATTTATTCCACTATATTGGCTCAGGCATGAGAACATTGTTGGTTTTGGATTATGATATGTATACCACTTGATATTTTGATAGATTCCTCTCGAGTGGATCACGCATGAAGTCATTATTGGTATTGGTTGGATGATTTAATCATCATGGTATGAGGTTTCTATGGTCCTGTTAGTGTTATATTACCTAGGGGATTTTTATTGGTTCTCTATTGTGAAATGATACTTTTGGGATGTGTTGTTATCCATCAATGTATAATAGAAATTTTTGTACATGGTGGCTTCTAAGTGAGTTTCTTTGAGAAAAGTTTATCTATAAAATGTTTTTTCTTGAAATGTCTTGGTTTAAATTCTCATTGAAAAATCATCTCATGTTTTTATGAAAATTTTCATGTTTCTTTATTTTTTAATGTTATGTCATGTAATTTTTTTTGTTAGAATACATCTGGGATTTGTCTCACACCATACATAAACCTTTGAGTGTATGTGGAACTTTTTTGTGTGGCTAGAGTAAAGTAATGATGAATCGTGGCGGTCATGGTCGATCTGATCGGTAGTACTCCACATATTATAGGTATTAGTGGTTGTGGCTTGAGGGTGATGACCCTATAGTTACATAGAGGTTTTTTGTATGTTTATATTGTTCAACTTTTCTTATGTCACTCTAGGAATTGGTTAAAGTTGTAAAAAATTAATCTAATAATTGTTGTATCTTGTTTGGTTATGATTTTTTATTCTGAGTTTTTTTCTTCTCATGGGTAGTTTATGGTTATATTTTTGGACAAAATCATTCCAAGTGTGTATTGTTGATACCCAGACACAAGTCTCCAGACCATGGGGATTAGAAACACCCTTCGTTTTGTGCCACATGTTGGGATAGTTATCATTTTGTATTTAACCCTATCTTGGTTTGTGGCATAGGGAATTAAAGTCCTTGTCCTTAGGCCCTTGGAAATTTTACATGATCTATTTAGTATGAGATATCATTCATAATTGATGTTGAAAATTGAAATGAATGGGATCATGTGATTATAGTCCATCTAAAAGTACACTATTATTTAAACAACCATCTCAGGAGATTTACCAGACTATATAAGAGTGATGTCCAGTTGAACTAAACTATGGACTTAAATGTAATGGTTAGTCATTAAGCCCCTAAAAATTCATATTTCTCTATCGATAGTGAGACCTGGTTTCCAAATTTTTACCAAATTAATGGAATCCTTGAGAATTTTTAATAAAATTTGATGTAAGTAATTATTAGGCACCTTGGGTGACCCATGGTTTTTCATATGAACTCCATGGACAAGATCATTTGATAGCTTGGTTGCTTACACATGAGGGATATATTCATTCCATTATATAATAACATGGATGGACTCAAATATAAGAATGTTACTATTCTGGGAGTGATGCTTGGACTGCTTTATTGACATCCAAGGATGGGATTAGGGGAATATTATTATATATTTAATTAGTGTCACAAGGGATCCCTTTATGGATTTCCACATAGAGAATCAAAGGGTGCTGACTTTATACCATAACTTGAGTGATACATTGATTTCTATGAGGAATTCCTAGGATGGTATTGTAAGGTGTTTGGATTATGATATACCTAGAGTGACATTAGGCTTCCGAATTATGAATTATAAGGATTGGATTAGGCAACTTTGAAATAAAATAATGAACTGCTTGTATGATGTCTCTACCGAGCCGATGAAAAATATTTGATTCAGATAGAGAATTATGTTTTATAGATGAATTTATTTTAAATCATGGTCAGATATGATTCACGAGGGAAACATGGTTAAATAATTGGGTTCAGATACATTATTATAAATTATATCATCCATGATTGATTACTCAAAGATAGCTTCGCATAATACAAAGTAGGTATCATAGGAGAGGTTTCCCTTGGGAACTGGATCCTATGTAAGATATTTATATGACATAATTTATTCACATGTTATATTGTTACCTAATAACTATTTATTATATATTCATAGACTTTATGGAACTATACTATGTTATTAGTGGCCAACTATGTTTATATAACACCCTACTCAGGCATTCAACAGGTACATGGATTGACATGATGGATGTAGGTTGGGATAGGGAAAAGTTCCCAGTTATTAATGCCTGACTGATTATAGTATTGAAGCAGAGGAGCACAGGACTGAGATATCGATCATGATGATATGTACACATAGTATTTTTTAGTTATTTTGGTATACCATTTTGTATTTGAACATCCCTAAATGTATACATGTATTTATTTTTTTATAGAATTCCATGATTTTTATTTTGTATATGATATAGATGTATGTGATTAATTAGTTATTTATATGGTTTATGTTTACTCTTCATCTACTCAGTTATTTTATTCTTCTGGTATTTATTGACAATATTATACTACTATGATTCACACTAATCATGTGTTTATAGTATACCCCTATTATACCATCGATCCTCAAAGCTTGTTGGAATCCTCTATCATACAAGGGGTCATACCTAAAGTCATGTGGCCAACCGGGAATGGATACTATAAATTGATCCAATCTTTGGAAGTTACAAACATGTATTATTGGATTTCATTCCTTGACTTTCTATTTTGGGATAAATGAAATGAGATAGAGGATGTGTATGAATTTGGTAATTTTTATGTTACTGAGAGTTCCTAACCAACGTAAAATGAAAAGTGAAATTATGAATAATGGGACATGTTGTTCTTGATTATGCTTATTAATGTTTCCTTAATTTCACTTTTGGGTGATGCACATGATGTTTGATGTTATATATGGCTATAGATTTTTAATATTGGTTTGTATGGGAAGGAATTATAACATCGTGCATCATTATAGGTCATTTAGAATTTCAATTTCATACATATTCTATTACATTCTTATATTATTGTGTTTATTACATGAAATATATTTTGGTTCCATTATTCACCCGTCCATGAAATTGAGAAGACATTTCATGGATGGACTTGATAAATTATTGGTTGTGATTATATGGATGTGACACATCAATTTATAACATGACTTTTCCCTTAAAATATGAATTTGGTAATCAATATTGTTAAACCATTTATACATATTTTTATTTGAATTATAATTAATTTAAATGAAATTTAATTCTAAGATTAAATGGCCACAATTAAATAGGGATACCAATTAAAATTTAAAGTGTGTTTTCCTAATTAATTTAAAAATCAAAATAATAATATCTAGACCATTAAATTATATTAGAGAAATTTTCCCTACCCCAACCTTAGAAGTGGGAGTGCCTCTTAATTTTCATATGATATGTATGTCACCTAAACCATGAATTATGAAAAGGAATATGGGTGTGACTCTTACACAAGAAGTCTTGTACCTATAATATTATAGTTATTTTTCATTTTTGGTTTTCAAATATGATGATGAGTCTTGTGTTTAGTATTTATAGAGACACTTCCCCACAACATAATCATGTCATGTTCCAAGATGGTGCAATAACCATGCTTCAGTGGTGGTGGGATCTCGGTCACTAATATAACCTCCATTAATTATTCTTGTGACAAATCTAGTAATACCTTATATGGGTTTTGATGCCCAATTTTGATATGGATTCCTACAAATTATGAATTATTTGTATGGGGTCTTGTCAACAACCCTTTCTATGACAAAGTTAATGCATGAGTTCCAACAGTAGCAGCAGCCCATGTTTTTAGGGGATGGAAACCCATAGGTTACCAATCCATGGATTAAGGCAGTGATATCTATTTTTGAGCATCAAAAGGCACCTACCAAGAGGAGAGTAAAGCTTGAAACTTATATTCAATGGTATTTTAAAAATATTTAGTGGTATAATATTAAAAAAATGGATCTTCATTATGATACAGTTTGGTGGGATTTTCATATAGCCTTCTATGATTATTCCAACCCTGAAATGTTTAGAGCTGATAAATCCAAATATTCTAGGAACATGAATCAAGGAATCTTATTAGTCATGGACTACTACTACCATTTCATATAGCTTCAGTGATTCCGACATATTCTCTTTCATGATGAGTTTTCTAAATCTATGTGATTTTAGGATGGCCTATTCTACGACATATAATCGTTGGTGAATACCTTTCATGTTGGTACCGTATCTTGGATTGTGTATGCGATAATTATCAAAAATAATAACTTGAGATAGGTTAGAGGTGATACCATCGGTACTTTAGTGCCTATATCTAAAACTTCATCACATAATAGTGTGATGTATCATCTAGAACTTCCACGTGGTGGTATTAGTAGCTTGGGTATATACTCTGGTAGCATGGTGAGATTTCATAAGTATAGTAGACTGAGATATACAAGAGTTTATAGAATGAGGGACCTAGAAAAGTGTCGATATTTTGGAATGATGGGTCATATTCAGGGATTTTGAAAAATTAACCTCTTGTATCCAGTGAGAGAGTTTTTTTTCAACAACTCCATGTTTAGGAGTAGGTATAGAAGCTTCTTTTTAGGTAGGGAGTTGTAGTACAGTTGGCCAATCAGGTCTAGGATGTGTTCGTGGATGCAGTAGCCAGAAAATAACTATAAAACGTCTATAAAGTGAACCTAGTCAGTGTAGAAGAACTATATTATGGGGTTATGTATTTTCTTTACTACTTAAAATACACAACATCCGTATACCTATTGGATACATGTATATCCAATAACCATATTACATACCACCATATTTATAATAAGATTATTTATGTTTACTACTTAAAATACATGACATAAATATAAATATTGGATACATGTATATAAAATAACCATATTCCATACCACCATATTTTTAATGAACATTTTTATAATGACCATATTTCATTCCTATATTGATCCATATGAACCTCATTCATTCAATTAACACTTGTTAATTTAATCATATCATATTCATAGTTTTTACTTTAGATATCGCAATATGATTTCTCCTCTTATAATGATAATCCTTGTTATATGTTTTCATTGTATATTGTTGATTTTTAAAGCTGAATATCATCTAATAGATATCACAGGGATGAGTATTTTATAAAACTCTTTTAATTATACCCTTTTAATTTATTTACAATCCAATGATATAATAATCCATGGTCTGTAATACTTATCTTCTTGGGATTTTTATTAATGTTTTTCTATGAATTAATGTATTTTTTTAGTTTAACCCTTAAATTATATGTGGTTTCCCTAATATATTTTAATACCTTTGAAACAATTTGAAAAAAAATAAAATTTATTTCATATAATTTATTGAAATAATATGCTTTATAAAAACTAGGGTGTGGAATTCTAATATAATGATCCCTAAAACAATCCGACAATCATGACATTGAAAACCTACGAATCATCCCATAGAAATAATTTGGGAATCATTTGAGTTACATAAAACATATATGGATTCTACTCATCAATACTAAACCACACTCATCATCCCATAATGAAATCATATACCATAGTCCCTTTCTGAAATTGGCCACCAAAGGTCGGTTACGCTCCCCTTTCAACACATCATTATAACCTGATTCCACTAACTAGGGACCGGCACAAGATGAATTTCAGAAAAACCATTATGATCGACTACAACCTATCTATGGGTCTCATATCACATCTCCATTGGGAGACCACCTCCAACCCATATCATGCACTATGACTCCATTCCACTCTCAAGAGTATATTCCCAATCATGTGTGAGACATGAAACCTTGAAAAATATCACTAAAATAAATTTTCCATCTATTCAATTCTAAAATGACATAGTAAACCATCCTAGGATATCAACATTACACATTACGTTGAAATACCTATCTCATGGACCTCAAAAACAAAAGTGAAAAGTGTCCTCATTAGATTCAATGATTCTCGGAGATTCTTTTCATCTCTGTAAGAATCATTGAAGTGACTCAAACTCTATGACACTCAATACCACCCTATTCATTTACCTAGGGTTCCCTTTTTCCCAAACCATCAACCCAAAACCAATATTTTCATTATGCATACACAATCAAGAATAAACAATAATATGGTTAACAATTATAGGGACCACATACCCCAAAGACGAAGTAACAACATTTTCTCATTCCCTATATATCTATCCAATCATAGAATAAGATCAAACAACAATTGAAGATCTTATACAAATTCAAAAGATATAAATAATTATTTATAAAAATTTATAATTAATTATTCACAATAATCATACAAGGTTTAACGGAAAAATACCATTGATTGACATCTAGAAAAAATAACAAATAGCTTGCACAAGGTCCATGATTCACCACTGACACCATTAAGTAAAAAATCCTTGTCAAAACATAATAAAAAATACAGTATCTTCATCCAATACAATAAAAAAATTTATTAAGTGATGAAGCATAATTGAAATGAATACATATTGTGAGTTTTCATACACTAGGGACGACACAAAATTTTAGGATCTTATGTATTAGATAGTGACCAAAGTAATCACTTATATATCCTAATGTATCCACATTGAATTGTATAATAAACCCTTATATATCTCATGGTTAATGAAATTTGACACTTACATATCCCTGGTAAACCTTTAAGTTTCATGAGGTGAACAATTTCATTTGGTAGTGGATAGATAGACTAACCCTTATATATCAGTTGAATTTCATTACATATACCCCTTTTTATAGGTAAATATAATTTATTTCCCATTTAATAAGAGAGTCTTATATATCCCATACATTACATATCACTATCCAAAGATTCATTACTTTATTTTTTTTCTCAAAACAATATTCCACTCTCTATCACCCACTGGTTGTGACATGTCCTACCACCTTCAGATGATATTCAAATCAAGTCTAGTAAAACCCTACTCCAATGCTCAGAAAATGAACCAATGAAACCCTTGAACCAATAATAACATCCACAAACACATCCAAAAGTCTTTATATCTCTATAAACCACAATAATACCCCATGTTAAAAAAAATTCCCTAATCCATGATCAGAATTCCAATTTCCCCTAAATTCAATGTCCCCAAAATTAATGAGTACATTAAAAACATGTCACTGTGTCAATATATTATTATTTACATTATTATAAATGACGATAAAAATTTTATAACAATAATATTTATATCCTCTCTATGGAATTTAATGGCTTAAAAAAGTTCATATGGTTTTGTTTTAAACCAGTATCATTTTATCATGATTCATCTCAATCAATTTTCTAATTATTTAAATAATAATTTCACATGTGAAGCATCATGTGTTGTATTTCATCTTATTAGAAATTGAAAATTATTGAAAGATAAAAAACTCAACCACAATTTAGATCATGTTATGTTTGTTATATTCATATTGTATAATATCATTATAATTCTTTTTCTCCATATTACATAATCATTTATCTCTAACTGTTTTCTTGTACATGATACCATTTCATTCACTCTGATTACTATAGAATTATTTTTCCTGTATACATATTCATTTCATTCCCTCAAATACATGAATTTTTACCTTTCATCTTCCTAATCTATCAACCTTAAAATAATCCAATCAGTACCATAATTCCTTTGAAAACTCAATAATAGCATTAATTAGAGCCTCATTATTTATAATTAATTATCTCGTTAATTCATATTATTTAATTGTCTTCGTATCGAAACACTAGTTAATGTTTTCATTTTTATGTGTAAGACCAAACCTTAACATATATGTATATGAAAAGTGTTGGTGTTAAATGTAATAACTATCTATGGAAAAACCCCATATCAAACTCCCATTTATATTTTTTCTGTACCTCACCGTTATATTTAATAATTTTATTTTGGAACCCCTTCTCCATGGTGAGTAATAGTTCATGTGAATAGTGGATACTCCTTTCACCTTTGAATGGATTATTTATATTCAAAATGATCATTATAGACCGTTTACAATATAACAACATGAAATAAAAAATCTAATTCTTTTTTGGATAGACATGTTATCAGTTCCATCATCTCATTTTTTATATAAAATAAAAAGATTATTCTTTTATTTGTAGTCTTTTAGTGTATTCTACTTGAAAACGAATTATTTGTACCTATATCTCAGCTTAACATGGAGTCTTTTAACACCATTGTTTATCCAATATCATTCACTAGAATATACAAATTGACATTAATGAAAAATCAAACATGAATTTTAAATGATATACTTATCATGAAGACATTATACTACATTATAATTTTACAACATATGAATATTCTCATGATCCCCTTATTCAACATCCATAAATACTTAGAATCAATTATATAGAATTAGAATGAAAAATATTACTTAGAATAATTGTTAAATGGGACATAGATGTCCCCAATTTAATTTTTTTTAATATATGATCATCATATGCACTTCTGTTCTTAGTAATATAAAATAAAAACAATTAATAATAATTATTATACAAAATCAGACAAATCATGATAAAATAATTTTCATTTAAAAAGGAAACATTAATATATTAATTTCATCATTTAATTTATGAAATATTTCTAAAAATTTTACAATATAACTCATTTAAAATATTAAAAGGTAATGAAATAGTTTTCAACTAATTTTCTCTGACATTAATGTGTTTGAGATATTTTTTCCCAATTAATGATGATGACTTATTCTTTATGAAGATAATTTAACTTTATCACCCTTAAAATATAATCATTTTGTGGAGATAAATTTATCAACCATCTTAAGTAAATTTAATGTAATATTATATGAATGAAATTTATATTCAAGTAATAATTTTAGAGTTTGATTTAGAAAATAATCATGATTATCTTTATATTTATGGGTCTATGTGAAATTATTTATAGCAATAATGATAAATATTGCATTAAATCATTAAAAAGATTCATAAACTAATTACTCTAATCCATTTACAGAACATTAATTATATATATAAGGGAAAATTTTCAATACATTTGAATTGGATAAAAAATATATTCTTATAATTAAACAATAATTATTTATCAATATTATAACAAAAAAATTAATCACAACACTGATACTTGTTTTAATAAAATAAAATCATTGGAAAATATTATATAAATTATAATAGATTGTAATGGCACTAGAAAACCAACATCATATTAAAAATTTAAATACCAAATATAAAACACTATTGAATATATATTTTACTACTTAACCATTTTCATACAAATGTATGAATGATTCTTTTGATAACCTCAAACCAATTTTTATTAAAAATGTAATTCAAAAATATATACAGGGGAGAGGGTTCAGGGTCTCACCGTTAACAATTTTGGTGGAAGTTAAAAAAAATTATTTGTGACCCATGAATCATATATATTTTAATTATATCGTATCCATATAATTATGCATAATATTACACATCCCAAATATTCATAGGTTTAATGTCATATATGATATGTGATATGTTATAACATTGTTACAAATATTTTCATAAAACATATATATAGACTTCATCATATTCTTTATATAGGGTAATCTAGTCCTTCCTAATATAATTGATAATATAGGGGAATATATCATATAATGGGTCGGAAAAATCCTAATTGGGTGAATAGTATGAATGAAATGGAGTCACGGACAACATGTGTGCATAAAAAAACTTATATTTTATTTTTTATAATAGAATATGGGGAATATTCAATTAAAAATATAAATAATTGGAATTATATGTAAAAATTTTTATATTGATAATTATTATTTTTCATAACCCTACATGACAACTTACTTATAAGAGAACATAACAAAAGTAGGCATTCCTCTCAACCAACCCCAAATGCATGGTTTATCAAGAGTTAAATATATTACAAAATTATGTAAATTGTTTTTTAATTTTATGACCACTAATTATATCATAATATTTTTAAAATAATTTAATCCATATAAAACAATGGCTGAAATGATTATTTGTAATTATATAATTATAACATGTATAATAATTGATGAAATATAAATGGGCTGCATAAAAATATCCTATGAAAATAAATTTATATATACAATGTGATAAATAAAACATATTTAAGAGACATTAAAGGTAGTTATATATTTCATTAGAATATTATAGATAAGAAAGATATCTACATAACAAAAATGGAACCAAAAAGAATTTTTAAAAATAAATATTTTATGATAATTTAGAATAGTTTCTTTAAGAAATTTGTTTAAAATTGAATGAAGAATGAAATGATGTTAGATAGAGGATAAAAAAATTAAATCATGAAAATTTGTATTGATAGATTATACATAAGAATTAAAAATATTAAAATAAATAATTCATATATGAGGATATAGAAAGTTAAAAGCATCGTCCTTAAACAATACATATTCCAGTTTCATTGAACTAGAAATAAAATCATTATAATCAAAATTATCTTTTTGGATTATAGTTTATTTTAATTAAGACCTAAATCATAAATAATAACACAAATATTTCATAGTAGAAGCTTCTAATCAATATACATTTATTCAAATCATTTCATCATTTCAAGAAACATAATTACTTTTCCAGATGAATCTTTACAATTTTCTTGTTTACTTCATCTATGAATATTCTCACTCTTAAACCCCATGATTCTTTTTTGAAACATGGGATGAGAACAAGAATATCAATAATGAAAATAATTTAAATTAAACAATAGTCTTGTGAAACCCCAAAATAAAATACCTAAAATACTTACTTTTTAACTCAAAAAATTCATCACATCTTTAAAATATCATTATCTTACCAATTAGAAATAAAAAAAATTGATTTAAATGCATATTTAAGACATAAAAGATTAATATGTAATATGGGATATAATTTTACACATCACTATTAAAAATGGAGTGACCAATATGGTCAGCCTCGAGATCTAAAGTACATAATGAATTAGATGTTATAATGTTACCACCAATCCTATTTTATAACAGAATGTAATGTCTAAAAAATTAGGTATAAATTATTTTTATATTGTATGGATTTATTCAGAGACCACATGCTTTGACGGCACGTGATTCCATTAATCGGTGAGCCTGGAACAAAATTTTGAACTTTCTTTTAAGTAAACTTATGTAAACGTGGGAGTGGGTTTTCCTAACTTTTGAACAAATGCTCAGATAAACAATTTGGGTCACTGTTGAATTCAGAAAGATGAATTTTTATTTGAAAGGGCTTATCATCGGCAGGAAAGGACTGAACAAAAAAGATATTTTTCATAATTTTTGAAAAATAATAAAATAACTTTAAAAATTATTTTTATTTTATTTTATTTTCTCATTGGTTGAGTGGCGGACTGCGACGCTATAGTGCAGTGATGGGAAAAATAGATGAGGATCATTAATTGATCATTAACTCATATCATAACAATGATTTAATGACACATAACAATGACACTTTTTCATAAATGAAATAGAGTAACAACGAGACATCATAGCATAACAGAAATATTCCGATGTGTTTTTATTTTATTTTGGTTGATGCGTTGGTGGAACAAGGAATAAAATTGTGAGTATTCTCTAATGAACCTCTAATGAACTTCCTGTCTAATGAAGAATGGAAAATGATGATGAACATCAAACATCTTCGACGCACCTTAGATGACGAAGCCGGAATCCAAGAACGACATCAACGTATTGAAACCTTAAGGGAGTAACACTGAGTCATTGAACATCAAAGAGGTGGGGGTTTAATTTGTGAAAGTTCTTCCCTGATCTTATTCTAGAAATTATAAATACGGATCAACCCAACAACAGGTCGATCCATGATTCCGGTATTTACCTGGGAGGGTGACTTTTCTTTTTGGAGTTTTTATCAGGGGTTAGTTTATCTCTAGTTGATTAATCCATAATCCTCGAGCCTCCCCATGATTATAACTTCTAATAAGGAGGGAACAGGCCAACACGAACATGGCCTGAGCCTCTATACATGTGTGCTCTTTGTGAACAGTTTTTCCAAATCGAGGGAAAGGTGGGTTTGAGACATTCGCAGTTAAGAGAATTCTCTCTGGAAGTTTTAGGCATAGGTGGCATGATGAACTGAGAAAAAAAGTGTGTCTGTTGGTCTGCCAAATAATCTGCAGGTGCACTAGAGCCGGCAGAAATGACACTAGGAGAAGCCACATTGACGGCGGCACCGGCATCGGTGGCCCCAGTGGCGGCAGCACCGACGGCTTCTGCACCGGCAGCGGGGGCACCGGTGGTGACGTCATCCCCAACGGTGACGGCGGCCCCCGTGGTGGCTCCAGCAGCACTAGGGGAAGCTTTGGTGGTGGCTCTGAAGATGGATCTAGCAGCTCTTCCGGGGGCGGCAACTCCAGGGGCGGTGGTAGAAGCACAGGTGGCGGCTCTGGTGGCACCGGTGGTGGCTCCGGGGGCACCATCGGTGGCTCCGACGGTGGCACTGTGGGCAGCCCCAATGGCGGCTCCAACGGCAACTTCGGGGGTACCTCCGGTGATGGCTCTAGTGGAACCAATGGTGGCTCAGGTGGCCCCAAAAGCTCCAGGAGCACCTTTGGTGACCCCAGTGGTGGCTATGGTGGCATCGGCAGTGACTCCAACAACTCCAGTGAGGCCTATTGGGCCTGTCCCACTGGCCAGGCTAGACCAGACCAACTCAGAACCAAATCGGGTCTGGTCGAGTTAGTCATAACTAAAGTTGGTTATATGGGACACCCCAAGATGGGATACTGGGGTCAGTCCGATTGGGTCAGACTGGACCCATATGCAATCATCCCCTGTTTACTAAACTGCTAAAAACATGCAAATAGGGTGTTCGATTGACAAGCCGTTATTGGAGTTGGGACCCTCTCTATGAGGTGGGCCTTTAGGCATACCCTGAGGATGCTTTCATGGATGTTAAGATGCGATAAATGGATTGAGGATTGGTTCTCCATGGAATGATATGTACATAACCCTGTGGTTGGTTGAGACCTGAATACTAATAACTTTCGACTCTATGTGACTCAACTAAGGCCCAGTTGGAAGCAATTTTTTGTGATTTTTCAGGCTCACTATGGGAATCACTTCTATATGAATTTGTAGTCCCACAGTACACGATGACGAGTAGATCCTCAAATAGACACAATTAGTGGGTATCATTTCAGTGTGACTTTTCAGGCACACGATATGTGATGAGGAGGTTTACCTACGTTGTCCAAGGTTATTTGGAAGCACATTATTGTGACTTCGAAGTCCCACTTTACTCAATAGAGGAGGATTTCTCCAGTTTTTGTGGTGTTCAATGATCCAACTGATTATTTTCTACCACTACCCTAAATGTAGACCTGGGGTGAGTTGTCTTGTTCTTCATGCTTTACATTAAGGATTAATGTGTTGTCTTTACTTTTTGTTTTTTGGTCCCTACTGAGTATTTTGTTACTACCCCCTTCATGGGCTTCGCCTGAACATATTGTGTCTGGTGAAGATGATCGACGTTTCGACAGAGGCTTTGGTGGACCAGTACCCAGAGGTTCTCAGGAAGACCAGACCGATGGACACTACAGCGGTGGACATGGTGGCTTAGGACCATTTAGGTCCTAGTAGGATTGAGTGGAAAGGATGTTCTACTTCAGCAACTAGAAGCTACAATACTCTCAAGATCAGGTGGGGTTTTCCATGGATGGCCAACAAGGTTTCCTTTTTGTACTTCCCAATTTTTAGTTCTTTTTTTGGGTTTTTATTATGGCCCACATATATTAATTATACTTTTACTCTATTTTTTTTAGTGATACATGTTTATTTTTTAGTGTGTGGGACTAGATTGGGAATGAGTGTGCGTACAGGTACACAGGAAAATGCCTCCCACATGTAGGTTGATGGCTTCGGCATAATTCGCCAGCATCTGGCCTTTAGGAGGTGGGATTAGAGTTATCATGATAGAATCCCTAGGGGACGGGTTGTGCGTAAATGGTATCAAAGGTTGGTCGGTCCTACCACAAAGATCAAGATTCTGTGTTTTGTTTTGGGGAAAGAGTGTTATGTGTTTTGAGTCCGAATTCCAGATTCGGGGAGTCCAATGTTGGTGTGGTGGCCAACGTATCCATACACTGGGACATTTAATACTACTTTTAGGCTTTATACATGAATATATTGGTTTTATAAGTGTATCCTTGTGTTCTTTTTAATATAATTTAGCTCACTAGGTATAACCTTGTAATTGTGGTACATCTTGATCTATCTAAGGATACCTCCACATGGATGACCAGCTAGGTTCATAATAGGAGGTCATGAAGACAGCCTTCCTAGTGATGAGGAATCCATTCAGGGAACAATTGTAGAGATGGACCCACCAGGTGGTTCACTAGTGCTACCACCACCCGATGTTAGTGGTTCTAGCAGAGGATGTACACAGACTCATTGCCATGCACGAGTTTCATAGAGAGGGACCTCCCAAGTTCAGGGGAGAGATAGATATTTAGGTCACTGGGGACTAGATGGAGGTAGTAACGTGGGTATTCCACTTAGTGAGGAAACCATCAAACAATATAGTCATATTAACAGCAATCCTTCTATAGAGCTCAGTAGGGAGATGGTGGATCTTGACCACCCAGGCGCACGATGAGGTGACCCTCACTTAGGCAGACTTAAAGTAGATTTTCTGAGAGAATTTTGTCCATGTGACCATGCGCTCTATGTGCATTCAAGGGTTCTTCAACTAAAGTAGAGAATCATGATGGTGAAAAAATACTCAATGAGGTTCACCGAGCTATCTCACTACTTGAAAAATATGGTATGAGACCCTTTCTTTAGGGCTTGATCCTTAGAGTAGGGACTCAGGTAGGAGATAATGGTTTCAGTATTGTCTCTCAGCATCCCCACTCTAGCTGGGGCGCTGAAGTGAGCCCTTATGGAAGAGAAAATTTTTGCAGAGACGGAACTCATAGCTAGAGCTACCAGCATACCCCAGGTGGCAGAGTCTTTTTCAGACAGAAAACAACATACATAAGGGCCCAAATGGGCCAGGTATTTTAGAGGACGACCCTAGGACTCTGGGTTAATAGTGTATAGATCTCAGACTAGATGGATTCATGTGAAGATCGGTCTTTTCTTCTCGTACGGAGAGCATTGACACATTGAATGTGACTCCCGACCCATTGTATCGATGACCAGTAGACGGTTGAGGGGCCACCAAGGTAGAGGTAGTGGTTCATGTGAGGAGTTATACAGGGAGGTAGACATAGTAGGGGAGCTGTCAGAGCAGTAGGCGGTGGGCGATGGTTTGACGTGTTACTACCACCACCCCCTGGTGGTCTACATAAACCTTAAGGAGCAGGCAGACATGGAAAATCACAACTTCTGGTAGTGGAGGATTATGACCATGGAACTGTAGAGATGGTCTAAGGTATGATCTTTGTGTCATCAACCCTAGTTTTGGTTCTTATAGACACTTGTTCAAGTCGCTCCTTTCTTTCCATAGCTTAGTTTAGGAGCTCAGATATTCTGGTGGAGCTGTTGACTCAATCTTTATGGCTAGAGACTCTTAAAGTATGAGATTCCATGACTAAACACTAGTTTCCGTAGTGAGAGATTACTCTAGGAGGTGAGAGCATAACCTGGGATATCCTAGTAGCAGTGTCGAGGACTTTTGATGTCATCTTGGGTATGGACTGGTTATCCATGTTCCATGCTCAGATCGACTGTTTTAGGCATACAGTGTGTTGGGTCTACGGATGTGGGTCTAGGTTTTTCATTACTGGCGAGAATAAAACCCTTGCATCACAGGACAAACTTTCTTAGAGGAGGGTGTAACTGATCACCCACCAGTTGAATATCATCACCCTTGGTACAATGGATGATAGGATCCCATTATTTCCTGTATTGGTGGATGAGTATGAGGATGTTTTAATTTATGATGTTCCAGGACTACGTCCTCATAGGAAGGTAGAATTTTGCATCAAATTTTACCCCAAGATAGCACTGATATCCACACTAACATATTAGATATCTCCCATTGAGCTATGTGAGCTGAGGGTATTATTGGAGGACTTGCAAGCGAAAGAGTTCATGAGGCCCAGGGCTTCACCATGGGCAGCCCTGATGCTTTTCTCCAAGAAAGAAGACTAGAGATTGAGATTGTGTATGGACTTCCTGCACCTGAACCAGGTGACTGTGAAGAACAAATATCCACTTATGATAATTGATGATCTCTTCAATTAGCTGAAGGGGGTGAAGTGGTTCTCAAATATAGGCCCCATATCAAGCTATCACTAGCTTTGGGTACGGGGAAATAATGTGTCAAATATAGCCTTCAGGTGCCTGTACGACCCCTATGAGTTCTTGATGATGCTTTTTTAGTGTGACCAATGCCCCAGCAATGTTCATGGGACTCATGAACAGGATCTACTAGACTTACCTCAACTGGTTTTTTGTGGTCTTCATTTGATGACATATTTTTGTATTCAAAGGAGGAGGAGGAGGAGGATCATGCTACACACATGCGAATAGTCCTATATAAACCTAGAGATCACCAAATTTATTGAAATATCTTGAAGTGTTGATTTGGATTCAAGAAGTATAATTTTTAAGGCACATCATCTCAAAGGCTAGAGTGGCAGTGGATCCGGAAAATATAGAGGTGGTGATTTCTTGGGAGCTGCCCAGGAGTATGACTGAGGTGTGGATCTTCTTAGGGTTGACTGGTTACTATCAGAAGTTTTTTCTATACTTTTATAGAGTATCATCACCCTTATCATCATTGACATGGAAGGGACATCCTTTCATGTGGATATAGAAATGTCAGTAGGTTTTCCAAGAGAAAAGTCAGAGATTGACTAGTGCCCAAATCTCAAGACTACCAAAGTAGGGAAATGGTTATGTATTTTACTATGACACATAAGGGACTATACATGGTTTTTTATTGATGCATGAAAAATAATTTATCACCTACAACAAGCTCTAGTTGAGGAATAATGAGAAGACCTATGCAACCCATGATCTAGAGTTACCAGTAGTGGAATTGTCCTTGAAGATGTGGCAGCACTACTTGATGCGTGAATGATTTATGGTTTACTCCAATCATAAAAATATCAATAATATATTCTCCTAGAAGGATGTAAACATTAGACATCTATTAAAGCTAGAGTTCCTCAATTACTATGACATTGAGATAGTCTATACTCTAGGAAAGAGAAACGTAGTGGAAAACGTGCTTAGTAGGACGTCCAGTTTACAGGTGTTGAGTGTGGTGATGAAACAATTGGGAACGATGAAGTAATCATTCATGAATGATGGTGGATCTTATTACCTTCAAATTATGACTATTAATCCCCCACCGTTACAGCGAGTTAGGGAGGCACAACTGGTGGATGTTGACTATGGGGACCGACATGCTCAGTTATCCTCAGGACGGGCTCCTGATTGATTTCTAATAGGCAGAGAGCATGTTATACTTTTCATAGGGTTCACTATAGTGTCGGTGACTTTGTGGGAGGAGGTGTTGAGGGACTTCCATACATCCCCCTTGGTGGTACATCCTTGAGTGGTGAATATGTTCCAGGACCTATGATGTTAGTACTGGTGGCCATGGATAAAGAAAGTGGTGTTCTAGCCCATTTCATGATGCATCTCTTGTCAGCAAGTAAAGGTTGTGCATCAGCTTACAGCAGCCTCGGCCCAGCCACACGAGGTACCATAGTAGAAATGGTACAGTATATCAATTGTCTTTTTGATACGGTTACGATGCACATCAAGGGGCCACGACTCTATCTGGGCGATCATTGACTGACTCACCGAGTAAGCTCACTTCCTACTGATCCAAAGGTAAGTATTGGGATGCCTCTACATTCATGAGATAGTGTGGATTCCTAGGGTTCCTTCATTGATCATCTCATATCATGATTCTCGCTTTACATCCTAGATGTGGCGGGGATTACTAGGGGCATTCAGAATGTAGCTACACATGAGAATAGCTTTTCATCGCCAGACGGATGGTCGGATGGAGCAACCATACAGACCTTGGAGGAAATGCTAAGTGCTTACATCCTATCTTTTTTGGTCGTATTTGGGAGGACTGCGTGCCACAGGTATAGTTCTCAAACAAGAAAAACTATCACTCCACCATAGGCATGGTACCATTATAGATCTTGTAAGGGGAATCCTTGAAGATCACCCCTATGTTGGATAGACCCAGGGGTGTCGGCACGCATGGGTCCATAGATCGTATGGGATACCACTAAGAAGGTGAAAATCATCCATGAGTTGAAGAGGACTGTACAAATCGGTCATAAGTATTTTTTTTATAGGAAATGGATACCCTTGGAGTTTGAGGAGGGAGATCATGTATTCCTTCGGGTCTCACCCCAATGAGGATTGTGGTGATTTTGCTGGTGTTAAAATATATCTTTGTGGATAATCAGACCTTTTCAAATCCTGAGAAGAGTTGTTGGGGTGGCGTACCACCTAGATCTTCCCCAACAAATGCACCTAGTGCGTGATGTTTCCCATGTGTCTTAGTTTAGGTGGTATGTTCAAGATCCATCACACATTATCGACTGGGGTGATCTGGACATTGACGATGGAGTGTCATTTCTGATGTTCTTGGTAAAGACAGAGGATAGATAAGATCGGGTCCTATGTGGGGGTTGATTCCTTTTGTCCATGTTGGGTGGAATCATGGGAATCTCCAAAAGGGAACATGGGAGTGGGAGGCTCAGATTCTTGATCAGTACCCCCATCTGATTGAATATTTTTTATTATGGATTAAAGGGACATAAATACCTATGGTGAAGAACATGTAATGTCTTGAAAATTTTATATGATGTTTTTAAATTATATGGAATAATTTTGAGACCACACTCTTTGATGACATGTGATTCTGTGGCCTGGTGAGCCTGGAACCAAATTTCAAACATCTTTTTTTAAGTACACTCAAGTAAACTTATGAGTGAATTTTTCTAAATTTGGAACCAGTGCTTGGATTGAATATTTGTGGTTACCATTGAGTTCAAAACATATAAATTCACCTAGAAAGAACATAACTTTGGCCAGCAAGGGCCGAATGGAAAAGATAAATTTTGGACTTAATAATAAAATAAGTTTAAAAAGTTATTTTCTTTTCTTTTCTACTTTGTTGAGCATCAGATGGCGACTCTGCTATGCAGCGATGAGGCACATTGATGAGGATAATTAAAGTATTATTAAATCGCTATGTAACGATGCTTTAATGACGCGTAACAGCGATACTGTATCATAAATGAAACAGTGTAATGACACGACATCACAGCATAACAGAAACTTTGTGATGTGTTTTCCTTTTATTTTTGTTGACACATTGGTTGAACAAGGAATTAGACTGCACGGATTATCTGATGAACATCTGACGAACATCCTCTCCAACAAATAATGACAAATTCCAACGAACGCCAAACATCTTCAATGCACCTTCAAGAACAGAGCGAGAAGCGACGAACGACATTGACATCTTGAAACCTCGAGGATGTAATATTTCAGAAATGAACGTCAAAGAAGTAGGCATTTAATTTGTACAATTTCGTTTGTATTCTTATTCTATAAATGATGAACACAGATCAACCCATGAACAGCTTGATCCAAAAATCATGTGTTTATGATGGAGGTTGACTTTTATTTTTGGAGTTATTATCCAGGATTAGTTTATCTCTAGTTCAATTGAGCCACAATCCCTGAGCCTCCCCATGATTGTAACTTCTAACACAGAGGGCATGGGTTGACACAAACAAGGCCCAAGCCCCTTTGAATGTGTGCTCTTTGTGAAGTATTTGTCCAAATTGATTGAAAGGTGGGTTTGAGACCTTCGCGGTGGAGAGGATTCTCCCCGGAGGCCATAGGCAAGGGTGGAGAAAAAAACAGACTACTGAAGTGCATCTGGTGGTCCTCCGAAGAATCTGATGATGCACTGGTGCCATCGATGGTGGCAGGGGGCAGCTTTGGCCACGTTTCAGATGGTAGGACAACTGGAAGCTAGTCGTGCTGGCGACCAGGTGGAGTGGCGTGCCCAACGGCACACTGCGACAGTAGTAGGGAGACACAGAACCCGTCAGGCATCAGGTGGAGGCACAGACCACATTTGGGATTTCTAGGTGGCTCAGCGAGCTGTAGTGGCACAATCATGGCAGGAGGGCCATGCACATCTACAGGGTCAGTAGAGGCCGGACACGGTAGCTAGTTGTGCCTCGGCCAAGCGACGCACACCGCCCAGTACCACATGGACCAGACTTCGGATTTATGGTCCACACCCCCATCTAGAGGGCCGGACTCACAAACCAATGGGTTGGACCTGCATAGACAGTCCAGACTTGCATCGGCAGGCCAGTACTGCACCCTTCGGGCCTCGTTGGACTAGACCGGGTCATCGGGTGACCCGCCAGGCTAGATCCTCATCCAAACTAGGCCGAGTCTTGCGAGGCCCATTGGGCCTGGTCCGCTGGCCACACCAGGCCGACCCAGAATTGAACCAACTCATGACAAGTTATTTAGAACTTAACCAGGGTATGTGGGACCCCTGAATCGGGTTGGTTGGGTGGGTCGGACCGGGTTGGACTGGACTCATACTCAACTGGCCCCTATTTACAAAAAATGCTAATAAATTGTGATCAGAGTGACCAATTGAAAATATTTTTTTGGTGTTGGGACCCTCTAGATGAGGTGGATCTTTTATCATGCCCTGAGGAGGATATTATGGAATTTGAGATGCAAAGAATTTATTGAGGGGTCATTCTCCCAGGAATGCTGCATAGGGAATCAAGTGATTGGATATGACTTAAAGACTACTAACTTTTGACATTGTGTGGCTTGACTAAGGCCTAGGGGGAAGAACTTCTGTGTTACTTTTTAGGACCATGGTATTCTCCCAAGTGGATAACCTCTGTTTGTCAAGATTAGTGGGAAGCACTTCTATGTGACTTTATAGGCCCACAGTACATGATGAGAAGGTGTGCATAAGTATTCCATGGATAGTGGGAAGAAATTCTGTGTGACTGGGTAGACCCACTGTACTCGATAGATGAGTTCTCTAGAAATCGAGGTTTTCGATGATTTGGTTTATGATTCCTTTATCACTACCCTAAATTTGTACCTTGTGTGAGAAATCATGTGTACCGTTCTTTGCTTTGAGGATTGTTGTGTGGTCTTTAATTTTTGTTTTGGGGTCCCTATTTAGTATTTTTTACTAACCCCTGCACAGGCTTCGCCCGCACGTGTTGTGTCTAGTGCAGAAGATCGACATTTTGACAGTGACTTTAGTGGACCAGGACCTAGAGGTGCTTAGGGATATGGGACCGACGGACGCTATGACGGTTGAATTGGTGTCCTAAGACTAGGCAGGGCCTAATAAGATTGTGTGGGTAAAACGTTCTACATCATCTTCAAGTATCTACACTACTCTCATGACCATGGGGTTTTCCATGGATGGCCATCAAAGTTTCCTTTTAGTACTTTTTTTTCACTACTTTTTATGGTTTTGTATTGTGACCCACTTATATTAGTTTTACTTGTAGTTAGCTTTGTTATAGTTATACATGTTTCCTTTTTAGTTTGTGGGAATTGGTTTGGTGTGAATGTGTGTATGGGTATTCAATAAAATACCTCTCACTTACAGGTTGACACCTTCAGTGCTATTCACTATCCCCTGGCCTTCGGGAGGTGGGATTTGGGTAGTAATGGCATGGGCCCCTAGGGACGTGTCATAACACAGAACCACCCTTCATTTGTTAATAATGTTACTACCGTACCTTGGTTTATCATTGAATCACTCGGTATTTTTTATTAACAGAACCACCCATCACCATAGAAAATTCACAAGAACCATTTCACAATCACAAATGTTAAATTCTTCCATCATAAATGTATTTTTTAGGAAAATATGAGTTTCATTTTTAAATAACATGTTTTTAGAAAAGTTCTGCACATAAAAAGGAAACAAATTCCATAAAAATAAATATATAAAAATCTAATGAAAACCTAAAAATTTTAAGGAATCATGATGGTGGTAAATTACACTCTTGTTGTATAAGCTTATAAAATAATCCTTTTATTCTATTAAAAAATCAATGAGGAACATTACATGGGGATTCTGAAAATAATGTCCCTAACAATGAGCATGATAGGTCATATACATTCATTATATTCCTTAATAACAAACATGTATTAATAATTTAATTACTTAAGAACATTTTCTTGTTTTAAATCCACATAATTCCTTAATTACATTATTATATACAAGTACATAATTAACTAATTTCCCATTTTTCATTGTGATATTATTTATTTAGTATATCTAAAATGACTTTACTAGGTTTAATGTGGTCAATAGTGTCATTATTATCTATTCACGGGAAAAATAATAATCACATAAATATCATTTTTTATAAATTAATTATACTTTTAAATAAATATACTAATTATGGTTAAGAAAAGTTAACAATTTTACATCCATGGATATGTATTCTTTTACGTATGCATGAGTAACATTTTCATTTTACAATGATCATTTTAGAAATAATGTATGTATCATTTTATATTTATAAAATGATCATAATTTCATAGATGTAATTTTATTAATATAAATATATATATATATATATATCATCTATTTTTTGTCGTGATGAAAATTTATTTACATCGCTTAGTGGAAGTGGTAGTCCACATACATGCACGAATGACATTATCATTTTTATATTCATTAAATGGAAGGAAGGTAAGTGATATAATATTTTTTAGAAAATTATAATGATTTCATAAATATCAAATATAAGAACTAAATACATTATTTCAACTAGAGTTGAGAGACATCTATTCTTGAAGCAGTTGTCTATTGCACACAAGAATAATAAATTATATTTCCCAGTTGATGGAAATAGAATTTTATTTTGATAATATAAACAACATAATAATATCATATTATATGGAGGGTACATTAATTATTATTATATCAAGGTTGAATATGTTTTAATGGTGTTGGAAGGATAATTAAAATAGAATCACTTTTTTAAAAACAATACCCCTTATTTGAAAATCCCCTTCTCATAAAAAAAATAACACTACAAATGATAGTGTTATGCCTAAAATAACACAAATATATTTAGTTTTGGGACTCTATGAATGTATTTTATAGCTATTTAGAGATCAATTTATTTTTGGGGTTTATAGTAATGAGAATAAGTGGTGACCTTTTTTAGAAAATGGAGGGCCAATCATGGAATTTCAAAAAACATTAAATTAATATAAATTAATTTTCAATTCCCAATGGAACCAATGTTGGTTACTTCAAAACAAAGTTGATTATTTTTTTAAAATACACTCAAAAAAGAAAATTTAGTGAACGTTTGACTATATTTATACCCATATCATTTGGTCTTAACCCTTATTTATCCCCATTAAAAATTACCGTGGAAACAAGGATTTTAGAACATTATGGGTTAGTATATTTACTATAAAAACTAAACATCCCCTAAATGGATCATGGATGAAATTTTAAACCTTATACTAGTAATTTTGTAGAATATAAGATTTTTATGAATTATATATAATTTAATAAAATATTATTTACAATAAAATATTAATAATGACAATTTTATGAACTATTCATTACCCTAATTATAATTACATAAAAACTTATAATTTAAAGAAAATATTTTCTTAATTACACATCATGTAATGTTATTCTATAAAATAAGTTCAACACATTAATTTACTTATATTTATTTAATGAAGTAATTTTAAAAACATTTTTTTATATCTCAATTTATAAGTTAATTACTACATCATTGTTTTGTATGAATTTAAGGAGACAATATATTCAATAAAAATTAAAAATAATTTACCATGATTAATATAAGTATTATATAATTAAAATGAATATAAATAGTAAAATAAATCATTTTTATTAAACCATGTTAAAATATTATACTTATTAAAAAAAATGTGGCATGTTTGTCCATTCATTAAATAAATAATAATAAAGGTAATAATATGATCTATGTGGATATAAATAGATAAATTAGTGATCCTATAATGATTATAAATGAATATTAATCATATAATAAAATATCATAAAATTTTAAGTCCATTTAATGGTACGTCTAATTTTATTTTGACCCCTAATTACGTTATTTACCCTCTAACGTCGTTAAAAAACTAATAAGGTTAGTAGACATACAATGAAAAAAATTAAAGTGCCCCATTTACCGAATTTGGACCTCCTAATTCCAAATATGGAATCCATTTATGAAAATTTGATGCATTGGAGAATTAGTATAATATTAAAAATTAAATAAACAAAACACAATAAAAGCATTTTTTGGAGAAATTAAATTTTAAAAGATAAAAATATATCATAATAAATTTAGGTATAAAATCAGTTTAAAAAAACATAATTGGATTTAAATAAATATTAATTAAGGAAAATTTAAAACTAATACATATACTAATTTTTTCTTGTAGATAAAATACATTTTAAATAAAAACCTATATTTATTCACTATTCATTCAAAAATCTATATTATAAGAAAAATATCAAATATTCATCTTAAAATAATTTCAACATAGAAAATTTAAAATTGAAATTAGTTGCATGAAATTAAAATTTAATAATTTCTATATTAATCACTTAAATAAAAATATTTTCATTTTTATTATATGAATTTAATAATCAATACAACAATTTAATTCAATAATACTAATAAATATGTAAACAAATATTTCTATGAAATCTAAATTTTTTAAACCAAAACCAACTAAATTTTGAAATTCCATCCACCCAATATTTCTAACATATTGAATAAGTGGGGATACATTTCCTTAATATAATTTTGATATTCCAATAATACTTCTTAAATAATATAGTACATTGAAAAAACCATAACATGGATAATTACATTGTTACTCAATATTTTAATTTATAAAGTTCATCTTCAGTAGTGGATCACAAGAAAACATAATCTCATTAAAAATATAAAACCACATTCTTTATGAATCTTTAATTATGGAATATTACCCTTCTTAACCAATTCCACTTCCTCAATAACTTATAGGCTTCTTTCTAGGAATGAAGATTTTTTTCTAATAGGGACGAATATACTAATACCTAATACAAAACAAAGAAATATACCATAACCACAACTCTATGCCAAACTTAATAAAATCATTGACTAAAGGTTCATGTTTCAAATGTAACATAGTTAATAAAATATTCTTTTTCATACTCAATAAATTAAACATTTGATTTGGTTTTCCAAGATGTTAATTGATCATACAATGATATTCATTTATTATTTAATTCCATATTCTCTTTTGATCAAAATATATCTCACACCTACGTATATATTATTGATTCTTGAAAAAATTTCAATAAATATATACATATGATAATTCCAAATCATTTGATAGATAATTTACTTCATGGGTTTTCATTTTATATTATACATAAGAAACTATATGATCATTAATCATTAGAACACAACTATTGGAAAGTATCCATGAAGGTAACATTGCATCATTTTTTTGTTGGTTTTGTTTGTGGAGAATACAGGTTTCCATGGTGAATTTTTGAGTTCCACATATGTTGTTGACAATCCATATTGACAAAGAACAATAAAAAGGGAATGTAAGATCTGGAGGTGGTATAAAAAGTAGATATAAGGTGGTGCAATTTTCTAATGTTTTCCAAATCATTGGGATCCAAAATTTGGAGTTTGTACAAGTCTTCTATAATGTGTATTTTCTTGAAGATCTCATTAAAATATGGTAAAGGCTTGAGTTTCAAAAAGATGGGCTTTACCAGGTGTGTTTTTTGAAGATGTGAAAGTATTTGAGAGTGATCTTTGTGATTACGACAAATATTTGCAAAATTGGATTTTTTTAAAGTCCATATAAAAATATAGAATATGAATGAATTTTGTGAAGAATGGGATTTTATGATGTGTGGATCTTTAATACATGAGTGTTTTTTAGGGTGATATTCATGATTATGTCAAATCATCATGAAAGTCGTTTTACTTTAAGTCATTATGAAAATATGACTAAGGCATGAGTTTTGCAAATAATTGGAGTTCATGAAGGGTGTTTCATGAAGACATGAATGTTTCTGACTGTGGTCACTCTTAAAATGGGAGCATCATGAAGGTAATGGAGGTGCTTCGCAAAATGGTGATGATGTGGCTGGGAGGTTCGGTGAAAACGCCTATAAATAGATCTCTACCCCCCTTAATATGATTGAGAGCTTGACATAATGATATCTTAATGCTCTAAATTCTAGAAGACATTCATGAAAGTGGGATGTGAAGACATTCGCAAAGGATAAAATCCAACTGATTGTTTTTATCTTTGAAATATTGAATTTCTCCACAAAGGAAAAGTTATGTTTGGGGAAAAAGAGATTCGCAAAGGCTACCAATGACAACTAAATATTCTGGGTTTTGTTGAAGTATATGAGTTTCGTGAAGATCATATGATTTTTGCAAAGGTTCTTTGCAAAGTGCTCCATGAAAGAACTTTACTAAAGAGGGTTTTTAACAAAAGTAGTGGGAATCATTAAGGGTTATTAGAAGGCATTACCTAGTGAATTTTTGAAAAAGTGATATTCATCTATGGATGAAAGTAGAACATCAACAGATCATTTTTCTATAACTAAGGATGTAATCATTATTGATAAATGAAGAGACCTACGGGTCTATAAACTATGAGTGGATCTTCTGAAGAATTAGTGAGCTCACTTCAGTTTACAGAGTAGTGAGTTCTCAAATTACGAGTGGTTGTAAACAATGAGGGATAGTGATTCTACTTCGAACATGTAAATAGTAGTGTGCTTATAGTGGATTTGGTACATCGCCACATCGTTAGTGTATGTTCCTTGGATATAACCTAGTGAGGGTGAACCAAGTAAAATAGGTGCACCATGTGTGTGATTTATGATTCTTTTATACACTAAAATGGGAAGGAAAGAGAGAATAGGGTTTTTTCTAACAACAATAGAAGATAAAAAGGGGAAATTGTTTTAATTTTTTATACCCTGATTCACCCCCCCCCCCCAGGGTATCTAGCTTATTTGACCTAACAATTGGTATCAGAGGGAAAGGTCGATATCTGTGATTCTCTCTCAAATGGAGGTCACTAATCATAAAGGGATTCTGATATTCGACAAGAACAATTTTCATCTATGGAAGAATAAAATGCAATAATACTTATGATATTTTGGAATTGATGTATTTATAGTTGTAATTCATTGTGTAACAGCTAATAATAATAGTGGTGCACTATCGGAAGCTGAGCATAGATAATTGGATGTTGATGCCAAGGGAATTAATTTTTTAAGGGGATCCCTCTTCAATGCTATCTATATGAAGGTGATGTCATGAAAAACATCACATTATATGTGTGAAAAAATATTGAACAAATATGAAGAATATTCAATGGTAACAGTGGAAATCCTGCAAGTGTTGTGGAATAATTATAAAGATTTGTTAATGAACCCAAATGAGTATGTTGATGCATTCTTTGATAGGGTAAATGTTGTAGTGGAAGATATGCGAGGTCTTCGAGATTTTATTGAAGACATAAAGAGTGTGAAGCACATCTTGAGGAAACTTCAGCCTTAGTTCAATCTGAATGTTTCAGTTTTCGAAGATAATGTCCCAAAAGAGATGACATTTGATAACCTGCATAGCACCCTTATTGAAAATAAAATGGTAAGTGATGTAAATGATGATGTCGAAAAGTAGAAATCCAAATTGGTGGCATTAAATTCCATGAAGATGCTCACAATTTAATATTATTAAGAAAAAGAAGAGAGGTACGAGGTAATGTTATTCCTTTACTCGAATCTTCAATGGGGAAAAGTAAATATTAAATGTAATCTTCCTCTTTATTGGCATAGATGTGGAAAAGTTGGTCACATTGTTGAATGGTGCCCCAAGAAATTTCAAGAAGATGAGGAGGATGAAATCAAAATTCCCAAGAAGAAGAATTCAGACTATGTGAAAGGAAAGAAATAATTCAAGGGAAATTTATTTAAGAAGAAGAATCTTCTCTCGCCAGAATGTGGTATTTAAGATGAGTTTGAGGCTGAAGAGGTTCAAGAGATAGAGAACTTCATAGATTGAGGAGAGAATTCTATGGTGGTAGTTTTCGGTAGATCTCATAAAAATGAAGACATCGATGCTGATGAATAAGAAGAAGAAATTGAAGGAAGAGTCGACATGGAAGCTGAATTAGAAGCAACTCTTTAAGAGATTGATATTTGGATAGAAAAACAATGAAATCCAACAAGGTGGTACATGATTCCAAACTCTACATGCAATAGTATAAATAAGAGAAGTATGAGCTGATAAAAGAAATTGAAAACCTTAATTCTTCTAGTCCAGTGAGCTCAGAAAATTTTGATGAATATAAAAGCGTGGCTGAATAATAGAAAACGGGGGGTCGATGTCTTGAAAACACAAGGAAATATAAAATAAATCATATTGAAGAACTTTAAAGAGAAGTTGTCGGTTTGCAGAAAAATGTTATGGATCAAGAAAAACACTTTACTCTTGTTGGGACATTAGGTAAGCAGATCACTTAGAAAACTGAGAAGCTAAAAGTAGAGAATAGTGGTTCAGTTGAAAAGAAGAATCAATTATGTTCATATTATAAGGCTGACGGGGGGATTGATTGAAAACAAAAGGATGTGAAAGTTTAATTCAGACAGTAAGCACCCATTTCTTGATTCAAGTATTATTTGGGCACAAAGCAGAATCAAAATATTTAGAGATCCCAAGGGGAAACTAGAAGTGCATAAGTGACACGAAGGAATGCACCTTATATCAGGTGTGATTGTTTTGGAAAGATGGGACATTCATAGTATAGATGTTCCAAATACAAGAGAATTGGAAGGGTATAAGAATAGAGGTGACATCCAAACAGAGAACGGTTATCTAGAACATATTTTGAAGGACACTATTTTTGGTGTGGAGGATTTGGTCACATGGATAGATATTATACGTCAACCATACCGAGGGATGTTCCAAATCAGAATCAAAATGTTTACAAGAAGCATATCAATGAACCAGTAGGTGAGTTGAAAATTCAAAATAGATTTTTAGCTTTTAAAGATTAAGTTGGTCCATCATACTCTCAGAAAGATCATAAGTCTCAATCTATGCTGATTTCAAAGGAAAAAATGGACCAAGAATAAAAATAATGAGAAAGCAGCGGTGGCATAAATTGACCTTGAAATGTCATACCGTTCTGGTGTGTGGATCCTTGGTAGTAGTTTAACATCTCACATGATAGGTAATAACAACATTGTTAGGGTAATAAAATATGACAAAGAATGAGTTTTCATGATTAGAAATGATGAAGCCCTAAAGATTATTTGCTCAAGAAAGGCCAGGTTTGGGGCAAAGAGATGAGATGTGTTGATGTCTTAGTAGTAGAAGGCCTCAGCAAATAGTTTCTCAATGTCAGTGAAATATGTGACTTAGAAAAATCTATAAGGTTTATTAAAAAGATGTGTATCTTAAAAGGAAGAGACGAGGTAGTGGTTCTGCAAGGAAAAAGATCAAATGGAAATCTCTGCCTAGTAAGTGGAGAAGAAGATATGAGCTTTCTATCCAGAGTAGAAGAAATCCATCTATGTCATAAATTAATTGGACATATATGTCAACCATTCATGGAAGATTAGGTAAAGTGTGATGAAGAAAAATACCTCCCTATGATATCATGTGATCCTACTCACATGTGTGATGCATTCTATCAAGGGAACCTCGTCAGAAATATGTATAAGGAAAAGGAAAAGAAGTCAACAAGAGTGCTCGAATTGGTGAATACTAATACTTTTGGGCCTCTCACACCAGGATAAATTGACATAAAGAGGTTCTATGTTCTTTTCATTGATGACTATAGCAGAATGGGATGGGTATTAGTCATTTCCCATAAGTATGATGTGTTTAGCTGCTTTAAAAAGTACTGGAGGGAGTGTGAATGGATACCCAGACATAAAATTCTGAGGTTTTGTACTGACAATTCTACAGAATTCATAGTCAGGTGGAAGACTATATCGAGAAACATGGGATAGGCATCAAGTTTCATCAGTAAGAACCCCCAAATAGAATGGAGTGCTTGAAAGGAGAAATCAGATCATCAACAACATGGCCAGAATTGTGCTTATAGAAAAATACATGTAACAACCCGAGATTTTTTTAGAATAATTCATTTTATTTTCATTTATGTCTTGTGATGTACGCTACAACAAAATTAACTTCTGATATACGCAACACTGTATTAGCTTACAGTGTACGCAACACTATTCTTGGCTCATGTTAGGCACAATTTCAAATTCGTTTTGTAGAAATTATTCTACGCAACATTATGTATATATTTTGATTAATTTATAACTGAAATAAGTTTTTATTATGTTATATGCAACAACAAAGGCATTTTTCACTACATTCAACCTTGACTTGGCTTGCATTACACGCAATCGCGGCCTTTCTCGATAGCGTGTGTAGTACGCAATATCGGGTTTCACTAAACAACAATATATTGTTATAATACGGACTATCCGATATGAATAGTATTAAATACATTTTGAATATTATAAAATTATTATTCATCTTACATATTTTCTAGAACATGGTATGAGAAAAAAATAAATTTTTCGGGTAAAATAAGTATTTTTTAAAAAGAGCAGTTTTGTCGCCTTTTGATGGCGCACCCACTTTAAGTACAGTTTTTGACATGTTTATAAGTTCAATTTCAAATAATAAAATTCTTATTTGGAATCAGGATATAAAAATTTACTTTGGATAAATTTTTCATTTTATTCTGATAACTTTCATATTTTAATGAATAGTAAAAACACACTATATTTTAATTAAAAACAACTTTTTCCATCGTAATAATTTATATGGTTAGATTAACTTTTTAATTGGTTTTAAAGATTAATTAGAATATATTTTCACAATTTAATCCAATTTTGGTCATTGGAATTAATTTCACTTTGAAATCGGACATAAACAGGTGTCGATTTTTTATAGTTATTGTTTCATAAAAACACGCTATTTGTTTTGATAATATGATTTAATTTTAAAATGAATTAATGCCACTTCTATTTTTTGAATTTTTAAAAATAGACATAATTTTTTAATTTGGAATATCAAATATATATTAGATTGAATTATTGGTATTTTTCTGAAAAACATCAATTTTTGATGAATAGTGAAACCACTTAGTGGTAGTTAAAAAAACTAACTCTTTCATTTAAATGAAATTTTACCACTTATGTGAATTGAATTTCAAAAATATGACATACATGGTTTTTATCAAGAAATAATATGTGGTTTAATAAGATGAAAATAATTTTTGTGTAATAGTATCTTTTGACTTTTATTTACCGCGATTAAAGGCAAATACGGTAATTCAAGGTTAAAAGAATATTATAATAATTCATAATTACCATGACACTTTCCCTAACATTATTGGATGAGTAATGTCTGACCATGGGAATCCTTGGGTCTATTTTGGGACCCTATTGATCCACTTGGTAGTGATAATTACAATTTGGATTAATTAATTTAATGTGAAGACAAAAGTGACATTAACAAAAAACTTTTAGTAATTAATTTTTATAAGGGTTTGTATAAATTATATTTTTGACTATAAATATTAATTGGAAATCTAAAGATATTTACTACATGATGGTATTTGTTTTATAATTTTTATACATCAAATAAATTAAATTATTTATGACACAATAACGATGCAGTATTAACCTCATTAATAAATGATTTAAATAAATAAGATTATAATGATTAAAATATTATCCAAAACATGTCCAATTCTGATTGGATGATTTTATTTCGACCATGAGTCATCTTATATTTATATTTATTGATTTTTGGACCTTTTTAAACTGAAGATAAGTTTATAATAAAATAATATTTTCACACTTTCCAAAGGTTCCCCTCAGCTCCCTTATAAAAGGGAACCTCCTCCCACTTCTATTTACACAATTTTGAGCCTTCAAGCTCGGACAACCCCTGAACATTTCCCTTATAAACTTCCCTAGAAACATTATAGTGGTTCTGGTCTCCTCAAAAGACCAACTCTAATTCCTTAAGAGAAGATTAAGAAGAGGCGCGTCAAAGAAGAGGTAATATACTTTCCCGATTCATTCCAATTTATTTCTTCTTATACTTATTATTCTTTATTTTCTTCACCATAAATTTATAACATCAGTATCACAAATATGCTGATATGTTATTATAAATATGAAACAACCCTATTTCATCTTTTATACATCCTACGGAAAACAAAATCTCCGTGCGTGCGTACGTACGGAATACCGTCTCCACGCTGTGGTGTAATCTGTTTTCCACCACCACCATACTTGGATGGGTATAATGGTTAAAATAAATAACTATATATGATTATTGTAAAGTTATATTTATTATTAAATATTATTAATACACTTTAATACAATTCCACGATCATGGGAATGATATCATCGCTCGTGCGTATGTACGGACTACCGTCTCCACGAACGCGATGAGATTCATTTTTCATGATTAACCATTCAAGTATGATTATAAAGTATATATAATAAATAATCTTGAAATATGTTACATAATAATGATACTATATTTATGTACATATATGATTCATTTACTTAATTCTATTTAATTCAATAAGGCAATGAAAACAGCATTCATGCGTACGTACGGCCTGCTGTCTCCATGAACAGTGTATTTCATTCCATTTATCGATCTATCATATATATTTATATGCGGAATATTTTTTATATATAATTCATGTTTTACATTCCAGAATTAAGTAAATCAGGATATAAGTAATAATATAAAAAACAACATGTCGAAACACGTACGATAAATGAAACGATTTTACCCAAAACATTGCTTTAACATGGAATTTACAAAAGAACGGGTAATATAAAGTCATAAGTGAACCATATATGATATCATAACAATGAATATGATTCTTTAATAATTCAATGACATTATTTAAATTATTATACTGGAGTTTCGGATACATATGAAGCATATCAGACACAAGGTAATGGAAAATCTCGCAATCTCATTTTTATCTGAGATTGTTATTCAAAAGTATTTACTAGGGTTATTGTTATCATCCATGTCCATGTTGTCTAAAAATGTTTTCATGTATGTTTAATGTTATTTTTACCCATTTTGTACTTTTACCACATGTTATGAAAGGAATCATTATTTTGTTTACCATATGAGGAACTTTTTTTACTTTTTCGACAAAAGTACGAGTAGAATGTTTTTTTACTTATATGGCATGAACGTATTTTTACGATTTTAAAATGACTTATTTTCATGAAGCTTAATCTAAAATATTTCGTGGTTATTTTCAATAAAATCATTTTCTTTTAAAATTGTGTGGAATTTTGTGAAAATAATATTATTTTTAAAGAGAAAGGGTATTTTCCATAAGAATTCATTTCAAGTATTTTATCAAAACCATTTTCCATCTATGATGACATTATTTAATATGTATATGTTTCAAATATAATGTCTCTATGATTTAGATGGTTTGATTTTTCTTATGATGAAATGATATCCATTTGTTTTATATGGATTATGTTATGATGGGATTGTGTTTATGAAACCCATTTTTATTCATTGGGTTACGATGAATGATTTATGTTTATGTTTTGTCACAAGTAAGAATGATTTCATTATGAGATGGGTGGGACTTATATCTCCCTCCAATGCATTGGGTAATGATTTATATCTCATGAGATAGACATGGCTGGAATAGTAAGTTAATCAGGTTCAGTGATATAGGACTATAACGAGGAGTGAACTCGATTCAGAAAGGGACTTTGTCTACTAAAATGGTATTGGAAGCAATGCCTTGGATACTATGGAAATCATATCATGTCCTTAATAGTTTTCCACAATTAAATGTTTTATTCCCATTCCATTTTATCATGATGATATATTCCTTACGTACTTCCAAGATTTATGAATTTGCTCAAGATTTTGATGTTTAGATTTTATGTTCAAGTTTTTGCATTCAAATGTTTATAGACTATTTTATGTTCTCTATATTTACCATTACTGAGAAATTGAGCTCCCCCATTATATGTTTTCTTTTCCAAAGGATATAAAGAAAGGTTTTAGGTAAGAAAAAAAAGGATGTTCTTTATGGGAGATGTTTAAGATCTTTCACCAAGATTAGAAGATTATATTATGAGTTTCCAAAGACAATAAACAATTACGGTCCTTGTGTGTATATTTGTGTTATGTATTAAGTATTCTGAAATATTAATGTAATTTCCATGTATGACAAGATTTGGGTCTCTACAATACCTACCATAGAAATTTTGGATGGAATTAGGATTGACATCGGTCTACATCTATAACAGGGAAATGTTGTGTCTGAAGGAAGGAAAGGCTCCATATGAGATGTGGTACGAGAATAATCCAATGGTGATGTACTTTCAAATATTTATAATTAAGTGATTTATACTCAAAAAAAGAAAAACATAGGAAATTTGAGTCATGTGGAGATGAGGGAATATTCCTCATCTAATCAAGAAAAATCAATGCATATAAATTATTTAATAAAAATTTGGAAAATGTATTTGAGAGAAAAAAACGTCACTGTTATAGAAAATGATGAGAATATTAAATGTCATAGTTAACAACTTATTAATGAATATGGTGAGGAAGAAAGAAATGTAGGAGGAGCAGAGGTGGATAATGCTGATTCAAAAGAAGATATTGATGATGAGCATGAAGAAGTAAAATTCATATCTGCACAAAAGCCAAGGAGTCGAGCTGAAATTGATAGGAAGATTATCATTGGTGATTAGTCATCTCCTGTTTAGATAAAAAGAATGAAATATCCGCAGCAAACATCTTTTCTAACTCAGGTAGAGCCTAAATTTTTTCTTGAAGTAGCTGAAGATGAATATTCGGTTTAGGTAATGAATGTATAGATAGATCATATTGAGAAGAATTATATTTTGGATATTGATTCGAGGCCAGCAGTTAAAAATATCATTAGGGCTAAATGGGTTTATCACAACAAGATGAATAAAGATGGAACATTCATTCAAAAAAAGCATGACTAGTGTAAAAATGATACTCCCAGATAGAGGGAATAGATGTTGATGACACATTTATACCATTTTCAAGGCTAGAAACAATAAGATTATTCCTAGCCATTGTAGTGCAACGGAAGTTCACAGTGATTCAGATAGATGACAAATAGGCATTCTTGAATGGGGTCCTAGAGGAAGAATTTTATATTGAGCAGCTAGATGGTATTCTCATTCATGAGGATGAGAAAAAGGTTTTTCTCTTGAATAAGTCAGTGTATGGGCTAAAAAAATCACCAAGAGCATGGTACTCAAGGCTTGATCAGTATTTGAAGAAGCTTGGTTTCTAGCATGGTGGAGTTGATTACCAACTCTATTTCAATAATGATAATAATCAAAGGATTATTGTGTTGGTTTATGTAGATAACATAATATTTGGACGATCAGATGAAGCTCAGTGCAGATAGTTTTTCAAAATCCTGAAAAGTGATTTTGAAATGTCAATGATTTGAGATTTGATGTTTTTACTTGGTTTGTAGGTTTCAAAAGGAAGGAATGGTACTTCAATTTCTCAATAAAAATATTCTAAGAAGTTCTGAGGAGATTAGGAATGGACAATTCCAAGGAGAATAAGACTATGGTATCTACTTGGATGAAACTATCCAAATATGAGGATGGAAAGGTAGTTAATATCATAGAATACAGAAAAATCATTAGAAGTTTTTTGTATTTGACCATGATAAGGACTAACATTGTATTCACCACATTCCAAGAATCAAGATATAATATTAATCCCAATTAATTACACATGATTTTGAGGGAAAAGAATATTTCGATATATCAAGAGAACTGTGGATTTCAGTTTGATGTATAATAACAAATCTCAGCAAGAGATATTGGGATATATATATATATATATGTGAATTGGGCCGGTTCATAGGATGGCAGGTATTCAAAATCAGGAGCTGATTTCTATCTTGGTGGTTTGTGCATTTGATGGATAAGCAAGAAGCGTGATTGAATTTCATTAAGCATCACATAATCTGAGTATATTTCCACCACACAAGCATTAAAATGGTTGTTGCGCATGAAGTAGTAGCTTGATGATATGGGAGTTGAAGTGAAGTCATTAATTGAAATTCATTGCGATAACTCAATTGATATAAATCATTGCAAAAATACCATCCATCACTTAAGGACAAATAAAATTGAGATAATGTATCATTTTATCATGGATAAGGTTGAGCATGGAATTGTGAAGTTAGAGTATGAGTCTAAAAACAACAAGTTCCAGACATTCTGACAAAGTCCATACCCAAGGAAGCTTTTGAGAGGCATCGAAATTCTCTATGAGTGAAGTTGACTCCCCGCACTTAAAAAAGTGTGGATATAGAACCCCCACCCCTTCTCCCCGAGGTATGGTGTGTTTTTCCCTAATGTGATGATATGTGTTCTATAATCTATTGTATACCACAATGGAGTGACCTTTGGGTTCGTGGAAAAAGGGGGAGAAATAGTTCCTTAAGGGGGGTAAAATGTGGCTAAATAAGGGAAAAATTTTCTTAGTCAAAGAAATGGGGAGATGCTGGAAGGTGAAGATGTGAGATAGGGTGAGAGCATTAAGATAGGGGTATGATTTTTGAATATGATGATTATAGAAGTGATTGATCAATGAATAGATTTCACTACAGTAAAGGATCATGATAAAAGTATAAGAGTGATGTTGGAATTGTGTTTGAAGGTTTCCAATGATCATCAATTGGTATCTATATGGTATCAATTATTGGTTTCAGAAATTAAGTGATTCATTAATGAAAAGTTCATATTAATCTTTTCTCTCATGTCGAGCATGGCTTATGTGGGCATAGAGTACGTGGTGACTGAATATTTAGTCACTATCTGAATATAAAGAGGCAAAGGATGGTAGATGATGTAAGGAGACTCAGTGAGGCATCAAAGTACAAAAAATAATTCTGAGAAGAGCTGTCAGCAAACCTAAAGAGATAGATTGTTGGGAAAAAATCATTGATGGTAACGTTGCAGTATTTTTAGGTTGGTTGTGTTTGTTGACAATACAGGTTTACATGGTGAATTATTTAGTTCCAAAGATTTTATTTACAATCCATATTGAATAATAACCATGAAAAAGTAATGTAAGATCTGTAGGTGGTACAAAAAGAGAAGATACAAGGTGGCATTATTTTCTAGTGTTTTTCAAATCATTGGGATCCAAAATTTGGAGTTTGTACAAGTCTTCACTAAAGTGAATTTTCTTTAATATCTCATTAAAATATGGAAAAGGCTTGAGTTTATAAAAGATGGGATTTTCTAGCTATGTTTCTTGAATATGTGAAAGTCTTTTATTGTGATCTTCACGATTACAAAAAATCTTTGTGAAAGTGAATTTTCATGAAGGTCATATAAAAATATGGAAAAGACATAAATTTATAGAAGACTGGGATTTCACAAATTGTAGTTCACGAAAGTTTTTGAAGGTGATCTTCACGATTACATAAAATCTTTGTGAAAGTGGTTTTTCTTGAAGGCCTTATGAAAATATGGCTAAGGAATGAGTTTCATGATGAATTGGAGTACACAAAGGGTGGATTCTTGAAGACATGAATGTTTCTAACTATGGTCTCTACAATAAAGTGAGATCCATGAAGGTAAAGGAGTTTCTTCGTGAAATGCTGATGACGTGGCAAAAAGGTTCGGTGAAACAACTATAAGTAGGCCTATACCCCCTTAAGAACTATGAGAGGTAGACTTAACAAAAATCGTAAGGCTTTGAATTCAGAAAGACGATCATGAAGGTGGTAGGAAAAGACATTCACAAAGGCTAAAAGCCAACTAAATGTTCTAATCTTTGTGAAATATAATTACTTCATGAAGGAATTTTGATTTTTAGTGACAAACAAGAGATTCATGAAGGATACAAAATCCAACCAACTATTCTGGGTTTTTTTGAAGTATATGAGTTTTGTGAAGATCATTTGATCTTCGCTAAGGGTTTTCACAAAGTTCTCCATGATTCACCTTTGGGAAAAAAGGGTTTTTACTGAATGTAGTGGGAATCACAAAGGGTTATTAGAAGGCATTTCCCAATGAATTTGTTCCAATGTGATATTCCTCTATGGATGAAAGTGGAACTTCAACAAAGCATCTATATATAACTGAGGATGTTTTCATTATTGATAAAAGAAGAGACCTACAGTCCTATAAAATGTAAGTGGGTCTATTGAAGAATAAGTGAGATCAATTCTGTTAAGGGAGTAGTGAGTTCTCAAATTGTGAGTGGTTGTAAACCAGAAGAGATAGTGATTCCACTTCAATCTTGTAAATAGAGGTGCACATATAGTCAATTTGGAACATCGACAGATCATCGGTGTATTCTCCTTGGACGTAGCCCCATGAGTGTAAACCAAGTAAAATTGTTGTGGCATGTGCGTTCTTTATGATTCTTTTATACTCAACAATGGGAAAGATAGAGTGATAGAGAGAGAAGATGGTTTTATCTAAAAAAACAAGATCAAAATGGGACGTTGTATTAATTTTTCATAACCTAATTCACCCCCCCCCCCATAAGGGTATCTAGCCTATTGGACCTAACAACAACTAATTCTCATCAACTAAGCATCATAATAAATAGAAAATCCCCATTTCTCAAGTGTAGATCAAAAATGGGGCATTCACCAGTCCCCTTTTTAATTCCAAAAACCAATCATCACATTATATTTTCTAGATAATGTTAAAACCTTATCATGTTAAATTAGTTAGTTTTCTACATAACAATGTAATGTCTCAAACAAATTGCCCATAATATTAAGCTAATCCAATATAAAATCTAATATCAGTAACCTTTTTAGGTATTGAACATTAATTAACCTCGTTTTTTTAGGATCAGTTGTTATGAAATAATTATTTACAGTATTCCCAAGAAAATAAATCATTTTTTACCAAAAATAGCATTTACTATATTTTCCATTCAACTTCATTACTTTGAGGGTTTATAAAACAATCATAAGATTCTTTTCTTGATCCTAATAACTTTTTGAATAAACTATAATATTTTAAATAAAAATCTGTAAACTTATATAAATATTGATAGAAGACTCTATTAATAAGATCAATAAATATAGAAGGATCATTTGTCAAGAAAAATTTAATAACTAAAAAATATTAATTCTTATTCATAGTATAGAATTATGTTTTGGAAATTTCATCCTCTTTCACCTTCAGATGATGGTACCCAGACCTGAGATTTATCATTGAAAATTACTTCTCTCCCAAGACCTGATCAAAAAAATCATCACTATTGTGAAATGAATACTTTTTCTTAATAATAATTTTATTAAATTCCCTATAATAAATTAAAATCCTCATAGAACCGACTTCCATTTTAAAAATCAAAATATGTGAACCACCTAGTTATTTAAAAGATAGAATAAAAACTTTGTCTAGTATGTTCTGTAATTTAATTTTCAGTTCTAAATGTATAACATGTGCAATTTGATAAGGTGGTTTTGAAATAGATTTAGCATTAAGGAATCATTTAGTAGTAAACTCATCCTCTTGATCCAGAATGATACTAATAAAATAATTAGGATTAATATCCTTGTATTCATACACTTTGGAAATTCCATATTGCGAATACTTTCATTCTTTTCAATGAACTGTGTTGAGTAACTTTCACATCCATTTCTAATCAATTTCCTAAATTGTGATAGTATATAAATGTTATGAAATCATTGAAAAAAATTATTGGATCTATAATATATCTTATACTGATTTACTAAAAACCAATCTATACTCAAAATAATATAAAACAAATTATGGGTAGTTCCAGAAGATTTAGACGAAAGTCAATTTCAGCGATTAAAATAAGAAGAGTGATATATATATTGGTTTCTATTATATTCACACCTGATACTTTTACCATAAGTTGTATCATACTTACAGAATGTGGTATTCCTATTATTCTAAAAATTTAATAAATTTAAATAACTTTATGATACATAATCAAATAGCGTTTTGGAATAATTTCAATACACAAGTAATAAACATGCCACTAAGTCATTTGACAGCGCACCATAAATTGTAGTGGTGAGAAATGATTTCTCCACACATTTTTTTTTATATCCATGGTTTGCAACATGAGTCACTAAATTTGGACTCACATTGGCATCATTTTCCCAATAATTAAAATTAAAGAATCATACCTTCAATATTTCATTACTTTTTTATCAATTTCCCATAATTCATCATCTATATGACCATAAAATCTATAAAGGATTCGGTTTCCAAAAATTGTGAGACATTCCCTAGGGTTATTTATACCATACTTTTTACAATACGGGGATTTAATTTTCTTACCAAAAAATTTTATTTAATATGTTCTTCTATAACACCATCCATCCCAAACACTTTTATACTCTTTCCCTCATGAGCCACATACATGTCAGCAAACACCATATCAACCTTTTTGTCACAATTAATGAGTTTATCATAGCTATTAAATTCTAATGAAGCTAATTATTTTTGTTAAATTACAATCAAACTAGAGTAAAACAAATTAATTTTACTATCACGGTCCCATAAAATATTTTATTGATATAAATAATCAATATCCCAAACCCAAATTTTATCGAAACCATTAAATGATACCAAATGTAAAGATCCAATCATGAACATTACATATAATAATTTCATTGAAATAGAAATAGCATCCCAATAATAACAAGGATATTTCCAGTTTTGTGTTTTATAAAATTAGGTAAAAATCCAAAGTAGAAATGCATATAATACAAATTAGAAATTTTTACACACAATTTATTTTAAAAAAATAGGTAAACTTTTAAAAAATACATGATTCCTTTTTATGATGAATCTTCGCAATTTCCTTTTTGACCTCATGATTTTCCCTACCCTCTATTAAACCATATGAAGAATCATTTTAAAAATTGAGATGAGAATAAAATGATAAATATGGGACATAAATTCAAAAAACCCATTACTCCATTGAAAATTCATTCAAATATATCCTTGAATACAAACCTTTTTAACCCAAAAGAGTAATCCTCTTTTCAAAAAGATAATTATCATACATTTGAAAAATAAAATGATTTAAATGAAATTCATTAACAAGAATGTAAAATTAAAATAGGTAACTTGTGACCAAAATTTACATATCAATCATCAAATTTTAGTAACTAATATGGTCACCCACTATATTTGAGTACCCAATTCATTTGAGTTTATAACATAACCACCCATCGTTGGTTTGTCACAGAACTTCCTATCATTGGTTAATAATGTTACAACCCTTACATGGTTTATCATAAAACCACCAATTACTAGTTTATAACATAACCACCCACCATCATAAACCATTCACAAGAACCCAATTAAAATAATAAAACAATAATGCTTCTATCTTATAAGTATTCTAAAAGAAAATAACTATTTCATTTTTCAATAATGTTTTTTAGAAATGATATCCATATGAAATGTAAAACATTTTCTTTCATAATTACCATTTAAACATGTAGAGAAAACATGAGGGTGTTATGGTTTAATAAAAGAATTAATATATGATACATTAATATATGTTAAAAACATTCCTTTTGTTCTATTACAAAAAAATCAAGGAGGAAATCTAAAAGAGGAGTTTTAAAATAATTTCACATACCTTCAGTCCGATTTTTAATGTACATTTTTTATATTCCTGAATTATAAATTTTTGTTAAAGATGTACATAATAAAATTTTCACGCTTTTTATTCCATTTATTTTCCTTATTAAAATTTTATATACAAGTACTTAATTAACTATGTTCTCATAAGGTTTTTTAAGGATATTCATTTTCAAATTCCAAAATTACTTTAGTATGCTGATAATGGTAAACATGGTAATTAATTAATCTTAAAAAATAACAATAATGAAATAAAAAAATATTATACGTAAATTATACTTTTAAATAATTTCATTAAATATTTTTATGAAAAATGAACTATGTTAAAATCACGGAGACGGTAGGTTGTACATACAAATTAGTAATGTTTTCATTTTTCAACTATCATTTTGAAAAGAAGGTAAGTATCACTTGTTCATTAAATAATGATAATAATATCAAATATTTCATTTTATTTCTTTAAATATACATATATACCTCCCTCATCTATGTGATGTGACGAGGAAATAAAATAATATCACTTCATGGATTTGGTATTTCACAGGTACGCATGAATAATGTTAAGATTTTATGCTCATGGAATGGTAAGAATATAAGTTATATATTATCATTTATTAATTAACACTATATCATGAATATCATATATAATCAGTAATTTGGTCATTATAACAATTCTTTATATACAAGGATGGAAAGAAAAATACATCTATATATGAGGCAGTAGTCCACTGAACATATGAACAATAAATTCTTTTTTCTATTTTATGAATGTGGATATAGAATTATATTACAAAAATATTAAAATAAAATCATATTATATGGATGATTATGGATTTATTATTTTATAATGGTTTTAGAAGGTTTGAATTATGTAGAAGTGGAAATAATACAGAAACACTTTATCAAAAACAATAACTATTATTTGAAAATTCTCCCATTTTAACATGTTAAAACCAATAAGGATGGTGTTATACAGATTATAAGGGCTATAGAATATGATTAGCGACTCTAGTAAAGTATTTAGGTAGGACATAACAGAATAAAAACGTTTTTATATGTGTGAAATAAATTAAAAGAAAAAGTTACATTTATAGTACAAAGTTGGAGCTGATTCAGAATTTCTAAAAATATTAAATTAATATAAATTAATCTTCAATTAAAAATGGTTCCAATGTGAGTTATTAATATGATAATATGTTTATGGGTCTAAATCCCTTCATCCAATAAATGTTTTGTAAGTTTTCACTATATTTACACACTTATCTTTTCGTATTATCCCATATTTAACACCTTTTCTAGATATCATAACAACACATATTTCTATTCATTGAGGGTTAACATAGTTACAATAAAATTCAAACCAACCCATATATGGATCCTTGATGAAATTTTCAGAATTATCCAAATATTTTATTTACATTTATTATTTTCATGATTATTATATCACTTTATAAAATATTATTTACTATAATAAATTCATAATGTCAATTTTGAGGACTATTCATTACAAAAAAATTAATAAAATCTTGAAAAACTGATAATTCGATCCAATAATTTTATTAGATAGCTAATTTTTCAAATTCATCTACAAAATTAGTTCATAACATTAATTATATCATATTAAATTTATTTAAATATTTTTAACAACATTTATTTGATATTTCCATTAGTAAAATAATTACATCGTCAACATTATGTTAGTATTTATAGTAATTATTTATTCAATAAAAATTAATAATAAATTTACAAAATTAACAAAAAAAATTTATCTTTAAAATTACTATTAATTGTTGAGTATATATTCTTGATAATACCATGTTAAAAATATTATACCTTTTAATGAAAATGATGAGATTTGTGTGTCTTATCATTATATAATCAATCAAAAATGTAAGATCTTATCAATATGACAATAATTGGTAATAAAATATATCATAGAATTATTAGTGACAAATATTAATTATCTTATAAACTTGGTTCAGGTATTATGGTCATTATATTGTCTTGATCATAATATTTTACATTTAATTACCTAATTTCTCCTTTAGGATTAAAATAATAATTATTATGGTTACTATTCAGATTGTTCAAAGCTAGAGGTAATGTATTTACAAAATTTGGAAGTCCTTATTCAGAATATAGAATCCATTTTTCAAAATTCAAAATACTAAAGTATTTTCATTTAATTTATTATTAAATTAGTAAAATGAAGTGTAAAATAGTTTTTTTAAGGAAATTTCCCTTTTTATATATAAAATCATTACATACAAATTTCATGTATAAAATTAATTTAAAAATAATAATTAGATTTAAATAAAATTATAAAATAAAAATTTAAAACTTATCAAAATTTCAATTTGTTATTTTTGATAAAATACATTTTTTAATAAAAATCGGTATTTATTCATTATTCATTCAAAAATAAATATTTTTATAAAATGATCATAAATTTATCCTATGATAATTGATTCTTTTTTAATTCAAAAATGAAATAATTTTTTTAAAAAATTATATTTTTGAAATTAATTTTTTAAATAAAACTATTTTTTATTATAATAATCCTATAATGATTATAACTGTCTAATTAAAGAATACTAATAGAAATGAAATACGATTTTTATTATTACCTGGGCTTTTGATAAAAGGGAAATATTTTTAAAGAGAGAAATAAATCAATTTTTGGAACACTATAGTTATATACATAAAAGGGATACTAAAAATTAATAATATCACTAATGGAAAGGGATAAAAATTAAATATACATAAATCAGGATTACCATGATATATAAAAAAATATTGATTAATAAGAAATAATTTGAAGTCAAAGAAGCGCTAACCTTTTGAAAAATCCCTTACGTGCGGTCTAGTACTGATTTTTTATACTTATACATCCCAAATATTCCAATAATATTTATTAAAAATTTAATCTAAAACTATTTAAAATTTCTATTATGTCCATTTGAACATTTTTTTAAATTATTAATTATTAAATAATATTTCGATATAGATAATATTAAATTTAAAATTTTTTCTCAAATCATTCCACGAGTGTTTCAATACTGTTTTACTGTTTATTCTTTTACTTATACATAAGTTACATTTTCTAAATAACATTTAAATTATTTAAATTAAAATATTCATGTAGTATTTATGTTTTACTAACAACTCATCAAAGCATTGATGAAAATTATTCTTTCAATATAGTAGTAAAACCATTCATGAAAGGATGTGTCTATGGATGGGAGATAAGAGATGCATATAGTATTTAGGGATTATGTCTATTTTATAATAAAAAAACAAAATATATATAAAATAGATATTTGATTAATTTTATTATGATACTTTTTTTTGAAAAAATTAAAAATATAGTAACAAAAAAATTAAATTCAGAAAAGGTATGTCACCACTTCTTTAAAGATTATTACATTTCTAGGTGCCAAACACCATTGTTAATTAAATTAAGTGGAGATGAAAAGGCCCATAATAATAGAGTAAGATATACATGTTGTGTGTATGGATATATTTTATGCTCTAATATTGTTTTTTGGTGTGGTTTCATAATTTTTGTGGGAGAATTTTAATAGTTTAAATGGAGATACATAATGAGATAAAAAATAAACATAATATCATTTAGTAACATATAAATTATATTTTGGACTTATAAGTAGGAAATGAATACTATTATAAACCATTTTTAGAATAAAAATTATTCCTTATATAATTCTCATTGTTTTTTGATGATGATGTCCTCAATAAACCATTATTCAGTCATAACTAAATCATTTATTTAGTTTTTTATTTATTATGAAAACATATAACATTTCACTAGAACAAATATTTAAATTCCTAATCCAATTTAATGTATATATTTGTATTAATTAATTTCTAAATATACGAAATAAATTATTAAATACAAACCAAATTTATTATATTTCCATTTATATTATGTAAAACATTTCATAATATTATAAAATAGTATCATAAATGTTTGAAATATCTTTTTAAATCTATAGACTGAATTTAAAATTTTAAAATAAATTTATATATTACTAAATAATATTTTTATTACATGAAAATATTATTGAGGTTATTATATTTAATATTTTACTATTTATAAGAAAATTAAACTAGTTAAAATTGTTTGAGATAAGTTAGCATCTCATATAATATATGTTCGAAATAACTTTTTAACGTCTATAGATTGAATTTAAAATTTTAAAATAAATTTCTATATTACTAAATCATATTTTTATAACCTAAAAAAATTATTGAGGATATTACATTTAATATATTGTACACATGGTTTGACACTCCTAGGGGACATGCTTAATATAATTCACATTTAATTTACTTACCATTAAAAAGTATTTAGAAGTAACTATTTCCCTAAAAAGACCAGAGATTATTATTCTAGGATTTATGATGCATAAATTTATATTATGAACTATACTATATTTGGAATTATATATTATGAAATAATATAGTGCATGCCATTGTTATAAATGGAACATAGAAAGAAGAAAATTTTCAATACTCATGGAAAATGTTGATAGTTACCTCCTGAGGAAATAAATACAGTTGGTGTTGGAACAGAGAAAATCGTAGTGATACTAGGGAAACATAATCAATTTATGAAAAATAACCTTACTTAAATGGAGGAAACTATTACATGGAGACAATATCTTGAACTAGAACACCTTATACAGCAGAAGTCCCCATCGTTTAGTGGAAATACTGATACTATTATAGCTAAGTAGTGAATTAAGTCTCTAAAAATGATATTTACTACCTTAGAATGCAGTGAAAAGGAAAAGGTTACACTGGTGGTCTATTGTCTCCAAGGTGATGCTGATCAGTGGTGGTTTCTAATCTTGAATACAAGGGAGGAAGAAGAAATTGAACACATGTAATGGAGGACTTTTACATTAAGCATTCTTTGATAAATACTTCTCTTGTGATCAATAAATTTTGTTGAATTGAATTTCCCATAGATTAGTGTAGAATCAAGAATAAACTGTTGTTGATTATGAAGCTATATTTACAAGGTTATCCAGGAATACTATAGATTATATATACATCACTGAGTGTGTGATAGAACATATATTTTAAGGTCTTAAGACAAACCTCTAATGGGCACTAGTTTCTTAGACATTCTCATCATATGAAGAAAATAATTTTATATTCCATCAATACAAAGAAAGAATTCTCATGATCTTATGCATTCATAGGAAACCAAGAAAAGAAAAGGTCATCCGAGCATCATGAAAAAGGGAATCTGTCAAAGATTAAGAAGGGAATTAGTAAAATCCCACCTTATGAGGACTATGGGAATATTCACTCTGAGAAATTTTTGAAGGGACTTGGAGTTTGTTTTATGTTTAGAAAAAATGGTCTTCATTTTAAAGACTTCAAAGGGAAGAAGTAAAACACTAAAATTCAGTGTATCACCTATAGGGAGACATGGCACTGCTCAAATGAATTCCACAATCATCAATGGAATTTACCACCAAACAGGATAAGGGGAGATGGGAAATCATATGTGATCACAATGGTAGAGGTTGAAGTGCCAAATGATATGGTTGTAGGTACATTAATTCTATCTTCAATTTTTTCCAATTCAGTATTTGATTCTAGATTGTTGCACTATTTTATATCTACCCATTATTCTATGTAAATTAGAAATTTACCTTTTCCTCTAATAATAGTGTTGTTAGAGTATCATTTCAGCAAATATGTGACGATTAGTCCCAATTATAACACATAATGTTACCTTTTGTGTCAACCTTATAATCATACCTATGGTTGACTTCAACATTATTCTCAGTATGGACTGGCTCTCAACATATAATTTCAAGATTTATTGTAAGAGAAAGTAAGTTGTGATTTTTGTGGAAAATTTTGAATCCCTCATATTTATAGTAGAATCTCCCTCACCTAATTATTATTTATATCCACGCTCAGTAGCTCTACCCAATGAAATTCTTGGAGAAGAAAAGAAAATTGTGTCTAGTGATGAATAAGGTATTATTTAAATTGAAGAGGTATCTATTCTACATAAATACATTAATGTATTTTCTACGTATTTACCTAGACATCCCCCAGAATATGATGTTTAGTTCTCCATTGATTTAATCCCTAATGCTAGGCCAATATCAAAAACTACTTATAGAATGGCCACAGTGGAACTAGTAGAGTTGAATAAACAACAAAATGATTAGGTAAATAAGGGATTATTTCTCCCTAGTGTTCCTCCTTGGGGAGAACCTATCATATTTTCTAAAAATAAATATGGATCCATGATGTTGTACATTTATTATAGGTAAATCAATTGAATTTCATTAAAGTCCATGTTTTTGATTCCTCACATTGATGATTTGTTTGATCAACTTAATAGAGCCCAATATTTTCTAAAGATTGATATTCGTTAAGTATATCACCAATTGAGAGTGAAGAAGGAATACATTATGAAGATATATATTCAAAAAATGTATGGACATTAAGAGTTTGTAGTGATTCAATTTTTTCTAACAAATTTACCATTTTTTTATAGTCTTAATGAATAGAGTTTTAAAGGAATATCTTGGAAATTTTTTTTAGAATTCGTTAATGATATTATGGTGTATTCTAAGACCTATCAGGATCTTGATGATAACTTGTGGATCATCCTTAAAACTCCTAGAAGGGAAGAGTTATATGGGAAATTCTTTAAATATGATTTTAGGCTTCAAGAAGTCTCTTTTCTTGGTCATATTGTCTCCAAATATAAAATATCAGTTGATCCTGTAAATAAAAATGTAGTCAAATAATGGCATATACCAATAAATAAAACTGAGGTATGTAGTTTCATTATTTTGGAAAGTTATTATCAGAATTGTTTTCATAATTTTTCCTTATTATATAACCTCTTAACGAAGCCTACATGTAAATGTGTTATGTTTTTCATGACAAAGGAATGTGAATAATGGTTTCATGAGATAAAGTGAATGTTGGTTAATGATCCCATACAGACTTTACCATCTTGTAGTGATGGGTTTTTCATATATTTTATGCATAAAAGAAGATATTTGGTTGTATATTAATGAAAAATTAAAAATTTATTTCATATGCATTAAGGAAATTTGAGACTCTCTAACTGAACTACCCAACCCATGATCTGGAGTTAGCAGTTGTAATCATCTGGTTGGAAATATGGAGGCATTATCTATATAGAGAAATATTTGAAATATACATGGATTATAAGAGCCTATAATACATCTTCTCACAGAAATACCTCAACATTAGATAATGTAGATGGCTCAAACGACAGAAATATTATGATTTCTCAGTACACTACCACCTGTGGAAAGCTAATAATGTGGAAGATGTATTTAGTATGAAGATCATGGAGTTTTAACCCAACTGAGGATTGAGAAGGATCCTATATTCAGGGATCTTATGAAGATGGATATGGTAATTTCTAATTAAGGGTAGACATAATAATTTATCCAATGAATGAAAAATAGTCATTAATTTAGAGGATAATTAATTCTTAATCTGATGATGAGTAATTTCATTAGAAAATTAAAGGTGTGAATGGTGGAAAATTAATAAACTGTGTTTGTGAAGATGGTATTTTAAAATTTGGAATACATGGTCTTACATATATACCCTATCTAGAAAAATTATTTTTGGATGGACCTTATAGATCAATGTTATCTATAAACCTTGGTAGCATAAATATGTATACAGATTTTAAGGAACACTTTTGGTGGAATAACATGAAACTAAAAATTGTGGATTATATGTCCTGATGTCTGGTTTGATAATAAGTGAAAGATGTAAGATAGAATCCTAAAACAGTTCAGCAATATTTTTCTATCCTTTTGTGGAAATGGGGAGAAATTGCCATGGAATTTTTTATAGGAATTCCAATTAATCCTCAAAATAATGGAAAAATATCGGTTATTGTAGATCACCTTACCAAATATGCACGTTTACTTTCCATAAGAGAAGACCTACCCTTCGATCACCTTCCAATATGATAAATTATTAAAGATGCAAGACATTATTTCCTACCTCAATAAATTGTCTCCGATCAGCAGCCCCACATTACATAAATATTATGTAAGTCTTTAGAAGGTCCTTGACACTGATCTTCCTTTGAGAACTGCCTACCTTCCACAAACTGATGGAAAATCTGAATAAACAATTCAAACAATGTAACTCATATTGAGCTCATGTTCACTCATTTTTAAGGTATGTGGGATCAATATATACCTTTGGTGGAGTTTTCTTACAATAATAGTTTCCATTCAAGTATTAAAATTTAACCATATGAAGCATTATATGGAAAAGAGGTGTCATACTCCAAATTGATTAGACAAAGTTGGAGAAAATAAACTTGTAAGCTTGGATCTTCCTGAAGAGACGATGACAAAAATGAAAAATATTCAGGCACATATCAAAACTGCTCAAAGAATTCAAAATAGTTTTTCCAATAATAAGATAATGGATTTGGAATTCCAAATGGGGAATTTTTTTTGGAAGTTATCTCCCTGTAAGGGTGTTAACAGGTTCTGTAAGAAAGGAAACTAAGTCAGAGGTACATAAAACCTTTTGAGATTCTTGAAAGAGTTTGAGATGTTTATTATAGATTATAATTTCTTCCAAATCTCTCATAGGTTCACAATTTGTTCCATATATCTCTTCTAAGTAAATACATTCCTAGTCCATCACATGTGCTCACAAATGATGAAATAGAGTTGTAGTGTGACCTCTCTTTTTGTGAAGAACCTATCCAGATTTATGATCATTGTGATCAAGTATTAAGGAATCATATGACTCGTCTGGTAAAGGTTCTTTGGATAAATGACAAAATTAAAGAATCAATTAGGGAACTAGATGAATCTATTAAGTAAAAGTACCCAAATATTTTTAAGGGTAATAAAACTAAAATTTTGAAGACAAAATTTTTTAAAGAGGGAACAATGTTGCACCCTAAGACTTTAGCATATTTACCTTTTGATATCTTTGCAATACACAGAACTCCAAATTTAAACAAAACATTATTTGGTCACATTTTACATAGTCAATTAAATTATATAAATTTTAGGGTGTTTTTTATATATATCCAAAAAATAATTTTACACTCATCTAATAGGTATAGGATAAAAACAAACCCAATATTACACATATAATACTATGTTTTTTAGTTAATTTTAATTCCTTTTAATGGAGATCCTATTTTGAATTTTAATTTTGAAACAATTATGAATGTAATGTGATAAAATAAACTTAATTTTTGAAATCATAATGTCCAAATTATCTTACTGTGAATTGTTAGGATTTTTTTAAGAAACATATTTTTTATTGAATAATGAAAAATACTGCATTATAGTCAAACAATTTCATTTTCATTTAATTAATAATTAATGTTAAATTATATCCTAATTTTTTTAAAGTCAAATTGGATCAAATATAAATATTTCAATACAATTTATTTCATTATAATCAATTTCAAATTTAAAATTGAACATAAAAACATAACAATCTTTTGAACATTTCTCTACTAAAACTCTATCGTTAAGGGCCTAAATAACCTAGACACTTTCCCAACACCCATTTGATGGACATATCTCGTCCATGAACCTTACATTATTATATTTTGGTGGTTACTTATTACATTTTATAGGTAATAACATGGTTACACCTTACTTCTTTTCAACAATACCATGTGAGTCTTTTTCATTCCCTTTAAAACGCCACCAATTCTACCCATTCCTCATACCTCTAAAGACACATAATTTCGACCAATACCTTCCCTAATTGTATTAAAAATACATACCCAAAAACTAGATGCATCCCTTTGGTCATAAAGAAAATCCAATAAATATTTTGGAATACATCAAAATAAGTTATCTGATTAAGAGGTAACACCCTCTCTCATGCTCTCTAAGTTAAATTTCCACTCTCCAACCCCTAAAATCTTTTTTATATACTTTTATAACAAAATAAATATCCTAAATATACTCAGATGTTTTTATTATTTGAGTTAGACCTAAAATTACACACACCACCATCCAATGGCTAACGAACATAATTTTTCTGTGTACGGGGAACAACTTCCTCATGAAATGATGAATGTTCATTTTTTCCTTACCTCCACTCATAGTGGGCATTAGGATATACTATATATTTATATATAATATATTTTTCATTTATAATTTCATTATTATTCTATAATTTTTAATTATATAATACCTTTATTATTTCCATGTTGTGTAAATATGTTAATTTCGTTTGAGGAAGTGTAGACTACTGCTCCCTCAAAGCGATATGACTCATTCATTCCATGCATGGAACACATAATGGTTGGTAATAATAAACCTATGAAACAAATATAAAATAAATTTTATAATTTAAACTATAATATACAAATTTAAATTTTAGTTTTAATTATTTTAATTCAACAATGAAATGAAAGTAGCACTCGTTTGTACGTACGGCCTACCGTCTCCATTAACGTTGCACTTTATTTATATTCTCCAAATGCTATGGACTATTCTAAATAAATATATAATGAATATATTTTTAAATTAATGATGAATTAAATTCTTTATTTTTTATATAACAACCCCTTTGACCATAGTTGGCCAACAATATTTGTTTTGACACATAAACTACATTTGGTCAAAAACAGCAGACGTAAAATTAATTGTTTAAGTAATTGCACACATTGTGGTAATAAGTGAAATAAAAGTAATTATAAAAATGAAAAATGTTATTAACAAAGTATAAAATTAACAAAAAATTTTTATGCATTAATTTAAAGGATGTTCACTCAAAAATAAACATAAGGTAAGTGATTCTTGTCTTATTTTCATTTCAAGTGGAATACCTAATTGTAGTCCACCTATTTTCTTATTTAATTGTATATAATAACACATTAAAATATAATAGTATAAACCCCTTATATTCATGGGATTTAATACTTTTATTTAATATTATCCTTTCATGATTATTATGATTTAAAAAAATTTCAATGTGGTATGGGACACTAGGGTATGTTTAAAGATTATATTCCTTAATGCTTATTATAATGAACTTTCAATGGAATTTCCATTAGAAGAAATTGTATAACAATTTTTCAATAATCCATTTCACAATTATCTAGTTATTCATGGCCACTTTAAAGTGTTAATACCATTTTTCACTCTTTGGTAATAATATGATTTTAGAAAAAAATAATCAGAAAATCTGACTTTATATCTATCTTTAGTCGGAGAAACCATTTTATTCAAAAAACCAAGTTTTATTAAAAAACTTTTCAAAAATGTTTTTAAAATTACTAGGTAAAGACATTTTTAACCTTTTTTTATTTTACCAATGTTTCAAATGGATCTTCTTATCTCTTTCCTAACAAGTCTTTTCTATCCTTTTTTCCATATAAAAGGAATATACTCTTTACCTCATACAACATGTACGAATTCATCTGCCATTATCATTTTGAAGCCTCCGTTTTAAATTTAAAATTATTATTTTTAAAAGAGAAATATTTTCAAAAATTTTTCCAAATAAAATGATGTTTTACATAGTAATATTTTTTAAATGTTATTATTTTATTTCATTGATGACAACTACCCTTTATTTTTCTCTAATTTGGGGTATATTGTGTTAATACCATCCATATTCTTAATAAAGATGTTTTACGATTTATTTTTCCAAGGATAGTATTCACATTAACTTCCTTCATATATTTTGTAGTAACCTATAAATATTAGATCTCTTATGATCATTGAATGTTTAATTTCACATAAATTATCCTTTTCCTTTATCAAGGATATTACTATTTCCCAAATCGTATATCATTTTATATACACTGTCTACTTTGACATTTATTTTATTATTTTTTAAATATTGATAAATATTTACACTTTATTATATATGAATATTTGATAAGGAACATTATTTATTTTATATATTAAGAATGATTTAGACATGCAATACAATGGTTGGGGTAGATTATGAAATGCCCTACGGGTTGGGGACAAGTGAATGAAAGACCTTCGATGCATCAGTAGTCTCATGAGATGAATTAATTGTGAAAATTAGAATGGTTAAACTATATTTTGATGGTAAAGTTTTAATGTTACTAGGAAACATGGCATCTAAAAAATAAGAATTTCATTTAATAAGAATTTAGTTATTATTTATCCATGATATTTTGAGTCAAAATATCTATGGATACATTTCATTTCTTGTTGTTTAGATGACATGTGTTTCAACTTATTACCTATCCATTATTCTTTTCCTTACCTAGTTTTATAAATGGCATGTGTTTCTAGTTATTAAGATTCTATATTGTTTACGAACATCCATTATATGTACTGATTACATGGAATGTTTTTTTGTTATTTACCTTACTATATTTACTATTCTTAATGATTCACTAGTTCTTTCACTCTATTTTGTCCTTTACTGAGCATTTGATCTCACCATTATTATGTTTATTTCCAAAAGAATCTAATAAGTTTACAATGAAATATATATAGGTGTTTACTAGATGGATTAAGGTTGTCCTTGGAGTTATTTCATTATAAAGACAAAAAAAATTAGGTTGAAATCAGTGTATTCATTTATAATACAATACTCATTAACGTATCTGGTTTACCAAGAGTATTAAAAAGATCGGTCCTTAGAGGCTTGATTCCATATAGTCATGAAAATGTATTTAGTACCAAACATCGGCTCTGGGATATCTGGGGCTGGATCACAGTAGTTATTTTCAAAAACCAAGCCCCTTATTAAAAATATAAAGAATAAATTATGAGGAAATAATTTAATTAGGGTAAAGAGAATGTAACACACCAAAATTATATAGAAATAACATTATATTTGATAGAATGTATGAAAAAAACTACAAGTATATAAATTAATATAATATATTGATAATTTATGAAATATTTACTCTTCAAAATAAATTCAATTCATCATATAACTTGAAAAGCATGCACCACTGAGTTTTTATTGTGTTGCATGAAAAAATGATGTAACTTCGCAAAACCTATTTCATAGAGATAGTGAATTGTTATATAAAATTTTCATAATTAAAAGGAATCAAGTCTTGAAGGAGTGATCAGTGTAGCAGTCTTGGAAAATAGATTATATACATGAACATCACATTATAATTTCTAACTTAAAATACAACAAAGATAATCTCTTGAGAATTCCATTATTCTCTTAGATTAAACCTTTATATAAATCATAATACAATTCTTGTCATCATGAGAAAATAAAACATAAGGGGTGAACTCATATGCTCAGTAAGGATAACAATATAGCGGAATCTATCATAAATAAGAAAAAATGTTTAAGTAAATGTATATGACTAATAGAAAAGCCTTTTAAACATAAAAGTCAACATAATATGGAAAAGATAAATCAAATAATTCCATTTTCCATTTGACATGGATATTATACTTTCCGAATAATCACATGTAATATAAATAGCTAATTTAATAATGATGGAATGCATAATTTCAGACATTATAACCACATAGTTGAGGCATCGTGCCAAGACTACAAATAAAAATTTTGTTAAGGCCTTGTTCCAAGACACTAATTTGTCACCTAGGACTTACCGATGGATCAAGGGGATATTTTGGGTACCTCCAATCACTTACTAGTTCTAATTCATTCCCCATATGAAAAGGGTGAAACATAATCTAAACATCTGTATTAAAACTAGCATACAAAATGTCAATATTTTAACCACAAACCATGAGTGGTATAAAAATAGAATATCCACAGTCAAACATAACCCATTAAATACAATATGGAATATTTTATTATAATAAATCAACCACAATCAAGAATAATTAATGATATTGATATAGATAAATATAATCAGTAAAACAATTTGAGAGAAATATCCCCTTTTTCTTGAAAACATTTAAAAGCTCACTATTTATCAAGAAGCTGTTAACAATATATTTTTTTATCATATTTTCCCATACCACATTAAATAATTTAAAAGGAGTTTTAATTTTAAAACATTAGGGTCCATATAAATAAATCCTTAACACCATTTTTAAAACATAGACATTAATGAGAAATATTTAAAAGAATAAATCATTAAAACACATAAAATAATATTTTAGGTAGAGTTCCTAAACAAATGTGAGATGATTGAATAAGAATAATTGAGGTAATAAAAAATTTATAATATCATGAGAATAAAGGGGTTTATTATATACTATTTCAAATTACTATATATACACCACATAAAAGTGAATTGGCATATAACAACCAAAAAGTCTCAGTGGAATGTAATTTGAGATGAAATCCCTTATAAAGATCGTATCATTAAGTTAAGGATAATTAAATGACATAATTATGTGTATAAAATATAAATACAGTCAATGTGATTGGATATTCAGTGTAAATCAATCAAAGGACATTCAAACAAATTCTTGTAAAAACAAAACCAATGACTTGGATGTTTAACTCAATGAATGGAAATTAAGTTAAGATTACTTTTATCAAGCTCATATCGATTACTTGAGAGTTTATCAATGGAATGATTCTATGTATAAAAAGTATATCTACATAAAGAAGAGTGAAAATTACTATATAAATAAATAAAAAGTGATTTCACATATAATCTTCAAGTTAAATAATCAATGAATTTGGCATATAGCCCAATGAATGGAAATTAAAATTAAAAATTACCTTACTGATTTGGTAATATAAAAAACATACACCCCATGAAATAAGGATCATACAATGAATATTTAAATACCCATAAATTAAATTATATTACACAAATAATAAAATCATGGACAGTGCATACACCCCACAAAAGGAAATAGTGGCAATATAGCATGAATCTCACAGGAATAAAAAGTGAGATGAAAACCCCTTACCTTGTACATTTCCTTAGTCGATGGTAAGTTAACATCATTTATGATAGTTAAATAATTTTTATTAAATTATTCAAGAACCATATACAAAAATATAATATCATATATGATCCTCTAATATTACTTTATTAATAATGTCTCAGTAGTATCATTGTTTCAGGTGTTAACTAATTTGTTTTCCTTTATATGTTTGGTTACGTAAGTCATGTTTGTTATGGATATTATTTATTTGATTCATATTCAGAAGGATATTAGGTTCTTAAAAATTAGTTTTAATCATCAAATGAAAATTATTCTTGAATGGTTACGATGTGGAATGAAATATTATCACGTCATAGAGACGGTAAGCTGTAAATAAGCACGAGTGACAATATCATTCAATTAGTGGTGAAATCATATGTCATTGGATGATATATTATATATAAAGAATCATTAACATGTTATATTTATTATTTAAATAAATTATACTCATTATTATACCCATCCAAATAAGGAAGTGTTCAAATATTAAATAAACCATGGCGTGGAGATGGTAAGTCGTATATACACACGTATGGTGACTTTGTCATTCATAGGATGTATATAATAATTAATATGGTTATACCATATTTATAATAAAATCACAGTATGTAGAAGGTACTGGTTTGTCATGACCTGTTCTCCCGGGGCCCATGTCGTGACTGTCGCAAGCCCGCCTTCTATAGGCTAGGGGCTGATGACTAGCACCAATGGCGTAAATCCCTAAACTGGGAAGGCATTGGATTTATAACTATAAACACACACAATAGAGTACAAGCTGGATTCAAAACACTAAGTAAGACTGTATAACAAAAGAGTCTTGAAAAGTAAAGGGGGCCGGAAATACAAGCCCAACTGTAAAGTACAAGTACAATTGAAAAGGGACAAAATAGCTGAAAGTTGAAGAGCAGCTCCTAGATCATCCAACGCAGATCCTACCTGAAGGGTAGGTACAAATAGCCTCCACAGCACTCCACATTCATCTGTCTCCTCCGGGTACCGAATTGTTATAAGGTCCACCTCCAGGTACCATACAGTCTTGCTATGTCATGACCCGTCCTCGAGGCTCGTGTCGTGACTACCCCAAGCCCGTCTTTTATAGGCCAGGGGCTGGCGACTAGCACCAAAGGAGTAAATCCTGATGAAAGGGAAGACATTGAATTTATATAAGAAAACAAACACCACAGAGTACGCAAGATGAAGTAAACACTTAGTAAAATGAGTACAAAAGTAAGTGCTGGAAAGTAAATAAGCCAGTATACAAACCCAACAGAAAGTGCAGTACAACTAGAAAGAAAGTACAACAATTAAAAAGTAAAGCAGGAACCATGAATTAATCTTCCAGAACTCCCGCCTGAAGTGTGAGTACAGACAGTCTTGTCGGCTCCTTGAGTCCGGTCGTACTCTCCGTGTATGTCATGCCTGATAGACCACCTTCGGGTACCGTCCCGCTCCTCAAGCCTCAACCATGATCAGTGTTGTCTGTCGTCTTCAACCAACACAACATAATGTGGGAATATCCCATTCCAGGGTTAGTATTCGATACTCAGTAGGGATCCTGAGACTCTCGAAGAACTCCCAGAATCCACAAAGGATAAACCACAAAGGAAAGATACAATCACAAAGTATTAACCAACTCTACTTAGGTATATGCTCATACATATACCTAAGTCATCACTCCAGTTATGCTCCAACTCACGAGCCCAAGTTCATCCTAGTCCACATAGGAAATCACAATCCAATACACACAGGAAAACACAACCAAAACCACACAGGATAGAAAAACAATCATATCGAAGATAGTGATTGAAATTCAAGACTCATCACACACAGGTATACACATCGTAAGGAGATAGAGATGATCAGATGTAACCACTGATTCATCTAATCTGTCGGACCCACATAGGATACAAGACCAGCTAAGCTGTCAGACACACAAAGGATACAAGACCAGCTACTCTGACTGACCCACATAGGATACAAGTACAGAGTCAAATACTGCTAGACCCGCATAGGATAAAAGAACTTTAGTCATCGTCGTCGAACCCACGGAGCATCCCAGTATGGTTGCCATTTCTACTGAACCCATAAAGGATCCAAGTACAGTCGTCCTCACTGCCGAACCCACGTAGGATCTAAGTATAGTCGTCATCGTCGTCGCAGTCGCAGCCAGCTCTAGGGTTCCTGCACATAGCACGCTCGATTCCAGGAGGGTCCACTCCATGAGCCAAGGGTTTTGATACATCAACTATCACGAAGTCTAGATTTGATGTATCACAAATTTTTGTCAAGTCATTAGGAACTCAACGCGACAGACGGCGCTTCAGTCGAACGCCCGGTCTGAGAGTTATTGGCTTTTTCGTCCCAGGGGCCCGGATGGTTTTTAAGCTAAAAATAACCCGACCGTACTCCAGATGCATCCAAACCTTGATAGTATTAAGCCAAAAGAACCATATCACTAATAGGAATCCAATAAAGTTGATGGCATGTCAAACGGACGTCCGGAGCACAAGTTATAAGTGTTTCCGCTCCGAGGGCCAAGTTGGTTTCGTGATCGAACCAACCCGGCTATACAGAAAGTTCTACGAAATGTTGATTGTAATATACGGAAATGATGGTCTCTATCCAAATATTCCAATGCAACTGACTATGTGTCGATCTGAGGTCTGTAGCCCAAGTTATGGTTGTTTGAATGGAACTGTCCGAAAGTAGGGGGTTTGGGCCCGGTCCGACCCGGCCAAATACCCCCTGTGTCGGTCCAAACCGGGGTCGCCCGACCCGGGTCCGGGTCCAGCCCGGTTGGGAGCGGCCCGACCCGGCTAGCGCGGCCCGGCGCGGGGGTCCTACCTGGCGCGGGCGTCCTGGCCCGGCGTGGGCGGTCCGACCCAGTGTAGGCGGTCCGACCCAGCGCGGGCGGACGCGGAAGTGGGGGGCACCGCCCTCTATTTTCCTGAAATGGAGGACCCCTGTGGGGTTCTCCTTAGCTTACAGTCGGGGGTTTCAAACCCCCGGTATTATTGGATACATCTGCCCGTTTTGGCCGGCTAGTGAGCTGCCACGGGACCCCTGCGAATCTCGCCTCCTGATGCATCGGTAGCCGGCTGAGTTCGGCCTCCCCCTTGCTGAACCGTTGTGGCCAAAGTCCGCGGCTCTTACCCATACAGTGCAGTGTGATGGTTCCGCACACTTCTGCAGTAGCCCGCCCTGGCATCGCGCCCTTCCACAGCGGCCTGCCCCAGCCGTAGCCCTCCATGGTGCTCCGGCACGGTGCGACGGCGCCGCGCCCCTCGGCTGAGGCTGCTCTTGGCCACGACCTCCTTCGGCTTCACCGGCATGGCGCAACGGTGCTGTGCTCCTTCGTCGCGGCTCATTCCGGTCATGATTCTCTCATTCCAGCGCGGTGCAACGGAACCCCGTCGCCTCTGTTTCAAGCCACAAAGAAGATCAACAAAAAAGGGGAGGATAATCGGTCGTGTTTGTGCAGTCCGACCTCCTCCCATTATATTGATAACAAGAGGCCAATAATCAACGAAGAACGTCAAAATAATCTTGAACGTAAAATCAACCCCTACCTCAAGGAAATTCGCAGAATCTAGCATCGCGGAAAACGGCGTCGCGGCATGAGGCTTCATATATGTCGACGGAGAACGTTAGAGGAGGAAGCAACATCTCCCTTTCATTGATACGGAGAGAAGATGGAACGACCTGACATTGTTCTTCACGTTCTTCAACAAGGAAGGTGATGTTCTCCAAGACTTAGAGCTCTCCCTCTCTCAATTCTCCACAAAACAAAACAATCCCCCAAAATAAAATAAGGCTTTCTTTATTTTATTTACTCATTCCAACTTTTCAAATTTTCAAAAGTTGAATTTACTTATTTAATCTTCAGTTGTCAAAATTCAGGGGGTGTTAAGTTGGCATTATTAATGTGAGGGAGAGTCACATAATTTAAGCGTGGGTTTTTAGAGGAGTTAGGGAATTTGAAAAAGTGGGACTCGTGTGGGCCCCACCTCCCTCATAACCACACATGGAAAGTTGGGTGGCCGTGGGCCCCACCAAATACTTCCCATGAGAGAGTTTAACTACAACGGATAAAATAAAATTTCACAAAATTTTATTTTACTTATCATTTAATTCCCAATTTTTTTACAACTCCTCCCGTGCAAACACAACTCCAGAAAAGGGCTTCTTATGCAATTATCGGAGATTCAGTTTCATCAGTGACCATGGATTTTGATTAAGAGCACTGATTCAAAAGATATAAAAACTCGCTCATTCGTTCACTGAACGTCCCCAAGCTAAACATCGGAAATCGATTTTGGGAACATCGGGCCTCAGAATCAGGTGTCATCAAAAACTACATACTCGTAAATTCCCAAATAATTTAAGATAAAAAATATTTGAAATTTACGGGCCTTTACATGCTACTTTGATCCTTAGTCAACGTTGTCCGTCATCTGTAACCAACACAACGAGGTCCGGGCATAGCCCGTGTAGGGGTGAGTATAACAATTCTCGGTAGGGACTCTGAGACCCTCAAGGTATCTCAAAATCCACCATGGATAAACCATAGAGTATGAAATCAACGGATAGCCATTACTTAGGTATATTCCAATACATATACCGAAGTTATCAAGTAACCCATCTCAATCATGAGGAAAACATAGAAGTCACTGACTCAACTCAAACTAGGATTTCTTTAGGGGTAGTATCAAGTAACATCCCCAGTCACATTATCAAAACCCTGACCGTTGTAGTACTCCTCCTCTATCAAGTAAAGTGGGTCTTCAGCGTCACATAGAGGCACTGCCCACTATCCTTGGACTGTTGATTTTCTCTTCCTGTTGAGTACCATGGGTCTTATGTGTTTCCCAAAGGCACTCCCCACCATCGGTTTTCCGCGTCACACATAGGCACTCCCCCTCGTAGCCTACTAAGGTACTCCACCTGTTAAGTACCAAGGGTCTACTGGGTCGCATAGTGGTACTCCCCACTATGGGTTTTCCGTGGCATCAAGGCTCTTCCCACTGGGCTAGTTGAGTCACTCTAAGTTGAATCGGTCAGCATTCGTCAGGTCTTATCCAACTACTAGGTCTCTGCACTATACTTTCTTGTCTATAATAGGATCTGCTCCACAATCTATAGGTCGATACTCCAAATATCATGAAGTCCCACATAGAAGTATATCAAAGGTCTTCCTCGTCTTAAGGGTCTCAACGCAACAGACGGCGCATCGATCGGATGCCCGGTCTATAAGTTATTAGCCTTTTACTCCCAAGGGTCTGGTTGGATTCATGTAAGATCAAACCTGACCGAATCTTAAAAGTATACCCCGTACTCCAGTGGGGTATCCTCAAAAGGACCATCATATTCCAAGATTACCAGCGCCACTGACATTTCATCAAACATTCATCTTGTGCCAATGATATGGACAAAGAAAGTAAAGGGTCAGTAGTGGTCCCGGGTCCAGTCTGACCCGGTCGGACTGACTCGGCCCAACCCAGTCTGGGACAACCCGGTCTAGGTCGAATCGGCCAGCCGCTAGGTTTGGCCTTGTCTACCGGGCCTGGCCCAGCGGACTGCGAGGGCGCTTCGGTCTGGAGGTTGCTGCATAGGAAGCTCGGCCCAGAGGCCGGGGACAGTTCAGCCAGTGCCGTGAGGGTTGTAGCTTCGGTGACCCGTCTGGGAAGGCCAAGTCGGTTCAGCCAGCGACGCAATGAGGGATGTCGCGGGCCAGCTCAAGAGGCTAGTGTGGCTCGTCTGGTTCATCCGGGAGCCGTGGTGTAGCCCGGGTAGACTGGCGTGGTGGCCAGGTAGTCCGGGTGGTGGCCTGGGCAGGCCAGCGGGCGGCCAGGAGGGCACAGTGTAGGCTGCGGGTATGCTGGTGGGGCGCACGGGCTAGATACAGGCATGCCAGTGGGATGTCAGGGTGACTGTGGTCTGTCTGGTTTCGCGCGGCTTGGGCCGGCGGTGTTCGTCCGGGAGCATCGGTGCGGCACAGGGGTGGTGCGGTTCATGGAGGTCGTGTGTAGCGTGGCATTTTTCATCACTTCCTTCATCGTTTTGTTGCCATATCATCATGTCGAGAATCATCTCAAACAAGAACAGCATAGGGGTCGGGCCATGTTGGTTTGGCATGCACCCTCCATGGTTATGGTGATATCTGGAGACTCACAAGTATGAATCACAACAAACCTCATTCATAATTTTGAGAGAAAGGAAGAACATGGGAAAGGATCATACTTAGATAAAATTAAACCCCTACTTTTCATTGTTGTGCATCGTTCGTTGACAGAGTCGCAGAAAGTAGACGAAGAGAATCATCGTTCATCATTTCCGTCGTACGCTTCCAATATCGAGCTGCGTCACCTGCGGAAGATGCTCCACATCAGTAGGTGTCCGGGGAATATGTCGAAGAAGGTTCGTTTCGGGCATTCTTTTTTTGAAGAACATGTTATTCATTCTTCGTTAATAGAATTCTAATCCTCCCATGTTCTCCTCTTTCCCAACTTCCACCCAAATTCCAAGTGAAATAATATTAGATTGAGTTGTCTAATATTTCAATGACACATAAATTCAAATGAATAATTAAATTAATGGCTCCCCCTAATTAATTCATGAGGGTTGGAACGAATTAATTAGGGGAGATTGGCACAAATTAAATGAAGGGGAGTTGAAGAGGATCCCCCTAATTAATTAGAGGTTTAGGGTTTCATGGCATTAATGGGGAGTTTCAAGGGGGTTAAAATCCTGGTTGTTCCCAACCACATTAATCCTCCAATGGGAGGTTGAGTTCATGTGGGCCCTACCCCCATAACATTTGATGGGAGGTTAAGGTGTTTCGGTCCGACCTCCAACCTCCATGAGGAGGTTTTAGACACCACACAACAAATTGTGGCTCAAATAAAATAAAGTGTAGATCGCTTTATTTTATTATTTTTCCATGAAAACCCAAAATTTAACTTATATTTTCGACTCACTATCGTCGAAGTAAAAGTTTCCTAAAGAGAAAACTGGCACTATGAGTTCAACGGTGACCTCAGATTTCAATTCCGAGCACCGATTCAAAAGTTACAAAATCTAGCTTGTACGCTTACTAAACGTACCCGAACAAAACTTCAGAAATTGATTTCGAGAACAACAGGCCTTGAAATCAAGCGCCATAAATTTTCATGGGCTCATAAAATTCCCATGTATTTTAAAAAAATAGACATCATTTCTGGGTCTTTAAAATCTCCCCACCTCAGGTCTTTACGTCCCCATAAACAACAACTCAAACTAAGTGAACAAATGGTTGTACTGAGCACGCATTTGATCCTCCCGCTCCCATGTGATCTCTTAGAGGTTCCCATGCTACCAACTTACATACACCATAGGTATCGACCGTCCATGTAGGACCTGCTCCTATCGAACATCAATCTCCACTGGAACCTCTGTGAAAGTCGCCCCATCATCGACGTCCAACTCCCCATGGATGATAATGTGTGAAGGGTCGTGCACATATCTCCTCAACTGGAATACGTGGAAGACACCGTGCAGCCAGTACAAATGTGGTGGAAGCGCTAAGTAGTAAGCCCCCTCGCCAACTCGGCTGAGGACCTGAAATGGCCCGATTAATCTCAGAGATAACTTGTCACCTCGAAAAAATCTTTGTAGACCTCATTGAGGTGAGACCCAAAGGAAGACGTGGTCGCCATCCACAAACTCCAGAGGCCTCTGTCTCTTGTCAGCATATGACTGTTGCCTACTCTGTGCAGTCTTAATCCAGTCCTGGATGATCTTCACCTTCTCTGTGGTAGCTCGTACCATCTCTGCTCCCACTATTGGTGACTCCCCTGGGTCAATCCATCACAAGGGTGATCGGTAAGGTTGCCCATACAATTCCTTGAAAGGTTTCAACCCAATGGTGGAGTGGTAGATGTTGTTGTACGCAAACTCCACCAGAGGAAAATGACCCTCCCAGATGTGAACGAAGTCGAGGACAAAAGCAAGCAGTATGTCCTCAAGGGTCTGAATGGTCTGCTTAGTCTGATCATCTGTCTGAGGATGGAAGGTGGTTCTCAAACGAAGTTTCGTCATAAAAGCCTCATGCAACCCCTTCTATAACTGGGAATTAAACCATGTTTCATGATCAGATACAATATAATAAGTTACTCCAGGTAGCCATACAATTTTCTGCACCAAGATGCATTCTATGCTCTCTACTAAACCCAGCTCTCTGATTGGTAAGAAGTGGTCCGACTTGGTGAGTCAGTCAAAGATCACCCAGATCGAGTCATGACACCTGGATGTACGTGGATGACCCATAATGAAGTCCATGGATATCCCATCCCACATCCACTCTGAGACATCTAAAGGCTGGACCAAGCCTGCTTATACCTGGTGCTCCGCCTTCACTTGCTGACAAGTGAGGCATCGATAGACAAACTTTGCTACCACCTTCTTCATACTTGTCCACCAGTGTTATCGCCAAAGGTCTTAGTACATATTTTATACTCCTGGATTTAATTCTAGAAGGGCTGTGTGGAACTCCCTCAAAACTTCCTCCTAAAGTGACACTGAAACCATAACCTTCAAAAAATTTATCAGGTGCCTTCCCTGTGGATATATGAGCACGTCATGTCTTGCAGCCAGTTTCCCCATGTTGTGCCTCCCTAACTCGCTGAAGAAGTGGAGTGACAGTAAGACACTGAAAGAAATATGATCCATCTCTATCCACATAATAAATCTATAAAGCATCCAACTTCTCTATTGCCTCTCCTAGCAGCTGTATACCAGATCTTTTACTCAGCGCATCCACAATAACATTCCCCTTCCAAGGAGTATAGACTATCTCGAAATCATAGTCCTGGAAGAACTCAAGACAACGTCACTGTCTCAGGTTCACGTCCTTCTGAGCTAAGATATACCTGAGACTCTAGTGATCACAATATATGGTAAAACGTTTTCCCATAAGATAGTGTTGCCACATCTTCATGGCGAAGACCACTACTTCTAACTCCAGGTCATGGGTAGCGTAGTTATACCCAAGCTGTCTCAGTTGCTGAGAACCATACGTGATCACTTCTCTCTCCTACATTAGGACACACCTGAGTTAGATCCCTAATGCATTGCCATAAACTACATACCCTATTCCCTCCTCTGGAAGCATCAACATGGGGGAACTAGTCAGCCTCTTCCTCATCTCCTGAAAGCTATGTTGGCATATCTCCAACCATACAAAGGGTATCCCCTTCTTCGTCAAGGATTTTAGTGGTTATGCAACTCTAGATAAGTCTAGTACAAACCTTCAGTAGTAATGTCACGACCCGACCTCGGGGCCCGTGCCGTGACTACCCCAAGCCCGCCTTCCATTGGCCAGGGGCTGGCGACTAGCACCAAGGCGTAAAATCCCGGTAAACAGGGAAGGCATTGCCTTTATAAGTAACAACCACCACAGAGTCAGCAAGCGGAAAGTAACTACAAGTGCAGAAAAGTAAAGGGGGCCGGAATACAAGCCCAAATGAAAGTACAACTGAAAAAGTAAAGAACAGCAACTGAAGAGAAGACGGCGGCCTCGTGTCGTCCACTGGCAATCCCACCTGAAGGGTGGGTACAGATATCCTCCAGGCTCCTCGGGTCCCACGTCCGCTCCGAGCACGTCCCGCCCAGTGGTCCACCTCCAGGTACCATCCTGCTCCACGCCCCAATCGTGATCAGCGCTGCCCGTCGTCTGCATCCAACACAACAAGGTGCGGGCATAGCCCGTGCAGGGGTGAGTATAAGCTACTCAGTAAGGACCCCGAGACCCCCGAAGGTCTCCCGAAATCCACAAAGGATATAGCACAAAAAGGAAGGTGAAATCACGAAGTAACATCTGACTCGACTTAGGTATATGCCCATACATATACCTAAGTCCCCACTTCTAGCTCTGCTCACGAGCTCAAGAACAACTCCATCCCCATAGGAAAGCAAGACTCAAATCCACAAAGGAGAGTAAACAGTAAATCCACATAGGATAGTTCAACACAATCCACAAAGGAGAGTAACATAAGATTCAGCTCAACCAGGTATACTTTTTCAGATGACGTTAAAGATGATCACTGATCCATCTAAGTCGTCGGACCCACGAAGGATCGATAGGTACTAACCCCCGCAAAAGACCCACACAGGATCGGGCTCACACAGAACTTGTAGGCAGTGGCTCACACAGAACCGGTAGTAAGGACCCACATAGGATCGGGCTCACACAGAACCTGTAGCACTGATCCACGTAGGATCGCTGAGTGCAGTAGTCGACGCAGTCCACTGAGGATCTCTGCACAGTCGTCGCCGCAGTCCACGAAGGATCTCTGCTCTGCCGTCGTCGCAGTCCACGGAGGATCTCTGCTCTGTCGTCGAAGTCACAGCCAGCGCTAGGGTTCCCGCACACAGCGAGCTCGTTTAGGAGGGTCCGCTCCACGAGCCGAGAGGCTGATACATCAACTGACACATAGTCCAAAGTTGATGTATCCAAAAGTTCCGTATCGACAACAGGATCTCAACGCAACAGACGGCGCGTCAATCAGACGCCCGGTCTGAGAGTTATTGGCATTTTCGTACCAGGGGCTCGGTTGGTTTTTAGGGCAAAACCAACCCGACCGTACTCCGCCTGTGTCCGATCCTCGGGCGGAGTATGCCAAAAGTTTCGTCTCACTTAGAGGAAACTACCACAGCTGACGGTACGTCGATCGGACGTCCGTAGCTCAAGTTATGAGCGTTTCAGCTCCGAGGGCCCGGTTGGTTTCGTGTACGAACCAACCCGGCCGAACCCAAAGTCTTCCGAAACCTTGAGTATAATATACCGAAACGACCGTATCGATCCAAGGATCGCGTAGCCGCTGACGGTTCGTCAATCGGAGGTCTCAGGCCCAAGATATGGGCAAAAGACCGAAGAAGGCCCGAAAACGGGGGTTCTGGGCCCGGGGCGACCCGGCCGGAACCACCCCTGGGTCGGCCGCACCGGGTCGACCCGAACCGGGTCGGCCCGACCCGGCCCGACCCGGCTAGGCCGGGTCCGGTCCGGCCTGGGCGCGGCCCGGCCGACCGGACCGGCTGGCTCGGCTTCGGCCGAGCGGCCGAAGAAACCGCCGCGGGTTTGACCCGCGGCTTGGAGGAACGCGGCCCGCACGGGCCGCGTGCTGGGTGGCCGGACCGCGGACGCGGTCCGGTGGTTTGCTGCCGCCGCGGCTCGGCCGCGGCGGAGTTTCCGGCGGCGCGCCGGGCGCCGCCGCCTTCCGCGGGCCGCCGGAGTTGCTCCGGTGGCCCGTTTTGCCTCCCGTCTGCGCCATTGCTCCTCCCGGGGGCCGATCTTCACTGCGGGATCAACGGATCTCCCTTTCCGCATGGTTCGTCGTCGTCTGCCAAATCCGCACAACAAAAGATCGGCGGAGGGTTGTCGGGTCTTGTTCGTTAGATCCGCACCCTCCGCGTTAGTCATAAACAACGGGAGGAAAAGAAAATAATCAACAACAATTTTAATTAAATTAAAATTGTTCGGAGATCGGGTTCTTTATTTTAAAAGAATAAACACGGGTAAATAAAATATTCCAACATCCCTTACCTTGTCGTCGTCGGACGTGAGGTCGTCGCGGAAGGAGGGGATCGTCACGTCGTTGCGGAGGAGACGTTCGTCGCTCCGCGGGAAAAACGTCGCGCCGACGATCTCCGGATCAAGATCAAACGGATTTAATTAATTTAAATCCATTGATATCGAATTATAAAAAGGGGAGAATTAGAAGATTCGATTCTCACCTTTAACCGCTGATCGAAGGTCCGCCGCGGAAGAAGAGGCGCCGTAGAAGAAGAAGGAGAAGGTCGCGGAAAAGTTTGTTGACGTCGCGGATCGTGCGTCGTCGAATTCCGGTTCCGGCGTTCTTCGCGTTCTTTGCGTTCTTCGCGGGGAGGGTGGAGGTTTAGAGGATCTCGCACAACAGGAGGATCCTCCAAAATAGACAAGTTTGTCTATTTTATTATTTTGCCAACAAACGCAAAACGCGTAAGTAACGACCCATTAAATTCGTTGAATTAATTCAACGAATGAAACAGCCCATTTAATTCACGAAATAAACCGCCCAATTAAATGTTCTGTTAAGAAATAAAGAAAACGCGTCGGTTGACTTTTCAGTTACTTTGACGGGTTTTCACGGGTGCGTTACTTAACGAAAGAAACGGCGGGGCTCGTGCGGGCCCTGCCTCACAAATATCCTACCAAGAGGGTAGGATATTTCCGGATAGCACCCTATCCGCTTTAACTCAGTTCAAGTGGCTTCCAAGTGACTTCCAAGTAGCTTAAGTGAAATAAAATAAAGTTGTCGCACAAATTTTATTTTATTTCTGTCTTAAAGCCCCAAAATTTAAAAACCACGTCTGAGCAAACGCAACTCCGGAAGAGGCGTTTCTAAGCAAATACCGGCGTTGCGATTTCATCGGTGCCCTCAGAATTCGATTCCGGGCACCGGTTCAAAAGATAGAAAAACCCGCTCGTCCGTTCACTGAACGTACCCGAGCCAAACATCGGAAATTGATTCCGGGCACACCGGGCCTCGGAATCAGGTGCCGTCTGAAGCTGCGCTCTTGTAAAATTCCAAAGAAAATTAAGAAAAAAAATTTCCTTGAAATTTGAGGGTCTTTACATTACTCCCACCTCAGGGATTTACGTCCCCGTAAAGATACATCAAAAACTAGGGGAACAAATGGGGGTACTGAGTACGCATCTGAGCCTCCCGCTCCCAAGTGCTCTCCTGGAGGTTCCTGTGCTGCCATCTGACGCGCACAAGAGGAATCGACCGCCCACGTAGGACCCGCTCCTGTCGATCCTCTATCTCCACTGGGACCTCCGCAAAAGTCGCCCCATCGTCCACGTCCAGCTCCCCAAAGTCGATGATGTGCGTCGGGTCGTACACGTATCTCCTCAGTTGAGACACGTGGAAGACGTCGTGCACCCGGTGCAACTGAGGTGGTAGAGCCAGGCGATAAGCCAACTCTCCTATCCTGCTGAGGACCTGGAAAGGCCCGATGAAGCGTGGATACAACTTGCCGCCTCGGCCAAATCTCCGTAAACCACGTCGAGGTGAGACACGCAAAAAGACGTGGTCGCCATCCTCGAACTCTAGTGGCCTCCGCCTCCTGTCGGCATACGACTTCTGAAGGCTCTGAGCTGTCCTCATCCTCTCCTGGATGACTTGGACCTTCTCTGTCGTGGCTCGGACCATCTCTGGTCCCACGAGTGCTGACTCCCCAGGGTTTGTCCAGCACAACGGTGATCTGCAGGGTCTGCCGTACAACACCTCGTATGGTGCCATCCCGATGGTGGAGTGGTAGCTGTTGTTGTACGTAAACTCCACCAAGGGTAAGTGGTCCTCCCAGCTGCGACCAAAGTCGAGAACACATGCACGGAGCATGTCCTCGAGTGTCTGCATGGTCCTCTCCGTCTGACCATCCGTCTGAAGGTGGAAGGCTGTGCTCAGATGGAGCCGCGTCCCAAACGCCTCCTGCAACCCCTTCCAAAGCCGGGAAGTGAAACGAGCATCTCGATCGGAGACGATAGACGATGGCACACCGTGAAGCCGTACGATCTTCTGGACGTAAAGACGTCCCAAGCTCTCCACTGAGCCCTGCTCTCTGATGGGTAAGAAGTGTTCCGACTTGGTGAGTCGGTCGACAATCACCCAAATGGAGTCGTGACCTCTGGAAGTGCGTGGAAGTCCAGTCACGAAGTCCATAGATATGCCGTCCCACTTCCACTCCGGGACCTCCAAGGGTTGTACCAGGCCTGCTGGTACCTGATGCTCTGCCTTCACCTGCTGGCAGGTGAGGCATCGTGAAACGAACTCTGCCACAGCTTTCTTCATGCCCGGCCACCAATGTTGTCGTCTGAGATCCTGGTACATCTTCGCCACTCCGGGATGTACCGCCAAGGGAGAAGTGTGAAACTCTCCCAGCACCTCCTCTCGTAAAGCGACTGGTACGAAGGTACGTCCTCTGAAAAGGATGTCGTGCTCTGCTCCAAGGGAGAAACCATCAGGCGCCTGACCTGAGGATATCAGTGCACGCCGGGTCTCACAGTCAGCGTCCCCACGCTGAGCCTCTCTGACCCGCTGTAGAAGTGGAGGAGAGACTGTGAGAGACTGAAGAAAGGCTGCTCCGTCTCTATCCACGAAGGATATCTGTAAGGAGGCTAGCTGCTCCGTCGCCTCCTCAAGTAGCTGAATTCTCGTCCTCCTGCTGAGGGCATCGGCTACCACGTTCCCCTTCCCAGGAGTATAGACTATCTCAAAGTCATAGTCCTGTAGGAACTCAAGCCATCTCCGCTGTCTCAGGTTCAGGTCCTTTTGAGAGAAGATATACCTGAGACTCTGGTGGTCAGAAAAGACTGTGAAGCGCTCGCCCATCAGATAGTGCCGCCAAGTCTTCAGAGCGAAGACCACTGCTGCTAACTCCAGGTCATGAGTGGCGTAGTTCTGCTCATGCGGCCTCCACTGACGTGATCCGTAGGCGATCACGGCCCGCTCCTGCATCAGGACGCACCCGAGTCCAGTCCCTGATGCGTCGCAGTAAACTATGTATCCAACTCCCTCCTCAGGCAACCTCAAGATAGGTGCGCTGGTCAACCTCTGCCTCAGCTCCTGGAAGCTCTGCTAGCATCTGTCTGACCACACGAAGGGTTTCCCCTCCTTCGTCAATGCTGAGAGTGGTGCCGCAACTATGGAGAAGTCTGGCACGAATCTCCGATAGTATCCGGCTAGGCCCAAGAAGCTCCGCACCTCCGTCACGCTCCTATGTGGCTCCCAAGCTAGCACTGCCTCGATCTTCGCGGGATCCACTGCAACTCCCGCCTCAGAGATGACGTGCCCCAAGAAGTGGACCTCACGTAACCAGAACTGGCACTTTGAGAGCTTTCCATAAAGCTGGTGCTCTCGGAGCGTGTCTAGCACAACTCGCAGGTGGTAGGCATGCTCCTCCTCAGTCGTCGAGTATACCAAAATGTCGTCAATGAAGACCACGAAAAATCGGTCGAGGTATGGCTGGAAGATCCTGTTCATGAGGCTCATGAACACTACTGGAGCATTTGTTACGCCGAACGACATAACCAAGAACTCATAATGGCCATACCGACACCTGAAGGTCGTCTTCTGCACGTCCTCGTCTCGAACTCTGAGCTGATGATAGCCTGACCGGAGGTCTATCTTCGAGAACCACCGCGCTCCCTTGAGCTAATCGAAGAGGTCATCAATCTGTGGCAGCGGATACTTGTTCCTCACTGTCACCTGGTTCAGGCGACGATAGTCGACACACAGTCGCAAGCTCCCGTCCGCCTTCTTGGCGAACAAAATCGGGGAAGCCCAGGGTGAAACACTGGGTTGGATAAACCCCTTGCTCTGCAAGTCCTCCAAATGTACCCGCAGCTCCCGAAGCTCGGCGGGGGCCATCCGATATGCTGGAGTAGATATCGGGGCTGTCTCGGGGTACAAGTCAATGTAAAAGTCTACCTCTCTACGAGGAGGTAGCCCTGGAACGTCGTCGGGAAAGACGTCCACGTACTGGTCCACCACTGCAGGAAAAGCTGGACTCCGCACGTCCACTGCTCCTAGGATGAGGCTAGCCAACTGATGAGAGATGGGATGCACTCTCCTCCACGGAAGTCCATCCTATGCTGCAAAGGTTCCCTTCTCACCGGTGAAGGTAAACCTGCTCCCGTCGGTGCGAACACATCGCACCTTGCGCCTAAAACAGTCGATCTGGGCATGAACCATGGATAGCCAATCCATGCCCAAGATGACGTCGTAAGGCCTCGACGCCGCTACAAGGAGATCCCAGCCGAAGCTCTCGCCTCCTAGAGTAAGCTCACACTGCCGGCACCAGTGCGTAATCGTCGAATCTGCTCCCGTAGGAGTCTCTAGCCGTAAGGATCGAGCCAACGGCTCAGTCGGAATCTCCATGCTCCGAACAAGGGCAGAGGCTATGAAAGAGTGACTCGCCCCTGTGTCTATAACTACTGCAGCAAGGGTGGAATAGACACAGATCGTACCTCAAATCATCTCTGGCATGTCGGGGTCGTAGGCCTCCACTGCCTGGAGCTGGGCCTGTCCCTGCCCACCAGCTCCCTGTGGTCGAGGTGGCCCTCCTGGTGGTGGTGGGGGTAGAGCCTGGAAGCGTCGCCCACCACCCGCTGCTCGGCCAGCTCCTCTGCCACGTCCGCCTCCTCCCTACGGACCGCCACGGTCGACCCTCTGCCTCTGCCTGGGTGGCCCCTCCACCGTCTGCTGCTCCTCTAATCGGCGAGTCGGGCAGTCACGAGCCATGTGACCCTGCCCGCCGCAGGAGTAGCACAGCCTGCCTCTCGGAAGGCTGGCACTCCGCTGTGTGCCCCGCACTGCTGAGCCGGTGTCCTGAGGCCGTCTGCGTGGGGGTCTGGTCTGCCTGGACCCGAGAGTCATCCGTCGGCTACCTGCTGCCGAAGACTCAGCTACCTGCCGCCCTGCGCTAGGTCTCGCCGCTGAAGAAGGCTCTTCCAGGAAGCTCTCGATCAGGAGGGCTCGCTCCAGCACTCCCGCCTGGGTCGGAATGCTGAGGGAGATCAGCGACGCCCGAATCTCTTGTCGCAAGCCCTGCTCGAAGGTCTGGGCCCGGAAGAAGGGGTCCCGTACCATGTCAGTCGAGTAGCGAGATAGGTTAGTGAACCTCGCCGCGTACTGAGCGACCGTCATGCTGCCCTGGCGCAGCTGGAGAAGCTCCTGGATGCGCACCGCTCGGAGGGTGGCCGGGACGAACTCAGAGCGGAAGAGGCTCTCGAAGTCCGTCCAGAGCAAGGATGCCTCATTGTGAACCTGGAGCATCAAGCTCCACCATCGTCCTGCCGCCGCCTGCAGGAGGCTCGCTGCGAGAATCACCATGAGATCCGCTGGTGTCCTCACTAGCCTAAAGATCCGTACCACCACCTCTAGCCAGTCCTTGGCGGCCTGGGGGTCCGCCTCACCGCGAAACCTGGGCGGTCGCTGGCTCTGAAACTCATGCAGTGCCCTGAGGCGACGTGCATCGTCGGCGTCTGGTACTAGCAGCATCGGTGGCTCGGCGGGTAAAGCTACCGCCGGTGCCACTGCTGGCAAAGGGCCCTGCACCGAGGCCTCGTCGCTCGGTGGGCTGTCGTCGCGCCCTGCACTCGGAACCCTAGCTGGCTGTCGTTGCGGGGCCATCCTGAAAAGGAGAACAAGAGCACCACAGTCAGAACAGTATACCTGGTGAGCTGGCACAAGTAATCACAAGGAAAACTTGAGACTTTCATAAAGCAGATCAGTATACCCGGTGAGCTGACACAAGTAATCCCGAAGAAGACTTGAAACACACGCGCAATCAATGTTTTCATGCATTAAGTCGGAAATCAGGAGTCAGGGTCCTGGTGTTCGGATACGTCGGCCGCCGCACCAACACTGGGCTCCCTGAACTGATAACCACACTCAATACACTAAACACTATTGCTTCATATAGAAAGAAAAGACGATCAGAGTCTGCGGTAGAACCGACCACCTCTGATACCAATTTGTCACGACCCGACCTCGGGGCCCGTGCCGTGACTACCCCAAGCCCGCCTTCCATAGGCTAGGGGTTGGCAACTAGCACCAAGGCGTAAAATCCCGGTAAACAGGGAAGGCATTGCCTTTATAAGTAACAACCACCACAGAGTCATCAAGCGGAAAGTAACTACAAGTGCAGAAAAGTAAAGGGGGCCAGAATACAAGCCCAACTAAAAGTACAACTGAAAAAGTAAAGAACAGCAACTGAAGAGAAGACGGCGGCCTCGTGTTGTCCACTGGCAATCCCACCTGAAGGGTGGGTACAGATAGCCTCCAGGCTCCTCGGGTCCCACGTCCGCTCCGAGCACGTCCCGCCCAGTGGTCCACCTCCAGGTACCGTCCTGCTCCATGCCCCAATCGTGATCAGCGCTGCCCGTCGTCTGCATCCAACACAACAAGGTGCGGGCATAGCCCGTGAAGGGGTGAGTATAAGCTACTCAGTAAGGACCCCGAGACCCCCGAAGGTCTCCCGAAATCCACAAAGGATATAGCACAAAAAGGAAGGTGCAATCACGAAGTAACATCTGACTCGACTTAGGTATATGCCCATACATATACCTAAGTCCCCACTTCTAGCTCTGCTCACGAGCTCAAGAACAACTCAATCCTCATAGGAAAGCAAGACTCAAATCCACAAAGGAGAGTAAACAGTAAATCCACATAGGATAGTTCAACACAATCCACAAAGGAGAGTAACATAAGATTCAGCTCAACCAGGTATACTTTTTCAGATGACGTAAAAGATGATCACTGATCCATCTAAGTCGTCGGACCCATGAAGGATTGATAGGTACTAACCCCCGCAAAAGACCCACACAGGATCGGGCTCACACAGAACCTGTAGGCAGTGGCTCACACAGAACCGGTAGTAAGGACCCACATAGGATCGGGCTCACACATAACCTGTAGCACTGATCCACGTAGGATCGCTGAGTGCAGTAGTCGACGCAGTCCACTGAGGATCTCTGCACAGTCGTCGCCGCAGTCCACGAAGGATCTCTGCTCTGCCGTCGTCGCAGTCCACTGAGGATCTCTGCTCTGCCGTCGTCGCAGTCCACGGAGGATCTCTGCTCTGTCGTCGAAGTCACAGCCAGCGCTAGGGTTCCCGCACACAGCGAGCTCGTTTAGGAGGGTCCGCTCCACGAGCCGAGAGGCTGATACATCAACTGACACGTAGTCCGAAGTTGATGTATCCAAAATTTCGGTATCGACAACAGGATCTCAACGCAACAGACGGCGCGTCAATCGGACGCCCGGTCTGAGAGTTATTGGCATTTTCGTCCCAGGGGCCCGGTTGGTTTTTAGGGCAAAACCAACCCGGCCGTACTCCGCCTGTGTCCGATCCCCGGGCGGAGTATGCCAAAAGTTCCGTCTCACTTAGAGGAAACTACCACAGCTGACGGTACGTCGATCGGACGTCCGTAGCTCAAGTTATGAGCGTTTCCGCTCCGAGGGCCCGGTTGGTTTCGTGTACGAACCAACCCGGACGAACCCAAAGTCTTCCGAAACCTTGAGTATAATATTCCGAAACGACCGTATCGATCCAAGGATCGCGTAGCCGCTGACGGTTCGTCAATCGGAGGTCTCAGGCCCAAGATATGGGCAAAAGACCGAAGAAGGCCCGAAAACGGGGGTTCTGGGCCCGGGGCGACCCGGCCCGAACCACCCCTGGGTCGGCCGAACCGGGTCGACCCGAACCGGGTCGGCCCGACCCAGCCCGACCCGGCGAGGCCGGGTCCGGTCCGGCCTGGGCGCGGCCCGGCCGCCCGGACCGGCCGGCTCGGCTTCGGCCGAGCGGCCGAAGAAACCGCGCAGGTTTGACCCGCGGCTTGGAGGAACGCGGCCCGCGCGGGCCGCGTGCTGGGTGGCCGGACCGCGGACGCGGTCCGGCGGTTCGCCGCCGCCGCGGCTCAGCCGCGGCGGAGTTTCCGGCGGCGCGCCGAGCGCCGCCGCCTCCGGTCGCCGGCGCCGCCGCGCCGCCGCCGCCTTCTGCGGGCCGTCGGAGTTGCTCCGGTGGCCCGTTTTGCCTCCCGCCTGCGCCATTGCTCCTCCCGGGGGCCGATCTTCACTGCGGGATCAACGGATCGCCCTTTCCGCATGGTTCGTCGTCGTCCTCCAAATCCGCACAACAAAAGATCGGCGGAGGGTTGCCGGGTCTTGTTCGTTAGATCCGCACCCTCCGCGTTTGTCATAAACAACGGGAGGAAAAGAAAATAATCAACAACAATTTTAATTAAATTAAAATTGTTTGGAGATCAGGTTCTTTATTTTAAAAGAATAAACACGGGGAAATAAAATATTCCAACATCCCTTACCTTGTCGTCGTCGGACGTGAGGTCGTCGCGGAAGGAGGGGATCGTCGCGTCGTTGCGGAGGAGACGTTCGTCGCTCCGCGGGAAAAACATCGCGCCGACGATCTTCGGATCAAGATCAAACGGATTTAATTAATTTAAATCCATTGATATCGAATTATAAAAAGGGGAGAATTAGAAGATTCGATTCTCACCTTTAACCGCTGATCGAAGGTCCGCCGCGGAAGAAGAGGCGTCGTTGAAGAAGAAGGAGAAGGTCGCGGAAAAGTTTGTTGACGTCGCGGATCGTGCGTCGTCGAATTCCGGTTCCGGCGTTCTCCACGTTCTTCGCGTTCTTCGCGGGGAGGGTGGAGGTTTAGAGGATCTCGCACAACAGGAGGATCCTCCAAAATAGACAAGTTTGTCTATTTTATTATTTTGCCAACAAACGCAAAACGCATAAGTAACGACCCATTAAATTCGTTGAATTAATTCAACGAATGAAACCGCCCATTTAATTCACAAAATAAACCGCCCAATTAAATGGTCTGTTAAGAAATAAAGAAAACGCGTCGGTTGACTTTTCAGTTACTTTGACGGGTTTTCGCGGGTGCGTTACTTAGCGAAAGAAACGGCGGGGCTCGTGCGGGCCCTGCCTCACAAATATCCTACCAAGAGGGTAGGATATTTCCAGATAGCACCCTATCCGCTTTAACTCAGTTCAAGTGGCTTCCAAGTGACTTCCAAGTAGCTTAAGTGAAATAAAATAAAGTTGTCGCACAAATTTTATTTTATTTCTGTCTTAAAGCCCCAAAATTTAAAAACCACGTCTGAGCAAACGCAACTCCGGAAGAGGCGTTTCTAAGCAAATATTGGCGCTGTGATTTCATCGGTGCCCTTAGAATTCGATTCCGGGCACCGGTTCAAAAGATAGAAAAACTCGCTCGTCCGTTCACTGAACGTACCCGAGCCAAACTTCGGAAATTGATACCGGGCACACCGGGCCTCGGAATCAGGTGTCGTCTGAAGCTACGCTCTTGTAAAATTCCAAAGAAAATTAAGAAAAAAAATTTCCTTGAAATTTGCGGGTCTTTAAAAGTAACCAACCAAACCTAGGAAACTTTGTACCACAATCACACTCCTGTGTAGATCCCAAGCAAGTACTACCATGATCTTTGCTGGATCCACTGCAACTCCAGCCTCCGAGATGACATGTCCCAAAAAGTAAACCTCTCAGATCCAGAACTTTCACTTCGAGAGCCTACCATAAATCTGGTTCTCTCAGAGTGTGTCCAGTACTACCTGCAAATGGTAGGCATGATCCTCCTCAGTAGTTTAGTAGATCAGAATGTCGTCAATAAAGACTACGACAAAGCAATTGATTTATGGCTGGGAGATCCTGTTCATGAGTCGCATTAACACTTATAGATCATTGGTTACACTGAATGGAATAACCAATAACTCATATTGTTCGTACCAGCATCTGATGTCCGTCTTCTTCACATCCTCGTATCGAACTATGAGCTGGTGATACCTTGATCTGAGTTCTATCTTTGAGAACCATCGATCTCCCTTCAGCTGATCAAAGAGGTTGTCAATCCTCGGAAGTGGGTACTTGTTCTTCACGGTCACCTGGTTCAGGTGATGGTAGTTAACATAAAGCCTCAATCTCCCATATGCCTTCTTGGCGAATAGAATCGGGTCTGCCCATGGAGAAACATTGGGTCGGATGAATCCCTTCCCCTATAAGTCCTCCAGTTGTACCCACAGCTCACGAAGCTCAGCGAGAGCCTTTCAATATGCTGGTGTAGATATCAGTGTCGTCCCGTGGTACATGTCAATGTATAAGTCCACCACTCTATGAGGAGGTAGTCCTGGAACATCGTCATGGAAAACATCCGCATATTGGTCCACCACTATAGGAGAGCTTGAACTCTCCACATCAACTGCTCAGAGGGTAAGGCAGACCAACTGATGAGTGATCGGCTACACCTTCTTCCGAGTAAGTTTGTCCTATGTTGCAAAGGCTCCCTTCTTACTGGTGAAGGTGAACCTGGTCCCATCCGTACGGACACACCAAACATTGCACCTAATACAGTCAATCAGAGCATAGAATGTAGATAACCAGTCTATACCCAATATGACGTCGTAAGTCCTCAACGCCACTACTAGAAGATCCCAGCAGAAGCTATTGCCTCTTAGAGTTAGCTCACCCTGTCGGCACTAGTGCGTAATTATCAACTCTGCTCTCATCGAAGTCTCTAGCTGTAAGGATTGAGCCAACAGATCCATCAGAATCTTTGAGCTCCGAATGAGGGTAGTGGAAATGAAAGAGTGACTGGCACCTGTGTCTATGAAAACTACAGTTATGGTTTAGTAGAGAGAGATCGTACCTCAAATCAATTCTGGAGCATCGTGATCATAATCCTCAGCTACCTGGAGTGGAGCTCTTGCATGTCCGCCTACTTTCTATGGTGGGGGAGGACCTCTTGGTGGTGGTGGTGGTGGTGGTAACACCTCGTAACGTCATCCACCACCAGCTACACGACCAGCTCGTCTACCATGTCCTCCTCCTTCCATCGGACCACCTCGATCAAACCTCTATCTCTGGTAGGGAGGTCCTTCGACCTTCTACTGATCATCGGTATGGCGGGCCGGACAGCCATGAGCCATGTGACCCTTCCCACCATAGGAGTATCATTGCCCGCTCCTGGCATGACTGGCTCTGTCTCATGTTCCTCGCACAACCGAACCCGAGTCCTGAGGTCGTCCACCAAATGCTCTTGTCCACTTGGACCTCTACTACATCTATCTACTTCCAGCAGTAGAAGACTCCAATGCATGTCGACTAGTGGTGGGTCTCACTGCTGGAGACTGCTCAGCGAGGAAACTCTTCACCAGAAAGGCTCTCTCTAGCACCTCCGCCTACATCGGGATGCGAAGTAAGATCATTGATTCCCTGATCTCTATCTTGAGCCCCTGATCGAAGGTCCGGGCTCTAAATAATGTGTCGCATACCATATCTATGGAGTATCATGAGAGGTCGATGAACCTCGATGACTATTGAGATATCGTCATGCTACCCTACGGTATATGCAGTAGCTCCTGTATCTGCATCGCACGTAGGGTGGCTGGGACAAAATCTAACCAAAACAGGCTCTCGAAGTTTGTCCATAGTAGTGTCATCTCGTCATGCACCTGAAGAATCAGGCTCCACCATATTTCTACTACTACCTGAAGGAGACTCGCGGCAATAATCACCATATGGTTTGCTAGTGTCCCTAACAGTCTAAAGACTCTCACCACAACCTTCATCCAATCTTCATCTGCATGTGTGTCCGTCTCTCCCCTGATCCTGGGTGGCCTCTGGTGCTGGAACTCATGCAACGCGCTAAAGAGGCGTGCATCATTTGTTGTTGGGTCTGGTGACATCGGTGGCACAATGGGTAGTGGTACCACTGGTGCCTCCACTAGAAGAGGGTTTGCACCGAGGCCTCATCGCTCGGTGGGCTATCTGTGTGTACGAATCTCGGTGTTCTAACTGGCTCTCCGCGAGGAGGCATCTTGAAAAAAAACAGATGTGACACGGTCAAAATACTATACCTGGTGAGTTGACCTAGTTGAGCTGACATAAATAATAACTTTTGAAAACACAAATGCTATCAGTGTTTTCATGCACTGAGACGGAAATCAGAAGTCAGGGTTTTTTTGTGTGGATACATCTTCCACCGCACCAACACTTGACTCTCTGAACTGAAAACCACACTCACTACACTTAACACTATTATTTCATAGAAAAAAAGATCAGAGTCCTAAGTTATGCGGTATAACTGACCCCTATGATACCAATTTTTCATGAGCTTTTCCCCCAGGGCCCATGTCGTGACTACCCCAAGCCCACCTTCCATAGGCTAGGGGCTGGTGACTAGCACCAAAGGCGTAAATCACTAAAATCGGAAGGCATTTCATTTATGACTATAAACACACACAATAGAGTACAAGCAGAAAACATAACACTAAGTAAAACTTTATAACAAAAGAGTGCTGAAAAGTAAAAGGGGCAGGATATACAAGCCCAAATGTAAAGTACAAGTACTACTGAAAGGGGATAAATAGCTGAAAGGTGAAGAGAAACTCCTGGATCGTCCACCATGTACCCTACCTGAAGGGTAGGTACAAATAGCCTCCATATCACTCCACATTCTTCTGTCTCCTCTGGGTACCGACTCGTCGTATGGTACACCTCCGGGTACCGTCCAGTCCTGTTACTCTGATCATCAGTCAACATTGTCTGTCCTCTCCAACCAATAGAATGAGTTACGGGCATATCCCGTGCAGGGGTGAGTATAAAAATACTCAGCAGGGACCTTGAGATCCTCAAAGTCTTTCAAAATCCACCAAGGATGAACCAGAGAGTATGAAATCAATGGATAGCCATTACATCGGTATATGCCCATACATATACCTGAGTTATGAAGTAACTCATCTCAATCATGAGGAAAACACAGAAGTCACTGACTCAGCACAAACCTGGATTTTATTCTAGGGGTAGTATCAATTAACATCCCCAGTCATATTGTTGAAACCTCACCTGTTGTAGTAATCCTCCTATATCGAGTACAGTGGGCCTGTCGTGTCACACAGAGGTGCTACAAACTATTCTTGGACTGCTAAGGTACTCCTCTTGTTGAGTATCGTGGGACTTCCACATCACATAGAGGCTCTCCCCACTGTGGGTCTAGCATGTCACACAGAGGCGCTCCCCCTCATAGCCTGCTGAGGTACTCCACATGATGGGTACCATGGGTCTACCACATCACATAGAGGTGCTCCCCAATGTGGGTCTTCCTCGTCACCAAGGTGCTTCCCACTGGGCTATTCGAGTCACTCCGAGTTGAATTGGTCTGCAGTCGTCAGGTCTCAGATAGATACTAGGTCTCCTCACTATTCGTGCTTGTTTTTGGGAGGATCCACTCCATGATCTACCAGTAGATACACCAAATGTCATGAAGTCCTATGTATGAGTATCTCAAAGGTTCGCCTCATCATATGGGTCGCAACGCAATAGACAGTGTGTCGATCGGATGCCCGGTCTGTGAGTTATTAGCCTTCTAGTTTTGGTGGCACGGTGGGATTTGTGTACGATCCAACATGACCATATCTCAAAAGTATACCTCGTACTCGAGTGGGGTATTCTCAAAGGGACCATCACGTTTCAAGAATACCAGCGCCATATACAGTTCATCAAACGTCCGTCCGGTGCCAAAGATATGGCCAAAGAAAGTAAAGGGTCGGTAGTGGGCCGGTGTCTGGTCCGACCCGGTTGGACCGACTCGGCCCAACCCAGTCTACGCCGACCTGGTCTGAGTCAACCCAGTCCGCCCGCTAGGTTTGGCACGGTTCGCTGGGTTCGGCCCCGTCTGCTGGGCCAAGCCTAACGGATTGCGGGGGCGGTTCGGCCCAGAGGTCGCTGCTTAGGCTGCTTGGCCCGGAGGCCAGGGCTGGTTCGGCCAGCACCGCGAGGGGCGCGTCTCTGGCGACTCGGCCCGGAAGGCCAATCCGGTTCGGCCAGTGACGCCATGAGGGACGCCCCGGGCCAGCTCGGGAGGCCGGAGAGGCTCGGCTGGGAGCCTGAGTATGACCAGGGTAGGCTGGCGGGGTGGCCCGACATATCGAGGGGCAGCCTGGGCAGGCTAGAGGGCATCCAGGAGGGCACTGGGCAGGCCACGAGCAGGATGGCGGGTGACTGGGAGTGCGACGGGCAGGCCGCTGGCCGTCCTGTGGGGCGCGGTCAGGCCGGTGGGTCGCGGTCAGGCCGCGGGCGGGCCTGTGGGGCGCGCGGGAGGCCGCTGGTAGGCCGGCAGGGTGCATGGCCAAGTCGTAGGTACGTAGGCAGGGCGCACAAGGGGCCTCAAGCACACCGGTTCAGTGCGGCTCGGGCAGGGGCAGGACATCAGTGTTCGGTCGGGATCACCGGTGCGCCGCGGGGCAGCGTGGTTTGTAGAGGCCGCGAGTAGCACGACCTTTTTCGTCGAAGCCTTCGTCATTATGTTGCCATATCACCATGCTAAGAATCATCTCAAATAAGAATGGCGGAGGGGTCGGGCCCTGTTGGTTTGGCCCGTACCCTCCGCGGTTAGTGTGATATCAAGAGGCTCTCAAGTATGAAGCACAACAACCATCGTTCTTCATTTTGAGAGAACGGAAGAACATGGGAAAAGATCATACATAGATAAAATTAAACCCCTACCTTTGATTTTTGGGCGTCGTTCGTTGACGGAGTCACAGAAAGTGGATGAAGAGAATCGTCGTTCGTCGCATCCGCCGTACGCTTCCAATCCCGAGCTGCATCGGCTGTGGAAGACGCTTCACATCGGTAGGTGTCCGATGAAGAAGTTGAATATGGTTTGGCGCCAGTGTGCTTTGTTGGATGAATGCGTTCTTCATTCTTCATTGGGAGAATTCTAATCCTCCCAAGTTCTCCTCTTTCCCAACATCCACCCAAATTCCATGTGAAATAATATTAGATTGAGTTGTCTAATATTCTGTTGGCATAAAAATTAAAAAGTATAATTAAATTAAAGGTTCTCCTAATTAATTTAGGAGAGTTGGCACGAATTAATAAGGTGAGATTGGAACAAATTAAATGAATGGGAGTTGAAGAGGCCCCTCTTAATTAATTGGAGCTTGATGGTTTCTCGACTTTAATGGGGAGTTTCAAGGGTTTAAAAGCTCGGGTGGTCCCCACCGCATTAATCTTCTCATGGGAGGTTGAGTTCGGGTGGCCCCCACCACCATAACCTCTCATGGGAAGTTATGGTGTGGTGGTCCCACCTTCAACCTCTATGAGGAGGTTTTAACCACCACACACCAAATGGCGGCTCAAATAAAATATAGTGTAGCTCACTTTATTTTATTATTTTTTCATTAAAACCAAAAATCTAACTTATATTCTCGACTCACTATCGTTGAATTAAAAGTATCCTTAAGCGAAAACCGGAACTGCGAGTTCAACGGTGCCCTCATATTTAAATTCCGAGTACCAGTTTAAAACATATAAAATCTCGCTCATATGTTTATCGAACGTACCTGAACAAAACTTCAGAAATTGATTCTGCGCACACCGGGCCTCGGAATCAAGCGTCGTAAATTTTCACAGGCTCGTAAGATTCCCATGTATTTGAAAAAAAATCATGGGATTTCCATGTCTTTACATGGAGTTATTATTTTGTTGTGGAAAAAAACAATGAAATAGGAAGTGGAAGAAAAAAATAACTTTGAAAGAGCTGATGAAATGATTACCACTTTCCGGGTGCTTCCTTTGGATTTGACCAAAAGGGCTCTATAGGTTGGACTTATGATTGATATAAGGCCTCTAGGATGAAGTGAAGGAAGTTGGGAGGATATTAGATTAGGTTTTGGTCAAGCCAAATGTCTTTGGAGGTTTGAATTTTAGAGAAGGGGAAGTACCCTTTTATAAGAGAGATGAGGGGCACTTTAAGAATATCTTGAAGTATTAATTTATTATAAAATCATTTTCTGTTTCTAATAGCTCAAAATAGATTTATTTAGATTATAAGGTTGTATGGGTATAAATACTCACAACCAATAGGTTTTAGACAATTTTAGGTCACCATATTAACCATATCTTTTAAATTTAACTCTTGGTTAAATAGTTTAACATTTACCATTTTCTCTTGTATTCTTACGCTATATAGTTAATAAACATACCATAAATTGGAAAAAGAACCTAAATCATTTAATAAATGAAATATATATCATTATTTAAGTCCTTTGGTCGAACCTTAGATTTTATTGGAATACTATATCATTTAATAAAATAGTAATTGTTTTAAAAACTCCTTTATGACAATTTTGACACTATTTAGTATTTGATTTTTGTGAAAGTCATAAAAATATGATATATTCGAAAAAATAAATTTAATAAATCATAAAATTTCATTTTCACCAATAAAATTTGGGGATGTCATCAAATGCTTCAATTTACATTTATTTTAATATTTATAATATCAATTATTTTAACCATTCATTAATAAGGTAACTACAGCATCATCATTGTGTCATAAATAAATTTAATTATTTAACATATATAAATAATAAATAAAATACTATGATGTAATAAATGTTTTCATATTTCTAATGAATATTTATATCTTATGTATAATTCAATATTAAAAAAAATTAGTTATTAAAATTTGAATTTAACACTTTTAACTCTTCTTTAAATAAAATATAATAAATTTCCTAATCTAATCCAAATGGATCAAAAAGAATAATATTTTTTCCTAATGTTTATTTTTATCGCAATAAACATATTCAATAGAATTAAGAAATGTGTTAGTGTAATTATAATATCATTTTCACCATTAATTACCCTATTTACTTTTAATCATTGTAAATAAAATTCAAAAGTTACTGTTCACCAAAAATTATTTTAATCCCATTGAACCACATTTTACTTACTCATGTAAACCCTGTCTCTTAGATTTTTGAAATTTAATTCACAAAAGTGGTAAAATTATGTTTTATTCAAATTTGCAAATATGCCCAGATGGTGGGTAAAAGATGGTAAACTGTTCAATAAAATTTTATATATCTAATATTATTATAAAATTACTTCAATGAATTAAATTGGAATAATACAGGTATTAAGTATATATTTTTAATTTCAAATAAATGTAAATTAAAAAATAATTATTTAAATAATAAGTCGATATTAAACAATAACATAGTGTTATCACTATTCAACAAAAATTGAAAGTTTTCAGAAAAATACCAAAAATTCACCCAAAGATAATTTTGATATTCCAAATTCAAAAATTATTTATATTTTATCATAATCCAAACATAGAAGTTTTAATAATTAATTTAAAAATAACTCATTATGTCAAAACCAAAAAGTGGGCTTTTGAGAAGTAAAAACTATCAAAAGATTGAAATGTTTTTATATCCAATTTAAATGTAATATTACTTCCAATGACCAAAATTGGAATAAATGATCCAAATATAATCTAATTATACTTCAAAACCATTCAAATTTATAATTTAACACTATAAATTATTTTTATTAAAAAAATTTTTTTTCAATTCAAATTTAGTATTTTTCACTATTCATCAAAAATAGGAAAGTTATCAAAAAAATCACTGAATATTTATAAAAACTAAATTTTCATTTCCCACTACTAAATAAGAAGTATATTTTGTGAAATTGAATACATAAAAATCACAAATAATGGATTTAAAAAGGGTTCTGTATTAAAAGGTGGTAAAATTGCATTTTTTTTAAAGATATTTCTTTTATCTAAAAAATTGAATTTGTTCTTATATTATTTCTAAGAAACACATAATATGGATGTTAAAATTATATGGAGTATATAAATTTTAAAATACAGTTAATTATATTCATAACCGCTTTTTGAACGGCTAGTTTGGTATGTCGTGGTGTGCTCAAACTCGGTGTTGCGTGTAGTGCATGCTATTGAGTCAGTTCAAGGAAAATAACCTACTATGAAAATATTGGGGTGTTACATTCTTCCCCCATTTTTGAAATTGTGTCCTTGAAATTTTAAAATAGTTCTTAGGAACATAATTGAATATCCCACATAGAAAAAAGAGTCAATTAAACTATCACTTAAAAATAAATAAATAAAGAGAAGTACACAGGTCACCCGAGATAACCCATACTAGGATTCCATGTAAGAAAACATGGATATAGATGTTAAACATAGGGTCAGGATCTGATGGAGGGTGATAGAAAACATGATTTAGATAATGTTAATAACACGAATAACCTGAACTTGTGATGGGTTAAAAGGGTCATTGGTTTCCCAGTAGGAAAAGTTAACCGGCAATGTTTTTGTTTTAACTTTCATTTCATAAAGTTTCAGAATTTATTTATGATATTGTCTAAGAAAAAAAAGAGATATACTTAATTTTAAAGTATATTTTCATCCTTTAATAAATTTCTACCACTAACTCATCTTTTATCCAAATGATGAGTATTCAATATGACTTGGCCACACCAGAAGTGCTATAATGAACTCATAGATAATCACATAATCCACAAAAGATGAAATATATATTTACCTGGACTTTAGAGATTAAACAACACAAAAATGGTTAGTAAAAGATCAGATGACCCCTAAAATGGAAAATCCTTTATAAAAGGAAATATTAATCTTAATTTCCAAAATTAAACAGACAATACCCAAAGATCAATAAATATCATTCAATATAAAATTGTCTTTAAAATAATTCAATATAATCCAAACAATTATTCAAACCCAAAACTCAGAAGAATTTAATCACATAGTCTTTCATAGTAAATATAACCATTTATCTCCAAATAACATCAACTAATCTTAAATTCTCATACTACAGATTAATTAACCAAATCACATATTCTCTATGATAGGTTAATCATTTCCATTAATAAAATGGATCTCTATAAGTCCAAAATAAAAACATAGATTCTTCCAAAATCAAAAATCCACCACTACTCATCAAATGAGATCTCATAGTACTATATTTTCCTTAGGTATATAGTGTTCCCAAAAGAGAAAACATCTTCCAAACTAACATCTATCACTTAATCAACAAATAGTTTTCCTATAATAAAAATATATATATGATAAAACATAAGATCCCAAGTTATCTTATTATTAATAAATAAAATCATTTAACTAAAATTAATTTGTCACACTAACTGGGGACTTCACATAGTCTAGTGGTATGTGATAAATCCCAGCCGCACTTTGGTTTTGGGTTCAATTCCTATAGCTTTTTTTGACACAGAGGGTTTTCATACAGTCACCATGTTTTTCATTCTAAAAACTATATTTTATAACATTTCTAAAATGAGATAAATTCCTCAAAATAACCATAACAAAATTTAACCACAAATTTTATCTCATACCTTGCATTTTAATCCCAAAAATTATAAACCAGTAATTTTCTCAAATTAAAGGATCATATAATACCAAATTGTTCTTTATAACTATATCCAAAAAAGAAAAGATAATTCTTCCTCAAATAATATTTTAACATAAAAAATGTAGGGTTACACATACAATAGAAAACCCTTCAAAATTAATCCCATCAACAAAGAGCATTAATACTTTTAAACATTTTTCCATCCCTTTATTTGCACAGAGACTCTTCCTTCACTTAGAATAGGTCATTGACTTGGTTAATGCAAATGTCCCCTACATTTATGGAAAATGACTTTAAATGGATTCTTAGGATCATTTTTATTTTCTTATCTATTTCCCTTAATTTTTTTCTCGTCAATTATTTACATTATGTCCTTCTTTCCCGCACATAAAGCATTTATCTTTTCCATTGAGACACTTTCATAGGTGTTTCTTTCCACATTTCTTACATGATGGAAATTAAGCTTCATTTTCTATATAGTCTCCACTACTGGAGCTCTTATCATTCTCTGCCTTTCTATTCTTTGTTGAGTTTGGGAGTTGGTTAACATATATGTTTTTTATCATATTTTTGGGAACCCTCTTCATTATGAACACAATATCTTTTATGCCTATCAAAATTAAATTTATTTTCTTATTTACACCATCATTCCCACCATGTACATTATTTTCAATGTTACTATGACTTCTTTGGAATCTAGACATTGACAAAAAGTATAAATCATATTATGAGTAAAAATAGTCAAAAATTCATTTAGAGAATATCATGACACATTATTTTAAATCTAAAACACCTTAGGATAAAACAAAGTTACTTATTATCATCTTATTTTAAAATACTTCTAATCTGTTTGTAAAGAAAATCTGAATTATCCTAAGCATGTCCCCCCGGAGTATCAATCTAGGTGTGTTGCAAGGCCCGTTGTCGTGTACCAAGATAACCCAGGTCAAGCCCGAAACTCCATGATAGAGTTTTCACTCTTAGGTACATCTATTATAGAACCACATCCATATGTAGTATCCATACAGTTATATATTTCTCAGAAAACTCACAAAATATATAAATTAACAAAATTCTAGGATGTTCTTCTATAATAATCCTCAATGTAGATTTTATTGTAATGCTTCCTAATATGATTTTATCTAAATATAGTTTACAAGGTTATTTCTAAAATTCCTCTGATAACAACTGTAATGCCTCGACCCTAGTTACCAAAAGTTGTGAATTATAACATAACAATTGCATGATCATAAGGAATCATGTCCCGAAGGGCTGATTAGTTTAGCAGTCTTAGAAAATAGATTACATATATAAACTTCACATTATAATTTCTAACTAAAAATAAAATAGGGATAATCCTTTGATAATTTCTTTCTTCATCTATATTTAACCTACGTATAAATCATAATAGAATCTTTCGCATCTTGAGAAAATAAAACATAATAAAGGGGTGAGATCAGATGCTCGGTAAGGATAACAATATATTAGAATCTATCATAAATAAGAATAAACATTTAAGGAAATGTATAAGAATAAATCAAAATACCTTTAAACATTAACTTTAGCATAATATGGAAATGATAAATCAAAAAAATTCATTTACATATTTACATTCATATTCTACTAGTCGAATACTTATATGTAATATCAATAGATAATTTCATAATAATGGAATGCATAATTCCAGACATCATAATCATATAGTCAAGGCCTCATGCCAAGATTAAAAATAAAAATTATGCCAAGGCCTTGTGACAAGACACTAATTTGTCTCATGAGACCTACCGATGACTCAAGGGCCTATAGCAGGCCCTGCCCATCACATACTACGTCCAATGCATTCCTCAGATGAAAAATGTGAAACATAATCTAAACATTCATATTAAAACTAGTATACTAAATGTCAATATCTTAACCACAAACTATGAATGGTATAAAAATATCACATCCATATTCAATCATAACTCATTCAATACAATATGAATGATTTTATTATAATAAATCAACCTCAATCAAGAATAATGATGGATATTGGCATATATGAAAATAATCAATAAAACTATTTGAGAGAAATATAATCTTTTTCTTGAAAACATTTAAATGTCACACTATTTTTCAAGAAGCTGTTAAAAATATATTTTTTAATAAAAGTGTCCCATACAACTTTGAAACATTTAAAAGGATTTTTAATTTTATAACATTAATTTGAATTTAAATAAGTCATTAAAATCATTTTTATAAAATGGATATTAATGAGAAATATTTAGATGAGTTAATCATTTAAACATTTAAAATGATATTTTAGTCAGAGTTTCTAACCAAATGAGAAACTCTTGAATAAAAATAATTGAGGTAATAAAAAAATTATAATATCATGAGAATAAATTTATTCATGATATACTATGTCAAAGTATTGTATATACACCATATAAAAGTGAATTGGCACATAACAACAAAGTGGTCTCAATAGAATGTAAGTTGAGATGAAATCCCTTATAAAGACTGTATCCTTAGGTTAAAAATAAATCAATAACATAAATATGTGTAAAAAATATAAATACACTCAATATGATTGGATATTCAGTGTAAATAAATCAGAGTACATTCCCACAAAATCTTGTTAAAACAACACCTATGACTTGGTTGTTTAACTCAATGAATGGAAATAGAGCTAAGATTACTCATACCAAGTTAATATTGATGACATGAGAATTTATCAATGTAGTGATTATGTGTATCAAAAGTATATCCACACGAAGGGGAGGGTAAATTACTATATAAATATAAAATTTTTATTCGACACATAATCTTGGAGTAAAATAATTAATGAAGTTTGAGTAAAACCCAATGAGTGGAAATTGAAATTAGAAATTCCCTTACTGATATGGTAACATATAAAAAATACACCCCATGAAATAATAATCATACAATAAAGATTTAAATACCCATAAATTAAATTATATTTCAAAGATAATACAATCATGGGAAGTACATACACCACACAAAAAGAAATAGTGGCTATATATCATTATTCTCACAAGAATAAAAAGAGAGATGAAAACCCCTTACCTTGTACAATTCCATAGTTGAGGGTATGTTAACCTCTTTTATGATGGTTAAATCATTTTTTTTTAATATAAAATAACCACATACTTAAATATGATATCATATATGATAATCTAATATTACTTTGTTAGTAAGACTCTATAGTATAATTGTTTCGGGTGTTAACTAATTCATTTTCCTATATATGTTTTTTAAGTAAGTTATGTTTGTTATGGATATGACGTATTTGATTCATATAAAAAACATTATTAAGTTCTTTATCATTATTATTAATCATAAAATAAAAATTCTTCTTGAATGGTTTTGATGGGGAATGAAATCTTATCGCGTCGTGGAGACGGTAAGTAGTACATACGCACGAGCGGAAATATCATTCTATTTGTGATGAAATAATATGTAATTGGATAGTATATAAAATTTAAAGAATAAATATCATGTTTTATTTATTATTTACATCAATTATACTCATTATTATACCCATTTAAATAATGATGTATTGAATAACAAACTACACCATGATGTGGAGAAGGTAAGCTATACGTACGCACGTATGAGGACTTTTTCATTCATCGGATGGATAGAATAATGAATATGGTTTTACCATATTTATAATAAAATCACAGTATTTAGAAGGTACTATAGTTATTATTTTGGTATGAAAAAAAATAAATAAATAGGAAGTGGAAGAAGAAATGAACTTTGAAAGAGATGATGAAATAATTACCCCTTCTTCGGGTGCTTCCTTTGGATTTGAAAAAAAATGGCTCATTAAGTTGCAATTAATAATAATGTAAGGCCTATAGGATGAAGTGATGGTAGTCGGGAAGAGATTTGAGCAAGTTTTGGATGAAAAAAAATGTATTTGGAGGTGTGAATTTGAGATAAGGGGAAGTACCATTTTATAAGAGAGGAGAGTGCCTATTTTTAAAAATTCATGAGATATTAATTTATTATGAAATCATTTTCAGTTTCTAGTAGCTCAAAATGAATTTATTTCTAGGATATGGTGGTTAATGTTGAAATAATATAAACATATAGGTTTTAGACATGTTTAGGTCACCATATTAACTTTATCTTTTAGATTTAACTCTTGGTAAAATAGTTTAACATTTACCATGTCCTCTTGTATTCTTACACTATATGGTTAGTAAAACATACTATAAAATGACAAGATAACCTCAAGTGGTTCATTAATGACATATATATATATCATTATTAAATCCCTTTGGATGATCATTATATTTTTATGAATATTAAATCATTTAATAAAATAGTATTTTTTTAAAAACTCATTTGTGACAATTTTGACAGTATTTAGTATTTGGTTTTTGTGAAGTCATAATAATCTGATTTCTTCGAAAAAAAATAAATTCAATTAATCCAAACATGTCATATTCAGCAATAAAATTCGTGGATGGCGTCAAAAGTTTCAAATTACATTTATTTTATTATTTATAATATCAATTGGTTTAATCTTTCATTAATAAAGTAATTATTGCATCATCATTGTGTCATAAATAAATTTGTTTATTTAATTTATAAAAATTATAAATTAAATACTTTGATTTAATGAACTTTTTTATATTTATAATTAATATTTATATACTAATTTATTATATGTATAACTATATATTAAAAATGGTTTAGTTGTTAAAATTTTAATTTAACACTTTAAACTCTTCTTTAAATAAAATATAATAAATGTACTAATCTAATCCAAGTGGATAAAAAAGAATCCTAATTTTGTCTTAAGGTTTATTTTGGTAGAAATAAATTTATAAAATAGAATTAAGACATGTTTTGGGGTAATTATAATATCATTTTAACCTTTAATTACAATATTTACTTTTAACCGTGGTAAATAAAATTAAAAGTTAATATTCACCAAAAATTATTTTCATTCTATTGAACCAAATTTTACTTATTTATTTCAACCATTCCTCTTGTATTTTTGAAATTAAATTCATATAAGTGGTAAAAATTATGTTTCATGCAAATTTTCAAATGTGCCTAGAAGGTGGGTAAAAGACGGGAAAAAGTTCAATTAAAATTTACATATCATATCGTATTATAAAATGAATTCAATGAATTAAATTGGACTAATATAGGTATTATGTACCTATTTTTAATTTATAATAAAAATAAATGAAAAAATATTTATTTAATTAAAAATTTTGTTTTAAACAATAACGTAGTGTTTCTCACTATCCATCAAAAATTGAATGTTTTCAGAAAAATACCAAAAATTTACCCAAAGATAATTTTGATATTAAAAATTCAGAAATGATATCTATTATACAATATTAAAAACATATAAGTTGTATTAATTAATTAAAAAATAATTCTTATTTTCAAAACAAGAATGAGGGTTTTTGAGAAGTGAGAAGTATAAAAAGATTTATATATGTTTATGTCTAATTTAAATGTAAAATTGCCTCCAATGACTAAAATTGGATTAAATGATAAAAATATAATCTAAATATACCTCAAAACCATTCAAATTTATAATTTAACAATATAAAGTATTTTGATTAAAAAATTTGTTTTCAATTAGAATTTTGTATTTTTCACTATTCATCAAAATATAAAAGTTATCAGAAAAACACCGAATGTTTATCCAAACTAAATTTTGGTGTCCCTATTCTTAATTAAAAGTTTATTTTTTCAAATTGAATATATAAAAGTGTCAAATATTGGATTTAAAAATGGTTCTCCATTAAAAGCCGGTAAAATTTCTTTTTTTTAATACTTCTTTTATCTAAAAAATTGAATTTTTTATGATATTATTTATATAAAACACATAATATGGATGTTAATATTATATAGAGTATATAAAATTCAACATTAAATTAATATAATTCATAACTTATTTTTGAACGGCTAGTTTGGTAATTCGTCATGTTCTTGAACTTTGTTTTGCATGTAGCGCATGCTATTGAATCACTTTAAAGAAAATAACTTACTATGATATCTTGGTGTGTTACAAACAAGTTTCTTTAAAATATTTCATTACACGCAAGGCTGAGTTTAACAAAATAATATATAAATTATTCGTTAAAATTAAAATTATCTCCTAACTAAAAAATTGGTTGTTAGGAATTATATTAATTAACATATGAAAATATATGGTTGAATTAATTTTTTACAAATTATTGATAAATAAATTCAAAAACCAATTGAATATAAGGGAATTATTTTTAACAAAAAATTGATTCTATACACCAAAGAGTATAATAAATTTTAATTAAAGTTATTAAAATTAGTGGATGATTTAATTTTGATTTATAAATTATATATTCAATAAATTCTTTTATAATTTTAACTAATATATTTTATAGACATAAAATATGAACATATATAGTTTTACGCCAAAAATTTGTATTTCCTGAAAAGAAATTTATTTCACCTTTTAATGGGGAACTTATTAAAAAAATTATTTTTAAAAAATTATAAATTTTATTTGAAAAAATAAAATTTATTTATGAAATATGGATTTAAATTTTATATTAGGGTGAATTTTTTTTTTTGAGAAGTTTCCTTTTCTGATGAATAGTGAGAAATGCTAAATTTAATTGAAAATTGAGCTTTCATCTAAACAATTTATAATGTTAAATTATATTTTTGATTGTTTTTATAGTTATATTACATAAACTATATATTTATTAATCTAATATAGTTCAATTAAATTAATTTTATTGTAAATTTTGATATAAAATAATTTCAAACTTTTGAACATGATCAATTTAAGAAATTGTTTTTTGACATGCTTGTAAGATTAATTTTAAATTAAATTATGCTATTTTTGGAAATTTAATATTATTAAATTGATAGCATGTTTAGAATAAGTAAAATTTATAACTTATAATAGGGTAATCATAAATTTTTACAAATTATATTAGCAAAATATTTATTTTTAATCACAACGATTAAGTTAAAATTGTGTTTACATAGTAGTGAATCTTAAAATATAAGTCATCTAAATTACCCATAACTTTCCAAAAATCAATTTTTTGGAAATATTTATATATTATGCCAAATTTATTCTAAAAGGTTTCAATATTTGATTCACATAATGTATGTTAAACCTCTCATTTGTGTTTACATTTGGTATTTACAAGAATTCCACTCCTCCTCCACTATAAAGCAGCACTCACTCCCATCCCTTAATAATTACTCCCAAGACATTTGGGTTATCCAAAACTTACCTAATTCACTTAATAACTTCCCTAAATTCATAATATAATTATTTTAATTGTAATAAATCCATCCAAGGAATGCCTTTGGTGAAAAACAACTAGAGTTAACAGAATGATAGGTAACGTTCATCAGTGTGCATCTTTGTTTTATTTATTTCTCCAAACCATTAAAAAATTATTATAACTTTATTATATATAATAATTAGTACCATAAATGTTAATATATTTTTAATTTTATTCTTATAACATACATCCAAATAATCCTCCATCAAAGGGGCTATGAAATCATCATTTGTGTGTACGGCATACTACCAACTCACGAACTAATGTCTTACATTTTTCTACTACTACATATAATAGTTGGTAACAAAGATGTAAATAATATTTATATATGATATTTATTATATTTATATTTTATTTATTCTTTTTAAATAATTATATAACAAATACCTTCATAATTTCCATTTTGTGGGAATATGATAACTTCATTCATGTGTAAATAGAATTACCACCTCAAGAAGTTATGTGAGTTGTTAATTTATTGAACAGAAAGTATGAATCCTTGTTTCAATAAACATATTTGATATATACAACAATAATACAGTATATTAATGATAATATATATATATTCTTTTCATTATTCTAATATGATAATAAAATCAAAGCGCAGTTCATGCGTATATATAGCATATTGTCCTTATGAATGGTGTATTTTATTTTCTATCAAAAATATTTATGGAACACTCAAAATATATGTATATTTACTGAATATTTATAATATTTAAATAATTTTCCAAATTATAGAGATAATCAAATCACTATTAATGTAAAATAACAAAAATAACAAGTCAAAACATTCTCAAAAAACATTGTAATTAACACCCACAATAATATAAATAATGAAACATTATTTACAAAGAAGTGATAAGATAATATAACTGGATCATATATGGAATTAGAATAATTAATACTGTTCTTTTATAAGTTAACATAATTCTTAAAGGAATTATAATGGATGTTAGAGGGTGTTCAACCAAAATCAAGGATATGGTAATGGATTTCATCTCAATTTACATTCATTTCATACTTAATAGTTATTATGAACCAACTCACATTTATTTTTTGTATATAATATCCCTTCGACATGAAATGTCGTGAATATTTCATTATTAATTTTATTTTTTTTATTCTGAATTACATCATCTTAGTGGATTAGATTTAAAAAATTCCAATTGATTAAACATATTGGGAAATATTTTGTGATTATATCAACTCTCTAGAAAAAATCACCTTATTGTAATAATTTTTTATTAGTAACTAAATTTATATTATATATAATATTCTTTTCTAGTGGATATTATTATTTTCAAATTCATATTCCTGGTTTACTTATGCTATTTACTCGGAATGTTATATTATTGACTTTGGAAATACTAATAAACATATTTCCTTTAATCAATATGGGTATTTGATAATTAATATTGTTCAAGAATTTAAAATTCTTATTCAATATATGAAGAAATATTTGGACAAGAAAGACAAGATTTAGGGTATTGTAAATGAAATCTTCCTGATGCATCAGTAATTTATTGAGATGAATATGATGGAAAAAATAAATAGGTTTTACCCATCATTTTTAAGCTGTATTGAGAATAGAATTTTATGATAAAGATTTTATGTACTTAAGAAACATGGAATCCCATATTTATTAACATCATGAATTTCTATTTCAGTTATTATTTTACATAATTAATTCACTATGTCAAAATATATAGATGTTTTTTATTCTAAAATTATTGGTTTAACTTGAATATTTTTTTGGTTTTGTACTTCCCATATCCATGTCTATTTATTTAAATGGAATACATGTTCACTTATTTAAAATTACACAATTTATATAATTATTTATTTATTATTGTTTATATAGTGCATAACCCTTACTAATATTTTCATATCACCCTTATTTTGTTTCTGTTATCTAGGTTAATAAGATAAATCCTTTGAATGAGTATTTAACGATAAAGAGATTTTATTTTTTATTTATTGCTTTTCATTTTCTATTCCAAATGTAAAATGGGTAACATATATATAATTTTATTCAAATATACTAACTATTTCCTTCTTTGGGATTAAATTCTTGTATGTATAAAAATGTAATAAATTAATTCAGTAGTTCTTGGTTATAGGGTTTGGGGTCATTATTGTTGATTTTATACCATGTTTAGTAAAAATATTGGAAATAAATCTTGGAAAAAAAATCAATGGAACATAAACATAAGATATAAATTTTTTATATGTATAGAATAATATCCTAATGTTTTTCTCATGAAGATATTTTGTGGTTATTCCTATAAAAACATCCCTATCAAGATTCTACAATTGGTCATGGTTTTGGGATAAATGTGTTTAGTGGTAATAACTTAGAAAAGGGTGCATTAGTATTGAATCAATAATAACGTAGTAAATGAAGATGGAACTTACTGTGAACCTATAATAACACTCATATGTGAAATTTAAATAATAATTCAAATTTTCTTAATTAGCTATTATAAATGATTTTAGAGTATGAATATCCCCAAAGAGACCATGTTTATTATTATGAGATTCGGAAAGGATAAATTTTTCAATTTATTTTAAGTATTTTACTAGTTTTGCGATTAAATATTATGTCACATAATATTATGATATAATATAGTGTATTTCATTGTTTATACGTTTTACCTATAAGTAATATGCGTATAATACTCATGGAAAATATAGAGGTTTCCCTACTGAGGAAGCTGATATAGCTAGTATTAGAACAGGGAAATTTATGGATATATGAGGGTTTCATAATCAGTGTAAGACTTATAACCTTTCATGAATGGATAATATTTTTCCATAGTGAGATTCTCCAATATTGGATCTCTTTATTCAGCTGAATCCTCAACAATTTAGTGGGACTATTAATCTAATGGTAGCTGAGTAATGGATTATTTCTCTGGAAAATATATTTATGGAATTAGGATGTAGTGAAATGGAAATGGGTGCACATTTTTTGTATATAATAAAGAGAAATACTAATGAATGGTGATCATGGATCTAGAATACTATGGAAAAAGATTAAATTGAAATCATTGAATGGAATGCTTTTAAAGAGACATTAATTGGAAAATGTTTCCCTTTAGAGAAACAATCTGATATAAAGAGAGTGTTCTTTAGTTTAAATCAAAAAGAGTATGAATGTGTTTTAAGAGATGAATAATAGTTTACAACAGTATCAACGTATGCTATTGATTTTATATGCAAAATGAAATGAAAGATTGGTCACTTATTTGAAGGGATTAATTGAAGACTTGAAGGGGAATAGTAGCTAAAATTTTTCATCACGTGATAAAATAGTTTTATATTCCTTGAATATATAGAAATAATTTTGTAACACACATAGATTTAAAGGGAATCAATAGAGGAATATGACATTTGAGAAATTAATGGACAAATGGAATAATGGAAAGAATAAATTTCTCAATTGTGAAAACTGTGGAATAAGTCAACATAGAAAAATAATCAAGGGATATGGAGTTTATTATATCTACATAAGAAAGGATCAATAACCAAAAAATAAAATGAAAGAAATAAATCACTTCTATTTGTAGTTTTACCTATAAACAGATGGGGTAACTATCCCAATGAATTCTCCAAGCATGAGGAGAATATGCATTAGAATATTCTAAGGAATCAAGGTCAATATTATGCTATTGATACAACCAAAGAGGAATGATTAATGTTCTTGTATATGGATTCATGAATTGTTTCATTTTTTATTTTTATAAATGATGTAATTGTTATGACAATCATGAAATATATAATCATTATACGATAATATTATATCATTAAGGATTTTATTGAACATGTTGAACCAAATCAATGACTAAAAATGATCGATATTAAATTTGAACATTTTGTAAAAAATATTTTTTAGACCCTTTAATATGTTCATGATTTTGACATAATAATACTGGGATAAATAAATTGTTGTTATGGATAATGAAAATTGGTCAATATTAATTACCATGGAACTTATTAGTGATACGATAATTTTTTAAATTTTGTGACCTTAAAATGTTTTGAATCATAATTTTTTTGAATATACATAAGGTTAACCATTTATGAAATACTATTAATAAAAATTGGGATATGTTTCTAGAGATTAATTCATTACATCACCATATTACACAACATATTTTAAGAGATGGAGTGGAAGTTATTCATGGCACAACCAGAAGGTGATATTGTGATTATGTGATAAAAATTTACAAATATGTATATTTATATATATAACTAAAGATTGAAATGACTCCTCAAGTATAGGAAAATTCTCATGAAACAAAAAATTAAGTCCTATTATCTACATTTTTTATAACATCAATAACCTTATTCACACCTATTCGGTTTATTATTTTTTTGTCATTAACATCAATTACATTTTCCTAAAGTCTTAGAAAAGGTTCAATGACCTTATTCACCAACATTATTATGATAAATGTTCTCAATAACTCTCCCTCAATATTTTTTGGGTTAGTTTTCTCTTCAATTTCAATGTTTTTATTTCCAACCTATGTTATCCAGTCTAGAATCCTAGTAATGTGATTATTGGAGATGAATTTTCTAATTACATTTTCTATTATTAAGTGGATATTTTATTAAAAATTTATTTATGTTGGATTCTCAAGAAATTAATTTTTAATTATGAAATCCTTAATTATTTAAATGAAACATAAATTGTGAGAATTCAATTTAATTATTTTTTGGAGAATGTAAAACCCTGGAATTGAAATATAATAACCTTGTATCTTATAAATTATATGAAACCCAACACCAAGAATTTAAGGGAATATAATATCCTAAGACTTTATTTTATTTTTAGTATTTAAAATAAATTCATTTTACCATATACTTTGAAATGCATGAAACACTGAGTTTATCTTGAGTTTCACGCAGTAACGTGTTTCTTGAAAATCGTGTGTTACAGGCATGGTTGAGTTAGACTGAATAATATAAATATTATTTTTTAATTAAAAATAATATCATAACCAATAAATATTTATTTATTAATGGGATTAATTAAATTATGAAAATATATTTTTGAATTCATTGGATACTAATTATTTGTAAATCGATATAAAAACCAATTGAATATTAAAGAAATGATTTTATAAAAAACTAATTTTATGTACTGAAGGATTAAAATATTAATAAATTAAATTAATTACTATTAGTGGATGATCTTAATGAATTTTATATATTATATTATCAATTATTAATCACAGATTCATCCAATATATTTGATATGAATAAGATAAAAACCAATCCAATTGCAAACAAAAAATCTAAATTTTTATAAAAGGTAATTTTTATTCCTTTTAATGGATTACATTAATTACCAATAAATCCTGAAATCATTATATATTTTTATGAGAAAATTAAAATTTATTTTAGAATTATTTGTGTCAAAATTATATTAGGATTAATTTGTATTATTTTCTTAAGAAGACTTATTTTTTCATGAATAATTAAAAATACTAAATTTTTTTAAAAAAATATTTCATATTAATAAATTATAATGTTAATTTATTATAATAAGTAGTTTTATAGTTAAAATATATATACTACACATCTGGTAATCTATTTTAATTAATTCCATAGTGAATTTCTATAAAAAAACATTTCCAACTTTTGATCATTTTCACATTAATAAATTGTTTTCTCAAAACATCTATGATATTGATTTTAAATTTATTTATTCTACATAGTAGAGTATAATTGGAAAAAAATAATTATATATCTGTAATCACAATAATTTATAATTTATAATATATTTAATATAATTTTTTATCAATATTATTAGTGAAAATATTACTGTTAATCACATCGATTACGGTAAAAGTTTGTTTATGTATTAATCAATCTCAAAATATAAGGTGTGTAAATGAACAAAAACATGTCAAAAAATGTTTTATGGACATATTTATACCATATAGACTATTTTATTTAAACTTTATCATTAATGGGGAGACATGATATATTGGATACATCTGAACAATTATTTCTTTTTGGTGTTTGCAAAAATTTCACTCATCCTTCACTATAAAAGGGAAATCACTCCTCTTCCTTATTCACACATCCAAATGTATATTTCTCGTAAATCAACTAAAATATTAAACAAAAAATTTCTATATCATTTTAATAAAATCTATTACTTGTGAATTTTATTTTCAAGGAAATTCTTTCATGAAAACTAATAATATTTCCCTGAAGATGAGCTAATATTAATCAATATACATTTTTGATTTATTTCATTATCCAACCTATTAAATTATTTTTATAAAATAATTATATAATTTCTTTGGTATCACCAATTTTAAATTATTTGTTTTTATTAAGTGTAAAACCTACATCCACACAAACATTCATCAAATGGGTAATTAAATCATTGTTCTTGTGTATAGAAAACTATAACCTCAAAAACTGATGTCGTTTGTTTTTCCATTAACATGGTTAATATATGTGAATAATGATTTATAATATATATATATATATATATATGTGTGTGATATTTATTTTTTTTGCTTGAATTATTATATAAAACATAAATTCATGCTTTACATTTTTTGGGATCACGACAACACCATTCAGGTGTACGGCGGACTGCCGCCTCATGAAACGATGTGATTCATTCACACTTTACGTGGAATGTATTGAAGATGGTTTTAATAAATATATGTGATATATATTAAATTAATATGATATATGATTGATAATATATATATATATCAGTTAATTTTATTTATTGTTTTATGATATGAAAATGAAGCAGTATTCAGGTGAATATACGGCCCACTATCTCTATGAACGGTGCATTTAATTTCTATAACCAAATTTTATAGATTAATATAAATATAAATATATATATATATATATATATATTGATTATATATGATATTTAAAATATTTTTTACCCTCACTATATAATTAAATCTTGATATAATTAAAAAACAAAAAATAACATTCCAAAACATACATTAGAAACTATGATTTTAACACCAAAAATACTAAGAATAATTAATTTTAATTAAAAAAATTTGATAATATGATATTAAATTATCATATATGATATTTTAATTGTTAATATTGTTATAAAATATGTTAATAACAATATTAAATCTATTTCAAATGAGGTTGATAGGGTTTCAACCAAAATAGAGTGTAAGATATGAGATTTAGTCACAATATACATTACATTGAGACTTATTTGTTATTATACACTAACTCACATTTATATGGTGTGTATACTTCCCCTTTGACATGTAATATCCTAAATTATTAATTATTTATGATATATTATTTTTTTCATTATATCATCAATGGGGACGTGATTTGAAAATTACCAATTAATAAATGTTATTGTCAAATATTTTGTGATTGTTTACTCTTACTTGAAACAATCACTTTATTGAAATAAATTTTTATTTTTAATTTAGTTCACATTAATGATAAATGTTATTGGGTGATAGATATGATTATTTACTAACATGTATACCATTTTAATTTATGGTGTTTACTTTGAATGTTATTTGATTAACTAATGAAATATTGATAAATATATATCATTTAGTGAATATAGATATTTGATAAGTAAAATTGTTCATAAATTTGAATTTATTTTTAGACATATGAGGAATAATTTGGAAATTAAAGATATATTTTGGGGACCATTTAATTCAATCCCCTCAACATGTTAGTAGTATCATGATTTAAAGTAGTTGGAAAAATAATGTGGGTTTTTAGTGATTAAATTTCAATAATTTTTTAGAATTGAACTTTATGGTAAATGTTACATGTGACTAGTAAACAAGGAATAAAATAAAAAAAAGTAGCATATTAAAATTTTAGTGATTATTATCATTGATACATTCAGTATGATAAAATATTTCAATTAATTTTATTCTCAACTTATTGATTTACATGGAATGTCTGTTTAGTAATTTACCTTTCTATATTTATTTTTCTATATCCAGTTATATTAATTTAATTTATGTTTAGTTATTTACATTTCATTATGGTTAGGATTATTGATTCATTATTTCTTCTACTATAATGAAACCATATTGAGTATTTTAGCTCACCATTATTTTATTTACTATCCCTTGGTTATAAAGGGGATTCCTTTGAATGTGTTTCCTAGGATGTTGATAATTTTATTTTGTTACGTATAATTTTTTATTTTCTAGTCCCAATGTAAAATGGGTGTCTTTTATGTAATATGGTTTTCAAAAACTGGTAAACTATATGGTCTATTGTGTGTTGATTCATGTATTTATGCCAATGTAATAAAGTAAGGCATCAGCTCAAGAATAATGGGGTATGGGTTGTTATAAATGTGACTTCACACTCATTATTCACATGAGTCCTTTATTATAATCCAAAACAGATTCAAGGAACAACAGACCAAAAAGATTCATACATAATATATTTAACTCTTCAAGGAATTTTTATTCTTAATAAAATTATATGTGAAATAAAAAATCATTAGTTCTTAATTTAAACATAAATAGCTCCAAATTTTATTCCTAGTTTACAATGTTATTAATGTTTTCATATATATCATTTGAAGACTAGAAACCGTGATTTTTTCATATAACTTAAATCATATATTAATTATGGAATCTAATTTCAAGATAACTAAAAACACTTAATGATCATCCAAGGAAAAAAATCCCATAAAATATGCATTAAAGTACCAAGAATTTTATTAAACCACCACATGTAATCATATTGTTCCAAGGAAGTTCCCAAATTTGATACATTAATTACTTTTTCAATGGTCAACAATAAGTAATGATTTTTTCTATGTCAAGGGGGTTTTCAAGGAAACAGATAAAATACTATTTTTTGAGTATTTTATTGATAATAAATGATATAATTTCCTCACATTGTGATAAATATATTCATTATTGAAATATTTAGGTTTAGATCATTCATTTGAAAATTTGATGAAAATTCCAGTTTTACCCTATTAAAATGTACTGTAGTATTTTGAAAATAAATATTTTAATATTTATTAATTGAACTTAATATTTTTTAACAGTGTTTATAATTTAATTTGATACAAATTTTATTCAGAAAACTAGATCTAAAGAGTGCATTTGGATTGAGTAAATGGGCCATTAAGTAAATGGTGTGTTGGACTCGGCAAAATAGACCTGGGTTCGGTATTTGGGCCATAACTTCTTCAGCCGTTCTTGCATCATGCCCAACTTTTGAGAGGAGAAACATGACGCATTGTAGCGTAGATTATCCTTCGGGAAGGATAGCTGATTCACAAGTTTTGGTTGTCAAATGGGCGTTTCAATTTAGCACAAAATATTTGTCTGAGATTCCCCACTCACACTTGAATCCACTTTGAACCTAACCTCCCCACCACTCTATAAATTGGTTTTTTTCTCATTTGGTAGGGTTGGGATGTGCATTCTTAAGTTTAAGGTAGAAGATAAGAGGTTTCACTTCAATTATCCAACCATTGTAAGAGGGGTAGCTCTTGAAGCAAGGATCCCCTCATCAAGCCTTCCTCTTCTCCTTCCTCTCCTTCATGTTGTAATGCTTTTATTCATTCAATAAACTCTTAGTTTTTATTTAATTTATTCTGTTATTTTCAATTTTCTTCTTATATTAATCTTTTTATTTGGGTTGTAAATAAATATTGGAAGTGAGATTGGGTTATACCCTTTCTAAACCATTGCAAAATCAAAACGTTTCTATGATGACTACACCACCCATGGAAGAGTAGTTTTTTTTGTAATCGATCGACCTATATCATTATTCATTAATTTATTTTGAATAAATGAGCTACTCTAATTCACATATTATGATCTATTAATTGATTTTTTTAATTTAAATTAAACTAATCAAGAAATTTAATAGTTAACACAAAAACACGAGGTTGGGAATTGTGTGAACTGTGAGAGCGCAACCTTAACTAGTAATTCAAAATTCACATGGGATTAATTTGTAGAGTTCAAAAATAATCCCTAAACTCAATTATTCATCATTTCTAGAATGTATATGTTCCTTAATTTACCACTGACCATAAGCTATCCTTAGAACATCAATCAAAGCAGGGTGCTACGATTACATGTTCCGAAGATAACCTAGGGTTTAATTCACTTCATGTTTCTAGTAAGGTTACTTATCTTAGGGTTTGGGGGTTAAAAAGTTAAGGGATAATAATTAATTGGATGTTAATTTAAATGATAATGATAAATAATTTATTGAAGAGGTATAGTTAGATAGATTATGTATTTTAATATTGTCTAAAAAAACATCTTCTTGTTGTGTCATTTTAATCGAAATTCATTTCAAAACTAAAAACAAAATAAATATAATCTTCTTCCAGCAAACATTTTATAGAATTATAAACTATAACCAACCCTCATCATTTCATGTAGTGTTTTCATTATATATTTTTTTTTTTATAATACCTATAAAAAATTGTTCTAATTCACTTCCTTTTTTGAGAGACGACCTTGGTCAACCACTCTGCTACACCTAAGTAACCCAAAATCACACTAATCATTTGAGGGCACCCACAACAGTGCTATTTAAAATTGGCGTCATTGCTGGCGAGGCAAGTAATTTATTCAACCAATTATAGGTATTTATTTTATTTTTCATTTTATTCTTTTTATCTCCTCTTTCTTTCTTCTTTCCCCTTTCTCAAGTTTTTTTTCTCTTACTCTCTTCTTTTATTTTTATCAAACCAACTCAAACTTTTTTCCCTTTATTATGGTACACTTTTCTTTATTTACTTTTCATCTTTCATTGATTTATGACATGAACTAATCCCAGATATCTCTTAGATCTTGACCCTGAGATTGAACGTATCCTTAGGGCACAAATCAGATATTCTCAGTCTACGGGAAGTTTCAACATTCAACCAGTTGTAAAATTACTCCAATATCAGAACATTGAAATTGGAAGCAATTTAAATTCAACCATAAAATAAGAACCAATGGCTAAAAATAATGGAAATGAACTTAATATAACCATTCAAGAATTAGTTGCGCACGATATTAATTATCAACCAAATTGTATTGCATATCCAAATCTTGAATCGGACTTTGAACTGAAATCTGGATTAATTCACCCACTTCCCAAATTTCACGGCCTCTCTAGTGAGGATCCTAATAAACACTTTAAAGAATTTAATGTGGTTTAGTTGACCTTAAAACCAATAAATTTATCTTAAGATCAAATCAAATTAATATCATTCCCATTCTCACTTGATGGAGATGCAAAATATTTAATTTATTATTTAAAATATGAAGGTGTAACTTGTTGGAACGATTTAAAACATCTTTTCATGCATAAATTTTTTACAGCATCAAGGACCACTACCATTCATAAAGAGATATCTGGGATCAAGCAAGCACCAGGGGAGTCAATGTATGAGTATTGGGATCAATTCAAGAAGTTGTGTGCATGCTTCCCACATCAACAAATTAGTAAGAAACTACTCATCCAGTACTTCTATGAAGGACTCACACCTATGGATAGAAGAATGGTGGATTTCACGGCTGGAGGAGCATTGGTGGACAAGACACCAGTAGCTGCACGTGCGTTAATTGACAAAATGTCACAAAACATCCAACAATTTGGTGATTGAGGTACACCACATGTCAGGGGAGTACATCAGGTAAGTCCTTCTTGTCTTGAGAGTCATTTGATTGATAAAAAAGTTAGAAAAATTGACAACTATGGTGAGACAGATTGCATTGGCTCAAAATACATCCCAACCCCCTTATTCAAGGCCTTGTGGAATTTTTACTGAGACAAGCCACCCAACTGACTATCGCCCACAACAACAAGAGATAGTGGATTGTGCAGCAGTATTCCCTGGGAGACCATATCAGCAACAACAACAACCACATCTCCAAAAGAAGTATGACTCCTTTGCACCAACATTCAACCAAGGGTGGAAGGATCAATCAGACATGAGTTATAGCTCTGGGAAATAACAAATGCCCCCTTTTCAACCAAACATCCATCAACCTCCATCTTACAAATATGGTTTCCAACAACCCCAAAGGATATTCAAAGCTCAAACATCAACAAGTCAGCAACAAGGGAATCTACAACACAAGGTAGAATCTAAAACTGATGATATTTTTGAAACAAACTGTTATTAATCAATAGAATGTTATGAAGAGTCGAGGTTTGTAGTTGAGGGAGGTGAAGACTCAAATGAGCCAGATTGCCACTGCCCTCCATGAATTGGTAAGTAATAATTTTGTAAATCTTCCTTCCCAACCTACTCCCAATCCAAAGGTTAATGTCAGTGCCATTACATTGAGAAGTGGGAAGAAAACAAATGATACATACCCACCTATCGTTCCATCGGGATTCACCTCAACTCCAAAGAAGCCCAATTCCACATCAACTGATGAGAAACCCAAGGATAAAGATACAGGTAAGAAAAAGATTAATGATGTTCCTCCTAAACCTCTTCCTTTTCCCAACAGGGTTGTTCAAACCAAAAATACGGCTAAAGAAAAAATTAAAGAGGAGGTTTTAGACACATTCAAGCGTGTGGAGATCAACAATCATAAACTTGAATCCATTAAGCAAATTCCAAGGTTGGTGAGCTGAAACCGACGAGAGTAGTGGTGAATTTTTCGAATAGAGCTACGGCATATCCAGTGGGGGTCCTTGAGGATTTACTTGTCTGGGTAAGAAACGTGATCTTTCAAGCATATTTCTATGTGCTTAACATGGAAGATGATCCGGTAAGTTCTCATGCCCCCATTATCTTAGGTAGACCCTTCCTCAAATATTTCAAGGTGATATAAAATGATTTATAGTTTCAGAATTTTTGTTTTCCAAATAAATTATTATTTTATTTGAAAAATAAATTAATAATATTTAGAAAATTATTTTCAAAAAATGGAGTTCATTTTTTAATTCTACACGTTGAAAAAAAATTTGGTTGAATTTTTGGGATTTTTCTGAAATACTAAATTTTTATATGAATAGTAAAATATGGAAATTTACCGTATATATACATTATTAGTTAAATTCACTATTCCTAGTATCATGGATGATGTAAGAACAATTAGTTCAAACTCACATGAATATATTAATATTTTTGTCACAAGAATCAATTCTATTGGTTGTCTTGAGAAAAATAATTAAATAATGAATAAGATATTCACAGATCACCCCTCTCCTCCACTATAACCCCCCCACTCCCTCTTCTCTTCACTCCTATTTTATTTCAAGTTCCTTTATTTCCATTTTCTCTTCTCACCTCTTTTCATCAAAATGTTGTGATGACTCTAATACCTTTCATGAAGTAGATTTTTTATCATAAAGTAATATTTCTTCATCATCTCTCCTTTCACCTTCTTTTATACAAGAAATGAAAACACCATCCGGGATGTGTTAATTTATCATATTCAAGGTATACGAGTTATCAATTTCTATTACCATATTCAATTCAAGTCATGAAACCATTTTTATGGTTGAAATAAACTATAATATATGTATTATAACTTATTTAAGGTTCTACAATCCTTTGGTACACATTATATTAATTTATATTTCAAAATGAGTTTAGTGTCATTAAAAACATCCAATTAACCAAAACAATAGTCATTAAGGTATTAAATAATGATTCATCTTCACTCATAATAACCAATTTAATTTTTTAACAATTTAATATTAGGTTTTTTCACTAAAATCATAAAACTTATATTCAGTAAAATCATTCTCATTCGACATTTTTATCCATACATGATTATAAGTAAACTAATCATGAAAACCAATGAAGAAAACACTCCCAATCAGTGAAATTTAATCTCTTAAACCATAAAAATTCCACTAATGATCCTAATAAAGTTATGAAAAATAAATTACATATATAGGAGGTTCCAGAATAATTTATTTATCAACCTAAATTTTATTATTCAAGTCATTAATATCATGTGGGGAACACTAACATAGGTAAGGTAAGGGTTTCTCACCGGAACCTCCAATTCCATCTAGGTTACTTTTATTATCTACTTACCTTAATTAAATTCTTATTAATTCATACATAATCCACATAATTTCTGTATGAATTTTTAATATGTGTGTTCAAAACAAAATCATACCTTTATTTATAGGGAATTATGTTTTTTAAAAGGATCTTTCAAAAATTATTCCTAAAATACAATCCTGATTCAAGGGAATTTCTCAAATTATTACCGATTTTTAAGGGAAATCTATAATCTATTTTTAGCAACCAATATTTTTCTAAAATTTCTCATTTTATATTTAAAATATCATATTACTTCAATTCTATTTTTATACAAATATTTTTTTGAAAATAACTTTTCTTTTAAAAGTAAAAGAATATTTATCTCAAGAATTGTGTGATCATTTTAAAAGAGTATATTCATCTATTTCAACACTCCTATTGATTAATACGTATTATTTGGATTAATATTTATGATACCATCTACCATATTTAATAGAATGTTTTATGATTAGTTATAATGTGTATGCTCTATCTTAAAACCATTAACCATTTTACTTTGCATGGTCAGTGTTTATGCTTAATGTTCGGGGAAAGTTATTTAAGTTTCATATGGTAGTTTCAACATGAATGTATATATTTTTTATGTTTATCCCCATTCTTATGAGGAATTAATTAAACTTATTATGTGATGTTTGGAGCCCACTATATCCCCTCGATTCATCATTAGGTATCATGATACAAATATATATGGACTTGGTCAATGCCTTGCCAATTTTTAGATATGGTTTTTATTGAGGCCTTAATCAATTTAAATGTCCTGGATGATGCCTTGATGGTATGTTTCAGAATGTATGGAATATGTATTTTTCTCATTAGGAAGCTATAAATTCACAGTTCATGTGGTTACTAGACTATTATAATACCCATGATTATGTTTATTTTGGAAATATTTAATCATCTCATATTCATTCCATAATGTGTTCAAGTTTATTATTTTTAAAGACATGTTTTATCAATTATTCACCATGGAAAATGATTATGTTTATCATAAATTCCACTATATTATTTACCCTTAGTGAGTGTTTGAGCTCACCATTTTCTTATGTTTCATTTTTTCAGGACATGAATAAATTTATTATGAATGAACTGTAGGGAAAAATATATAGTTATGGATGTTCCCAATAAAACCTTTATGTTGTACTTTATTTCAAGTTATAATTTTCAACTTATGTATGTATCTAGATTTCCAAATCTACTAAACTATTCTTTCCTTCAGGATATGACTTTCTTGTAATTATGAAAATGTAATGTAAAAAGATTCCAATCCTGGCAACTAGGGTCAGGTCATTACAGTTGGTATCAGAGGAATATTAGTAGAAAACATGGAAACTAGATTTAGAAAATTAATATTAGGGAAAAAATCCTAAGATAGTATTTTAGGATAAACATATAAGAACATACTATAAATTTTGGTAAGGAAAACATTAAGTGAATATTTCTAGAAAATAAATCTTTGTTAGGATATTATAAGTGGGAGTGGTTCTAGAACAGATGTACCTAGGAGTGAAAACACTGACAATGAGTTTCGAGATTGACCTAGGGTATCCTAGTAAATGAACATGGGTCTTAATGTGCACCTGGTTTAACATTCCTAGGGGATATGCTTAGGATAATTCACATTTACTTTAGAAGTCCTTATAAAGGATTTAAATGTAAATTTTTCCTCAAAGATACCATGTTTGTGATTGTGGGATTATACATGCATTGGATTTCAATTTTTGGTAAGTATTTTTCTAAGTTGAATTTATACATTATTATTAATAATCTAATCTGGTGTATGGAATTATTTATAAATAGATCCTACTGTAAGAAATAGAAACCACATGAACAGGAATATCCCATGTAGCTCTGGAGATACAACTATTATTGAGAAACTTATAACTCTACTGGGACTAATGACTCATGTTATGAAAATTTACCTTACCAGTATAAAGAATCCTTATCCACAACATGGAGGAGAAATGATGAATCACTTTATGAGACAATATCATTCATCATTCAATGGGATTGCAAACCAATTTGTAGCTGAGTAGTGGATATGTTCCCTAGAGAATATATATCTCTGTTTGGGATGTAACGAAAAATAAAAGGTTGTCACGGTAGTTTATCGTATATCAGGAGATAAATATCAGTGGTGGTTTTTAATCCAAAACACAAAGAAGGATGAATAAATAGAATATATAGAAAGGAGTTATTTTAAGGAAATATTCTAAGAAAAATATTTTCCTCATGAACTATGATCAGATATGGAAAAGAAATTCATGGATCTTAGGAAGAAGAAGGTTGAAAATATTTCCAATTATGAGTCCAACTTTACAAGTCTTGAAAGTCATGATGTGGACTAAATAAATAATCCAAGGAGAAATATTGATCGATTCTTTGCTGGTTTAAATCCATTCCTCTAAAGGGCTATGGTCTCTAAAATTTTCTCATCATATGAAGTTATAGTCTCATGTTCTATCAAGACATAAAAAGAATTTTCAAATTCCAATGACTTTAAAAGAAAGAAATAGAATAATAGGTTTGTTGAAAACTTTATAAAATAAAATAAGGAAATGGTAAGAAGGGAATATTTTACCTTCCTTCCCACAGTAATTTTGGGAAGAAACACCCTGGAAATTTCTTAAAGGGAATGGGAGTTTGTTATAAGTGTGGAGAAAAAGGCCACCTATCTTAGGATTGTAAGGGGAATAAAGAAGCTACCAATGTTCAGTGATACAATTGTAGGGAGATGGTACATTATTCCCATGAATTTTTTAAGAATTTGGGAAACATTCCTTAAATAAGGCCAAAGGAGAAAGTCCAAGATTATGTGATCACAAATGAGGAGGATAAAGTTCATAACGATGTGATGGTAAGTACTTTAGTCATTTCGATGAACATAGAGAATGCTTTTTTGATTCTAGATCATATAATTCTTTCATATCTTCCCAATTTTCAAAGAAAATTAGATATTTCCAATTTTATTTAATATGGGAGTTTTCATCCATAAGTCATATGGTATGTATCATTGAAATAATGTTGTGTTAGACAGTCCCCATTATGGAATATAAACATTATTTATCTGCTGATTTTATTATAATACCCATGATTTACTTTGATATAATCTTCATTATAAATTGTATTTTAAACCATGATGCACATTTTTTTTACCAGAATTAGAAGGTTACAATTCTTTAGGATGATTTGGAATCTCTTATCTTTAGGGAAGAAACATCACCATATGATTTTCATCTAGATCCACTCCCAGTAGATCTACTAAATTTAATTATTGGGAAGGAAGGGAACATAATATCTATGTGTGAGGAAAGGAATGTTCAAATAGAGTGTGTATCTGTTGTTTATGAATATGTTTATGTGTTTCAAGAGGATTTACCTAGACATACTCTAGAGTGAGAAGTTGAGTTCTCTGTTGATTTAATTAATGATTCAAGGCCTATATCAAGGACTTATTATATAATGGCTACTATGGAATTAGTGGAACTAAAGAAACAACAACAGGAATTTATTGATAAAGGATTTATTCACCCTAGTGTTTCCCCATAGGGATCCCATGTTCTTTTTGTCAAGAAAAAAAGATGGATCTATGAGGTTGTGCATTGCCTATAGAAAGATCAATGCTATAATAATAAGGAACAAGTATCTCCTACCTCACATTGATAATTTATTTGATAAACTTCATGGAGCCCAATATTTTTCAAACATTAATCTTCGATATAGATATCATTAGTTTCTAATAAGGAAGGAAGACATTCCAAAGGTAGTGTTTCGAACCAGGTGTGGGAATTATGAGTTTATTGTAATGCTTGTTGGACTGACTAATGAACCCGTGATTTTCATGAATCTAATGAATAGAGATTTCATGGAATATCTTGATGACTTTGTTATGGTATTTATTGATGATATCTTGGTATACTCAAAAAGCTATGTTGATCATGAAAATCACATGAGCACTATTTTAAAGACTCTTTGAGGAAATGAATTATATGGGAAATTTAGAAAGTGTAAATTTTGGATTCAATTATTTTTTTTCATGGAAATATTTTCTCTAAGGATGGAACATCTATTGATCTTGTAAAGACAAAGGCTGTGGAAGAAAGGTCTACTCCAACGAACATAATCAAGGTATGTATTTTTCTGGAATTATCAGTTTATTATCAACATTTCATTTGGAAATTCACCTGTTTAGCCAACCCATTGACCAAGATTACATTTAAAGGGGCTAATTTCATATGGACAAAAGAATGTGTGGAATTTTTTCAAGAATTAAAGAGGATATTATTGAATTCTTCTATCCTGACTCTACCATCAGGGAATAATGGGTTTTTGATTTATAGTGATGCATCAAATAATAGACTTAGTTGTGTCTTGATGCATAATGATATATTTATTATCTATGCATCAAGGTAGCTTCAAATTCATTAACAAAACTATCCTACCCATGATCTTGAGTTAGTATCTGTAATATTTCTCTGAATATTTAGAGGCATTATCTCTATGGTGAAAAATGTGATATATATATGGATCATAATAGATTGAAATATATATTCTCACAAAAAAAGAACTCAACATGAAGCAAAGAAGATGTCATGAACTACTCAAGTATTATGATTGTACCATAGACTACCACCCATGAGAGGAAAACAAGGTAGCTGATGCATTGAGCAGGAAGAATCACAGAGTTCTCAACTTAATGAGGATTGAATGGGATCATTTGTATATAAATATAGTGAGTATGGATATGGTAATTATCAAAAAGGAGAAACATCACTAATTTATCAGTTGTTTGCCCAGTCATATTTATTAGAAAGTATTAAAAGGTCTCAATTTAATGATGACAACCTTCTAAATAAAATTAATTTTGTGAAATATGTAATGTTAGAGAACTTCGTATGTGAAGATAGAATTTTAAAATTTGGGAAGTGGCTATGTCTTACCTCTATACCCAATAATAAAAGGGAGTTATTGGATGATGCCCATAGCTCATGTTTTTCTATACACCATGGTATCACTAAAATGAATAGATATTTGAAGGAAGGTTTCTGGTGGGACAACATGTTGTGGGAAATTTCTGATTATGTATAAATATGTTTTGTTTGTCAACAAGTAAAGGCCAAATTAAAAAATCCTAGAGGGGTCATGAAACCTATACCTATTACTCTATATAAATGGGATGTCATAATGAATGATTTTGTCACTGGATAACCCAAAACTCTAAGAATGAATGATGTAATATGGGTAATTGTGGCCAACTTGCAAAATCTGCACATTTACTCACTATAAGGGTGGATTTACAACTGTAGAACCTTGCACGACTCTATATCAATGAATTTGTAAGACTTCATGGAGCTCCAATTTCAATAGTGTATGATCATGATCCTCAATTTACCTATAAATTCTACAAAAGTCATTATAAATATTTGGATACTGAGCTTAATTTGATTTTTTCTTATCATCATCAAAATAATGGTAAATCTAGAAGGATGATCCAAACTTTAGAGAACATGTTGAGATCATGATCGCATGACTTTCAAGTAATATTGGATTAGCATTTACTCTTGGTGTATGTAACACCCCGACCCCACTAGGCTGGAGCCGGTGCATTACTTGTGATATGGGCATGGTTAGAAGGAATTAAAAACCCGAAGGAACAATTAGTTTAGTAGTATTGATGAAACTAGATACATATATGTTACTCAAATTACATTGGAAAAGTTTAAAAATACAATACATATGAAAAACTAAAAAAGGCATCCCTGGGAACTCAATAAAATATCTTATCTTCATCACCTGTTGAAGGTAGACAATGAAAGGGGTGAGATCAAATGCTCAGTAAGGGTTACAAATAGTGGAAGCATGAGTAAAATAATAAGTGAATCACAATCAATATGACATAATCAATACGGCATAGTGAATAAATGAATAACTAATTCCATTAATAAACTGAGAATGAAACTGCATCCATAGATTTTGTCATAGTGAAAACCTCATAGATAATAATAATAACTGATAATGAATAAATATAATGCTTATTAATTGAACGTCAGGTATTTGGCACATGAAACCATAATACCGTAAAAATAGTTTAGTTCTATGGGTAGAAACCCTTCTGATTTTTGGGAACAAACTCGAAGGGTTTGTCGCCAAAGTGTTTTGTCTCATGATACCTACCGATGCATAGAGGGGAAATAGCGGGCCCCACCCACCACTACATGTCCAAATTATTCTTTACAAATTGATTCAATAAAAGGTAAATAATCCTTTTCAATATCTGTATAGGGAAGAGTATACAAATTCATTAATATTTCCATAATTAAAATAACATTCCAAATAAACACCGTATGTAAGATGTTAGACGGTTTAGATAACAAACATATCCATGAAATGAGATTATGGATATTTAATATAAATATAAATTAAAATGAAATGTTATCTCAAATGAGTATTAGGTACACTATATAAGGATTATTAGGTGTACAATAAAAAGTTAGTCACAACGAAAAGGTAGTAGAGACAAAGTCCCTTACCACAATGTAATCGGTCGAACCGTATGACCAGAACATAATAACCATGAAGTGAATCAAGGAATAAAATGAATATAAATAGAATCATGTTATTATATATAAAATTTAAGTACACATATACCAAATATAAGGAATAATTGGCGAACAATGTAAATCTCACAGAAATTAAAGTGAGATGAGAAACCCCTTACCTTATGCTCGAGTGTGTTCTTAGTTTGTTTTAATGACCTGAATAATCAAATTTATCTTCATTAACTAATATTTAAAGAACCTAATATAAATTTAATTGATTTATTATAACCTTATTAGGTTCATTAATGGTCCTTTCTATGGGTTCAATTGGTTCAATTTTCAGGTTTTGGAAGCATTTTCTCCCTTTGTTTTCATGGTTTGTTTACATGTTTCCATGAATGGAAGTTCATTTCAAAGATCGATAAACATATAGAATTGTTAACACATATTATTAAAAAAATTATGGACATATAAATGATCTTATAATTATTTTGGGTTATAAACCATGATGATGATTCATTAGTTAAAACAATAATGATGTTCATTTAGATCGTTTGAGTGGTTATTTGATAATTACAACCTCGTTTGGTTTTATAAATAGAACCATGAGTACCAAATAATTACAGAACCATGGGTGAGTCATAACACATATATTATAACCTGGTTCAACCATATATATGGCTTCATGACCAGACTTGAATGAATTAATTCAAATTCAAATCACATCATTTTCGATGTTGGTAATTCAACACATCACGAACAATGTTTTTTATTCCCTGAGAAAGTGGGGGAAAAGAAGAAGATTGATGATGAATTTCTCATTAAAATGAGAACATATATAATATTCATGATTCTGTAGATTTAATTCCTCTTGGGTAAGAAGAGATGAAGAAAGAATAAATAAAGAACTCAAAAAAAATAATAATTTTAAAATCGCTTACAAAAATTCGGCAGCCTAACGGCTGCGCAACATGTTTTTATAAAATATTAAAAAGAGAGGGGAAAAGGTTCACCTATCTAGAAATGAATCATAATTTATATTATATCAATAATAAGAATAAAAATAAGAACATGTTATGGAATTTTTAAAGATATACTTCATAAAAGAGAACTTGAAAAGAAAAAAAGAAAGAAATTGAGAATTTTCTTACCTTGTAGAGTAGCCCTTAGAACGTGATGGTTAAGCCCTTGGGGGATTGAGGAAACCTTGAGAGGACTAATATTAAGGTAAGGAGTCCAGAGAATCATTGAGGGAGAATTTGGAATGAATCCAAAGAAGGGAAGAGTTAGTATTTATAAGAAAATTGAGGTATTATTTTAATAATTTCAAAGGGACACCTCATGGGTGGTATTTGCAAAACCATGGGCTTACCCATGGTATTTTCCCATGGTTAAAGACACTTGGGAAACCTCAAATATTATTTAACTATACACAAGTATACCATATTTATGACATCATTATTACATCATTAATGATTTCATAAACACACCGAAACTATAAACTGTATTTTTTATTATTCATTGAAAAATCAACTGTTTCAGAAAAATTCCCAAAATTCACCCTAACCATTTTTAGACGTGTATAATTAAAAAGTGAAATCCATTTTTCAAAAATAATTTTCTAAATATTATTAATTTAATTTTTAAATAATTTCATAGTTAATTCAAAAAATAACCATCTTAAAGTGCAATTAGTTTTATTTCTCATTGAAAAGCTAATTAAGATCTCATTATCTTATTACCTTAAGAAAATAAAATATTATTAATATTTTCTATTCATAAGGGTCATATTACTATTCATATTATTATTCATTTGGGTATGTTAGTATTCACCAAAAGTCAAGTTTGTTCTATCAGACTCTAAATGACTTACTAAACACAACTCTAGATGACCATTTTTCGTAATTCAAAACATAGAAGAGGAAAAGTTGTGTTTAATGGATAGATTATAAAATTGAATTCTATATTTATTTTCAAAACCTTAGGATGTTACATTCTACCCTCCTTACAGAAATTTTTTCCTTGAAATTTACAAAACATCTTCTAAAATGATTTGGGTATGTCTTTAACATAAGCTCCTCAGGATCCCATGTTGCTTCCTCCATCTTATGGTTCCTCCATAGAACCTTTACCAGACAAGTCGTCTGATTTCTCAATACTTGTTATCTAGTATCAAGAATATTGATAGGCTCATCATAATAAGATAGATCTGGCTCAAGTTATACTTCTTCATAAGTGAGTACATGTGTTGGGTCTGGAATGTACTTTCATAACATTGACACATGGAACACATTGTGAAGCTTGGAGAGACTTGGCGGCATTGCCAAATGATAGGCTATGACTCCAATTTGGTCTAGAATTTCAAAAGGCCTGATCTACCTGGGACTTAACTTTCCCTTCCTACCGAATCGTATAATACCCTTCCATGGATATACATTTAAGAAAACATGATCTCCTTCTTGAAACTCCAAATCCTTCCTTTGGTTATCTACATAGATCATTTTCCTACTTTGACCTATTTTGATATGGTTCTGGATAATCTTCACCTTTTTTGTTGCTTCTTCAACAAGTTCGGCACCCATGAGATTTCTTTCACCAACTTCATCCCAGAAAGTTGGTGCACGACATCTCCTCCCATATTATGCTTCATAGTGTGTCATATGAATACTTGAATGGAAGCTATTGTTGTAGGAAAATTCCATGATAGGTAAATAATGATCCCACATTCCTTGAAAATCTATTGAACAATACCTCAATATGTCTTCCAATGTTTGAATAGTCTGTTCTGATTGTCCATCAGTTTGTGGGTGGTAGGCAGTGCTCAAAATAAGATCAGTATCTAGGGCCTTCTGAAGACTTTTCCAGAATCTTGATGTAAAACGCAGATCACGATCAGAAACAATTGACAGGGGTACTCCATGAAGTCTCACAACTTCATTAATATATATTCTTGCTAGACGTTCAAGTGGTAGATATTCTCTTATAGCAATAAAATATGTTGACTTGGTAAGATGATCAACAATGACCCATATTGTATCATTCCTTCTAGGAGTATTTGGTAGTCCCATGACAAAGTCCATCGTGATATTATCACATTTCCACTCAGGTATGGTAAGAGGTTTTAATACCCCTCCAGTCTGTTGCCTTCGAGCCTTCACTTGTTGACAAACCATACATCTTGACACAAAATAAGCAATCTCCCTCCTCATGTTGTCCCACCCAAAATGTTCCTTCAAATCTCTATACATCTTAGTGCTAACAGGGTGTATAGATAAATTTGAAATATGAGCATTATCCAACAATTCCCTTTTTAGATCAAGTATATCGTGAACACAAAATCTCTTCCCAAATTTCAAAATTCCATCTTCATATATGAAATTACTCAATCTCCCATGATTCACAGCTTTAATCTTCTTTTGAAACTCCTCATCATCAGCTTGAGAACTTTTTATCGTTTCTAGTAAAGGTGGTTTGGCTACCATTTGAAAAAGAATTGATGTTTCACCTTCAATGGTTATTCCCATATCCAACATTACTAGATCAATGAAAATATGATACCTTTTAACTCACATCTTGTTCAAAACTCCATGATACTTTCTGATCAAAGCATCTTCCACTTTATTTTCCTTCCTTGGGTGGTAGTGTATCATGCAATCATAATCCTTGAGTAGTTAAAGCTATCTTCTTTTCCTGATGTTGAGTTTTTTCTATGAGAAAATATACTTCAAACTCTTATGATCAGTATAAATCTCACATTTTTCACCATAGAGATAATGTATCCATATCTTAAAAGAAAATATTACAGCAGCTAACTCAAGATCATGAGTAGGATTGTTTTTCTAATGAACTTCTAGCTGTCATGATGCATAAGCAATAACCTTATAATTTTTCATAAGGACACAACCGAATCCTTTCTTTGAAGCATCACTATAAATAAAAAACATGTAATTCTCTGATGGTAGAGTCAATATATGATCATTGAATAATATTCTCTTCAGTTCTTAAAAATATTCTTCACAATATTTTTTCCAAATAAATTTAACCCCTTTACGTGTGGGCTTCATTATCGGGACAGCCAGTCGGGCAAAATTCTGCATGAAACGCCGATAATAACCTGCAAAGCCAATAAAACTGCATACCTCAGTTCTGTTTGTTGGCATGGGCCATTATTGGCTTGTGTTTTTCTTTGAAGGATCAACTAGGATTCCATATATAGATACAATATTTCCTAGAAAAGAAACTAACTTAATCCATATTTCGCACTTGCTAAACTTCCCATATAATTGATTTCTTATAAGAGTTTTCAGAATAGTTTGCAGATCCTACTCATGGTCTTCATAGATTTTTGAGTATACCCAGATATCATCAATGAATACCACAACAAAGTTATCAATATATTCCTTGAAAAATCTATTCATTAAATCCATGAAAACTGAGGGTGAATTTTCTAGTTGAAAAGGCATCACTGAAAACTCATAATACCCATACCTGGTTCGAAATGCTGTCTTAAGAATATCTTCCTTCCTCACACACAGTTGATGAGATCTATATCGAAGGTCAATCTACAAAATGTATTGAGCTCCATGAAGTTGTTCAAATAAATCACCAATCTAAGGGAGAGGATACTTATTCATTTATTATATCCTTATTAGGTTCATTCATGGTCTTTTCTATGGGTTTAATTTGTTCAATTTTCATGTTTTGGAAGCATTTTCTCCCTTGATTTTCATGGTTTGTTTACATGTTTCCATGAATGGAAGTTCATTTAAAAGATGGATAAACATATAGAATTGTTAATACATATTATTAAAAAAATTATGGACATATAAATGATCTTATAATTTTTTTGGGTTATAAACCATGATTATGATTCATTAGTTAAAACGTTAATGATGTTCGTTTAGATCGTTTCAGTGGTTATTTGATAATTACAACCTCATTTTGTTTTATAAATAGAACCATGAGTACCAAATAATTACCAAACCATGGGTGAGTCATAACACATATATTATATCTTGGTTCAACCATATATTTGGTTTCATGACCAGACTTGAAAGAATTAATTCAAACTGAAATCACATCATTTACAATGTTGATAATTCAACACGTCACGAACAATGTTTTTAATTCCTTGAGCAAGTGGGGGAAAAGAACAAGATTGATGATGAATTTCTCATGAACATGAGAACATCTAGAATATTCATGATTCTAGAGATTTCATTCCTCTTGGGTAAGAAGATATGAAGAAATAATAATTTAAGAACTCAAAATAAAATAATAATTTTGAAATCGCTTACAAAAATTCGGCAGCCTCACGGTTATGCAACATGTTTTTAGAAAATATTAAAAAGAGAGGGGAAAAGGGTCACCTATCTAGAAATGAGTCATAATATATATTATATCAATAAAAAGAATAAAAATAAGAACATGGTATGGAAACATTAAAGATATACTTCATAAAAGAGAACTTGAAAGGAAAAAGGAAAGAAATTGAGAATTTTCTTACCTTGTAGAGTAGCCCTTAGAACGTGATGGTTAATCCCTTGGGGGATTGAGGAAACCTTGAGAGGACTAATATTAAGGTAAGGAGTCTAGGGCATCATTGAGGTGGAATTGGGAATTAATTCAATGAAGGGAAGAGTTAGTATTTATAGGAAAAGTGAGGTATTTTTTTAATAATTTCCAAGGGACACCTCATGGGTGGTATTTGCAAAACCATGGGCTTGCCCATGGTATTTTCCCATGGTTAAAGCCACTTGGGACACCTCACATATTATTTAACTATATAAAAGTATACCATATTTTTGACATCATAATTACATCATTAATGATTTCATAAACACAATGAAACTAAATACTGTATTTTTTACTATTCACTGAAAAATCAACTGTTTCAGAAAAATTCCCAAAATTCACCCTAACCATTTTTCAACGTGTAGAATTAAAAAGTGAAATCCATTTTTCAAAAATAATTTTCTAAATATTATTAATTTAATTTTTAAATAAATTCATAGTTAATTCAAAAAATAACCATCTTAAAGTGCAATTAGTTTTATTTCTCATTGAAAAGCTAATTAAGATATCATTATCTTATTTCCTTAAGGGAATAAAATAATATTATTATTTACTATTCATAAGGGTCGTATTACTATTCATATTATTATTCATATGGGTATGTTACTATTCACAAAAAGTAAAGTTTGTTCTATCAAACTCCAAATGACTTACTGAACACAACTCTAGATGACAATTTTTCGTAATTCAAAACATAGAAGAGGCAAAGTTGTGTTTAATGGACAAATTATAAAATTGAATTCTATATTTATTTTAAAAACCATGGGGTGTTACATTCTACCCTCCTTAAAAAAAATTCCTTGAAATTCACAAAACATTACATAAAATGATTTGGGTATGTCTTTAACATAAGCTCCTCATGCTCCCATGATGCTTCCTCCATCTTATGGTTCCTCTATAGAACCTTTACCAGACGATTCATCCGATTTCTCAATACTTGTCCTCTAGTATCAATAATATTGATAGGCTCATCACAATAAGATAGATCTGGCTCAAGTTCTACTTCTTCATAAGTGGGTACATGTGTTGGGCCTGGCATTAACTTTCATTACATTGACACGTGGAACACATTGTGAACCGTGGAGAGACTGGGCGGCATTGCCAAACGGTAGGGTACGACTCCAATTTGGTCCAGAATTTCAAAAGGTCTGATCTACCTGGGACTTAACTTTCCCTTCTTACCGAATCGTATAATACCCTTCCATGGATATAAATTTAAGAAAATGTGATCTCCTTCTCGAAACTCCAAATCCTTCCTTTGGTTATCGACATAGATCCTTTTCCTACTTTGAGATATTTTGATATGGTTCTAGATAATAATCACCTTTTCTATTGTTTCTTCAACAAGTTCTACACCCATGATATTTCTTTCACCAACTTCATCCCAGAAAGTTGGTGTATGACATCTCCTCCCATATAATGCTTCATAGGGTGTCATCTGAATACTTGAAAGGAATCTATTGTTGTAGGAAAATTCCATGAGAGGTAAATACTGATGCCACATGCCTTGAAAATCTATTGAAGAAGAGCTCAACATGTCTTCCAATGTTTGAATAGTCTGTTTTGATTGTCCATTAGTTTGTCGGTGGTAGGCAGTGCTCAAATGAAGATCAGTATCTAGGGCCTTCTAAAGACTTTTCCAGAATCTTGATGTAAAACGTTTATCACGATCAGAAACAATCGATAGGGGTACTTCATGAAGTCTCACAACTTCATTAATATATATTCTTGCTAGATGTTCAAGTGGTATATATTCTCTTATAGCAAGAAAATATGCTAACTTGGTAATATGATCAACAATGACCCATATTGTATCGTTCCTTCTAGGAGTCTTTGGTAGTCCCATGACAAAGTCCATCATGATATTATCACATTTCCACTCAGGTATGGTAAGAGGTTTTAATACACCTCTAGGATGTTGCCTTCCAGCTTTCACTTATTTACAAACCATACATCTTGACACAAAATCAGAAATCTCCCTCTTCATGTTGTCCCACCCAAAATGTTCCTTCAAATCTCTATACATCTTAGTGCTACCAGGGTGTATAGAGAAATTGGAAATATGAGCATTATCCAACAATTCCCTTTTTAGAACAAGTATATCGCGAACACAAAATCTCTTCCCAAATTTCAAAATTCCATCTTCATATATGAAGTCACTCAATCTCCCATCATTCATAGATTTAATCTTCTTTTGAAACTCCTCATCATCAGCTTGAGAACTTTTTATCGTTTCTAGTAAAGATGGTTTGTCTACCATTTGATAAAGCATTGATGTTTCACCTTCCATGTTTATTCCCATATCCAACTTTACTAGATCCATGAAAATATGATACCTTTTAACTCTCATCTTGTTCAAAACTCCATGATCCTTTCTGATAAAAGCATATTCCGCCGTATTTTCCTTCCTTGGGTGGTAGTGTATCATGAAATCATATTCCCTGATTAGTTCAAGCTATCTTCTTTTCCTCATGTTGAGTTCTTTCTGTGAGAAAATATACTTCAAACTCTTGTGATCAGTATAAATCTCACATTTTTTACCATAAAGATAATGTATCCATATCTTAAAAGAAAATATTACAGCAGCTAACTCAAGATCATGATTTGGATAGTTTTTCTAATGAACTTTTATCTGTCGTGATGCATAAGCAATAACCTTATCATTTTTCATAAGGACACAACCAAGTTCTTTCTTTGAAGCATCACTATAAATAAAAAACCTGTAATTCTCTAATGGTAGAGTCAATATATGATCGTTGAATAATATTCTCTTCAGTTCTTCAAAAAATTCTTCACAATATTTTTTCAAAATAAATTTAACCCCTTTACGTGTGATCTTAATTATCGGGATAGCCAGTCAGGCAAAATTCTGCATGAAACGCCGATAATAACCTGCTAAGCCAATAAAACTGCGTACCTCAGTTATGTTTGTTGGAATGGGCCATTCTTGGATTGTGTTTTTCATTGCAGGATCAACTAGGATTCCATCTATAGATACAATATGGCCTAGAAAAGAAACTGACTAAAGCCATAATTCACACTTTCTAAACTTCCCATACGATTGATTTCTTATAAGAGTTTTCAGAATAGTTTGAAAATGCTATTCATGGTCTTCATAGATTTTTTAGTATACCCGAATATCATCATTGAATACCACAACAAAGTTATCAAGATATTTCTTGAAAAATCTATTCATTAAATCCATGAAAATAGAGGGTGCGTTTGTTAGTCCAAAAGGCATCACTGAAAACTCATAATGCCCATACCTGGTTCGAAATGTTGTCTTTAGAATATCTTCCTTCCTCACACATAGTTTATGATATCTGTATCAAAGGTCAATCTTTGAAATTTATTGAGCTCCATGAAGTTGTTCAAATAAATCATCAATCTAAGGGAGAGGATACTTATTCTTTATTGTAATAGACTTTATTTCCCTGTAATCAATGAAAAGCCTCATGGATCTATATTTCTTCTTGACAAATAGGACATGGGCTCCCCATGGAGAAACACATGGTCGAATAAATCCTTTTTCAATAAAATATTATAGTTGTTTCTTTAGCACTACTAATTCCACAGTGGTCATTCTATAGGGAGTCTTTGATATAGGTCTTCCATCAGAATTTAAATCAATAGAGAACTCGACTTCCTGCTCTGGAGGATGTCCAGGTAAATCCTCTGGAAATACATCAATGTACTCTTTCACTGTGTGAACATCTTCAATTTGATGATTTATTTACTCTCCCATATATATTGTTTTATCATCCTCTCCAAGTAATGTATTCAATAGAGCTATTAGGGGTGGTTCTAGATAAGAATCAGGTGGCAAAGTTTCTTCCCTAAAGATAAGTGATTCTACACCATTTTCAAAAATTGTAACTTCCTTTTTCTTGCAATAAATAGTCTCATCATAATTTGATAGCCAATCCATACTGATAATTATATCAAATTAAGTCATGGTTATGATGATAAGGCTAGAAAATAAAGCACATTTTGGTGTTTGGAGGGGGACTAGTCGACATGCCTTTGTTTCAATGATACATCCCATGGAAGCTTTTACTGACAAATACTTTCTTAAATCAAATTGGACATATCTAATTTTCTTGGAAAACTGAGAGGATATAAATGAATACAATGATCCAGAATCAAATAAATTGTTGGCTAAGTTTGAGGAAACAATTAAAGTACCTTCCACCATATCACTAGGAACTTAAAACTCCACGGTTGAAATCGCATAGGCTCTCCCTTTCTCTCTTGGATTTTTCTGAGGCTTGTTTCCTTGGAACTTAGGACACTTATTTTCATAGTTCCTCATCTCTTTAAAATTGTATCATTGAATATCATTGAATTTTTTCTTCCCCTTGCATTCATCAGATCGAAGACCCTTTTCTCCGTAGTTATATCAGACTCCCATACCTTTCAATCATTTCTCGGGATGATTCTTTCCATAATTCTCACATAATGGAAAACTATTCATTTACTCACACTTATTTGGTTCTTCTCCTTTTCCTTTATTATCAAAATATAGCTTTATATCTTAGTTTCCTTTGAAAAAAATTGATCTAGAAAATTCCTTCTCTGTTTTGATGGAACTTGATACAATTTCATCATATGATGAAAATTATTGTGAATCCAGTGCCCTTTAAAGACTTGGATTAAGACTTAAAAAAGAAATGCTCAATCTTGCCCCTCGAGTCACGTATGTAATCCACGGCATACCTGGCTAGCCTTGGGAAGGTAGCCTCATACTCTGCATTACTGTCTTCTTCCCTTTGTTTCAAGCCAAGGAATTTCCTCTTCATTTTAGTTCATTGCTCATGAGGGAAATATATTTGAAAGAATATTTCCATAAAATTCATCCATTACATATCTTCTATCTCTTCTTCCTCCATGGTATTTTGAATCAGGGACCACTATTGATCAGTGTGGCCCTCGAGACAATATACTACCAGTACTACCTTTTCATTTTCATTGCATCTTAATGCCATGAATATATTTTCAAGGGACTTGGTATATTGATCAGCAACCACGGGATTAGTAGTCCCGCTAAAAGATGGGGGCTTCTACCGCATGAAACGATCCAACATAGGAGTTTAATGGTTATTCGTTACAACTTGAGTAAGTTATCCCAATATGGTCATGACTTAATCTTCTCTAATGTTGACTGTATTGACTTTATCAGTTGGGAGATCCCTACCTTTCCCACGAGTATTGATTCTCCTTCTTCCATTAGACACCATTTCATAATAATGGGATACACAAGATTATATTATTGATCTTAAATAGAAAATCACTCAACATAGATTAAAATTGTATGCATAGATAATCTTATAAACAAGGTTCCTCTGAGGAAATATTTAAATTTACTCCTTCATAATGGATTATAAAGAAAATATGAATTATCCTAAGCATATCCCCCGGGAGTGTCGTAAAAAAGATTAGAGAAAGGCCCATTATCGTTCACCAGTTCCCTTTCAAGTCTAGCTCAAAGCGGTGTTTTCAAGTTTTACCCCTAGATACATATGTGCCAAAGCCGCCTCTACCTTCTCATATCTAGACAGGGATGTATTTCATAAAATATCCACATAATATATTCCTTACCAAAATACTAGGACGTTCTTGTTTGTTAATCCTCAGATATTACCTTAGGGCTTTGTTCCTTACTATACATTTCCTACTCTAGTTTCCAAGTTTTCTACTAAATTTCCTTTGATACCAAATGTAACACCCCGATCCCTCTAGGCTAGATCTGGTTCATTACTTGTGATATTTTCATGGTTAGAAGGAATGAAAATCCCAAAGGAACAATCATTTTAGTAGTCTTGAAGAATCTAGATATATAGATGCTACTCAAATTACATTGGAAAAGTTTACAAAACACAATACATAACAAAAACAAAAAATGGAATCCCCGGGAACTCAATAAAAGATCATATCTTCATCACCTATTGAAGGTAGAAAAATGAAAGGGGTGAACTCAAATGCTCAGTAAGGGTTACAAATAGCAGAAGCATGAGTACAATAATAAGTGAATCACAATCAATCTGACATTATCAATATGGCATAGTGAATAAATGAACAACTAATGCCATTAATAAATTGAGAATGAAACTACATCCATAGATTATGTCATAGGGAAAACCTCATGGATAATAATAATAACTGAAAATTATTAAAGATAATTCTTATTAATTGTACATCGTTTATCTGTCACATGAAACCATAACACTGTAAAATCATTTTAGTTCTATGGGTATAAACCCTTCTTATTTTTGGAGAAAACTTGAAGGGTTTGTAGCCAAACTGGTTTGTCTCATGAGACCTACCGATGCATCGAGGGGCTATAGTGGGCCCCACCCACCACTTCTTGTCCAAATAATTCTTTAAAAAATTGATTCAATACAAGAGAAATAAGCCTTTTCAATATCATTATAGAGTATAATATACAGATTCATTAATATTTCCATAATTAAAATAACTTTCCAAATAAACATCGTATTTAAGATGGTATACGGTTTAGACAACAAAAATATCCATGACATGAGATTATGGATATTTAATATAAATATAATTTCAAATGAAATTTGATCACAAATGGGCAGTAGGTACACCATATAAGGATTATTAGGTGTACAATAAATAGTTTGTCACAACGAAAAGGTAGTTGAGACAAAGTCCCTTACCACAATGTAATCGGTCGAACAGTATGACCAGAACTTAATAAACATGAAGTGAATCATTAAATAACATGAATATAAATAGAATAATGTTATTATATATCTAATGTAAGTACAAATATAACAGATATAAGGAATATTTGGCGAACAATGGAAATCTCACAGAAATGAATGTGAGATGAGAAACCCCTTACCTTATGCTCGAGTGTGTTCTTAGTTTGTTTTAATGACCTGAATAATCAAATTTATATCCATTAATTAACATGTCCATAACCTCTAATACATTTAATTCATTTATTATAAACTTATTAGGTTCATTCATGGTCTTTTCTATGGGTTCAATTGGTTCAATTTTCATGTTTTGGAAGCATTTTTTTCCTTGGTTTTCATGGTTCGTTTACTTGTTTCCATGAATAGAAGTTCATTTGAAACATGGTTAAACATCAAGAATTGTTAATAAATATTATTAAAACAATTATGTAGATATAAATTATCTTATAATGATTTTGGGTTGTATACCATGATGATGAATCATTAATTAAAACATCAATGATGTTCGTTTAGATCGTTTTAGTGGTTCTTTGATTATAACAACCTCATTTTGTTTTATAAATAGAACCATGAGTAAAAAAGAATTACAGAACCATGGGTGAGTCATAACACATATATTATAACCTGCTTCAACCATATAAATAGTGTCGAGACCATACTTGAATGAATTAATGAAAATTGAAATCACATCGTCTACGATGTCGGTAATTCGACACATCACGAACAATGTTTTTAATTCCTTGAGAAAGTGGGGGAAAAGAAAAAGATTGATGATGAATTTCTCATGAACATGAGAAAATATAGAATATAAAAGATTCTGGAGATTTAATTCTTCTTTGGTAAGAAGATATGAATAAATAATAAATAAAGAACTCAAAATAAAAGAATAATTTTGAAATCGCTTACAAAAACTCGGCAGCATAACAGCTACACAACATGTTTTTAGAAAATATTAAAAAGATAGGGGATAAGAGTCACCTATCCAGAAATGAATCATAATATATATTAGATAAATAATAAGAATAAAAATAAGAACATGGTATGGAAACATGAAATATATACCACATAAAAGAGAACTTGAAAGGAAAAAAAGAAAGAAATTGAGAATTTCCTTACCTTGTAGAGTAACACTTAGAACTTGATGGTTGGGACCTTAGAAGCTTTTAAAAACCTTGGGAGGACTAATATGATGGTAAGGAGGACAGAGCTTCTTTGAGGGAGAATTGGGAATGAATTAAATGAATGGAAGAGTTAGTATTTATAGGAAAAGTTAGGGATTATTTTAATAATTTCTAAGGGGCACCTCATGGATAGTATTTGAAAAACCATGGGCTTGCCCATGGTATTTGCCCTTGTTTAAAGCCACATGGGACACCTCACATATTATTTAACTTTACACAAGTCTACCAGATTTATGACATCATTATTACATCATTAATGATGTCATAAACACACCGAAACTAAAAACTGTATTTTTTACTATTCACTAAAAAATCAACTGTTTCAGAAAAATTCCCAAAATTCACCCTAACCATTTTCGACGTGTAGAATTCAAAAGTGAAATAAATTTTTAAAAAAATAATTTTCTAAATATTATTATTTTAATTTTTAAATAAATTCATTGTTAATTCGAAAAATAACCATCTTAAAGTGCAATTAGTTAAATTTCTCATTGAAAAGATAATTAAGATCTCATTATCTTATTTTCTTATGAAAATAAAATAATATTTTTATTTACTATTCATAATGTTCATATTACTATTCATATTAATATTAATATGGGTATGTTACTATTCACCAAAAATAAAGTTTTTTCTATCAGACTCCAAATGACTTACTGAACACAACTCTAGATGGCCGTTTTTCAAAATTCAAAACATAGAAGAGGAAAAGTTGTGTTTAATGGATATATTATAAAATTGAATTATTTATTTATTTCCAAAACCTTGGGGTGTTGCGGTGTATTTTTTATAATAGTAGTTTCCACTCCAGTATTCAAATGGAATCAAATGAAGCATTGTATGGAAAGAGATGTTGCACACCAACATGTTGGGATGAAGTTGGTGAAAGAAAGCTAGTGGGCTTAGAGCCTGTGGAGGAAAAAATAACAAAGTTAAAGACTATTCAAGGCCATATCAAAGAAACTCAAAGTATAAAAATAAACTATTCTGATAATGGAATGAATGATTTTGAATTTCTAGTGGGTGATCATGTTTTTTGAAAAGTATCTCCACGGAAGGGTGTTATAATATTTGGGATGAAAGGGAAAATGATCTCTAGGTACATAGGACCGTTTGAAATCATAAAGACAATTATAGTTGTTTCATATCATTTGGATATATTTCCTAGCCTGCCTAAAGTACACAATGAGTCCCATGTCTCATTACTGATAAAGTACATTCCAGACCCAACGCATGTCCTCACTTCTAAAGGTATAGAATTAGAACCAAACCCATCACATTGTGAAGAGCCTATCTGGATTCTCGATACCTAATGACAAGTGTTGATGAATTTGATGACTTTACTGGTACATATACTCTAGAAAAATCATAATATCGAAGAGGTAACATGGAAGAGTGAGGATCATATAATGAAGAACTACCCAAATCTTTTTGTGAGGTAACATTCGGGTAATTTCGAGGACAAAATTTATTTAAGGGGATAATGTAACACACAATGATTTTGAAAATAAATTTAATATTTATTTCATGAAACATTGAGTCCCTAAAAAATCACATTGTTATAACCTAGCTAGTAAACTTAATTTTTCCACCTCTATGATTTGAATTTCAAAAAAACTGGCATACATTTTTACGTTCAGTAAGATATTTAGAGTCTGATAAGACAAACATAATTTTTTTCTAAATAGTAACAAACCCCTATGAATATTAATATGAATAGTACTATGACCCTTATGATTATTAAATAATAATATTATTTTATTTTCTTAGGTTATAAGATAATGAGATCTTCATTAATTTTTCACGGTGATATAAAATGAATTATAGTTTTAAATTTGTTATTTACCAAATAAATTATGATTTTATTTAAAAATTAAATTAATAATATTTATAAAATTATTTTCGAAGAATAGAGTTCATTTTTTAATTCTACATGTCGAAAAATGGTTAGGGTGATTTTTTTGGGATTTTTCTGAAATAATCGGATTTTTTATGAATATTACAATATGGTAATTTAGTGTATATATACATTATGAGTTAAATTCACTATTACTAGAAACATGGATGATGTAATCACATTTTCTTGAAATAACATGCACATATTACTATTCTTGGTCACAATAATCAATAATATTGGTTTTCATGATGTAAATAATAAAATAATCAATAAAATATTCAGAAATCACCCCTCTCCTCCACCATACCCCCCCCCCTCACTCCATCTTCTATACACTCCTCTCAAGCCTTGTAACTTGTCCAAATTATTATAAAATATCCTCAAAATATCCTCCTTCACGTCCTTTATCCCTTGTTCTCATAAAAATACCAAAACCTATACCCTAATGAGGCTCTCAAGGGAGATAACTTCAAGAAGTAAATTCTGATTCTCATTTCTTTTTCTTTCAAGTTCATTTCTTTTTTTCTCTTGTCACCTCCTTTAATACAAATTTTGTGGTGACTTTAGTACCTTATATTTACTGGAGTTTTGTTATGATAAATGAATAATTATTCATCATCTCTCATTTCCTCTTCTTTTATACTAGAAATAAAAATACCATCCGAGATGTGTTAATTTATCACATTCAAAGACAACGAGTTTTCAATTTCTAATAACATATTCAATTATGGTCAGGAAAAAATATTCATGGTTGAAACAGACTATAATATATGTATTATAACTTATAAAATGTTCTTGAAACCTTTTTATCACATAATATTGATTTATAAATCCCAATGAGTTTTTTGCCATCAGAAACCACCAATTAACCCAAACAATTTTCATTAATGTTTTATATAATGATTCATCATCACTCACAATAACCAAACTAATTTTATAACCATGTAATCTTAAGATTGTTCAATAATAACATAAAACTTCTTTTCGGGACAACCATTCCCAATCTACATGTTTATCTATACATCAGTATAAGTAAACCGATCATAAAAACCAAGAAGAAAAGACTCCCAATCAATGAAATTGAACCTCTTAACCCATAAAAAGGAAAAGAATAAACCTATAAAGTTTATGATAAATAAATTAAACATATACGAGGTTCTGGAATAAATAATTTATGAACCTAAATTTTATTTTTCATTTCATTAAGTTAAACTGATGAATACTAACAGACTTAAGGTAAGGGTTTTCCACCCGGACATCCATTTTCATTTGGGTTACTTTTATTATCTACTCTCCTCAATTAAATTCTTATTATTTCATATTTATTCCTAATAATATATGTTTTAATGTTCTTTATATGTGTTTCAACTAGAATCATACCTTCATTTATGGGTAATTATGTGTTTTAAAATGATCTTTTGAAAATTCTTCACGAAATAAAATCCCGATTCAAGGAAATTTATCAAATTCATACCAATTTTCAAGGTCATCTATAATCTATTTTTATCAACTATTATTTTTCTAAAATAAATTATTTTATTATAAAAATACTATCTTTCTTAACTTCTAGTTTTAAAAAAAATCAAGACTACTCTTCTTTTCAAAGTAAAAGATTATTTATCTCAAGAATTACTCGATGATTTCATAAGAGTGTCTTCATTAGTTTCAACTATACTATTGATTATAATGTATTATTTGGATTAATATTTATTACATCATCTAAAGTATTTAATTGAATGTTTTATGATTTTTTTAATGTGGATGTTCTATCTTGAAACCATTCGCCATTTTACTCTGAATGGTTAGTGTTTATGCATAATTTTTGGGAAAAGTTATTTATGTTACTTATGTTAGTTTGAATATGAATTTATGTATTGTTTATTTTGGTCCCCATTAATTTATGTAATTCATTGTACTTATTATATAATTTTTGGGGCCCACTATATCCCCTCAATGAATTGGTAGGTCACATGAGACAAATAGATATAGACTTGGCTGAGGCCTTGACCATTTTTAGATATGGTTTTAGCCGAGGGCTTTATCATTTTTAGATGTCTTGGATGAGTCCTTGACATTATGTTTAAGAATGTCTAAAATATTAATTTCCCTCATTATGAATCTATAAATTCATAGCTCATGTGGTAACTCTACTAGTATAATACCCATGATTATGTTTTATTGTGGAAATATTTACTCATCTCATATTCCTATCATAATGTGTTAAAATTTAATAATTTTAAAGGCATGTGTTTTAAATTATTCACCATGCCTAATGTTTATTTTTATGATATATTATGTTATATTTTTTACCCATACTGAGCATTTGAGCACACCCTTTTCTTATGTTTCATTTTATGAGTACATGAATAAGTTTATTATGAGTGACATATAAGGATAAACTAATAAGTTGTGGATGTTCCCAATAAAACTTTTATGTTTTACTTCATTTCAAGTTGTGACATTGAATTTATGTATGTATCTGGATTTCCATATCTATAATACTATTCCTTCCTTTGGGATATGACTTTCTTGTAATTATGGTAATGTAATGTAATAAATCACTAGATTCTGGTAACTGGGGTCGGGTCTTTACATGCACAGTATGAGAAACTTGGTACAAATGAATCATTCATCCTATACATAATTTGTGAAACTAGTTTCATGGTCATGTGACCTGGTGCGTATAGTTGATACCAACCATTAGAAATGATCTTCCATGCTTATAAGGCTATATAATTTTATTTGGTGGGCTGCACATAAATAGAATAATTTTTCCCTATTATTATATCCTCCTATCATTTATTCTTTAGAGACCGTAACTCTTGAAACTCCAACGGACACTTTTGTACCTCTAGGTCATGTATACAAGTCTAAAAAGAAACAAATATATTGTTAAAACTCTATTAATTCCATTAAAAAACATAGTATTATGTATTAACCTTCTATAGAAAAATGAAATTCAGACACATTTGAAATTTCATCTGGTCTAATAACACATAACATTACAAACATGGTGATTACCAAAATTACCATATGTTAATAATGAAAATTAATCATTCTTCCTTAGTAATTTAATAAAAAAATTATTTAATATATTCTTCATTTCCATTAATTTTTTAAAATCCATCAATGATTTCAAGCAATACATTTTTTAAAACTTTATCAGTTATAAGGTTGTCTATAAAATCCAATTTACATTATCCAAATGAATAATCTATTTATCCAAAATTAAAAAAAAATCTCAGAATTTTAAAATTAATATGGTTCACATTATCATAATAAGAATATAAATTTTCCATTAAATTACTTTTCTTGTCCATCAGCATCATTCAGCATATTTTTTGAGACCCTTAATGAAAAAATTATACTGAACGATCCTTATATATTTGTCAATATATAAAACTTGAATTCAAATAAATAAATAATTCAATTCATCCATAATAATGATTTGATTGGAATAGATTCCTCTATATTATAATTGTAAATTCTTGGGTTAAGTTATTGATTTCTGTAATGACAATGTTCTCTATAGATAATATATTATACACTTCTATAATTTGTCGCTATATGACCCCTTTTTCCAAATAGAAAACATATTCCCCTATATTTAAGATATTCCATCAGGTTTTTATTCCCACCCTATTTATAAGTTTAAATATGAATATTATTTCTCATATTTCTACTACCACATGAAATTTCATAAAACTAAATCATACTCATATTCTATGTTTTAGGAATCTCACAAAATTTCATTGTGTTAATCAGATTTCTTGATATCTAATTAGGAATAATCACAGTATCATTCTATCAAGTCATCACACAATTTTGTTCTCATATTAATTTAATTTTATATAATATTAAATGATAACATTATTCCTTCTAGTTCCATCCATGGATTGAAACCAAAAAAAGTTTGATAAACACTAATCATAGTGAGAAACCACACAATCATGAAAATACACTTATATGATTCCAAACTCATGACACAAACTTTTCAATCTATGACACATTATGTTCATCATTGGTTACTACAATTTATCCTATATTTAAATCCATCAGGATGGTTTATAATGAGTTTGAGAATTTCCAAATCATATCCCTTGGGAGTGTCATACCATCTTTCTAGAAAGGCATGTTATTTTTCACCTATTCCAGATTGAGTCTAGCTCGATACAGTGTTTTTTGTGGATGTTATACTAAGTAAATATATTCTAAATACACATCAACTTGTATAAAATTTACATGGTCATATTTCTAGGTATCCAATATCTATATTATTTACCATAATTTCAGGACATTATCCCAGACTTTTACTCATCATTAGAAATATCCTTATATACATCCCAATATATATACATATAAATTTACCAAGGTATATCACTAATGTATTCTCATACTATTTTCCAAATATTTAATTGAAAATTTTCATTGATAGAAACATTAGTGACTTAGTCTTTTCATGCATGAATGTGTCATATTTTACGATGAATCTTCATTATCTTAGAAAAGTAAACGCCTGGGGAAAATAATGGTTTAGTTCCATTGGAAAATTTAATACATAAACATTGGTCCATAAGTGAGATATATCATCTCCCATACATTCTTCATCACTAAAAACCTTTTTAAGATATCATATATTATGTCCACAAGGCTGAATACCCTGAAAGGGGAGTGAATCTGGGTATGACTAATTTAAAATTAAAGCATATTCTGATCTTTTATCACTGTTAATAAAAACACTCTTCTCTCTCTTTCCCGTTGAACAATATAAACATAAAGTAAAGCATGCATAGGACTCAGCAAATTTTACTTGGTTCACCCTCACTGGGCTACGTCCAAGGAGCATACACCTAAAATGTGTCGATGTACGAAATCCACTATAAGAACACTGCAATTTATAGGGTTTGAGAAAGATCACTTCTATTCCCAGGCTCATTGCCTTTACAATGCTTAGGGTCAGTTCACTGCTTTCCCAAGGGTCACTCCCTATTTCTCTCTCTGGGTCACTGTTGGTGGAGAGGATCACTGTCTTCCTCTTCCTTTTCTCAGTGCTCTGGAAAGGATCCACTCACAGTTTATTGAACTGTAGGTCTCTTCATTATTACTAATGAATGCATCTTCCATTGTATATAGATGCTCTGTTGAAGTCCAAATTTCACCCGTAGATGAATCTCTCTTTGAACCAAGGGTATCGGGCAATCTTCCAGCTTCCACGCAGCCATGAACCACTGTTGTGAAACAACCTTACTTGGTGCCCTTCTATAATCCGGCGTGTAAGTATCAGTGTGAAATTCAAAACTGGCATGCAATTCCTCCTCAACCACTTGCATGACACAAGCTTTTTCAACTCCAAAATTGCGTTACGCACACCCTTTTATGCCCAAACCAATATTGGGCACAACCAACAACTTTCGCGCTTCTTCAAAATCTGGTGCGCAAGTGTCACCAAACCACTTATGTGACACCTTCTTCTACAACTCAAAACTTGCACGACTCACTTCCTTTCTCGCCCAAACCACCTTATCCATGCAACTATCATCTGACACGCAACTTATACGTGCGCTACCACACACCACTTTCACGACCACCACACCTACACGATGGGAGATCTGAGTTTTCTATGTGTTGAACTCTTCACCAAATGACGAGGGTTCAACCTATATTTATAGGAATTTTTAAACCCTGCACGATGGCACACAAGTATCCCCTCGATGCGCATGTTTCGGAGCACAAGTCTCTGCCTCACAAATCACCTGTGCAACCAACTCTAAAACTTGGTCTCCCCTTATCCCTTTGCCATATTTTGATGTACTGGTCTTGGAAAACATTAGGCATGAAAGTTTCTTCTCCCTCAAGTACACAAAACGCAAGTCCCTTTTCCAAAAACCACTTTTCTTCATTTGTTGATTTTCAGGCCCAAAAATTTGGCAAACACTGGAAAATGGTGCCACCTTGTATCTGCTCTTTTTGTACCGCCTCTAGATCATACATTCCTTTTTCAGCGTTCTTGAATCAAACATGGATCGTTAACCATATCCCTTGAACTCGACATGCCACAAAGAAATCCCCTTTGTCAACAAATTTTTATGTCATGTTTTTTTGTCAACAATCACAACACAGATGTCCACTTTTTCAACAAACACAATCACCTCAAAAATGATTCACTGATACCTTGAGGTATTTTTTCATAACAATATCCCCCTTTGGGTTTGTTTACAACTATTCCATAAAATGATACATCATTAAATCTTAATCCATCATTCACCTATTGCGATTTTGATAGCGATCAAGTATTTACTCAACGCATACTCTAAGCCGACATGATCAATGCTTGGCATGAGAAACAAGAGTAAATGAAAAGTTCATCAATGAATCACTTCAACTCTGACACCCACTGTTGACACCAAACTGATACCAATTTATGGAAAAAATATTACCTCATACCAAAACCACTCTTCTGATTTTATCACGATCCTCATCTGTCATGGTATCTATTATTTGATCGATCACTTCTAGCATCATCAGATTTAAAATTCTCTCTCTATCTGCTCACAGCTTTAACTCTTGTCAGCTTCAAATCCTCTTCAGCACTATTGATTGTGTTGTCCATTCTAACATCATGCTAAGAACTTTGAACTAGCTTCAACTCCCCCTATATGGCTGCTGCACCTGTTATCTTCTCCCCATATCTTTTATGATTTCTCAAATAGCCACATTGTCTCCCCCTTAAACAATCACTATTTTCTACCCCTTTGAAAATGAACCAAAAGGTCACTCCTTTGCAGTCTGTAACAGAGTAGAGAAAACATATCAACACATTAGGGAAAACACATCGTACCTCGGGGAGAGGGGGGTCCCACATCCACACTTTTTAAAGTGTGGGAAGTCGAATGAACTCCCAGAGCCTATCGATGCCTCTCAAAAGCTTCCTTGGGTAAGGCCTTTGTAAGAATGTCTGCAACCTGAAACTCTTTAGGCACATAATCAAACTTCACGATTCTCTTCTCAACCTTCTCCTTGATAAAATGATACATTATCTCAATGTTCATTGTCCTTGAATGATGGATGGGATTTTTGATAATATTGATAGCACTTGAGTTATCGCACTAGATTCTGATCAGAGACTTCACTTCAAATCCCATATCATTAAGCTATTGTTTCATCCACAATAATTATGTGCATGATTGAGTGGTAAAAATATAATAATCTTATTTGGTACTTAATGAAATTTAATCGTACTTCTTACTTAACCAAGTAATACATAGTCCACTAAGATAGAATGCACCTTCAGATGTTGATTTCCTTTCATCCGCTGAACCGGCACAATCGGCATTAGTATATCCCATTAACTCTATATGAAATTTTTCATTATATGTCAATCCAAATTCCATTGTGCCCTTGATATATCGAAGTATTCTTTTCACTATAAGCATGTGGAATTCCTTGGGATTACTCTGATATCTCATTGCTTGGCATGTGGAAAATACAATGTTAGGCTTTGTTGCGGTCAAGTACAGAAAACTTCTAGGGATTTTCTTTGTTGATAATGAAGCACTTACATCCAAAGATTAAAAATTATTTCAACATTGGCTTCATTCCATACCACATTTCATACGGATTCCTCCCGTCCTTCAAACACAATAGAGACCTATTCGAAATATTGTCCGATGTCAAAACTACTTCCTTCCAAAATTTCTCTGGTAGGTCATTTGCAATAAGCATCGTTATGGCCATCTTATTGATGATCCGATTTCTCTTTTAAACCAATCAATTCTGTTGGGGATTTCTCACTGATGAAACTTGATTCCTTATCCCATGTTTCTCGAGATATTCTTCAACTTTACTGTTCGTGAATTATGTACCGTTATCAGTATGAAACTTCAGAATTTTCTGCCCAATCATTCTTTAGGATTCCCTCCTATACTACTTTATGCAACTGAACTCCTCTTTCTTATGGGTAATGGAAAATACACAGGCCATTCTATTATAATCATCAATGAAAATTACATAGTACCTTCTTTTATTTATTGATCGTGGTGAGATAGGTCCACATACGTCAGCATGCACTAATTCAAGCACTCTGGTTGATTTCTATTCCTTTGTCTTGTATGTATTTCTAATGATCTTCACTAGTTGACAAGTATCGCATGTATGATTACGATCACGTGATAGTTTGGGAAGGTCTCTAGCAGTATCACACTTAACCAAATATTTCATGGATGTTTGGCATAGATGACCAAGTCTCTTATGCCATAGCTGGTTTTCTTCTTCTCTGGATAAAAGGCATGTATCTTCTTCCCCACTTACAAGGTAAAGACTTCCCTTTGTCATTTTTCCCTATAGAACAACTACTCCGTCTTTTCCTTTCACAAGACACATCTTCTTGATAAATTAGATAGAGTTCCCAGAGTCACATAGTTGACTGACACTGAGCAAGTTATGACTAAGACCCTCTACTAGCAAGACATCATCACATCTCATTTCTTTTCCCCCAAATTTAGCCTTTCTGAAACACACATTCTTCAACCCTTCATCATTCCCAAATATGACAACTTCTTCGTTGTCATATTTTATACCAGTAATGAGATCCTTGTTTCCTATCATGTGGGATGTGAAACCACTGTCAAGGATCCATACTCCTGAACGATCTAAAGTTTAAGGGAAATTTCCGCAACTACTGCCTTCTTATCCTTTTTTATTTTTGATCCATGTCTTCGACTTAACACTTGTTGTGGGCTAGAGATTTTGATCTTACTTAGAGTGTGATGGACAAAATTCTTCCTATAGAACTTCAAATTGATTTTGTGTTTTCAACTCACTTGATTATTCCCTAGCGTGGTGCTTACGACTGCTCGAGTTTTGCTTTGGCACATTCCTTTGTATGATTGATGTGAAATATCTAGCCATGTGCCCAAATACTTCACGCCAAAAACAATGACCTTCAAAGGATGTTCTATAATTTGGAGCTCTGTTTGGCATCCACTGTTGTTCATGTTCCCTTTGGTATCTCTTCGCTGTAGAACACACATTTTGTGAGTGTCCCATCTTTTCACAGTAATAGCACCTAATGTAAAGACCATTCCTATGTGTCCCTGCACTACGAGTTTCCCCTTGAGATATATGAATCTTCTGATTTTTCATTATGCCCAAATCATCCATCAATCTCAAGATGGTTGCTTGTGGTATGACTTTAATTTTCACAGATTTTTGTTTCTGATTAATCCCTGAATCAGCCTTAACATCTGAGCTCAATCACTGCTTCTTTCCTACTAAACTACTAGCCTCCTCTTTCATCATTTCTGTATTCTGAATGACCTACTTTTCCGATATCATATTGGAGGTCAAGAGTTTTTCTTGATCCTTCATTTTTCGTTGAAGACTGACCACTTCTTATTCAATCTCTTTGATGCACTTGACTTGATATTTCAATTTTCTATTCAAGACATCGATCTCTCTTTTTTGTTCTTCAATCTTGAGATTATACTCACTAACTTGTTCTGAGTTCTTTGGTGTTGATAGCTTTAGTTTCTCAATTCCTTCCATCAACTCATACTTCTCTTCTTCCTGCTACTGTATATAGATTTTGGCATCATGAACAACTTTGTTAGTTTTCTTTTTTTTTGTCTCTAAAAACATCTATCTTCTCAAGAGTAGCCTCTAACTCGGCTTGCATATCTATTCTTCCTTCAACTTCTTCTTCTTCATCATCACCTTTGGTTTCATTCATCTCTTGAGAACTACCGACGACCGGTAATATAGAATTTTATCCACGATCTTTGAAATTTTCAACCTCCTCCACCTCTTCAACCTCAAACTCATCTAAACTGTCTATTTCTTGTGAAAGAAGATTCTTATTCTTGAAGAGATTTATCTTGAACTACTTATTCTATTTCACATAGGTTGAAGATCTCTTCTTAGGAATTTCAACTTCATCTTCATCATTTTCTTCTTGAAAATTTTGAGGCACATTGCAGTAAGATAACCAACTTTTCCACATCTAATGAAATCAAGTGGAAGTTTCCCTTTGAACTTTCTTTTTCCTCTTTGAATATTTGAGGAGAGGAATGACATTACCTCATCTGTTTCTTCATCATCCTGATAATCTTCAATAGTGAGCTTCTTCATGGCCTTAAATGCCACCTATTTGGATTTCCACTTTTCCACATTGTCTTTATCATCATTTCTCATTTCATATGCAATAAGGGTGTTGTGTAGGTTATACAATGTCATCTCTTTCGGGTCTTTATCTTCCAAAATAGAAACTTTTGGATTGTACCGAGGTCGAAGTTTTCTCAGGATGCGCTTCACAATTTATATATCTTGAAAAACTTCTCAAAGACCTCTCATGTCCTCCACTACAACATTTACACTATCAAAGAATTCATCAACAGATTCATTCGGGTTCATTATCAGATCTTCATACTTGTTCCACAACACTTGCAGCTTTGCCTCTCTGACCTTTGTATCCCCTTCATATATATTCAATAACCTTTCCCACATGGCATGTGATGTTTTTCAAGACATAACCTATGTATATATAGGATTGGATAGGGCTCCCCCTAAGGCAATGATTTCTTTGGCATCAGCATCCAACTCTCAATGCTCATCTTCTGATAATGTACCACTATTAATATCAGCTGTTATACCATGCATTGATGCTGTGAATACATCCATTCCCAAAGATCAGAAGTAGTGTTGAATCTAATTCTTCCATAGCTGAAAATTGCTCCCATCGAAGATCATAATCCCTTTATGATTGGTGACCTCCATTGAGAGAATAACTAATATCAACCTTTCACTCTAATACAAATTGTTAGGTCCAGAAGGATTAATTCCCTCAGAGGGGGGTGAATTAGGGATGGACTAATTTTAAATTAAAGCTTGTTCTAATATTTTTTCATTGTTAAGAAAATCACTCTTCTCTCTCTTTCCCATTTCACAATATAAATAGAAAGTAAAGCATGCGGAGGACACATCAATTTTTACTTGGTTCACCCTCACTGGGCTACGTCTAAGTAGCATACACCGGCAATGTGCCGATGTACCAAATCCATTATAAGCACACTCCTATTTACAGTGTTCAGGATAGATCACTTATATTCCCAGACTCACTGCCTTTACAAAGTTTAGAGTCCGCTCACTGCTTTCCCAAGGGTCACTCCCTGTTTCTCTCTCTCTTTCTCGCTACTGGTGGAGAGGATCACCTTCTTCCTATTCCTTCGCTCACTGCTCTGGAAAGGATCCAATCAAAGTTTATAGACCTGTATGTATCTTCATTATCACTAATTAATGCATACTCCGTTGTATGTATATACTCTGTTCAAATCCAACTTTCACCCATAGATGAATCTCTCTTTGCACTGAGGGTATCGGGAAATCTTCCAGATTTCACGCAACCCTGAACCACTTCTGTGAAACAACCTTACATGGAACCCTTCTCTAATCCAGCACGCAAGTCTCAGCATGCTAGTCAAAACTATAGTGCAAGTCCTCCTCAACCACTTACGCGACACAAGCTTCTTCAACTCTAAACTTCCGCAATGAACACCCTTTTATGCCAAACCAATATTGGCATGCAACCAACAACTTTTGCGCTTCTTCAAAATCTGGCGTGCAACTGTCACCAAAAGACTTGTGTGAAGCCTTCTTCTAAAAATCAAAACTTTCTTGACTCACTTCTTTTCTCTCCCAAACCACCTTAGGTGTGAAACTGTTATCTGACGCGCAACTTATACTTGTGCAACCACACACCAGTTGCGCGACCACCACACCTGCGTGACCGGAGCTCTGATTTTTCTATGTGTTGAACTCTTCACGGAATGAGGAGGGTTTGACCTTTATTTATAGGCATTTGGAAACCCCGCACGATGGCACACAAGTATCCCCCTGGCGCGCAAGTTTTTGTGCGCAAGTCTCTACCGTGCAAATCACTTGCGCAACCAACTCTAAAACTTGGGATCCCCTTATCACTTTTCCAGATTTTATGTACTAATCTTGGAAAACATTAGGCATTCTAGTTTCTTCTCCCTCAAGTACACGGTGCGCAATTGCCTTTTCCAAAAAACACTTTTCTTCATTTGTCTATTTTTAGGCCCAAAAATTTGGCAAACACTGGAAAATGGTGCCACCTTGTATCTTCTCTTTTTGTACCGCCTCCATATCATATATTCTTTTTTTGATGTTCTTGAATCAAACATGGATCATTAACCACATCCCTTGAACTCGGCATGCCACAAATAAATTCCCTTTGTCAAAAAATTTGTATGTCATGGTTTTCCTTGTCAACAATCACAACACAGATGTCCACTTTGTCAACAAACATAATCACCTCAAAAATGATTAAATGATACCTTCAAGGATTTTTTCCTAACATCATACATAATACATAAATTCATATCCTATGGAAAGGACACATAAGAAAGGTTGAGCTCGGATTCTCATTAAGGGAAATCAAGTGATATGAATAAGTATAACATGAATATAGGGATTAATAACATGAGAATAAAATTTTTAAACCATACACTAATTATCATAGATAATGATTATGAGTCATCGTGTAATGATTGGATGTTCATAATTTAGTCATCATAAGGGAATCAAATAACATGATCCATGAGACAATAAGACATTGAATTTTTTCATACACATAAGAATAGAATATCATTTCCATATTAGACAAATCTCACTTCCAATACCATTGCAGCGAATGATGTCCATTATTGAACCAGGATCACTCCACATTCCAAGCTGGTATTACTAAACCGGGTTCAATTCACCTATAACCCTATATTACTTAACCATGTTCACTCCCTATTCTACTCTTATATATCTCATGAGATTTAAATCTATACCTAATTAATTTGAGGTAGATATATGTCCTCCCCATCACAAAATTATATCATAGATATGTGTTCCATAGGATTATAAAAAGTCATCATATCATGACCCATGAGGTGAAATTGGTATCATGAAAATTTTCTCATACCATAACCTAGGGAAAATTGATTAGTTTTTTAATCATCTAATCATAGAATTACCCATTAAAATAATTAGGTTTCATAATCATTTTAACATGTTATAACCCATGGAAAAGAAATGGGTTTCATAAAAATCATACCATACAGAAAAAATCATTAAAATAAAACAAATTAATGATATCCTTGGATCATATCACCAATACGAATAGGTAACACCAATAAATGTAATCTTATTTGGAAAATAATTTTAAAATTCCATTTTCAACATTTCTTAAGGAAAATAAACTTTTTTCATAGAAATTTTTTCAACATAAAACATTTTTTAAAAAATAATTTAAATTCAATTTTTAAAACATGTAATTAATGATTCAAAAAAATTATTGGTGATTATTCCAAGATATTTTGTTCAGGTCATACATGTTAAAACAAAGGTTCCTTTCATATTTACAGTCAAAGAGAAAGAAATGTTATTTTGAAAAACAACATTTATATTCCATTAATTTTTTCTACAAATTAAAAAAATGGTAACACAAGTCTTAAAAAAATAATATCAGTTTAATTATACATTTTAAATTAATTTTATAAAGACATGGCTTTTTAAGGAATGATCTTTCTACTGAAGAGTGAAATAAAGTTGGATTTTCTTAAAAACATTTTTAAAATTGTGGTAAGTAAAAAAAGTGTAAACAATGGTATAATTACAATAGTATATAATGAATAATTGTTGGTTAATAAAATTATAGGTAATTATTGAGTGTTATATCATTATATTTTAACCATGGATACTTAATCATAATCAATATCGATAAACGATGAGATTCTAGCATATAATCATTACTACTTTAGTAACATTGATTCATAAGAACCATGATGTAATTAAATATAATGAGACATATAGAATTATTATAGATATATACATTTATGATGTTACATGTATATAGGGTTTATATAAACCTCATTATTTATTATTGGTTCAAAACATAAATCGCATCTCAAAGAAGGAAAATTGATAGAAAATTCCATAACATTAAGTATTGGATTCTGTTGTACAAATTCAAACCTCATGTATAATAAAAATAATATTATTATAAATATATCACAGATACATATTCATATAAATCACACCAAATATTATTTTATTATGACTTTATATTACCCATTTTTATCACTTCCATGTTAATGTTATGTTTAATGTAATAATCACATTCTTTTTCGTACAATTATTTGATTAGTTATTCTTTGTTCTACTACATAGATCATGATTAAATCATGTGTAAAATTGAAAAAAAAATATAAATATATTATATATTCATTATATATATTTATAATGATCAATAATATTTAGTGATAGGAAATTAAATGCACCATTCATGGATACGTTAGGTCATGCCTATTCAAAAACATTGTTTCCATTTCTTTTCATATTACAAAATAATAGTATATATATATATATATATATATTATCATTAAATTATAATTTTTGTTTCATATATATCACATATATCTATTAAACCCATATTTAATAAATTCCATTTAATGCAAAATCTCATCACTTCACTAGGCAGTAGTCCTCCATACACAATATCAATGTTATGGTAATCCCACAAAATGTAATGAATGAAGGGTTATGTTATATAATAATTATAGAAGAATAAATCCATAGTAAATATCATATATATAATATATAAATAGTATTTATATCATTTTACAAAATTTTATAGGTGGTTATGAAAAACGAATGGCATAGGTCTGTGAGGAGGTAGTCTGTCGTACAGAAGAATGATAAATTTGCAGATCATTTAATGATTGTGATTTTGGTTTTAGTTATTTACCATAACAAAAAAACTATAATTTATTTTTGAGATAAAAATTATATTATATATTCATGATATAAATATAATTGTAGTGTTTTGAGGAAAAAATTAAACAAATAGATTCATTGATGAACGTTACCTCTTTTTCAGGTATATCTAATTGGTTTGCACTAATGGAATTCTTTATTGGGGTTTATGAAAAATAAGGGTATTATTGGATGATATTTAGTAATTTTATAATTGATTTGGTCAGGAATTTTCCTATCAAATTGGATTTTGAAGGTGCGAAGAGAGGATGTGAGGTGGTGGCCTTTTATAACGAATGTGAGGAGAACTTTTTTATATTTTCACTGACTGAATCTGCTGATGTTTTTTCTAGGTAAATTTGTTCCAATAATAGAACTATCTCGTTCCTAGAGGGTTTAAGGTCTAATTATTTCTAGGAAATGGGTTTCAGAAATGTTTTATTTCATTTTAACACCTTTTATTCAATGTTTAACCACTATGTAATATTTTTTATCATAATCGCTATAATTAGTTTTAATTTATTTCAATAATTACATTGGTAAGAAAATATTTATTTCCATTATTATAAATTATAAATTAATATTTTTCCAAACATAGAATCTATTTTTCCAAATTCAATTAAAATACTTGATATAATTTAATTTAGAAATAATCCCACATACATGATGAGAAAGCGGGTTTTTAATGTAAACATGTTCAAAGAAATAAAAGGATTTTATATAAAATTTCAATTTCAAATTATTCCAATGAAATAAATTGTATTAATAGTTTTTATTGAACTATTTTTCCATTGAAACCCATTCAATAAATATTTTATAATTATAAATTATTTAAAATAAAATTCATATTTTCATTAAAAACTTTGTATTTTCACTATTAATCATAAATTGAACAGTTGAAAAATACCAAAAGATCAGGAAAAGAAAATTTCGATGTTCCACATTCAAATATGAAGTTTATTTTATCGAATTATTTTTCTAAATTTTGAAAATATAATTGTAGATTGTGTTCACCAAGGATGAATGAACTGTCTTTTGGAAATGATACTCATTTTGAGAATACATTTTCCATTCATTATAAAGATTATTATTTAATTTATAATCAATAGATAACTAATAAATATATGGAAGATAAATATTTATATAATTTAGTCAATCCTATTCATTTCTAACATTTAAATGTATATGAGATCATTTTAACTAATAATATTAATAGTAGATTGTAGTTAGATAAAACTCAGTATTCTTAATAACACATGTTATCAAAGGAACTCAGGATTATGTATAACCCAATACAAAAAATATTTTCACAAGTATCACAATCAAATGTTGTATATGTATATAAAGAAATATTAACTTGGTGTATCATCAAATACATGAAATCAATGAATTTTAATTTATGCAAAAATAATAATTCATAAAAACATGGTGTGTTACATGATAAGTTGGTTCGACCATGTAGAGACTCGATTTTCACTATATAATACTTTGAAATATTTCTATATATAATTACTTATATAGGAGATGAGACGTCATGAAATTTCATGGCCAAATATTATAAGAATTAATTTTACTAAAATATTGAGTTTATCCTGTACTATACACACAACAGAAATTGGATAAATCATAAATGATAACTTGAACCATAAATATGAGGCCACAATTGAGTCTGAAATGTGGTGTTTACCCTATGAGGGGCACAACTTTTTTCAGTGAGGGAATTATTTGAAAAATTCCACCTTGAGGAAAATTTTTAATTAAAATAATTAATCTTAATTGTTTTACCCCTAATGTTGAACCAAATAATATTTGAATGGGTACTCATATTGTAAATATGTGTCTGTAGTTGTGTTCTGAATGGAGTTTTTTTTCCTACGTGCAATATAAAATGAGGGGGCATGAAAATTTGGGATTTCTATGTTTTGGGGTATGACTATAAAGAGATAGTTACGTTTTTTTATTATGGTTATCCCATAATCCCATTTATCTCTCTACAATTCTATCTCTCTGCCGCTATCTCAATAGTTATTCACCATTACTCATCGGATCGAGGACCAATCTCTGCTGGAACCATTGCAGATCAAAGTAGGAGTGTTGTGGATGCATCACATATAACAAACTATCAGATCTGTGTAGTATTTATATTCTATTGAGTTTTGAGTAATGTTTTAATTGAAATATTTTCTATATCCTCCTACATTCTCTATTTCAAACTTCAATCATTGATAGCTGAATGAACACGGCTATCAATCTGTGTTTAAAATTATGTTTTTTGATTATTTCTTCATGTGAATCTGTCAACCACTTTTTAGAGAAGTAAGCTACTGACGAATAGATGATCAGAGGTCAGTGCAGCGAAGCGATCATCGCAAGGGTCCCCGATTCGTGGATGGAATTGAGATCAGTGACCAGATAGAGCTCGATGTTCAATAGAATAGACCACAGGGGAGCCGACAGAATAGTTTTTGGTGGTGGTCTGCAGAGTGGCAGTGGAACCATGGTCTGGCGGTTCCACGGCGTTTCAGAACATGTGGCCCATCTAGTTAGTCAAGCATGGTCATGCGACGCGGCCCCAGGTGGTGGCCACCACTGCCATTCTCATTGAATGTCATACGTGTTGACGTGACTCATGATTGGATTGTGGTACGTAGTTCCTGTCGGTAGCAGTTCAGAATGCCACGGGTCATCCCAGCCAAAGTGTACCATGTTATGCCAGAAAAATGGGGTGGGTCCAACACGGTAGGTCAGACCTAGTGAACTGGGTCGGACTTACGTCGGATGATAGTCGAATGTTGACGAAGCTTCCACGGCGTGGGTGCGGTGTACCATTCGACCATGGGGTGGGTGGCCATGGTTAGTCTGACCACATCAGTCGACTGCCATGGTAGGTGGACCGACCGCGAGCAGGTCCATCAAACTCGAGACCCTCTTCTACGTATTCAAACACTTGTAACTTTTATACCAGGAATTTGTTTGATGCACTGTATATGGTAGTGTGTTCCTCTCATTGAGATGGACCTTTTGAGAAACATTTCACAATTTTATGTTCAGGGTCGAATTGTGGGCCCCACATTTATCTTTCTGGATGTCTTGCGGTGAAAAGATCATTTTTCACTGATTGTCTATTTTGCAAAAAAAAATATCTTATCCTTCATGTTTTTTGAAGTAAAATTTGGTGATAACCTCAGTTTTGACATCCATGTTAATAAGGGAGGTGTTTCAAACATGAGACCCATATATCGGCATTCAATGATGGTTTTTATGGTATTTATGTTTTCAAAATCACTAAAGAGGTACCGGCTTACCCTCCAGTGGGGATAGGTAGTAGTGATCATCATTATTTGTTTTGTTCATAAACTCCAACAAGGCTAGGTAGTGACATTTTCTAATGACACTTCAGAAAAAACCCTGTAGTGGAACAGGGTAGTTAGGTTCATTTTTTAATCTCTAGGGATTACCCTCTAGCGCATCACCCTTCAGCAGGGCTGAGGTGTGGTGTTCGTCAATGAATTGGTCATGATACAAGTTTTGATGTTACCTTGGGATCACAAGTAAGAGGGGAACATTCCACAATGAGACACATCCTTGTAACACAGCCTAAAAACCATGTGGGAGAGATAGTCTCACCCAAAGTGGAAAGTATTAATGTGTGGTCTTTGATCCCCTTTCACTTTTAGTTTAGGGAAGATGTAAGGAATTATTTGTATCGATGGTGGTTACATATGGGACTATTGGACACTCTCTTCCCGCTATGAGTTGTGAGATAGATATCCCCTCACTATCTCATTGGGTTTATTTTTCTGAGCTTATTTATTTATTTATTTACACCCTATTGTAGTACCCACCCCTTGGGTTCTGGTTACTCTACTTCCAAGAGAGGTGAAGAATCGAAAGGTATGTCATGTTCTTTCTATGTCTAGCATATCATGGATGGAAGATTCTACTCATCTACTATAGGTAGAAAATACTTGATGAGAAGGTCACCTTCTCCCTATTTCTAGATCTTTGTATTTAGATGATCTTACTTCATTATTTTGTTGGGTTGAGCTGCACTCCTTTATTGTACATTATTCTATATGATGTATTACTTTTCCCCTTGTCTCTCTTAAAACTCCCCCTTCTTTTTGCTGCATCCTACTGGGTTTTTTATACTCACCCCTATATGGGATTTTCCTGCACTTATTATGCCTTATGTAGATGACACATAGGTTTGATCGCAACTCCAAAGGAGCTCATGGATATGAGATATCGGACCGCATGTGGTGGTCATAGTTGGGTTTCAGGAGTATGGATTCTTCTGAAGATTTACATATAATTTTTTTTCAGGCTGGGACACTTTTTAATTGAGCGTGTATTTTTTTCCAATTTTCATTTTATCTTACTTTACTGTATCTGCACTTTTTAGTGGTCCATGCATGTATGGTTTATTTTTACAGCAAGTTCCATCTTTTATTATTCTCCCTATACACGTTTTCATATAGTTAGTTGTGTGTGTGGGTACAGGTACTTAAGAAAAGTCCTTTGTGATGTTTTTTCCCTTCTTTTCTAGTCACCACCCTTTGGCCTATGGAGGTGAGCTTGGGGTAGTCTCGGCTCGATCTCCAACCTTGGTCGAGTCATGACAAAGTGGTATGAGAGCTGGCTTGGCCCTTGAGAATTTCTTCCATTATTTCCCTAAAAAGTACTTGGTTGGGATTAGGGAAATAGTTTCAACATGTTTTGAGAGCATATTTCATTCTAGAGAGTCTAGTGATGGTGAAATGACTGAAATAGCCATTCACCATGACCCTTATTACCTTCATATAAACATGGTATGTTGAAAAAAAATTCATTGGGATCAATGGTACATGCATCATGTAACATCGAGTCTTTAATGTCCTTATCGAGTTAACTCTCCTTTGTTTTTGATCTTGTTATATAATTATATGCTCATCTGACCACGATACTCCTTGATAAATTTTAGGATGCCTCAACAAAGGTAGAAAAATTGGATACCCTCTCTCATTCATGATGACGATATTGCGAGCGATGAGGCCTTATTACATGGCCCATCATGTGATCCCCTTCCTGCATGTGGGCTAGTGGCGGAACCTCTGCCTGTGGAGTAGCAGTTAGTACCAGAAGAATAGGCCGAGGATGAGTGCAGGTGGAGCGCACTTCATGAGTTCCAATTCTAGCTACCACTGAGGTTTTGATGTGACACAGATCCTTAGGCAGTGGTGAACTGGTTGGAATTGGTATCCCAACTATTCAGGTCGGTTCAGACACTAGAAGACCAGATGTTACTTTGGATAGCCCGCCATTTTCTAAGAATGGCTAGGTGATGGGGGTGTTTGGTTACCCCAATGCATGATGAGTCATCACTCTCATGGGAGGAGGTTCAAGAAATGTTTTTTGAGGATTAAATCCACTCATTCTTTCTCTCCATTAAGATTTAGAAGCTTCTACAACTGCAGGATGGAGCCATTATAGTGAAATCATACATAGTTATGTTTAATAACCTGACATGCTACTCTCTAGATATGATATGTGATGGTTACATCCAACTGTGGAAGTTTGATAAGGGTATTTTTTGAGAGATATGTGCCAATATAGTTCCCATGTGCATCCCTACATATGTTGAGGTGTTGAAGTAGGCACCTGCGATAGAGAGTTTCCTATCATAGTGATTCCAGTCATTTGGTATAGGTAGTGGTCTCTTCATATCAGAGACATCCATGGAAGTAGGCGGGTGTCAGTCATCATGACTGTGATACAGGGGACCTTTCCATGATTAGGATCGACCATATGGTTAGACGGAAGTAGAGTATCACAGAGCACCCAGTCAGTGTAGAGATGACTGATGTTGTGTGTGTGATGGGTGAGGTCACATTGCACAGGACTACCTAAACCATCAAGATGAGAATCCTGAGTAGGAAGTAGGTGGAACACCATGGTAGAGGCAGTGTTGAAATCAGGGTGGTCCTTAGGGAGGTTGTTTCGGCAAAGGAGTAGTTGCATGAGGAATAGGTGGGGTCCATCACTACGATTTTCCACCACTAACACCACAGGGCGGTCCACATCTTCCTCATGGAGCTAGGGGTCAGGGCCACAGATAGTTGTAGGATATAAATTTTTGTGATCCTCCAGTGCACGAGATGATCCGAGCTACAATTAGTGTTTATTATACTCTTGCTTCTGTATTATTATACATAATATCCATTCAGACTTTTATATCATTACTATTGGTATGGGAGTTAGAGCTCCCAGTAAATGCGCTATTACAACAGCCTTATCTCGAGGTTCCTACGGGAAGTTCCTTTTCTGTATATTTTATCTTCCAATAGTGTGAGCTTTCATATAGAAGGGTATTGTTCACTTGGTACCAATTGTTAATCATGATAAAGCCTTATGATGTCATCTTGGGCATGGATTGACATTCCATAGTTCGATCCCAGATTGACTATCATAGTAGACTCATCAAATGTCTGCACACTAATTGGATGAGGTTCACCTTTCTTGGTGAACAAGGCCTCATAGCATGGTAGTTTAGTGCTATGAACAAGGGACTAAATCTTTTTTACCATTAGTTATAGAGCATGAACTGTGGGGAATCAGACTTCTCAAAAACCTAGGTTCCTTTAGTTATGGATTATTACATGGAAGTCTTCCTTGAAGAGGTCCTTATACTACCTCTAATGATGCATTTAGTGTATTTCATTAAATTGAAACTAGGTACTTACCCCAATATCTTCTGTGGAATATCTGATGGTGCCCACTGAGATTTGGGAGCTACGCCTACAGTTGGGGACCATTTCAAGAAGGTTTTCATTATACCCAGTGTGTCCCCCTGGGTAGCCCTGGTTCTATTTTTAAGAAGGCAGATGGAATTTTTTATCTTTCTGTGTATTATAGTCTTCTGAATCAATCCACGATAAAGAATAAGTACCCCTTACCGTGGATCGAAAACCTCTTCGACCAATTGTGAGGTGCAAGTCGGTTCTCCATTATAGATCTTAGATCCATCTACCAATAGCTATGGGTTTGTGAGGAAGATATTCCGAAGTTGGAATTTCATTTTTTCTACAGGAATTACAAGTTCCTAGTGATTCCCTTCGGCATGAAAAACTCCCCATCCAATTTCATGGCCATGATAAACCAGGTCTTCCAGCCCTATTTGGACTGATTTTTTGTTTTCTTCATAGAATACATACTCATTTACTTAGAGTCTAAGGAGGATCATGAAGATCACTTGTGGATGGTCCTTGATTTACTCTAATAGAACCATATTTATAGAAACATATCAAATTATTTGTTCTGGATACACAAGGTTCAATTTTTGTGACATGTAATCTTTAAAGAGGGTTTAGTCAGGGATCACGTGATGATTGAAGTGGTTCCTTCTTGTGATCCACCCAAAAATGCATCCATGGTGTGGAACTTTCTTGGTTTTTCTGGGTACTACCAGAGGTTTGTTGTAGAATTATCTATAATTGTAGCCCCTTTGACCACTCTGACATGGAAGGATCAACTATTTACCTTGATTGAGTTCTGCCAAAGGGCCTTTGAGGAGTTAAGGTAGAGGCTGACAAGTACTCTAGTTCTGAGACTACTAGAGGAGGGTGTTGAGTTTGTAGTGTATAGTGATTCCTTGAGAGTTCAGCTCAGTTGTATTTTGATGCAATAGCAGGTGGTCATCACAAATAAGTTGAGGTAGTTGAGACCTTGTGATCATAATTATACGACTCATTACATGGAACTCATAGTGGTAGACTTTTCCCTGATGTTGTGGGGACACTACCTTCTTTGGGCTCTCTTGGTGGTTTACTCAGAAGACCAGAGTCTTAGGTATATCATTACCTAAGATAGATCAGAATCTAATATAGTGATCCTAGTTGGTGATCCTATAAGATTATGACTTCAAGATTGTATATAATCCTGGGAAAGGCAATGTAGTAGTAGATGCCCTCAGTAGGAAGTCCCAGGATTTCCTATTGTAGGATGCTTCTGAGAAGTTAGCTTCCCTGCAGTTGAACCTAGTGGGAAAAAAGGGTACAAATTTTCTACAGTGGATGGTGCTGACTCCTCCCCTTGAGTGTGTGAGATAGTCCAAGCTGATAGTTGTCAAAATTGAGGTTCTATATGACCATATATTCCCAATCGACACACCTGATGTGTATTCTGAAGGAGGGAATCACAATATCTTTTTCCATGGGACAACAGTTATTCGAATCGTAATGCAAGAGGAAGTAGTGTTGTAGATCCATACATCTCCCTTAGTTTTATATCCTAGTGTTTGGAATATGTACAGGGATCTTCACCGATATTTTTGGTGGTCTATTTTGAGACAAAGTGTAGCTAAGTTCATCTCATGATGCCTTACCTGTCAGTTGTAGAAGGCTGAGCATCGGGTTCTGGTGGGTCTTTTGCAGCCTCTCAACATCCCGGAGTGGAATTAGCATGGCATATCCATGGACTTTATCACAAGGATTCTATGAAAAATGAAGTTCCATGATTCCATCTAGGAGATAGTGGACAGACAAACCACAATGGTGCAATTTCTTTCTATCTGGGATCATAATTCGATGGATATTTTGGGGCGGCTCTACTTACGGGAGATCACCACCTTCACAGAGTACCCTCAAATATTGAATCATATTGGGACATGTGGTTTACATTACGGTAGTGGAGAGGCCTTCATGAGGCATTCAGGGCCCAGTTGCAAATGAGTACAGTTGTTCACCCACAGATCGATGGGTAGACTAAGGAAACTATTTATGTTTCAGAGGATGTGCTGAGGGATAAAATTATAGATTTCGATTGGAGCTAGGAAGATCACCTACCTTTAATATATTTTGTGTACAACAATAGTTATCACTTTACCATCAGTAAGACACCATATGAGGTGCTATACGGGAGACCCATAAGGTCACCCTTATGTTGGATAGAGGTTGGAGAATCGTCCCTCCTAGCCCCATAGTTGGGTAGATACACAATAGAGAAGGTACAAGTCATCCATGAAAAGATGAGGAAATCCTTGTGTAGATAGAAATCATACACAGATTGCCATCTTAGGCCCTTGGAGTTCAATCAGGGAGACCACAACCTCTTGAGAGTCTCCCCTTGACCTAAAATGTGGAGGTTTGGCCAAGTAGGAAAGCTATCTCTAAGGTTCATCAAGCCATACGAGATAGTGTGGAGGGTTGGTGAGGTTTCCTATAACCTTTCTATACCCCCTCAGCTAGAGCGAGTGAACTTTGTCTTTCACATGTTGTAGATAAGATGATATGTTCATGATCATATACGTATCATCGATTGGGGAGAGTTGGATATTAAAGATGGAACCACCATTGTGGAGCACCTAGTTGTGATCGAGGATCGATAGGAGAAAAAAATGTGTGGAGGGGTCATACCCTTGGTTCGTGTGCCTTCGCAGCACAAAAACATGTAGGAGAGTTCTTGGGGAAGGGAGAGCTAGATGTGGGCTCAGTATCCTGAGTTGTTTTCCTAGTTTTCTCTTTTTGTGGAAAGAGCATGAAGGGGGGAATGATGTACAGACCCAATTTCCACCTTGTAATACTTTGAAATATTTCTACATATTTTTACATGGTTATGTATTGAGAGGGATTGATATTCTAAGGCCCAGTGTGCCAGAAATTAATTTTATTATAATATTAAGTTTATCTTATACTATGCACAAAATAGAAACAAGAAAAATCCTAAATGATAACTTTGATCTGAAATCCAAGGCCACGGTTGAGTCTAGAATGGCATGTTTACCCTAATTGTGGCATAACTTGTGTCGTTGCAGGACTTCTATGAAAAACGCCACCTAATTAAAAATGGTAATTAAAATAATTAAACGTAATTGTTTTTACCCCTAATTCAAAACCAAATAACATTCGAATGTGGACTCTGATTGGATGTTCAAGTCTTCCATTGAGTTTGGAGTTGTGTGGTTTTTTCCATGGTGCGATATAAAAAGGAGGGGTGCAGGAATTTCGAATCTCCGCACTAATGGGGATTCCTAAAAATTGAGAGTTATGTGTTTTGGATTAGGGTTAGCCCCTAAAACCATTTCTTTCTCTACAAGGATCTCTCTATGTTCTCTGTCAACTATTCCTCACCATTATTCACTAGATTGATGAGAAATATCTGCTGGAACCTTGGTGGATCAAAGCCTAATAAATGTGGATGCATCACATATAATGAACGACCAGATCGAGGAACGATTTCTCTCATTTTGAGTTTTGATTTAGGTTTTATTTAGAATATTTTCCTTAGCCTCATGTTTTTTCTATTTCAACCTTGAATCAACGATGGGTGCATGAACACAACCATAGATATATTTTTAAAACCCTGGTTTTCACCCATTCTTCAGGGGTATTTACTGAAAAATTTTGGGAACACTAAGATACTGAAATATCGATGATCAAAAACCGGCACATAGAATCCTTCCTCACAAGGGTTGTTGATTTTTTAGCGGAATTGAGATCGAGCAACTAGATTGAGTCCAAAGGTCTGAAAAATAGACCTTGGTTTTTCCACTAGAGTGGCGGCTGGTGGTGGTCTGTTGGGTGGTGGTGGAACCACTGTCCGGTGGGTTGAAGGCGTGGCACGCCATGTGGCTCGTACAGAAGAATGGCCGAGGTCGCGTGACGTGAACCCATGCGGTGACCATCACCACCTTTCTCATGGCAGGTGATTTGATCACCAACGGGGCCTATTGTATACAGTAGGTCAGACCACCATGGGCTAGACCCACCACAATGTGTTGAGATGGGATGGAAAAATGGGTTGGTTCTCACCCAACAGGTTGGACCCTGTGAACCGAGGCAGACCTGGTTTGGATCCCTATTTGACCTAGTTCGGCAAATGGTCGACTATGGTGGTTGACCACTACGATAGTTGTCACGGCGTGGGAATCGTCGATTGTGGCTTGACTGGCCACAGTGGTCGACCACAACATTCGACAACAACAATCAACCACCGTGGAAGGTTTACCGACCATGATTTGATCCACCATCCCTGAGACCCCCCTTCTTCTTATTTAACCAACTATATCTTTTATCCCGAATATCTATTTGATGCGCCATATGCAATGGAATGTTCCTCCCATTTAGGTTTCTGGCAATGAAAATCATATTATTTAATATTTTTATATTTTGGGGAAATAAATAGCCTATCCTACGTGTTTTTTCACATAGAATGTGATAGTGAACTCAATTTTGACATTCAATTAGTGAAGCAGGGTGTTCTAAACTCAATGCTCATCTAGCAGTGTTTGATGATGATAGTGGCAGTGATGCTTTCAGAATCACTAGAATAGTACCATCTTACCCTTTAATGGGGACAGGAAGTGGCATTTTCCATTATTTTTTGGCCTTACCCTCTAGTAGGGAAGGGTAGTAAGGTTCACCAATGAATCTTTAGGACTTACCCTCCGGTGGGGTTGGGTAGTGAGGTTTTTCATTTAATCTTCACAGCTCACCATCCATCATATCACCCATAAGTGGGGCTGGGCAGTGGTTTTCCTCAACGAATTGGTGATGATACATGTTTTTACATTACCTTAAGCTCACAAGTAAGAGGATAACTTTCCCCACCAAGAGGTGTGCTTGTGATGTGTCCTAAAAACTATGCGGGTGAGACAGACCCACCCAAAATGAACAATATCAATTTGTGGTGTTTGAGCCCCTTTAACTTATAGTTTAGGGAATATGTGAGAAATTATGATTATCGATAGTGGTTACTCATGAGAATTTTGGAAACTATCTTAGTAGAATGAGTTGTGAGATGTAGATTCCCTTAATCTCTCATTGGGTTTCTTTTACTTGAGAGTATATTTATTTATTTACACCCTATTAAGTACCCACCACATAGGTTCTAGTTCCTCTCCTTCCAAGAGAGGAAAAAATGTGGGCAGTATGACATGAAATTTTCATGTGTAGCTTCTCATGGTTGGATGAGTCTACTTTCCTATTATAGGTTGGGAAGACTTGATGATAAGTTAAACTTTTTACCTTTTATAGATCCTTGTGTTTGGATTGGCTTACTTCAATCATTTGTTGGGTTGATCTACACTCATTTACTGTACACTATTCCATATTCTATATTTCTTTCCCCCCTATATCTCATACTACTCCCCCTTATTTTTGGGGAATCCTACTTAGTATGTTTATACTCATCCCTGTATGGGAGTTTCTTGCATGTATCAAGCCTTATACAAATGAAACACATGTTCTATTGCGACTCCGAATAACCGCAGGGGTATGAGAGCTTGGACTGTGGGTGGTGGTCACAGCTGGGTTTATGGATAAGGGATTCTTCAGAAGCTTTACATACAATTTTCTATTAGGTTGGGACAATTTTCAGTTAGGTGTGTATTTTTCCCTTTTTCCATTTATCATACATAAATGTATCCATACTATTTAGTGGTCCATGCATGTATGGTTTATTTTTACAATAGGTTTCATCATCTACTTTTCTCCCTCTGTGATTTTGGAAGAATTTGGTTCTTTTTTGGGTAAAAGGACATAAAAAATGGAATCCCTGAGTTTTTTGTGACTTCGACACAATTCACCACCACCTCTGGCCTGTGGATGTGGGCTTGGTGCAGTCACAGCTCGAGCCCCAACATGGGTCAGTTCATCATAGACTAACCCAACCATTACATGATAAAACAACAATACATTAAGTGAATGGAAAATAGACCACCTTCCAATACCTTTCTATAACCCACTCACCTCATATCATCCTTCATTTCTACTATGAATGAGTGAAACAAAAAAATAGGAAAAAATCTATGAAAATAGTATATATGATCTTTTATCAGTGAAAACTCAAATAATTGTGGTTTAAAAGATAAAGGTATGGGAAATGAGTCATAAAATTACTTTAATAATACAATCACAACATATTCAAGGTGAATCAAAAAAAACTAAATGGTTTCCATGAATATCCATAGGAGAATAAATGGGTGTGTGATAAAGCTTTCTCTATCCAAGAAGAAAAGAAAACAAGGTCTAATGCTTATAAGATCATAGTAGTAAATATGAAATTTCACCAAATCTTATTTTTTAAATGGTTTGGAATTATTTTTATTCATACTATGCACCATGAATTCTAACCATCACTATTCAACATTAACTATTTTTCATATTTATGGAATGCAATTTACCAAAACTATGCCAACCATATAAAATTTCTTTGAGACATTATGTCTATCATTTCACAGCTTCCATAATATGATCCAATGAAATCTAGGATGCATGGTTGGGTTGAATTGTTGGACATAACTATGTTCATGAGGTTGTAAATAATAAAACATAAAATATCAATGCAAAATAACAAGAACGCTCTCAGGACCTCCCCTACTTCCTTGAACAGATGATTAGATCCAAAATTAAATTTTTTTCAAAAACATGGGTTTCTAAATCAGTGACTGGGTGGGGACTTACATAGATAAGAACAAAAAAATAGAGAATAAATTATATAATATCTTATTACAATATATACCACATTGAAAATATAAATATAATGGTATAAAATATAAGAGGATGTATGAGTTGTCAAAACAGCCATGTGGTTCCATTATACAAGACTATAACATAAAAAAATTTAATATAACTACCCATAAAAATGTCTTCGTAATAAATACATGTTTATGATACCTCATCTATACCAAAACAATAAAATATCAACCACCATGAGATCTGATAAAACAATATAACACCAATATAATATGACAATATGGCTATAGACACACATAGTGTATATGTTGGGTGTGACCTAGGTATTATGTATCTTATCCCCCATCCTTTAAGTGTGTTTATAATTTAATTTAATGTATCTTACATATTATATGTTCTAATTTGAAGATGGTTTTTGGATTTTTAGTTGAATAAATTTGAAGGGTGGTAGATATGTTAGTATATTATAATGGTACTAATATTTGTCATCACATTTTTTTACAAAATTATTTTTTAAATTCTTGTGCAATTTAAATTTTTATTTTTTTATGAGTTTAGTTTTATGCTTGAATATGATTTTTTTGGTGTTTTATAATGGAGTTTGAGAAATCATCAGTTTGTGTTGAGGTCTTATACGTGCTAATTAATTTATAGGGATGTTCACTTGAATGCTTTATAGGAAATTGGTAGGGTTTTGTTTCAAATGATCCACTTAAATCCAAATGGGATTCCAAATACTTTCTAGTGGAAAACTAATGGCTATTTTAATTTTATAGATTTATCATTATTATATTGTGAAGATACATGTTCATTAGTAACCTTCTAGGTTAAATATTTATTAATTTATTCTAATATAATTTTGGGTAATTATTTTTTAAATCCATTAAACACTAGAACCCCTCTCATTCTCCCCTCAATGTATCATATTCAATGAACCTCCTAGTGATTTCACCTATCTCTCTAAATATATTTATTCACTCCATGTTAATATCAATATTTATTTTATTATATTCAATATTTTTAATTCCAAGTAGCCACTATGGGGTTGTAAAAAATATGAGGAAATGGTCATCCAAGTTATTATATATCACAAAATTTCTATCATGATGAAACATCATTGGATTTTCATTGAGATATTTCCACCACCTATTTTCTAAGTCCCTTAATATGTTTTATCATTTTTTGATGTCAATGAATTAAATATTTTCAAAAAACCAATCATTATATGAAATATTTTGTTCTAATTTTATATGATATACACACATGTTAGGTTAAGATTATTAATCGATAGAATGAAGATTATAGTTTTAAAATGGCTGAGAAAAAAATAACCATTTCCATAAAATTAAGTGATATTGGTTGGTTAGTATTGACTATGATAATATAAATAGTACATTTCATTTTTTTCACATACTATGCTTCTATTATTTATTCGCTTCGCATTCATTTTTTGAAGACAAATATTTTTTGAGACAGAACATGATTTCTAGTTTAGATAATAGTTAAATAATAATAGAAATTAATATTATTAATAAATCAATCTAATGATATAAAAAATACATAAATTGATATTTATTATGTTTATAATGTATTGGAGTATTTGTAAACCTATAACATTATTTAGATAGAGTTACAGAAGTATCCTACTTTCTGTAGAAATGACATGTCTTGTATAGTTGATTAAACTCAATAATATAGGATGAACTATAATATAAAACCAAACCAATCCATTGGATTCCACATAGACTCAGAAAATATTTGAGAATAATACGTTCCTTTTTTTGTTAACTACGAATCATGGGAAGGGTAACTATAACTAACAAGATAAATTATTCATTATATCTTAGATTTATATATGGATGAAATAAATTTTTACAAATTTAACCTATATGAGTAATATGTTAATGATATGAAATATAACATGGATTAAGAGTTCACATAAATGGTGAGATGTCATGACCCGTCCCCTGGGGCCTACACCACGAGTACCCCAATCCCACCTCTTGAAGGCCTAGGGCAGGTGACTAGAAATAAAGGCATTATCCTTTAAGTGGGAGGCATTATCCGGGTACCTGTACACTTGAACACTCACAACCCCATCCCAAAATGCTGAGAAGGAAAACATTCATGCCACTAAGACAACCACTAGGTGTAAAATAGCACAAGATGAAAGTAAAGGGGCTACAATACAATCCCAACAAAGACAAGACGAAAACAAGAAAGTACAAAGGTCTCTGTAAATCCATCCGTAGAAAACCCTACCTGAAGTGTAGGTGTATAGTAGCTTCTGAAAGACATAGGAGTACACCACACCTATCTAATATCACTGGGAACTGCCTAGTCCTTGACGACCAGGTTCTCTGTCAAATCTTTAATCTTCTGCACAAGACACAACACATGCGGCCAAAGCCTGTGTATGGGTGAGTAACACAATACTCAGTAGGGACTACAGACCAAAAATAAATACCACAATAGAAAAGTTCACAAGAATAAATGGATATCTCACACTAGAATAACCTAAATTATAGAATGTAATATTTTAAATCATAAAGATGGATCATCGTGTACTATAGAGGAACTCATTCCCAATGAATTGCTAAGGATTGTTTGTTTATCGGTCCATTGTGGTCCACTCAACTACTGCTCGTCTGCTAGGCCACTAGGGTCCGCTCTAATATTTCTCATCTTCCAGGCCACTGATGTCTTCTCTACTACTACTTGTCAACTAGGGCACTGAGGTTTTCTCACCTACTCGTCACTTCCTTCTCATCACCGACAGTCGTAGGATTTATACTCATAGCTCACTTAATTCTAGGAGAATCTATTCCTCAAGACATATGTCATATCTCAATATCCATAGAAACTCACATGGATTATGTCAAAAGTACCACCTCTTCGTGAGGCTCCCAACACCTCAAATTGATCATCAATCAGACATATGGTTTACAAGTTATGATTGTTTCACTTAAAAGGGCCAGTTGGGTCCAGGTTTGGTCTGACTCAATTAGAACTACCGACCCGGGTCTACCAAACCAACCTGGAACATCTACCCAACCCGGTTTGCTGGGCCCAAATCGGGCTAGATAGACCATGGGTCCAACCCACTAGGCCACCTGGAGCAGCCCACACCCTCTTGCTCGGCCCACTATGAGTGGGACGGCCTACTCTGGATAAGACGTGGCTGGCGCACTGAGTCTCCCTCCACCTTGTGGTCCAGAAATACCACATCCATCATGCCGCATGACACGATGTGGCTATCTGAATTGGCTCACACCATCCTCCAACCATTTCTGTCATCCGAGATCACCGTCCTTGGCCAATGCCACGGGCTACCTCACTATCGCAGTGTGCCGTCAGCATGTGGTGCCACGTGTCGCCGCCAGTCCCTTATGAAGGCCACCAACTCTGCTTCGGTGGTCCATTTTTTGAAACATAAGGTGCTTCAGAGTCCTCAAGTAATTCTTTCACTTTCCGTGAGCTCAAATCATATTGGAGACCCGCTTCACTAAAAACACTCAAATGACACTATGAAAAATAACAAAGAACATATAAGATATGAATGTTGGCCTTGTTCATTTGGCCTTCATTATTCCCATGATAAGGAAAGAATGAGAAGGAGATAATCACCCAAATATATACCATTAAAATCTTGCAATAATCAATCCATCATGAATTGATCACACCCAATCTTTGATGCATTCCATTCATTTAATGATTCACGTTCATTGTAGAGTTTTAGAAATCAAGAAAGTAAACTAATTAAATAATCACCATACCTTGTTTTAGATCAATTTATGATAAAGGGTGAATCATCCATTTGTCGCTTGTCTAGCCACTAATGTCTAATCTGAACCCATTTGTTGATCTATTTTCATTCATCATTTGTCATCACTCATCATTAGCTAAAAGATCTCCTCCATGGTTTCCAAGGAAAAGAAACCAGGGTCCTCCTATGACCTTGTATCCTCACTATGTAATTCAGTGGAGAACTCGATTCAATGTTTCTGTTACACTAAGTTATTGATGTTTCACTGTTTCATTTATTAAATGAAACAGTTTCCCTATCACAATTCATTGAACCTTTGAATAAAATAAACTATCAAGTTTATTTTATTTTATTTTTTCACATTATTTTATTTTATTTTTTAAAACACTTGGAAATTAAATTATGTCCTCAACCCACTCTGGTAGATGTTAGGTCCATTATTTGGTAATTTAATTATTCTGGATGCAATATTAGCCTCATATTTTTAATCCAAGAACCCATTTATAAGCTTCCAAAACTGTGCATGCATGCTATCTCTATTAACAAAAAAAGAGTTTAAATAACTATTTTGGTCTCACGAGTCCTCAGAATTAAGTTCTATAAGAGTATGTGGTCTCTAAATAATCTCATATAATTTTTAAAAAATTGCATAGAATTATAGTACATTACATTACCCCCAAAATTATGGATTTATGTCCTCATAAACCAAAAAAAATGTTAAACAAACATTTGGGGTACTGATAATGGATCTAAGGCTCCCACTCCCAAGTTTTATCCTAGAGATTATTATGCTTACGTCAAACACACACCAGAAGAATCGACTATAAATGAAGAATCTTCTCCTATTTATCCTCAATCTCTACCAAAAAACACTACAAATGTCACCCCATCATTGATGTCTTACTCGCTCCAGTCAATGATGTGTGACGAATCATGTGTGTACCTCCCTAGCCATGAACATAGAAGACATTATAAACCTAGTGCATCTGTGGGGTGAGATCTAGGTTGTGTGCCACCTCTCCAACTCTACCCAGAATCTAAAATGGGTTGATGAATCTTGGAGATAGATTTTTTCCCTTTCCAAATCTTAGCAATCCCCATTGAGTTCATACCTGAATGAACACATGGTCTCCCTCCTAGAACTACAAGGGCTTCCTTATTCAGTCAGAATAATATTTCTACATGCTCTATGTAGTCCTATTCCACTCCTAGATAACCTTAACCTTCTTAGTGGTATCCAGTACCAACCTTGGACCCATGAGTACTGACTCCCCTAGGCTTGTCCAGCATAATAGTGATATGTATTGTCTCCCATAAAGTGCCTTCAATGGTTCCATACTAATGTTGGAGGGGTGGATATTGTTGTACGTGAAATATATCAGTGGTAGGTGATCCTCTCAAGTGCACGTGAATTCCAAGACACAAGTATGAATCATATCCACTAAATCCTAGATAGTCCTCTCTATCTGACTATCTGTATAGGGGTTAAAAGTCATGCTCAAAAGAAGCTGAATTACAAACACCTCATGAAATCCATTCTACAACTAGGATATAAAGTGTGTGTCTCGATCTGAGACTATCATCGATGGGACCCCCATGGAGTTGAACTATATCATTCATATAGAGGCACCTCATTCTCTCTATTGAACCCTGGTCCTGTATGGGTATAAAGTGGGATGACATGGTGGGTCAGTCAACAATCACTCAGATGGTATCATTCCCCTGGTTGTATGGGGTAATCCCATAATAAAGTCCATTGAGATATTATCCCACTTCCACTATGGAACCTCAAGTTTCTATGTCAAACCTGTAGGAACCTAATGCTCCAGCTTCATTTTCTGACAAGTGAGGCATCATGACATGAACTATTCTACAACCTTTTTTATCCCTGACCATCAGTAATGACATCGGACGTCCTGGTACATCTTCACCACTCTTTGATGTACCACCAAATGGGAGGTGTGAAACTTTTTTCAAACCTCCTCACGTGATTCCACCAGTACAACAGTTCGTCCTTTGAAAAGGATAAAGTGTTCCACACCTATCGAATATCCATCATGAGCTTGTCCTAAGGATAACTGAGGATTTCAGGCTACATAGTCAACATTCACAAGATACGCCTCCCTAAATCTCCATAATAGTGGGAGAGTGATAGTCATCGACTGAAGAAAATGTTCTCCATCATCATCCATGAAGGATATATGGATTGCGGCTAACTACTCTGATGTCTCACTCAGCAACTTCAAACCAGATCTTCTAATGAGTGTGTCCTCTACCACATTACCCTTCCTAGGAGTATAGAATATCATAAAATCATTGTTTTGGAGGAACCCTAGCCAATGTCCCTACCTCATGTCCAGGTCCTTCTTGGAGAAGATATACCTGAGAATTTTTTGTTTGGAATAGACGGTAAACCACTCACCCACCAAGTAGTATTGCCACATCATCAAAGAAACGATCGTTGCTACTAGCTCCAGGTCATGGGTCACATAGTTATTCTTTTGCTGCCTCAACTTTCATGAACCATAGGTGATCATTTCTTTCTCCCACATCAAGAAAAAACCCAGTACGGTTCCTCATGCATCACATAATACAACACACCCAACGCCCTCCTCTAGTTGTCTCAAGATGGGGGCACTTGTTAGTCTCGGTCTCAGCTCGTGGAAACACTGCTGACACTTCTCCATCTACCTGAAGGGCTGTCCCTTTCGTGTCAAAGCTGATAAGGGTGCTGCTACCTTATAAAATTCATTCATGAACCTCCTGTAGTACCCATCCAAACCCAAGAAACTCCATAACTCAGTCATGCTCCTTGGTGGATCCCAAGGAAGCACTACTTCTATCATAACTGGATCCACTACAACTCTAGCCTCTGAAATTAAGTTTCCTTGATAGTGGACCTCCTTAATCCAGAACTGACACTTTGAGAGATTACCATAAATATGGTACTCTCATAGTGTATCCAGGACTATCTGCAGGTGTGTAGCATGCTCCTCCATGAACACCAAGTACACTAGGATGTCATCAATGAAGAAAAAAATAAAATGGTCGAGGTAAGGTTGGAAGATCATGTTCATGAGTCCCATGAGCAATCCTGGAGTGTTTTCCATGCCAAAAGGCATCACTAAGAACACATAGTGTCCATACCTATATTTGAAGGTTGTGTTCGGTACATCTTCATCACATACACATAGCTGATGATAACCTGGTCTGAGGTATGTCTTCGAGAACCATCTCACTTCATTCAGCGGATCGAAGAGGTCATAAATCCTCGACAGTGGGTACTTTTACTTCATGGTAACCTATTTCAAGTTCCAAAAGTCCATGAACAACATAAGTCTCACGTCTTCCTTCTTGGAAAAAATAACTGGGGCTACCCATGGTGAAATGTTGGGTCTCACGAAGCCCTTCTTCTATAAATCCTCCAGTTTTACCCTAAATTCATGAAAATCCACATGATTCATATGATATTATGGTGTGGATATCGGTTATATATTGGGGTATAGATCAATCCAAAATTCAACTTATCTATGAGGAGGTAATCTCGGAGCATCCTCAAAAAAGATGTCTTCGTACTCATCCACCACAATAGGAAATTGAGGACACTTCTCATCCACTACACAGAGGGTGAGGCTAGCCAACTGGTGAGTGATCGGCTAAACCCTCATTTGAGAAAGTCCGTCATTTACTGCAAGATCTCCCTTCTCATTGGTGAATGAAAACTTGTTCCCATCCTCGTGTACAAACCACACTCTCTATCTAAAGCAGTCGATCTGAGCATGAACAGTGGATAGCTAGTCCATATCTAGGATGAAGTCATAAGGCTTCAAAGTTGCTACTAAGAGATCTTATCCTAAGCTCTATCCTTATAGAATAATCTCACACTACTAGAACTGGTTTGTAATTGTTGAATCCCCTCTCGTAGGAGTCTCTAACCGTAAAGATTGAGCCAATGACTCCACTCGAATCCATGATCCCCAAACAAGGTCTTTCTCAAGGGAAAAGTGACTAGAACATGTCTCCATAATAATTGCACCTAAGGGGGAGAAGACACAGATCATACTTTTAATAATCTCTAGAGCATCATGTCCATAGGCTTCCATCGCCTGTAGCTAGCCTTGACCATGTCCACCATCTCCCGGATCCCATGGTGGACAGCCTGGGGGTGGTGGTGGTAGCGCATCAAACCACCATCCACCACCAACTTCTATTCTGGCTCCCCTACCACATTCTCTACCCTACAGACCACCTCGCTTGAACCTATGCCTCTATCTAGGTAGTCCTTATACCGTCTTTCAGTCAATCTGTGCGGTGAGTTGGGCAATCATGATCCATGTTCCCCTACCCTCTGAATGGGTAGTGCACCATATCCCTCTGATGAATCCCTCCTCCATGGGAGTCTTGTACCATAGATCTTGCATCATGGGGTCATCCCCTGAAATGCATGACCTTCTTGGGCCCCTGTGTCTACTCCCTGCTACACATAGCTGAAGACTCCACCGCCCAGGGTCGATGGGTAGCTCATGCTGCTGGCGCCTGCTCTACTAGGAAGTTCCCCATGAATAAATATCTCTCTAGAAACCCAGCCTGAGTAGGGATTCTAAGTGATACCATGGATGCCCTAATCTCCCAATGTAGTCCCTGATCAAAGGCTCAATCTGTGAAGAATGGGTCTCACACCATTTTTTGGAGTTGTGAGAAAAATCATAGAATCTTACTGAGTACTCTGCTACTATCATTCCACCCTGTTGTAGGTTTCATAGATCCTATATACACACTAATCACAATGTCGATTGAAAGAAATCATCTTTAAAGATGACTTCATAGTCTCTATAGGGGATTGTCTCCTCATCGTGTGTCTAGATCATCAAGTTCCTCCATCTCCCCATCGAACCCTCGAGAATGCTCATGGCTAAGATCTCTATCTGGTCGGGAGGCATCCTCAACAGACATAAGACTCACATAACTACCTCAATCCAATCCTCTTCCACCTGGGGGTTAGTATCACCCTTGAAACTAAGAGGTATCTTCCTATGGAACTCATGTAAGGCACTGAGCCTATGTGTGTACCATCCTCATGGTGGAATCGTCCCCAGAACAAGTACCTCTACTAATGCATCATCATTGGGCATACCATCCTCATGGTCATGCACTGGAACCCTCACTGGCTGTCTGCATGGAAGCATCATGAAAGATATAAAGATGAACCATGGTCAATAGGTTATACCTAGTGAGATGACTTAAGGACATGACGAAACACTCAAAATAATATATGATTCATGTAATCAGTGGTTTCATGTACAAAGTCAAAAAGTAGAATTCAGGGTATTGGTTTGTGGATATGTCAGCTGTCGCACAAACATTGGACTCCTAGATCCTGAAAGTTGAACTCGAAACATTTAATACAATTGTCCGAAAACAAAACCACTAAATCTCAGTCATTATGGTTTTACCATACAACTATGATACCAATTTTTCCTAACCCATCCCCCAGGGCCCGTATCGAGACCACCCCAAGCCTGCCTACCGAAGGCTAGGGTCTAGTGACTAGCGCCGAAGGTATTATCCTACGAGTGGGAGGCATTAGACGAGTACCTATATACAAGAACACTCATAACCCCAAAACCACAATGTAGAAAAGGAAAAAATGCATTCCACTAAGACAACCACATAGTGTAAAATAGTATGATATGAATATAAATGGACAAGAATACAAGCCCAACAAATACAAGTTGAAAACAATAAAGTACAAACCTCATTGTAAATCCATCTGTAGAAAACCCTACATAAAGGGTAGTTGTATAGCAGATTCCAGAGGCCATATGAGTATGCCTCACCTATCTGATCTCACTGGGAATCTCTTGGTCCTAGACCACCAAGGTCTCCATTAAAACATCGATCATCTGTATAAGACACAACGTTTGTGGGAGAAGCCCGTGTAGGGGCGACTAACACAATACTCAGTAGGGACCCCAAACCACAAAGAAAGACCCTCAAGAAAAAGTGCACATGAAGAAATGGAAATCTCACATATGTATAAAGTAAAGTATATAAATAAAAATTATTAGTTGTAAGATGGATCATCTTGTACTACAGAGGGAATAATTCCTAATGAGTCGCTAAGTTCTTCTCATCTGTCGGTCCACTGAGGTTCAACCAGCTACTTATCGTCTTCCAGTCCACTGAGGTTCGCTCAGCTACTACTTGTCTTCTAGGCCACTGAGTTCCTCTCATATACTACTCATCTTCTTGGCCACTGAGGTCTTCCCAGCTATGCATCGCTTGTTTCACATTATAGCCACCCCCAAGATTTCTTCTTGTAACATGCTGAATTCGGGGAGAATCTACTCCTTAGGACATTGGTCATATCTCAATCCCCATTGAAACCCACTTGGATTATTTCAAAAGGAACACCTCATCGTGAGGGTATGAACACTAAAAATAGCTCATCAATCAGAGGTACAGTTTACACATTATGATCATGTTACTGAAAAGGGTCGGTTGGGTCGTGGTACGGTCTGAACCGACCAGACCTGGACCAGGGTCTACTGACCCATCATAGGTCCTTCGGCTCATCCTAGGTCTAACCCAATCTAGATCTTACATGGTTTGTTGGGCCTGACCTGAGACAGCTAGGCCACAGGTCTGGCCCGTTGGGCTATCGTGGGTATGCTGTGCTCAGCCGCCCGGAGTGGCCCGCTTCCTCCTACCCGGCCCACTATGATCGAGGTGACCTTCTTCGGCTGAGATGTGGCCAGCGCTCCACATCTCTCTCCACTCCATTATCCCTGTAGACCGCGGCACGACTCACCGTGTTTGGTCATGCCCACCTCAGGGTCATTTTCGGTAGCCCAGATCACTGACCGCGGCATATGTCGCATTCCACCTCAATACCACAGCGCACCATCAGTGTGTTCCCCTCCCACACATTTCCACCATCGTGGGCCACCGAGTCCACTCTGTTGGTCTGTTTTTCAAACTAGATGGTTCTCTAGAGTCCTTGGATTTTTGATTCTCTTGTCGTGGGCTTGAATCCTTTTTGCAACCCACTTCATCAAAAAATGATCGAATGATATTAGGAAAAATCACCATGAACACTCGAGGTATGGATATTGGACTTGTTCATTCAGCCTTTATTCGTCCCATAAGAAGAAAATAATGGGATTTGTATAATCACCCAAATATCTACCCTTAAAATCTTGTAATAATCAACCCATAGTGCATTTAGCACACATGATAAGTGAATCAATCCATTCTTCAAATGATTCATGCTCGTTGTGGAGTTTTAGAAATGGGGAAAGAAAAATAATTAAACAGAAACCCTACAAATTTTGTATCAATCACTGATAATGGGAAAATCATGTGTTCGTCACTCGTCAAACCGCCAATGTTTGGTCTAAATTCATTCGTTGATCCATTGTTTTTCATCATTCATGGCCACTCATCATTTGAAAATTGATCTCCTCTAAAACATCCATGTAAAAGAAACCAAAATCCTAAAATGACCTTATATCTTGGCTAAGAAATTAGGTGGTGAAGGAAATTCAACGTTTCTGTTATGTTGAGTTGCCGACATTACATTATTTCATTTATTAAATCAAATAGTTTCCCCAAAAAATTACAGTGAAAGTTTGATTAAAAAATTATTTCAAGTTTATTTTATTTCATTTCATTTTAATTATTTTATTTTATTTTTTAAAATTCACCTAAATTAAATTTTTTCTTTGACCCATGTCGGTCGAGTTTAAGTCAATTCTTAAGTAATTTATCCATTCCGGACTCAACGGTGCCCTCATATTTTTAATCCATACACCCATTTAGATGCTGCCAAAACCACACACACATGCTATTTTAATTAACTTAAAAATGTTCAAAGAAATATTCCAGGCTCACCAATCCTCAGAATCATGTTCTATCTGAGTGCCTGGTCTCAAAATAATCCAATATAATTTTAGAAAAATACATATAATTCTAGGACATTGCATGAGAAAACCGTAGGGATAGTGTAACTAAAGATGACTGATTTTAAATATCATGATGTTTAGTTTTTTAGTTGATTTACTACCGTTTCCTTTTACCTCATTTTCAAATACCCATTAATTGTTTTTATATTTTATTAGATCCACACATTTTTTGTATAAATTTAATAAACCCAAACTAAATTTCATGTAACCTAGTTTCCTTTCATATTAATTTTAGTCCATAAATTTCACATGATATCAATTTTTCAGTAAAATTTCTATGGATTTGGGTTATTTTGTATTTATTATTTATTTCCCTAAATAATTATTTTCTATATGGGCGTATCTCATAATAGTATTATATTAAAAAAAATTAAAAAATTAATAATATAGGAATAATATATCTATTTACCTTTCCTACCAATGTATTTAGCACCAGGAAAGACTAAATCCCTATTAGAATCCATTTCTAGTAAGTGACCAATAAACCTTAACTATTACCCACACCAGTGTAAGATCCTTGTTTGAGTAGGATTTGGTGAAACATGATATTCGAATATGTTTGTTCATAGATTATATATATTATTAGTATATTTTAGAAGTAATAATTTGTTTTTTCATATCCCATGTCATTTATTTATATATTTCCATTTATTTATACAAATATTATAATTATGTGTTGATAAATTACTAATGAATTATTATAGATATGTGTGATATGGAAAATAAATTTTTTATTTATGGTTTTTAGGAATTGTGGTAGAAAGGGTCATATTAATATTACATTATTTACTTCAATTTTAATTGATAAATTATAAAAATTTAATGAATGGAACCCCCAAATACTAAATAGAGGATCCTTCATAATTAAATGATAATTAATTTAAAACTAGAATTTTCTAGATTATGATAATCCTTCTCAATAAATATCTATTTTACACAATCTTCATATCAACCATGTGGATCAAAATCCAACCAATGATTCTTCTATGTATATTTACACTTGATCCATGAATCTCCAATAATACTATTGAATATTATTGTTCTTGAATAATGAATAATAGTGTTTCTAATTATTTTTTATTTTTTAAAAATAGGGGTTCTTTTATTATTTATACATAGTTTGAAGTAATGGTAAAAGAATGTTTTATTAATATAATAGAATAATTCTAGAGAGTGTTTTGTTATGCACAACAATACTTTACCTCAAAAAAATAATGTAACATGAATTTTATACTTCATGTTAAAATAATTGATAATTACACATATGCCCTTATTAATATATTCCTTCAATGTACTCATATGGTAATGTGTACAATTATAAATTATTTTTGAATAATTTTAAAGGAAATATTTTTATTAAATCTCAATTCATGAATTTATTTAAATATCATTTAATAAATAAATATTTTTAAAAAATTTATTAAGTACAATACGTCATTTCCCTCGGTCCATTAACTCCTCACATTATTCCTATCAAAGAATTTATCAAACATTGAATAATAAATTATTTATTCAAAATAAATATTATTTAGTAGATTAATAAAGGAATATTATATTCAAAAAATTAATATTTATTTATTTATTTATTTTTTCACAAAAATAAAGAAAAAAGTGTGTTAATATATTCCCTAAATTGGGTAATGAATAATTACATAGAAATTCCCTTGAGAATTATAAAGTAAATATAAAATTCAAATCATATATTCTAAATTTATTAATCTCAGGGTTGAATATTTATTCCACTAAACTCATTGAATATTTTTTTTCTCAGAAAATAGACTAATGATTATTTTTAATTTGAAATTCCTCTAAATTTAATTATATTTTTTACAAAAAATTCTATGAAACCGTAATTACTTGGTTCTCAAGGGAATTTTTTGTAAACATAGATTGTACAATATAAATTTAAAGAAACTCAACAAGGAATCAATAGAAAAAAATGTTAATATCACAATGATAAAAACCATCTATGATATTTATTGTATAAAATAATCCATTTGTATATTAATATCTCATCAAGTAGGATTTGTTTTCACTGCCCATTATTCATGATTTATCTTTCTATAACATTTTGAAATGAACTTGATGAATAACAATAATTTCCATGGATTTAATTAATTTGTAACCCTTCAATTAAAGGGTTAAAGATATCCTCATTCATTAATAATAAATGGAAAAATCATTTCAAGAGTTTTTTATTTAATTCAATATTACTTATAATGAACCAAACATATGTTACCTCGCAGAAAGAATATTTCATCATGGGTTTTACCAATACATCAATATACAAGACTCATAAAACACATTAATTAAAATATCAACTCTATAGACCAATAAACACAACCATAGATAGGTATCTCCAATGACACATAAACATGTATAATTCATATCAGTATGAATGTCATCATGACCTCCCTATTTTATGACCACCATATGAGTACTTCATGTGAATATGACTCAATGACTTATGAGCGTCTGAATCCTAATAGTCAATTATCATCTATAAACTATTATAATGATGTTAATTATTCCATAATACATATGGCTATGAATATTTTCAGAGTATATATGTGTTATCAATGTAGTGGGGAATTGTTTTAGCCAATTAGGAGGAAAAATACTATATGAATAATATTACAATAATTTTATATATATTATATATCATTATATTATATGATATTTACTAATATTCTAGTAATTGAAAAAACCTCCTTGGTTACAAACTCCTATATGCATAAGTTTCAATTTCCAAATTATAAATTTTTAGATATAAAATGGTAAACACGATTTAGTTGTTGTATGGCTATATCGGTTGGGCCTTCCATATTCATCCACATCTACTTTTCCTACTATAACATTTGTTCTCACTCAGAAAACCCATAAGAGTTGATATCCCTATGTTTTTAGTTTTTTCCACTATATTTAAAATAAATTTTTATTTTGTATATTTTATATAATATTATCAAAAAATATATTATAAATACATTTTCCTTTATTTATATAACATAAAAAATTTTAATAAATCATTACAAAAACATATTTTGTATCTTTATTACAAGACACAATGCTCTATGTAAATATAGCTATATCAACCACTTGATACAGTAATATCATATATCAAATTTTCTTAGATGATATAAAATAATATAAAAAATTACATATAGGAGAATACTATTTTAGTTTCCCATTGAAAACTATGATTCTAATTTTACTAATTACTAGAAACATATCCTTCATATTTCTTCAACAACTATGAAAATATTTATACTTCTATCTCATAAAATTATTCATAAACATTTTCACATCTACCTGCTATACTTTATGGAAAATAAATTTCAATTCTGTATAAATTTTATGAAATATGTGATATATCTAAACACATAAGTGTATTTAATTGTATTCATCATTTTAAAATTATTTTTTATTTAACAACTCATCAGAGAGAGATTTTAAGGCATGTGGCATAGGAAATCACTACAAAATAAATTGTTCTATATCATATTATTCAATGCTATGTAAATATATGATTCGATGTTATATTCTAGATAACAACAAGATAAATATTATAATATTTTGATCCTTATAACATGGTTTTTTTATTTATTTCAAGCTAGGAGGAATATTTTTTGTCTTATTTTTATCAAACTATAATACTTAACATCTATTTTACATATGTTATTAAGATATTTTACATTGATAAATATGTCTCTGGCATTATCTTCTTGTGGACACAAGTCTCATATACATTCATAATAAAATCTGACTCCTTTATGGATTCATAGAAAAAATACTCCCTTATTAGAATTTATACATTATCTTATTAATGTATTTATACAAATTTAATAACATATAATAATTTTTCAGGGTCACCAGTCCTTATTGATGCATTATATAGACATATTACATAGGGTTTCTTTTTATAATGGTGTCTTCATATGCATTTTTAATATTTCATTATCATCCTTGGTGATTATGGTAAGTATATTTCTCAATTATTTTTCCATAATTACTAGTGAAATGGTTTCGATATAGACTATGCCTTTACATCCTAAGAAACCTTTTGAAACCCATCATTCCTGAATTGTGAAAATTTAATAATAATTTTTTAGTTTCTTCTTGAATAACAAAAAATGGATTTACATTATTACGGTGAATATCAAGATTAAAATACTATATTTTGAAATAATTAATCCATTTTTGGTTTCATATAAACTTGTCAATATTTGATTTATTTTATTTAATAATTCCTTATAGTATAATTTTTTATTATTATCATTAAATAATATATCACCTAAAATGGGGAAAATAAATTAAACTCTTTGGTTTTAAGTTTTTTATATCATGTTCCTCTGGAACATCTCTTACCACCGTGTATTATGGTGTTTAGTGTGCCTATACAATCTAATGTGCATATGTATCCTTGGAATTACTATATTCCAACATAATTCTTTTGTCTCATAAAACAATTCTTCCATATTATAAAAATATAGTCAACCATTTTATCAATGTCATTGAATCGTAGGGATAGATATTTCTTATATTTCTTTTAGAATTATTAATTATAATGTACTTAGTGTTTAATTAATGCATGTTTATTTCTAAAATAATCCTTGACAAAATGTTTTCATCTAAAAATATAAGTCTAAATACTACTAGATTTATTTCATATTATTACTTATATGATACCAATTTGTTAATATTTTTGGCTACTCATTTATATTTTAAACTCACAGTTTTAGAAATTATTCCTAATGGGATAATAGAGGGATCGTAGTACATACCAAACTCACCATCAATTCACTTTTTAGTAATATCAATTTTATGATGTTTATATGACAATGTGAGTTTTTCATTAGCTCGAATATAAATTAAAGTGATCGGTGAATCCTAGAGATAAATATTCTTAAAATACCCCAATAAGATATTCTTATATCATTTATAATTTATTTTCACTACACAACATTATATTCCTAAAATATATTAATGTAATTGAATAAATATTTTGGAATTACCACTACATTGTCCATTTAAGAGTTTATATGTATCATATTAAAATAATTCTAATATATTTATGTCAATACACTATAAATAATAATATAATTACTTTTCATAAAACATTAAAAGTAATCACATAAAAATACCATTGAATCATAGCTCTAAGGATTCTAAAATTCCTCCGGGGTTTTTACATGAAATTACTTATATTATTACATGAAAATTAAATATTATTCCACAATTTTTGTTATTTGAATCATATAAAATATATTTATCATTAATATTTATTATAGTACCTATATGATTTATGTATTATCAAAATATTAATTAGTAATTATGTACTACAAGAACATTCATTTCAAAAATGAAATAATGTGTCAATGTGTCTATAACTACACACTATGATAAATTTTTTGGTAAAACATAAAAGAAGAAAATAGTTTTATATGATATAACACACTTATTTTTTTTAATATATGATCATATTTATGTTATATATGAGTAAAAAAGTAAAAAAAACCTAAATGTTCACCTTGTATTTTCTAATATTTATGATCTACCATGGTTCAAGTTTGATGATTGAAATATGTGAATCACATGTACTATTTAATTACATAGAATAGTATTCTAAGTGTTACATGATTTGAAGAATACAAATCATGTAGAGTATTATACTAAGTCATGAATCATTTCATTAAAATTAATCAAATACTCACCACTAATTACATTTTAGATTCATATAGAATTAGGTTCATTTCTCTCTATATAAATCATCTTTCTCTTTGATTTAAGTGGATATAAAACCATATATCCTAAAAATTTTATAATATTTTTATCCTTATCCCTCAATTATTTCACAATAAGTTGTGTGTAACAGTGTTCCCAAAAACTGTTATTAACTAATCAAATCATATTTAAAAAATTCTTCAGATGATAATCGAAAATATTCATTGTATAGTTCTTAAATAATATAGATAAACAAGGTGATAAGGATGCTATAATTATTTTAAGAAATAATTTTTTATCCAGATGGATGTCGAATATCACTAATTGATTTATATACATCCATATATGTTTTACATGATCACAATCTCTATTTTCATATTCTAGTTTAATTTTATAAAGTTGAATTGAAATCTCATTTATCTTAAGCATTACATTCCCTATTTATTAATTTTTTTGAGATGACTTATCATCACATATGAATCCATATTGTTATGTTACATCTTTATCCCTATGAATAAAATACAGGACATGTGGTAATGAAAATTTAATGAATTAACTATGTTTTATATGAAGGAATTTTTATCACCATCACTCACTCACTATGGAGACTAATCAAGAATTTTGGGTTCTAGAACTTAGAATTATTTGAATGTTTTCTGGTGAAAGAATTTTCATTCTCCAATACAAATAAAAAATGTTTCAGTTCTTAAATAATCAATTTTTTTTAAAAAAAAATCAAAATTAATATTATTGGTATATATTTACTACTAATTATAAATTAATTAATTAATTAATTAATCTCTACAAATTTTATCCAATCTCATAATCCTTTATAATAATATTTGGAATAATTTCTCACTCTGATATCCAAATGGAATGAAACTATATTTTTCTTCAAAGAATCATGGAAAACGAAATATAAAAATATTAAAAGGTATTTAGGTATGATTTACATTCAAAAAATATTAAATCACGTATTTTTTATCTATTGAGTAGACTCCCCAACATTGAAATCTTAAACTTATATTTCCTCCTCAAATGGTTAAATAGTTATATTCTCCTGGTACTTTCATTAGAAAACCCTCATATTTTAAATCACAATGATAAGTGATAAAAAAGGACATTAAACTATGATTATATTATAAATCATGTGATTGGATGAATTTTCATTCATAATATTTATACTGAGATTTTTTTTACTTATGTTCTTCACATAATTGTTAATATTATTTTTACCTATCATAATTTATTATCCATTTAAAATAATATAATATACATAAAATAATTTTTTTTATTTATTATTAGAAACATTTTTAATTTAATTACATTTTGTGATTATGTTTAATCATCCAAAAAATAAATTAATTAAATAAATAATTAAAATATTTATTTTGAACAAAAAAATTAAATGGATAAGTTCTTTGATCATGAGATTTTATCTATGGGTTTTTTTTTTAAATTTGTGATAAAATATTATCAAACCTATGTCAAAGTACTCCTTGGACCAACACATAGCTTGAGTTGTATAATTTATTCTTTATTCAATATAACCCCTTGGTTTTTCGATCATAAATTAGTCCCATAACAACCACCTCTAACTGAGACCAATATGATTATAATTAAAAACTCACATATAAGAGTGTTGTTTACTAGGTTTTAGGGTTACATAAAATATACCATCGACATTTAGGCTAAAAAATAATGTAGGTAATAACTATTATTAGACCATAATATTTAAATTAATAAAATTACTAAATAAATCAATGACATAACTAGTTCAATTACATATATAAATTCAAAAAAATAAACATATTGGTCGAACTCATAATGAATTAGAAAAAGAAATTAATACACATCAATAAATTATAACAGTCATTTAAATTTCTTCTAATTGACATAAATTTATAAAAATAATTTAATTAATCAACATAGTAATTAATTACCTTTTTATATTATGTTTCTATCAAAACAATCCTTTATATATATATATATATATATATCCTTTATTATTTTCAATAAATTGATAAAATTTAAATTTAGATTTTGAAAAACATATGTACAAAATGTGTACATAAGAGGTGCATGCAACATGATCCTTTTATAATAATATTAAAACTATTTCATGAATTCAATAATTATACGATCTACACTATCACATGACATGTCAGGTAACCCACATTCTGTATGGTCATTATCATGTATTGTGTACATATAAAGAATTTGTTAATATATACATTGTGTTGTTATATGGGTACATCTATGTTGTCTTTACGACCTATATAACAATAAAATATTCCATAATATATGTGTCATGTACTGTCAAATATTTTTGTGATGTACATAGAATGTATGATGGCTGTTAAATAGTGAGTATTAGAATATTTTATATGGAAATTAGTTTAATGCATGTTCTCTCACTGAAGATTCTAAAAATATTCAGAATATACATAATGTGGATATATCTTCACTCATGGATTGAAATCAAAATACAAATTGTGTAGTAAAGTGTAATTATTAACACTTAGTAAGTAAATTTCAAGGATTTATTTATGTTACATAGAATTTATATTATATATATACACCATGTACTCCACAATAGGCCATGTTTCTCAACTGATAGTCAATAAATAACTTGTAGTGGTGTTTCCAAATATCCCCATCAGATTCTGTGGTTTACAATAAATAAATACCATCTATGGGTAAATGGTGTATAAACATTATACATGCATTGTATTCCCTAACAACCCATGTGTAATTCTTGTTGTAGAAACTCATCGTGTAATAACATAGCATACAGAAACACAATGAAAGCCATTATTTTCACATATATCTCCTTATGTGAGTTTCACATGGGTATAAAACATGTCATTTAATATTATATTCCATTTAGCCATGTCATGAAACCAGAAAACACGGTAGAAGATGGGATTGTCTAGAATTCTTCACATGTATTTACCTTTATTGTGTCATAAATTCATATAAATATGTTAACTTCAATTTTCAATTTAGAAATAAACTATTAAAATAATAATTGACAATAAATCATATCAAAATGATCAAATAAATTAAAAATAATTTATAATTAGTGTGTATCCTAGAACACATACCAAAGGAAAGTTTCATGGTGTAATTGAAGTGGTGGTAATGTTACCAATTTTTCATTCTCATTTGTTTCAATGAATAAAATTGAAGTACCTGTTGAATGAAATCATGAAACCTGTTACAGAGTATATTTAACATTTAATTTATAAATAATTTAATGTAGTTATTACCTAGAACATGACTTTCCTTATTAATCACTTTTAATTTCCCTTGTTATTATTTCATAATTGAGGTGTAGAATCTTAGTTGTTAGTATATCCTAATATTCTCTATGAATCTATAAACAATGATCTTGAATATATAATTGAAATTTTTTTATAGAAAAATTATAGGTGTAATTTATTTCTAATCTCAATAAGGAGTTCCCTTATCCTATATACATTCATTATTGGGTGGTTGTGAGGATTTTACCTTCAAGGATATAAAGTGTTCTGGAGAACTATATATTGTTCAGAATAAATATTTCCACCTAAAAATGATGTAATAGGTATTTTATAATTAGATTTAAATAGAATAATTATCTTATATAGGGCCTTATCAGAATATTTTTTATTATTAATACCTCATATCAGATAAAATGGTAATAATTTTATTATTATATTCTTTTACTTGAACATATTTAAATATCATTTCTTAGATAAATATGTTAATTTTTTTAAAAATGTTATTATGTAAAATATATCATTCAGATCATGAAAATAACCCAACACATTAATCCTCAAAAAGAATTTATCAAATCATTAATTTTAAAATATGTATTCAAATAAATATTATTTGTTTGATAAATAAATAAATAATATATTGATAAAATTTATGAATAAATATTTATTTTAATGTTTATGTAACTAAATAAATATTTATATATATATATTCTCTAAATTGGGGAATAAATATTTATTTTTTACTAATTTTTTTATAATAAACAACGAATAAAAATAAAATTACATACTTTTAATATTATGTTTTAATTATTGAATATTTATGCGATCAACTTTACATGAAAAATATAATTTCCAAAATTGAGAGTAATGTTTCTTATTAACATTAAATTCAATATAATTTAATGATAATATGGATACGCATAGTGTGTGACCATCCATGACTGTTTCTATTTGGAAATAGTTGAACATACCTAAATTTCTATATCCACCTCTTTCAACACATCAAAAACCCCATTAAAAGATGCTAATGTAACAACAATGAATACATTCCAAAAAACACTGCTATGTAATATAATACCTCTTTATACTGATATCTAATCATGGAGGATATATTTTATATTTTTTAACCTATGCACCTGATATATAATTATTTTAATTTCAAAAATGATCTTTATTATTAACCTCTTTTAACATGTATTTTATTACAAAATAACATTTTTAAAAAATGGTGCAAGATTTCTTCTTACATTAATATAGAATGGAAAACCCCATTCTTTGAAAATTAAATTATTCCCATATCCATTGTTTCACAACTAAAATATTCTATCATTCTATATCCATTTTTCTACATGATTTTCATCTATAAATTTATTTATCTATTTTGTGACACACATTGAAAATAATATCATTTTTAGTGACCAATAAACATGTTATCGTATAAGAATATTCAATGAAATAACATGGTGAATTACTATGGGTGGGAATATCCTCATGACCTCTATTCATTTTGATCATAAATTGAAAACATAATGAGAATAAATAATAGTTCTTTAGGAGTCTCCATCACCAGATAGTCCAACCTCATTTTTGTCGCATCATATAGATTATATATAGACTAGTAGATAACTGTTTTAGAATATTTTCATAGAATATAAAGGTTCCTATCATATTGATGAATTACTATATATTTTTTTGTTGTAAATACTCAATGGAAATTATCAAATTAATGTTATGTATAAGGGAAAAATTTCTTTATAAGATAGTTATTCAAATTTTAGTAATCAAAATGTGAAATTTAAATGGTTTTTGGGAACATATTCTTATAGTTATTATGATGGATATTATGATATATTTCAAAATATGTATATTTTGTTTCACTAGATTACACTAGTTGGTGTTATTGAATCATAGCTTCAACATAGATACTTCATTGATAGAATGTATAACATATAGATGTTAATGTATCTTATTGTATAAACTATAATGATAGTTTCTAACCATTGAAATATAAGTGTTCGATTGAATGGGTTAAAATGATTCCAATACCCTTGTATGTGATAGTCTAAGAGTACCCTAATTATATATACACCTTCTTAACCCATGGGATAGGATTTAGAATTGAAGCTTGTATAAGCCCTCCCCATACCACAAGATTGGATTCATTCTTGACTATAGAACTACACCTTGGTGGGATGTGGTGAATTAAATTCCTACCCCCATATTTGGTTAGATGGGTTGTATGATTTCCCAAAACCCAACCGGTTTGAGATTTCCAACAAGATATCTCTAATACTATCTTTAAATTGATACTATTCTAAACTAAAATAAGTAAATACAGGTATGTTTAACTATGAATACAATCAGTATATTGAGTTATTTTATTACAACTATTTTATCAAATTTTATCTTCTTATATATATCCACAAATCATTATTATAATTAATTTCATTAAATTGCATATATTTACATTTAAAAAATGAGTGGATATATTAATTTCATGCATGGAGGTATATTTATCCGATTTTTTTATTCCTTGTAGTTTCCTACTGGGTATTATGTACTGAAACTCAAAGTATTCAACTTAGTGAGAATATGGTTCTCTGCAGTCTATTTCTTTGGTACTAATTCTATCAATTTTATATATATTTTTCCATTTATGTGTATGATAGTTTTCAGTGAGGGTTTATTTATACATATTTGAGCTAGAGAATCATGTTTATTTTCGGAACATAATCATGGGTCCTAGGGTAAATTTTATATTTTTTTCATTTTGTATGATGCTAAATAAATTTTTATGAAATTGATTTCATTTATACATTGTTGATATTATTTATTTATATTTTTTATTATAGAGTGGAAAACAATCATCCACTTATATTTTATATAGCCCTGATGACAGTCTTTGTCCTATTATGTTTTAAAGGTGTAACTAAGGCCATATGGTAGGATATCCTAGTGATGGATGCCATGAAATTATAATGGTCCTTCAAAATGGTATCTTCATATATTGAAATGATATTATTTCTTAGATAGATCTATCAAGACTGTTGAGGTTGATAATATAAATTAGCTAGCAGGGTAGGAACATTATAAGTTACATATTTAAAGGTATCATGATCCTCATTATAATTTACCCTCAATATACCAATGATGATAAGGATGTTAGGTAGACACCCTAGCCTGGTTGAGAAATCAATTTATACACATCATCCATAGGTAACTAATATTCTTTAGAATGTATAAAACTCGATCAAAAACCATAACTTGTATAATTTTTAGAAAATTGTTAAAATGTCCACAATTAAGAAATATATGACAACAAATCATGTCTTGTTCTTTCATAAACCAAATTATTTTATTTTTGGAATTTGATAATGGGTTATAATAAACTAAACCTAAAATATATATATATATATATATATAGTGTTTATATATATATATATATATATTAGTGATGAACAAGAAAATATGAATCAAGGATCGATTACATTCCATTTGATAGTAAGTATATATATTAGCGAATTGGGACACGCAGCGGGGTTGGTGTAAAGACCCGTAAAATTCAAGGGAAATTTTTTCTTAATTTTCTTTGGAATTTTACAAGAGCGCGGTTTCTGACGGCACCTGATTCTGAGGCCCGGTGTGCCCGGAATCAATTTCCGAAGTTTGGCTCGGGTACGTTCAGTGAACGAATGAGCGGGAATTCCTAACCTTTGATCCGGTGCTCGGAATTGAAATCTGAGGGCACCGATGAACTCGCAGCACCGATATTCGCTTAAGGAGACCTTTTCCGAAGTTGCGTTTATTGCGGGACGAAAGTTAATTTTTGGGAGAATTATAAAAAGTTGAATAAAAATGTGGAACACTTTTTATTTTATTTTTATGTTAGTTAACTTCTCCCAAAGGGAGTTAAAGGTGGGACCCACATCCACTTAACCTCCCTTGGGAGGATTAAGTGTGGTGGGGCCCACACGAAACCCAGCTTTTCAACTTCTCTCAAAACTCCCTTTAACCCCACTTTAAATGTTTTGTGAACTTAGCTTATTAATTAGGTTGAGTTGTTTAAACTTTTTCAAACCTTTGAAATTCAAAAAGGTTTGGTTGAGTTAATAAAATAAGCTCTTAGCTTATTTTATTTGGTTAGAATTGTTTAGACATCTTGAGAGGATTTGAGAGATTTTCATTCTTCTTCAAACTTTGACGAAGAACGCTCAAGCTTTGATGAAGAACGCTCAAGCTCCGACTAAGAACACCGCTCCTCTCTTCTTCATAGCCGATTGTATCCGAAGATCGACGACACCTTCCGTGTCAACGAAAGGGAACGCCGCTTCCTCCTCAGACTTTCTTCGTCGGCTTACGATGATTCACCAACGACGTACCTCTTCGGACGTACCTCTTCGTCAACGGATTTGATGAACGATTACCGCGACGCCCGACCTCCGCGACGTTGTCTTCCGCGGGTCGTTGACAATCTTCGAACTTGAACCCAAGGTAGGGGTTGCTGATGATTATTTATTTATTTATTTATTCTTGTTCGTGGTTCTAGCATGACTAACGTGACGATATTTAAATATGTGTTATCATTTAACGTGAGGGGGCCGGACCGCATGAACATGGCCTAACCCCCTCCTTTGTTCTTGTTGATTTATCTTGCGGATGAAACAAGATGGCATGGTGCCGTCGCACCACGCGGTTAATCGCACGATTAAATTGCGCGGCGCCGTCGCACCGCGCTGTGGAAGGATCATCAAGAACGCGATGCCGTCGCGCCGCGTTGAAGGGAATCGAAGGCGCAGCGGAGGGGCGAGGTGTGGTCGCGCCGCGCCGGACGACGAACATCGAGGCCGGTTCTGGGCCGCGGCGAGACGGGAAGACCGGCGGCACGCCGGGCCGCCTGCGTCGAAAACCGAAAGGGGACCGGCTTGCCGGTCCCGTTGGAGAATAACCGGCCGGCCAGGTGGCCGGCCGGAAGGTCAAAGACCGGGGGAATAAATTCCCCCGGTCAACTCTCAAAAGCCCCCCCCCCATTTATGAGGGTGGGGGGGCGGTTTCTTTGAGGGGGGCAGGCGGCCCCCCGGTTTCCTCAAGCAGGCCCCCCACGAGGGGGGGCCGGTTCTCCAAAAGGCGTGGCTAAAAGTCGCACCGCCACTTGCTGGAAGCGGGGGCTTAGCCCCCCGCGCGTGACCCCAGCGGCTCCAGGCCGCGCCGCCGCCGGCCGGGCCGGGTCGGACCCGGTTCGGGCCGACCCGAGGGGGGGGGGGGGGGTTGGGCCGGGTCGGCCCGGACCCGGACCTCCCGTTTTCGAGACGGATTCGGTCTTCTGGCCATAACTTGAGCCACAGACCTTTGATTGACGAACCGTATGTGGAAACGCGATCCTTGGATCGAGACGGTCATTTCGGTATATCGCACTCAATGTTTCGGAATACTTTGAGTTCGGCCGGGTTGGTTCGTTCACGAAACCAACCAGGCCTTCGGAGCGGAAACGCTCATATCTTGAGCTACGGACGTCTGATTGACGTGTCGTCAGCTTTTTTGTGTTCCTCTTAGTGAGACGGATCTTTTGGAATACTCCGCCCGAGGTTTGGATGCAGGTGGAGTATGGTCGGGTTGGTTTTGCCTTAAAAACCAACTGGGCGCCGGGGACGAAAATGCCAATAACTCTCAGACCGGGCATCCGATAGATGCGCCGTATGTTGCGTTGAGTTCCTGTTGACGATACGGAACTTTTGGATACATCAACTCTGGACTTTGTGACAGTTGATGTATCAGCCTCTCGGATCGTGGAGCGGACCATCCTGAGCGAGCTTGTTGTGTGCGGGAACCCTAGAGCTGGTTGCGACTGTGACTGCGACTGTGACTGCTACTGCTACTGCTACTGCTACTGTGACTGCGACGATGACAGTACAGAGATCCTTGGTGGATTCGACGACGCCTACAGCACTCAGCGATCCTACGTGGATCAGTGCTACAGGTCCTGTGTGGGCCCGATCCTGTGTGGGTCCGATCCTGTGTGGGTCTACGCTCAGCGGTCCTGTGTGAACCAGCGCCTACAGGTCCTATGTGGGCCTGATCCTGTGTGGGTCATTGCGGGGGTTAGTTACCTATCGATCCTTCATGGGTCCGACAACTTAGATGGATCAGTGATCATCTTTATCGTTATCCGAAGTAGTATACATGTGTGAGCTGAATCCTGTTGCTTTCCTGTGTGGATTGTGTTGTGCTATCCTGTGTGGATTTCGTTTTGCTTTCCTGTGTGGAATACGTTTACTTTCCTGTGTGGACTGAGTTGTACATGGGGTCGGAGGTTGGAGCGTATTTGAAATTGATGACTTAGGTATATGTATGGGCATATACCTAAGCAGTGTCAGTTGTTACTTGTTTTTGTATCTCCCTTTGTGGATTATCCTTTGTGGATTTTGTGAGACCTTCGGGGGTCTCGGGGTCCCTACTGAGTAGCTTATACTCACCCCTGCACGGGCTATGCCCGCACTACGTTGTGTTGGTTGCAGACGACGGACAGCGTTGATCTTGGCTAAGGCTTGCAGAGCAGGACGGTACCTGGAGGTGGACCACTGGGCGGGACGTGCTCGGAGTGGACGGTGGGACCCAAGGAGTAGTGGAGCTATCTGTACCCACCCTTTAGGTGGGATTTCCAGTGGACAGCTCGGTGTTGCAGCTTTTACTTTACAGTTGCTGTTTTCCCTTTCGAGTTGTACTTTACTTTCAGTTTGGGTTTGTATACTGGCCCTTTTACTTTTCTGCACTTTCAGTTGTACTCTGTTTTTACTTTGTGTTTACTTTCCGCTTGCTTACTCTGTGGTGTTTGTTTACTTTACAAAGGAAACGCCTTCCCTTTTTACCGGGATTTACGCCTTGGTGCTAGTCGCCAGCCCCTGGCCTATGGAAGGCGGGATTGGGGTAGTCACGGCACGGGCCCCGAGGACGGGTCGTGACAAATTGGTATCAAAGGAGTTCGGTTCTACCGCGAACTCTGATCTTTTCTATGTGAAGCAATAATGTTTAGTGTATTGAGTGTGGTTATCAGTCTAGGGAGTCCAGTGTTGGTGCGGCGGCCGACGTATCCGTACACCAGGACCCTGACTTCTGATTTCCGACTTAATGCACGAAAACATTGATTGCATGTGTGTTTCAAAGTTTTCTTTGTATTTACTTATATCAGCTCACCAGGTATACTGTTCTGACCGTGGCGCACCTGTTTCCTTTTCAGGATGGCCCCACGACGGCAGCCATCTAGGGTTCCGAGAGTCGAGTGTGACGACAGCCCACCGAGCGACAAGGCCTCGGTGCAGGGCCCTTTGTCAGCAGTGGCATCGGCGGTAGCTCTACCCGCCGAGCCCTCGATGCTTCCAGAACTAGCCGCTGACGATGCACGTCGCCTCAGCGCACTGCATGAGTTTCGGCGCCAGCGACCACCCAGGTTTCGCGGGGAGACGGATCCCCAGGCAGCCGAGGACTGGCTGGAGGCAGTGGTACGTGTGTTTAGGCTAGTGAGGACACCAGCAGACCTCATGGTGATCCTCGTTGCGAGCCTACTACACGCAGCAGCAGGACGATGGTGGAGCTTGATGCTCCAGGTGCACGATGAGGCATCTCTACTATGGACGGACTTTGAGAGCCTCTTCCTCTCGGAGTTCGTCCCAGCCACCCTTCGTGCGGTGCGTATCCAGGAGCTTCTTCAGCTGCGGCAGGGCAGCATGACGGTCGCTCAGTACTCGGCGAGATTTACTGATCTCTCGCGCTACTCGATTGACATGGTACGGGACCCATTCTTCCGAGCCCAGACCTTCGAGCAGGGTTTGAGACACGAGATCAGGGCATCGCTGATCTCCCTCAGCATACCGACTCAGACAGGAGTACTGGAGCGGGACCTTCTGATCGAGAGCTTCCTTGCTGAGTCTACACCAGCGCAGCGACCCACCGCAGGGCGGCACGTGGCAGAGTCATCTGCAGTAGGCAGTCGACGGATGACTCAGGGGTCCAGACATACCAGACCCTCAGGCAGAAGACCTCAGGACACTGGCTCAGCAGTGCGGGGCACACAGCGAGAAGCCAGTCTTTCGAGAGGCAGACAGTGCTACTCGTGCGGCGGGCAGGGCCACATGGCTCGTGACTGCCCGACCCGCCGTACTGAGGACCAGCAGACAGTTGAGGGACCACCGAGGCAGAGGCAGAGGGTCGACTGTGGTGGTCCGCAGGGAGGAGGCGGACGAGGCAGAGGAGCTGGACGAGCAGCCGGTGGTGGGCGACGCTTTGAGGCCCTTCCACCACCACCACCAGGAGGTCCACCCCGACCACAGGGAGCTGGCGGGCAGAGACAGGCACAGCTCCAGGCAGCAGAGGCCTACGACCACGGCACACCCGAGATGATTCGAGGTACTATATGTGTCTATTCCACCCTTGCTGCAGTTCTTATAGACACAGGAGCGAGTCACTCTTTCATAGTCGCTGCCCTTGTTCGGAGCTCGGAGATTCCGACAGAGCCGTTGGCTCGATCCTTACGACTAGAGACTCCTACGGGAGCAGACTCGACGATTACGCACTGGTGCCGGAAGTGTGAGCTTACTCTAGGATGCGAGAGCTTCGGCTGGGATCTTCTTGTAGCAGCGTTGAGGCCTTACGACGTCATCTTGGGAATGGATTGGCTATCTACGGTCCATGCACATATTGACTGTTTTAGGCGCAAGGTGCGATGTGTACGCACCGACGGGAGCAGGTTCACCTTCACCGGCGAGAAGGGAGCCTTAGCAGCACAGGATGGACTTCCGTGGAGGAGAGGACAGCCCATTACTCATCAGTTAGCTAGCCTCATCCTTGGAGCAGTTGACGTGCGGAGTCCTGGTTTTCCTGCAGTGGTGGATCAGTTTGCGGACGTTTTTTCTGACGACGTTCCAGGGCTACCTCCTCGCAGAGAGGTAGACTTTTTTATTGACCTGTACCCCGGGACAGCCCCGATATCAACTCCAGCATATCGGATGGCCCCCGCCGAGCTTCGAGAGCTACGGGTACAGTTGGAGGACTTGCAGGTCAAGGGGTTCATTCGACCCAGTGTTTCACCCTGGGCTTCCCCGATATTGTTCGCCAAGAAGGCGGACGGGAGCTTGCGACTTTGTGTTGACTATCGTCGCCTGAACCAGGTGACGGTGAGGAACAAGTATCCGCTACCAAGGATTTATGACCTCTTTGATCAGCTCAAGGGAGCACGGTGGTTCTCGAAGATAGACCTCAGGTCAGGCTATCATCAGCTCAGATTCAGAGACGAGGACGTGCAGAAGACGGCCTTCAGATGTCGGTATGGCCACTATGAGTTCTTGGTTATGCCTTTCGGCATAACCAATGCTCTAGAAGTGTTCATGGCCCTCATGAATAGGATCTTTCAGCCATACCTCGATCGATTTGTTGTGGTCTTCATCGACGACATACTGATTTACTCGACGACTGAGGAGGAACACGCATACCACTTGCGAGTTGTACTAGACACACTCCGAGAGCACCAGCTTTATGGTAAGCTCTCGAAGTGCCAGTTCTGGATACGTGAGGTCCACTTCTTGGGTCACGTCATCTCTAAGGCGGGAGTTGCAGTGGATCCCGTGAATATCGAGGCATTGCTAGCTTGGGAGCCACCCAAGAGCGTAACGGAGGTTCGGAGTTTCTTGGGACTAGCTGGATACTATCGGAGATTCGTGCAAGACTTATCTAGAGTTGCGGCACCACTCACAGCTTTGACGAAGAAGGGGAAACCCTTCGTGTGGTCAGCCAGATGTCAGCAGAGCTTCCAAGAGCTGAGACAGAGATTGACCAGCGCACCTATCTTGAGGTTGCCTGAGGAGGGACTATGGTACGTAGTCTACTGCGATGCATCAGGGACCGGTCTCGGATGTGTTCTGATGCAGGAGCGGGCAGTGATCGCCTATGGATCACGTCAGTTGAGGCCGAATGAGTAGAACTACGCTACCCATGACCAGGAGTTAGCAGCAGTGGTCTTCGCTCTGAAGACATGGCGACACTACCTGATGGGCGAGCGCTTTACAGTCTTTTCTGATCATCAGAGTCTCATATATATCTTCTCACAGAAGGACCTGAACCTGAGACAACGGCGATGGCTCGAGTTCCTCCAGGACTATGACTTTGAGATATTCTATACTCCTGGGAAGTGGAACGCAGTAGCCGATGCCCTCATCAGGAGGACGGGCATTCAGCTACTTGAGGAGGAGACGGAGCAACTAGCCTCTTTGCAGATATCATTCGTGGATAGAGATGGAGCAGCCTTCCTCCAGTCTCTCACAGTCACCCCTCCACTACTGCAGCAGGTCAGAGAGGCATAATGTGAGGACGCTGACTGTGAGACACGACGTGCACATATATCCTCGGGACAGGAACCTGATGGTTTCTCCCTTGGAGTAGAGCACGACATCCATTTCAGAGGACGTACCATGGTACCAGTCGCTTTGCGAGAGGAGGTGCTGAGAGAGTTTCACACTTCTCCTTTGGCGGTACATCCAGGAGTGGCGAAGATGTACCAGGATCTCAGACGACAGCACTGGTGGCTGGGCATGAAGAAGGTTGTGGCAGAGTTCGTTTCTCGATGCCTCACCTGCCAACAGGTGAAGGCAGAGCATCATGTACCAGCAGGCTTGGTACAGCCCTTGGAGGTTTCGGAGTGGAAGTGGGACGGTATATCTATGGACTTCGTGACTGGACTTCCACGCACTTCCAGAGGTCACGACTCCATTTGGGTGATTGTTGACCAACTCACCAAGTCGGCACACTTCTTACCCATCAGAGAGCAGGGCTCAGTGGAGAGCTTGGGACGTCTCTACGTTCAGGAGATTGTGCGGCTCCACGGTGTTCCATCATCTATCGTCTCCGATCGAGATGCTCGCTTTACTTCCCGGCTTTGGAAGGGGTTACAGGAGGCGTTCGAAACGCAGCTACGTCTGAGCACAGCCTTTCACCCTCAGATGGATGGTCAGACGGAGAGGACCATTCAGACTCTCGAGGACATGCTCCGCGCATGTGTCCTCGACTTCGGTCGCAGCTGGGAGGACCACCTACCCTTGGTGGAGTTTGCGTACAACAACAGCTACCACTCCACCATCGGGATGGAACCGTACGAGGCGTTGTACAGCCGACCTTGTAGAACTCCTTTGTGCTGGACAGACCCTGGGGAGTCAGCACTTGTGGGACCAGAGATGGTCCAGGCCACGACAGAGAAAGTCCAGGTCATCCAGGAGCGGATGAGGACAGCTCAGAGCCGGCAGAAGTCATATGCTGACAGGAGGCGTAGGCCACTGGAGTTCGAGGATGGCGACCACGTCTTCTTGCGGGTCTCACCTCGACGTGGAATTTGGAGATTTGGCTGAGGCGGAAATTTATCTCCGCGCTTCATCGGACCTTTCCAGGTCCTCAGCAGGGTTGGCGAGGTGACTTATCGCCTGGCTCTGCCACCTCAGTTGCACCGGGTGCACGACGTCTTCCACGTATCTCAGCTGAGGAGATACGTGCACGAACCGACGCACATCATTGACCATGGGGAGCTTGACGTTGATGATTGGGAGACTTTTACGGAGGTCCCGGAGGAGATAGAGGATCGATAGGAGCGGGTCCTACGTGGGTGATCGATTCCTCTTGTGCGCATCAGATGGCAGCACGGGAATCTCCAGGAGATCACAAGGGAGCGGGAGGCTCAGATGCGTTCTCAGTACCCTCATTTGTTTCCCTAGTTTTTGATGTATCTTTACGGGGACGTAAAGCCCTGAGGTGGGAGTAATGTAAAGACCCGTAAAATTCAAGGGAAATTTTTTCTTAATTTTCATTGGAATTTTTCAAGAGCGCGGTTTCTGACGGCACCTGATTCCGATGCCCGGTGTGCCTGGAATCAATTTCCGAAGTTTGGCTCGGGTACGTTCAGTGAACGAACGAGCGGGAATTCCTAAATTTTGATCCGGTGCTCGGAATTGAAATCTGAGGGCACCGATTAACTCGCAGCGCCGATATTCGCTTAAGGAGACCTTTTCCGAAGTTGCGTTTATTGCGGGATGAAAGTTAATTTTTGGGAGAATTATAAAAAGTTGAATAAAAATGTGGAACACTTTTTATTTTATTTTTATGTTAGTTAACTTCTCCCAAAGGGAGTTAAAGGTGGGACCCACATCCACTTAACCTCCCTTGGGAGGATTAAGTGTGGTGGGGCCCACACAAAACCCAAATTTTCAACTTCTCTCAAAACTCCCTTTAACCCCACTTTAAATGTTTTGACAACTTAGCTTATTAATTAGGTTGAGTTGTTTAAACTTTTTCAAACCTTTGAAATTCAAAAAGGTTTGGTTGAGTTAATAAAATAAGCTCTTAGCTTATTTTATTTGGTTAGAATTGTTTAGCCATCTTGAGAGGATTTGATAGCTTTTCCTTCTTCTTCAAACTTTGACGAAGAACGCTCAAGCTTTGACGAAGAACGCTCAAGCTCCGACTAAGAACACCGCTCCTCTCTTCTTCGTAGCCGATTGTATCCGAAGATCGACGACGCCTTCCGTGTCAACGAAAGGGAACGCCGCTTCCTCCTCGGACTTTCTTCGTCGGCTTACGAAGATTCGCCAACAACGTACCTCTTCGGACGTACCTCTTCGTCAACGGATTTGACGAACGACTACCGCGATGCCCGACCTCCGCGACGTTTTCTTCCGCAGGTCGTTGACAATCTTCGAACTTGAACCCAAGGTAGGGGTTGTTGATGATTATTTATTTATTTATTTATTCTTGTTCGTGGTTCTAGCATGACTAACGTGAGGATATTTAAATATGTGTTATCATTTAACGTGAGGGGGCCGGACCGCATGAACACGGCCGAACCCCCTCCTTTGGTCTTGTTGATTTAACTTGCGGATGAAACTAGATGGCGTGGTGCCGTCACACCACGCGGTTAATCGCACGATTAAATTGCGCGGCGCCGTCGCGCCGCGCCGTGGAAGGATCATCAAGAACGCGATGCCGTCGCGCCGCGTCGAAGGGAATCGAAGGCGCGGCGGAGGGGCGCGGTGCCGTCACACCGCGCCGGACGACGAACACCGCAGCCGGCTCCGGGCCGCGGCGAGACTGGAAGACCGGCGGCACGCCGGGCCGCTGGCGTCGGAAACCGGAAGGGGACCGGCTTGCCGGTCCCGTTGGAGAATAACCGGCCGGCCAGGTGGCGGGCCGGAAGGTCAAAGACCGGGGGAATAAATTCCCCCCGTCAACTCTCAAAAGCCCCCCCCCCCCCCCATTTATGAGGGGGGCAGGCGGCCCCCCGGTTTCCTCAAGCTGGCCCCCCACGAGGGGGGGCCGGTTCTCCAAAAGGCGCGGCTAAAAGCCGCGCCGCCACTTGCTGGAAGCGGGGGATTATCCCCCCGCACATGACCCCAGCGGTGCCAGGCCGCGCCGCCGCCGGTCGGGCCACACCGCCGCGCCGGACCGCCGCCGGCCGGGCCGGGTCAGCCCGGACCCGGACCCCCCGTTTTCGAGACGGATTCGGTCTTTTGGCCATAACTTGAGCCACGGACCTCCGATTGACGAACCGTCTGCGGAAACGCAATCCTTGTATCGATACGTTCGTTTCAGATTATCGCACTCAAAGTTTCGGAATACATTGAGTTCAGCCGGGTTGGTTCGTTCACGAAACCAACCGGGCCTTCAGAGCGGAAACGCTCATATCTTGAGCTACGGACGTCCGATTGACGTGCTGTCAGTTTTGTTGTGTTCCTCTTAGTGAGACGGATCTTTTGGAAAACTCCGCCCAAGGTTTGGACGCAGGTGGAGTACGGTCGGGTTGGTTTTGCCTTAAAAACCAACCGGGCCCCGGGGACGAAAATGCCAATAACTCTCAGACCGGGCGTCTGATCGACGCGCCGTCTGTTGCGTTGAGTTCCTGTTGACGATACAGAACTTTTGGATACATCAACTCTGGACTTTGTGACAGTTGATGTATCAGCCTCTCGGATCGTGGAGCGGACCATCCCAAGCGAGTTTGCTGTGTGCGGGAACCCTAGAGCTGGCTGCGACTGTGACTGCGATTGTGACTACTACTGCTGCTGCTACTGCCACTGTGACTGCGACGACGACAGTACAGAGATCCTTGGTGGATTCGACGATGACTACAGCACTCAGCGATCCTACGTGGATCAGTGCTACAGGTCTTGTGTGGGCCCGATCCTGTGTGGGTCCGATCCTGTGTGGGTCTGCGCTCAGCGGTCCTGTGTGAACCAGCGCCTACAGGTCCTATGTGGGCCTGATCCTGTGTGGGTCATTGCGGGGGTTAGTTACCTATTGATCCTTCGTGGGTCCGACGACTTAGATGGATTAGTGATCATCTTAATCGTTATCCGAAGTAGTATACCTGTGTGAGCTGAATCCTGTTGCTTTCTTGTGTGGATTGTGTTGTGCTATCCCGTGTGGATTTCGTTTTGCTCTCCTGTGTGGAATACGTTTACTTTCCTGTGTGGACTGAGTTGTACTTGGGCTCGGAGGTTGGAGCGTATTTTAAATTGATGACTTAGTATATGTATGGGCATATACCTAAGCAGTGTTAGTTGTTACTTGTGTTTGTATCTCCCTTTGTGGATTATCCTTTGTGGATTTTGTGAGACCTTCGGGGGTCTCGGGGTCCCTACTGTGTAGCTTATACTCACCCCTGCACGGGCTATGCCCACACTACGTTGTGTTGGTTGCAGACGACGGACAGCGTTGATCATGGCTGAGGCTTGCAGAGCAGGACGGTACCTGGAGGTGGACCACTGGGCGGGACGTGCTCGGAGCGGACGGCGGGACCCAAGGAGCAGTGGAGCTATCTGTACCCACCCTTCAGGTGGGATTTCCAGTGGACAGCTCGGTGTTACAGCTTTTACTTTACAGTTGTTGTTTTCCCTTTCGAGTTGTACTTTACTTTCAGTTTGGGTTTGTATACTGGCCCTTTTACTTTTCCGCACTTTCAGTTGTACTCTGTTTTTACTAAGTGTTTACTTTCCGCTTTCTTACTCTGTGGTGTTTGTTTACTTTACAAAGGCAATGCATTCCATTTTTACCGGGATTTATGCCTTGGTGCTAGTCGCCAGCCCCTGGCCTATGGAAGGCGGGCTTGGGGTAGTCACGTCACAGGCCCCGAGGACGGGTCGTGAAAATGCGGGGGTTTGTTACCTATCGATCCTTCGTGGGTCCGACGACTTGGATGGATCAGTGATCATCTTTATCGTTATTCAAAGAAGTATACCTGTGTGAGCTGAATCCTGTTGCTTTCCTGTGTGGATTGTGTTGTGCTATCCTGTGTGGATTTCGTTTTGCTTTCCTGTGTGGAATACGTATACTTTCCTATGTGGACTGAGTTGTACTTGGGCTCGAAGGTTGGAGCGTATTGGAATTGATGACTTAGGTATATGTATGGGCATATACCTAAGCAGTGTCGGTTGTCACTTCGTGATTGTATCTTCATTTGTGGTTTATCCTTTCTTGATTTTGGGAGACCTTCAGGGGTCTCAGGGTCCCTACTGAGTATCTTATACTCACCCCTGCACGGGCTATGCCCGCACTACGTTGTGTTGGTTGCAGACGACAGATAGCGTTGATCGTGGCTGAGGCTTGCAGAGCAGAACGGTACCTGGAGGTGGACCACTGGGCGGGACGTTCCCGGAGTGGACGGCGGGACCTGAGGAGCAGTGGAGCTATCTGTACCCACCCTTCAGGTGGGATTTCCAGTGGACAACTCGGTGTAGCGGCTTTTACTTTACAGTTGCTGTTTTCCCTTTCGAGTTGTACTTTACTTTCAGTTTGGGTTTGTATACTGGCCCATTTACTTTTCTGCACTTTCAGTTGTACTCTGTTTTTTTTACTTAGTGTTTACTTTTCCGCTTGCTTACTCTGTGGTGTTTGTTTACTTTTCAAAGGCAATGTCTTCCCTTTTTACTGGGATTTACGCCTTGGTGCTAGTCGCCAGCCCCTGGCCTATGGAAGGCGGGATTGGGGTAGTCACGGCACGGACCCCGAGGGCGGGTCGTGACAGTCGGGCCGGGGAGCGCGGCGGGAAAGGTCGTGCCGCGGGCCGGGTCACGCAGCGGGCTGGGTCGCGCCGCAGGCCGGGTCGTGCAGAGGTCCGGGTCGCGCCGCGGGCCGGGTCACGCCGCGGGCCGGGTCGCACCGCGAGACAGGGCGCGCCGCAGACCGGGCCGCGCCGCGGGCCGGGGCGCACCGTAGGCCGGGGCGCTCTGTGGGCCGGGTCGCGCCGTGGGACGGGGCGCGCCGCGGGCAGGGTCGTGCCGCGGGCCGGGGCGCGCCGCGGGCAGGGGCGCACCGCGGGCCGGGGCCCGCGGGGTCACGCCGCCGGCCGAGGCACGCGGGGTCACGACGCTGGCCGGGGCGCGCGGGGTCGCGCCACCGACCGGGCCGCGTCACGACCCAGGGCACGCCGCGCGCGGGGTCGCGCTGTTGGCCAAGCCGGATCACGCCACGAGCCAAGCCAGGTTGCGCAGCGAGTAGGGAAACGTCGGGGGCCCAGGCGCACCGTGGGCCTGGCTGGGCATGTAGAGACCCGAAGCTTAACGTACATGGACATTACATTACTTTTTTGGAATACTTAGTACATAACAAAAACACACACACAAGGACCGTAATAGTTTAGTTTCTTTGGAAACTCAGAATTTAATCTTCTAATCATGGTGAAAGATTTTCAGCATCTCCCATAAAGATCTTCTTTTTTTCTACCTAAAACCTTTATTTATATCCTGGGGAAATGAAAACATAAAAGGGTGAGCTCAAATGCTCAGTAAGGGTAAACAAAAGAAATATCAATCACATCGTATTCATAAGAACATATCTTTTGGAAATCTTAACCTGCAAAAGAGATCATAATTTCATAACATGGGATAAATCATAGTAGTGAAATGTAATCCCAATAATCATAACTTAAATCATGAAAATTTGTGGCATACACACATAATCATAGAGAATCATTATTTATTCGTCAAGACTCATTGCCAAGACTATCTTAGTAGACAAAGTCCCTTTCTGAACCGAGTTCACTCCTCGTTTCAGTCATGTTTCACTGAACCGGTATAACCTACCATTCTAGCCAAGTCTATCTCAAGAGATATAAAATATTTACCCAATTCATTGGAGAGAGATATAGGTCCCACCCATCTCATAATGAAACCATTCTTATGTGTGCCACAAAAGTCATAAATCATACATCATTGCATAACCCATGTAATAAAAATGGAATTCTTAAAAATAGTGACATCATAAAACAGTTCATATAAGATAAATGAATTCATAAAAATAATTCCATCACAACATAATCCAATCAATGTAATAATAGGGATAGAATCAGAACCCTATATTATCTTATATGGAAAATAATTTTGATAAAACACTTGAACTCCATTCTTGAGGAAAATATCCTTTCTACTTCAAAAACATTTTCCTTTCTTAACATGTCATACAATTTTAAACTAAAAGAAGTTGATTAAAAATAAACTTGAAAACTTTTAAAGGAAGCTTCTTGGAAATAATGTTTTAAAAATCCATTCATGCCGTATAAGTAAAAAAAACTTTCTTCTCGTACTTTTGTCAGAAAATTCAAAAAGTACCTCGTATGAAAAATGACAAAATATTCCTTTCATATCTTTTACTAAAAACTCTCTGAAGGGTAAAATACAATTTAAAAAATTTTAGGTTAATGGAAATAATATTACATATTTAGGAAACATGGATTTGGATGATAAAATACACCCTATTAAATACCAAAGTATAAACAATCTCGGATAAAAATGAGATTGTGATATTTCCCTTACCTTAGGTCCGATTTGCTTAGAAAGTGTCAAAACCTCTTGTATAATGATTTAAATAATGTTATTGACTTATTCAAAAATCATACGTATTGTTATGATATCATATATGGTCATATTCTTAGCTTATTGTTAGTAATATTTCATTACTACTTGTTATTCGGGTGTTTAGTACTTTTTTGTTCTTATGCGTGTTTGTCGAATAAATTCTTATTATTCTCTGTAGGATGTAGATAACTCATTTCCAGAATGGTATTAGTGTAATATATATCATATTCATTCATTCAATTCATTTATATAATCATTATGCAATGAAGATCATGTAGAACGAATCGCATCACATCGTGGAGACGGTATTCCGTAGGTACGCACGAGCGATGATATCGTTCCCATGATCATGAAATTATATTGGAGTGTATGTATACTATTTCAGAATCAATATCACTTTAAAATAATCATATATAGTAATTATTTACACCATTATACCCATCCAAGTAAGGTGGTGGTGGAAAATAGATTACACCACGGCGTGGAGACGGTATTCCGTACGTACGCACGCGCGGTGATTTCATTTTCCGTAGGATGGATAGATGGTGAAATAGGGTTGTTTCATAATTATAATAACATATCAGTATATTAGTGATACTGACGTTATTACTTCATAATGAAACAACCTTAGAAGAAGAAGTGGAAGAAGAAATAAAGGTGAAAGAATAGGTAACAGAAATTATCTCTTCTTTGAAGAGCCTCTTTGAGACCTCCTCTTAGGGCACTAAAATTGGACTTTGATGAAGACCAGAACCTCTAGGATGTTTCTAGGGAAGTGGAGAAGATAATTTGGTAGAGTTTGGCCGAGCATGAAGGGTTAAAGTGGTGTGACGAAGAGAGGGAGGGGGTGCCCTTTTATAAGGGAGCAGAGGGGCACCTTTGGAATAACTAAAAATATTATTTTATTATAAAGCCAAATTCGGTTTTAAATATCTCCAAATTGATTTATTTATAATCTAAGGTGGATATGGGTCTAAATCCTCTCATCCAATAGAATTTAGACATGTTTAGGTTCCTATTTTAACTTTATCATTTATATTTAACTTTAAGTTAGATAATTTTACTTTTACCGTGTCTTCTTTTTTTCTTACACAATAAGGTTAATAAACTTAATATATAAAGCCAAAAGAACCCCAAGTTGTTTATTATTAATATATATAACCTTATCTAAGTCCTTTGGATGAATCATAGATTTTTAGGAGTAAAATAAAAATTAATAATATAATATTTTAAAAAAAACTATTTTATGTCAATTTTGACACTATTTATTAAGTGATTTTTGTGAAACTCATAACAGAATGGTTAGTTATAAAAAAGTTACTTAAATCAATACTAACATGTCATATTAACCTATAAAATTAATTTAATTCATAAAAAGTCTTAAATTACATTTATTTGTCTATTTATAACATCAATTATGTCAATATTTCATTAATAAGACAATTACTGCATCATCTTTGTGTTATAATAAATGATAATTATTTAATCCCTAAAAATTATAAACAAATTCTTATGATGTAGATAATTGTATTAGATTTCTGGAGACTATTCATTTTCGAAGCTTCATGATGTGTATCACTAAATTAAAATTATTATACTTATAAGATTTAAGAAAGTGACATGTTGTCACATTCTTTGGTTTTAATAATAATTAAATTATTTTCATGGAAAAAATTACATTAAATGAATCTAATCCGACCCTTAGGTGATATGAGTCGACTTTTAGTCATCTAATAGAATTTTGACATGTGTTAGGGTAATTTTATAATATTATATTTACCCTTAATTACCCGATTTACCTTTAACTGTGGTAAATAAAATTTACCGTAGTTACTATTCATAATTACCAAAAATAAAAAGTAGCCTATTAACATAATTTGGACCCACTTATTTCAAATATAGAATACATTTTTTAAAATTCAATACACAGAAGTTGCAGAAATTAAATTAAAATTAATCCCGTTGTCAAATGAAAACGGGATTTTGTTTAAAACATTGCAAAAGATTGAATTGATGTAACCTACGAATTCAATGTAAAATCAATGCTAATGACATATATTATATTAAATAGTAAAAATATATTCTATTTATACTTTAAAACCATTAAATATTATAATTTAACCATATAAATTATTACGATGAAAAAAAGTTGTTTTTCATTAAAATATAGCGTGTTTTTACTATTCATCAAAATATGAAAGTTACCAGAATAATACGAAAAATTTGTCCAAAGTAAATTTTTATTTCTTGATTCCAAAGAAGAATTTTATTTTTTCAAATTGAACTTATAAACATTTCAAAAACTAGATTTAAAGTTGGCGCGCCATCAAAAGGCGGCAAAACTGCATTTTTTGAAAAATACTTATTTTACCCGAAAAAATTATTTTGTTCTTATACCATGTTCTAGAAAATGTGTAAGATTAATAATAATTTTATAAAATTCAAATTTTCTTTAATACTATTCATAACGGCTAGTTCATAATAATATTACAATAATATATCGTTGTTTAGTAAAACCCAATATTGCGTACAACACACGCTATTGAGGAAGGTCGTGATTGCGTGTAATGCAAGCCAAGTCAGGGTTGCATGTTGTGAAAGAATCCTTCGTTGTTTCGTATAACATAATCCAACCATATTTCATTTATACATTGAATATATATATATATATATATACTAAATGTTGCGTAGAATAACTATTATCAAAATTGTGTGTAACACGATCCAAGAATAGTGTTGCGTATACTGTAAGCCAATACGGTGTTGCGTATAGTGCAAGGTAATCTTGGTGTTGCATACAACACAAGACATTAATGAAATTAAAAGAATATTTTTCATAAAATCTCAGGGTGTTATATTCTACCCTCCTTAAAATGAATTTCACCCTCGAAATTCGTCGGGGTTATAAATGGTTTACTATTCGAAAGTTTCTTTAATAGAAACCCACATCGTAAAAAGGAATACCAAAACCAATCTTTAAAAACAAAAGTATGAAACGTAACGGTTTCCCAAATAAACTAATCACTGGGTTTCCACATAGGTGAAAATATGGATATGGAAGAGAAATCTAACCATCATGTTCTGATGGAGAGTGGTAGAGAACATGGATATGGAAATGCCAGCAATCAAAAAGCCATAAATTTGTGACGATCTACGGTACCATCTAATTTATCAGATATAAGAGCACTAGGACAACATTTTTGGTTTTCAAGATCATTTCCCTAAAGTTGATGAAATTGTAATTAGAAGAAAAACTTTCGTGATTTTGGCATAGTCTCACCGTTGGTCGTTCTTTGGAAAATTTCCACTTCATCTCTTAAAGAAATGAAGTTGAATTTTTCATTTGTGTTGTGTTAGCAAATCATGTGATAGAATGATGGGTCATTCCATCTGTCTCAAACAAAAGGTTAGAAAAGTTATCAAAAAATACATAAGTCCATATATAGTGAGATTAATGATACATGGTTCCTCAAATGGACTTATACTTCATATATCATACTGATTAATATAATAAAACTAGTTTCTACTAAACAGGGACTTCTTGTAGGCTAGTGGTAGGTGATAAAGGCCAGTCGCACTTCGGTTGTGGGTTCGATTCCCATGGCCTTGTCCGACGCGATGGGCTGTCGCCCGTCCTGCAGGTTGTCCTTTTTCTAAAGCTATATTACAATAACATCCTATCAATAATATCGAAAAAAATTCTATCCTAACTTATGTCCAACATAATCCATTCCAATCTTTAGGATTATCTAAAATACTTCGGTCCAAGCTCATAGTATAAAGAAAATGACCACGTCAATGCCATCATTTATCCCCCATATATCATAAGATATATCTTGTTGGTCAAATTACAAACACGTGAATACCTTAATTATGTATTCTCTTGAAGAATTAATATCCATTGAACCTTAGTGAAAACATGAATGAATTCAAAAGTTAACTCTTTCCACATACCAAAGTCCAAAAAATTTATATCCTCAAACCATGATATCACTTAGTCCTTATATCAATCATGAGCTCATGAATACTGTCAAACATTTCATTTTCTCCTTATCCCATCATGATGTTAATATCATCTGCTTTCCAATATATTTGAATTAATTTTCATGGTTACCGGTACCTTAAAATTATTGAAAACCACAATATAATAATACAAAAATATTATAATAAAAGTACCTCAACAACATTATTCTTGAATACCAATACATAAACACTTCAATCCATCCTCTTCAATTATTGTCCTGGAATAAGTCCTTCCTTGATTTAGAAGTAACTTTTTAGGTCAGGGCATTGAGTTGGGTAATTCCCATGTTCTCCACAAATAATACATTGAACTCCATAACAGTCTGTCACTCTATGAACCTTTTCTCCACATAGATAACATCAATCCCTCTATTTGTGGTATTCCTCAAGGTTCTTCATCCCTTCTTTATAAATCTCAATCTTCCTTTCTTTATGCTCCTCAACATTCAAACATGCATAATAGTTTATCTTCTTCTTCTTTGATGAATTAGGCATACCACAAAATTTCACCTTGTTAATCATATATCGCGATGACTGATTCGGCATAATCACAATATCTTTCTCTCTGGGAATTACACAATTTTGTTGCTCATAGTCACCAATTTGTCCATTGGATTCAATGTTAACTGAATTCCTTCTGGTTCCCTCCATTAACTAAAACACAAAAATAATTTTGTGAGTGGCAAAAATCATGCTGGAGAAAACAACATAGTAAAGGGGGAGTACCTTCCATATCTAACATCTTAGGTTACCGTAATTCTATTACTATAACCTATACTTATACTTAACCTTAGGGACATCCCTATACATACCTTAGAAATATCTATAGGGATATCGCTAAAGTTCAGACATCCTAGTTTCCAAAGGTTGACTATACCTTTCCTCTTATACCAACTGTATAGACCCGAATCTTAACGTACATCAACATTACATTACTTTTGCGGAATACTTAGTACATAAAAAAACACACACACAAGGACCGTAATAGTTTAGTGTCTTTGGAAACTCGAAATATAATGTTCTAATCGTGGTGAAAGATCTTCAAAATCTCCCATAAAGATCTTCTTTTTTTTCTACCTAAAACCTTTATTTATATCCTGGGGAAAAGAAAACAAAAAAGGGTGAGCGCAAATTCTCAGTTAGGGTAAACAAAAGAAATATCAATCACATCATATTCATAAGAACATATCTTTTGGAAATCTTAACCTGCAAAAGAGATCAAAATTTCATAACATGGGATAAATCATAGTAGTGAAATGTAATCCCAATAATCATAACATAAAACATGAAAATTTGTGGCATACACACATAATCATAGAGAATAATTTCTTATTAGTCAAGACTCATTGCAAAGACTATCTTAGTTGACAAAGTCCCTTTCTGAACCGAGTTCACTCCTCATTTCAGTCATGTTTCACTGAACTGGTATAACCTACTGTTCCAGCCATGTCTATCTCATGAGATATAAAATCTTTACCCAATGCATTGGAGGGAGATATAGGTCCCACCCATATCATAATGAAACCATTCTTATGTGTGCCATAAAAATCATAAATCATATATCATTGCATAACCCATGTAATAAAAATGGAATTCTTAAACATCATGACATCATAAAACAATTCATATAAGATAAATGAATTCATAAAAATAATTCCATCACAACATAATCAAATCAATGTAATAATAGGGATAGAATCAGAACCCTATATCTTAGATGGAAAATAATTTTGAGAAAACACTTGAACTCCATTCTTGAGGAAAATATCCTTTCTACATCAAAAAAAAATTCCTTTATTAACATTTCATACAATTTTAAACTAAAAGAAGTTGAATAAAAATAAAATTGAAAACTTTTAAAGGAATCTTCTTGGAAATAATGTTTAAAAATCCATTCATGCCGTATAAGTTAAAAAAACATTCTTCTCGTACTTTTGTCAGAAAAGTCAAAAAGTACCTCATACGAAAAACGACAAAAGATTCCTTTCATATATTTTACTAAAAACTCACCGAAGGGTAAAATTGGATTTAAAAAATTGTAGGTGAATGGAAATAATATTACATGTTGAGTAAACATGGATGTGGATAATAAAATACACCCTATTAAATACCAAAGTATAAACAATCTCGGATAAAAATGAGATTGTGATATTTCCCTTACCTTAGGTCCGATTTGCTTCGTAAGTGTCCAAACCTCTGGTATAATGATTTAAATAATGTTATTGACTTATTCCATAATCATAATTATTGTTATGATATCATATATGGTCATATTCTTAGCTTATTATTAGTAATATTTCATTACTACTTGTTATTCGGGTGTTTATTACTTTTTTGTTCTTATGCGTGTTTGTCGAATAAATTCTTATTCTTATCTGTAGGTTGTAGATACCTCATTTCCAGAATGGTTTTAGTGTAATATATATCATATTCATTCATTCAATTCTTTTATATAATCATTATTCAATGAAGATCTTGTAGAACGAATCGCATCACATCGTGGAGACGGTATTCCGTACGTACGCACGAGCGATGATAACGTTCCCATGATCGTGGAATTGTATTGGAGTGTATGTATACTATTTCAGAATCAATATCACTTTAAAATAATCATATATAGTAATTATTTACACCATTATACCCATCCAAGTAAGGTGGTGGTGGAAAATAGATTACACCACGGCGTGGAGAGGGTATTCCGTACGTACGCACGCGCGGTGATTTCATTTTCCATTGGATGGCTAGATAGTGAAATATGGTTGTTCCATACTTATAATAACATATCAGTATATGATTGATACTGATGTTATTACTTCATAATGAAACAACCTTAGAAGAATAAGTGGAAGAAGAAATAAAGGTGAAATAATCGGTAATGGAAATTACCTCTTCTTTGAAGCGCCTCTTTGAGACCTCCTCTTAGGGCACTAAAATTGGTCTTTTATGAAGGACATAACCTCTAGGATGTTTCTAGGGAAGTGGATAATAGAATTTGGAAGATGTGGGCCGAGATTGAAGGCTCAAAGTTGTGTGAGGAAGAGAGGGAGGGGGTGCCCTTTTATAAGGGAAGAGAGGGGCACCTTTGGAATAACTAAAACTATTGTTTTATTATAAAGCCAAATTCGGTTTTAAATAGCTTAAAATTGATTTATTTCGAAGCTAAGGTGGGGATGGGTCGAAATCCTCTCATCCAATAGAATTTATACAAGTTTAGGTTCCTATTTTAACCTTATCATTTATATTTAACTTTAAATTAGATAATTTTACTTTTACCGTGTCTTCTTGTTTTCTTACACTATAAGGTTAATAAACTTACTATATCAAGACAAAAGAACCCCAAGTTGTTTATTATTAATATATATAACCTTATCTAAGTCATTTGGCCGATCCTTAGATTTTTTAGAAATAAAATAAAAATTAATAATATAATATATTTTTTTTAAACTATTTTATGTCAATTTTGACACTATTTATTGACTGATTTTTGTGAAAATCATAACAGAATGATTAGTTCTAAAAATGTTACCTAAATCAATAATAACATGTCATATTAACCTATAAAATTAATTTAATTCATAAAAAGTCTTAAATTACATTTATTTGGGTATTTATAACATCAATTATGTCAATATTTCATTAATAATACAATTACTGCATCATCTTTGTGTTATAATAAATGATAATTATTTAATCCCTAAAAATTCAAAATAAATTCCTATGATGTAGAGAATTTCATTAGATTTCTAGATACTATTCATTTTCTAAGTTTCATGAAGTGTATCACTAAATTAAAATTATTATACATATAAGATTTAAGAAAGTGACATGTTGTCACATTCTTTGGTTTTAATAATAATTAAATTATTTTCATGGAAAAAAGTCCATTAAATGAATCTAATCCGACCCTTAGGGGATATCGGTCGACTTTTAGTCATCCAATAGAATTTTGACATGTTTTATGGTAACTTAATAATATTATATTTACCCTTAATTATCAGATTTACCTTTAACTATGGTAAATAAAATTTACCGTAGTTACTATTCATAATTCCCAAAAATACAAAGTATCCTATTAACATAATTTGGACCCACTGATTCAAAATATGGAATCCATTTTTTCAAATTCAATACACATCAGTTGTAGAAATTAAACTAAAATTAATCCTGTTGTCAAATGAAAACGGGATTTTGTTTAAAACATTGCAAAAGATTGAATTTATTTAACCTACGAATTCAATGTAAAATAAATGCTAATGACATATATTATATTAAATAGTAAAAATATATTCTATTTATACTTTAAAACCATTCAATATTATAATTTAACCGTATAAATTATTATGATTGAAGTGAACTGTGTTGCATTTGTTGTCAATGAGGCATGATGTTGTCATGGAATGAATGGATGTCAAGGAATGTCAAGATGTGAATGACAAAGTATGTGATGGTGATGGTGATGAAGGAGAATGGCCATGGTACTAAGATGCATGTCACTTAGAATATTCACTAAGTGACATAGGATGTTGTGGTTGAAACATTCTCTGTGGATATCAGACGATTTTAGAACCGATCTTAATGTTTCAATACTTGTATCAATATGATACTAAGTTACACCACTTGAAGAATGGATGATGATGGAGCATCATCATTACATCTGACGATTGATGAGCTGATCTTAAAGTTCCAAGAACTTGTATCAACTAGATACAATGTCACAACAATATCAGAAGACCATGCATTGTCTTAACAATGCATGAGGAGATGAGGAGAACCATCCACAACTCCTAAGTGGATGAAGTGGTATTAAATAAGTCCATGAACTATCACTTAGTGCATGTGAATTTGAAGAAGATCCAATTTGATCTCTGATTAGATCAATGAAGAACATTGAAGAATCTATTTGATTAAGGAGCTCGGTTGATGAAGAAGACCCTTCGGGAATTTCACATTCTATGTATTGAGTATATGTGAGGAGGATTGAGGAATTCCTAAGAAGAAGAGATGAGAAGAAATGAAGAAGGGATAATGGCTTGGAAGATGAATGGCATTTGACATTTTATATAAATAGGATACTTTGTTTTTTAACAAAGTGTTTAACACTTCATTTGCCAAAAAATTGGCCAGTCGTGGACACCTTGAGGGTTCAACCCCAAGGCATGTGGGCCTAAGGCGCCACGCCCAAGGGGGAACCCGTGGGGCAAACCCAAGGCGGCAGAGGACACGCGGGGGTGTCACGCCCGGAAGGTAGGGGCACAGGAGCACGCCCGCGAGAGCACATAGAGGGCGCTAGTAGGGCGCCCGAGTGGCAGGGGAGGGCGTAAAGCGCGCCCGCAAGAAGAACTCGGTGCGGGGCGGCACCAAGAGAGGAGAAGTCCAATTGAGGAGTAGCGGGGAGCGCGAGTTTGATAAACCATGAGAATCAAGCAGGACGATTCGATGTGGGACGCGGGATTTTGCCGCGGAAGAGATCATGGCCGCCCATCCAATCGCGCGACTGATCACATCCGCTCATCGCATCCCGTACGCGATCTTCTGATCGCAGCCGTCCAAAGAGCTGATCCGACGACTGCCACATCGTCTTCCTCGAGCTCAGCCGAAGACCACCCCGCGAAGCCGCCGCTGAACCAGTGGCGCCTCCGAGTGGTGTTTTTGAGTTCCCGGCCACCTCTGATCAAACCGAAGTGTCCCTCGTGATCTTCTGGCCACACCGAACATGTCCATGCATTAAAATGACTCTGCATGCAACAAAGAAGAGATTTCGGAGTTTGGCCGAAGGCAAGAGAAGATGCCGAGTCCATGTGGTGTTCGTGTTATGCATGAACCGATTCTAAATGAAGCCATTCATGTGTTTTAAAATCCATGCACGTAGAGAAGGATGAAGATAAAAGAGCATGCGTTGAACAGAGGATAAAAATCAAGATTTAAAAAATCTTGAAGATCCGAAATCTTCGGGAGATCACGCGGATGAAAAAGGCACTATCGCTGCCTATAAAAGGAGCACCCGAGGCTCTCTGTTTGTTTGCTGATCCTTTGAGAAACGGGAGTCCCGCGAGTGCATTGCCTCGCGAAGAACAGATTGCACGCCCCCTGCGCGGCAGAGAAGCCCGGAGCCATTTTTGGCTTCGTGAAGTCCCTTTTGTGCATCCCTTGCGCGAAAGAGGTAAAGGTAAGTCCCCTGCGCCCACCCCTTGTGCGACAGGAAGGAGCCGAGCCGCATACTTGCACGCTCGAGTCTCTTGCCACCCTCTCTGCCCGCACACTTGCGTGGCAGGAGGAAGGAGCCTGCGGTGTTGCACCCTGCACACTTGCGCGGTGGTTGAGAAGAGGAGGAGGCCCTTGCACCTCACACCTTGTGTTCTTGCTACACCAAGACCCTATGCGGCAGTAGGTTGCATACCTTGTGTGTGTGTGCTAAAGTGGGGAAGAAGACCCGAGGCTTTGCCTCTTGTGTGTGCATAGTAAAGAAGGAAGGCCACCACATCTCTTGTGTGTGTGCAACAAGTGAAGAGGCCGTATCCAATTAGGTGTGCAAGAAGAAGTGGAGGCTGAGACCACACCTTGTGTGTGTGCCAAGTGAGGAAGACCCTACGGGTTGGTTGTGCACACTTGAAGATTAAAAGAGAAAAACAAAGTGTGTGTACAAAGTGGAAGAGTAAATCTTGGTTGTGTGTGTGCAAGAAGAGGAGGAGGCCAATTCAAGTGAAGACCACACATTTTGTGTGTGTGCAAAGTGAAGGAGGAAGGCTAAAGAATTACCTTAGTGGTGTGTGTGCAAAGGAATAAAAAGGCCGAACCTAGTGTGTGCACTAAGTGAAGTGTATACACTTAGAAGAAGTGGAAGACTCTCACACTAAAGTATAACACACATTTATGTGTGTAATCAAAAGGAATTAAGTGTGTGGAGGAAGTGAGAAGGTGTCTGCTAAGAAGGATTACACCCTTTGTGGGTTTATTGCACCAAGAGAAGAAGAAGGGGAGTGCATGCATGCATGCATGCACATGCACACGTGAACAAAGCTAAATTAGGATTTGTGCAATTTGAGGAGTCCAAGACCAAGAGTTCTTGAAGAAATTGAGATGCCATGCACTCTGTGTATGAAGTTGATATGAAGTCAGACTGAAGCCAGACTGAAGTTAGAGATATCAGTTGTCTGAGTTTTCAGTAATTGAGAAGATCCTGATCAACTGAAGTGATCAGAAGTGTGAGCAAGACCAACAGACCTTTTCAGAGGCTGTTGAAGATTCTTGAAGAAAGAGTCCAGGACATCCTTAGAAGAAGGAGATAAAGCCTGAGCAAGACGAGAATAACTGATCAACTCAAGTGATCAGAGGTACAGAGCAAGGCCAGCAGTCTTTATCCCAGACTGCTGAAGATACTTGAAGAAGAGCTACTCGTGCGACTCGAGGAGCCAAGAGAAGACCCTATGGGACTCAGGGAGAAGAAGTCTTCAGTGGGATTCTGGAGCAGGCCAGTGGGACTCTGGTAACACTGTGGGACGCAGTATAAAGACCCTCCTATGGGACTCAGGAGAGATACAGTGGGATGTTGTATCGACCATTGTAATTCTAACAAGTTATAATGGAGAAACCATGTTGGGGCGTATAACCAACATGGCAAGGACGTAGGCCTTTGGTGCCGAACCTTGTAAATCCTTGTGTCCTGTGCCTTTACATTTACTGCATCATTCGAGGAAAGGCTGAGAGATACAAGAAGAGTGGATCGAGGCCTTAACAAGCCATAGAGGTTTAATTGATTAAGAATCAATTAGTAAAAAAGTTTTAAGGGATCACTGATTCACCCCCTCCCCCTCTCAGTGATTCACACTGATCCGGTCACTTCAATTGGTATCAAAGGGAGGTTACCTCAAAAAGATCCAAGGGAGTCTTTATGAAGTGCAGATTTGAGGAAATGAGCGACCAGCCTCAAATGGTGATATCTGCTAAGACTCAGAAAAATAGAAAGAAGAAACAGGCCAAGAAGATGAAGAAAGCCTGTCCTAGCTGTGATGAAGTTGGAACAATGAAAGATCTTCAAAGTGTAATCGAATATCTTCAGAAAGCAGTCCCCAAGGAAGTGGCAATGTGTATAGCTACAGGCATCCTTGAACTTCAAGAAGAAAAATTGCAGCTAGAAGAAGAATCCAATACAATGTAAGATCAGTTGGCTAAAAGGGTTGGCATAACCAACACTCTCAGAAAGCTGGTGAAGGCTAAAGATGAAACAGTATCGCTTTGCAATGAAAGATATGAAGACACTACTGAAGAATTGCAAAGAAGCCTTTCTGAGAAAGAATTATTTAATATTGTGGTCAAAGATGTTTTCCATGCACTGGAAAAGAGGCACAAAGTTTCAATGAATGTCAGAGATGCTCAACTTGAAGACAAAGTAAACAGGGTGAATGAGCTGGACATTTCATTGCTATAAATAAAAAAGGTGCATGAAGACCAGATAAAGCAGCTGGAAGAGAAATGGGAAGGAAGGCTAAGAACTATTGAGGATGAGAAGAACTCCCTCAATATGAAATGCTTAGAACTGGAGGTGATATTGAAAAATCAGCAATCACCCAAAGCCAAAGCCTCCCAGTCAGCTGAAAGAAGAAATGTTGCTACTCAAGTATGCATTGACCAGGATGATTCTAAAAGAAGGACATCCTCTAATAAAATGGAAACATCTTCTAAAAGGAAGGTACCATCCATCCCATCTTGTACTAATGCTTCTAATTGTGTTTCCACAAAAAGTATAGGATGGAAGAATAATTCCAAACAAGTATGGATGAAGACAATGAAGAAATAAATCTCTCCTGAAGCAGCACAACAATTCAAGACATGTACCCTACAATCAGAAGGAATCAAAAAGTCAAGATTTGTGGGTCAATGTTGGTGTTGTAACAAGTATGGGCATTGTGCAAAGGATTGTTGGTACAATCCACTGAATTCCAAAGCACAGAGGAAGCCCATGCCAAGGGGGAGCAAGCCAGAAGGAAAGAAGCAACATCCACAGGTCCAGAGACATCTGTTTACTGCAAATAGATTTGGATTACTTGATAACATCTAGGATGTTTGCAAAAGTGGTCAAAAAGATACATGTCAATCTCCAACTGTATCCAGAGCTAAAAAGAAGAGAAGATCACTGAACCTGGCTCAGAAAGAATCCTTGGGAAGCAAACAGAAGAAAGGTGACAATGCTCCCAAGAAGATGTTCAAAAAGGAAGAGAAGTCCTTGGATTCTAAGTCCAAGAAGGGTGATTCATCCAGAAGGACCACCAAGAAAACATGCTTCTACTGTGGAAAGAAAGGTCATACCATGGATCTTTGTGAACAAGCCATGGAATTAAATAGAAGCAGACTAGACTCAAAAAGACTATCAATCCAGAAGAAGCAGAAGGGATTGATTGAAAATAAGTTGCCTAAGAAAGGTAGCTTAAAAACATCAAAAGAACCATGTGGAATATCCAGAACTGAGGCCACACTTCCAAGTGACTTGTTAGTCATATGGCCGAATCAGTTGCAACATTCCAGAGAACTGCAAAGAGATGAATATGAAGCACTGGCAATTGCTAAGGCAAAAAGGAAACTAAAGATTTCACATGAAGATGTGTTGAGATCCACACCGGCACAAACATCATTGAAGATCAAATGTGCAAGTGTGAATAATGGTGAAAATGGGACATCTCGGTTGAGAGAATCTTCTCAACCTTGTTTTTCACATTGATGAACCAAGGAGGTTCCATATTATTCCCTAACCACTTGTATTTACATGTGCTAACATTTCAGGGAATTGAAGATGATGATCATTCTCATCTGGAGAGTGGTTTGGACAGAATGGAGTGCACCCCTTGAGGGGGAGCCAATCTGTAGAAGATGGGATTCTGAGATTTAATACCATCTTGAGAAAAGTGAAGGTATTCCAATCACACTTTCATCCCTTGTTTCTAAATTGTATTCATCATGACAATTAATGGGGAGTATTGATTGAAGACAAATGGTTGAAAGGGGGAGCTTTATCTTTGCACTGAACTTTCTAATGATTTTTGTGAAGTACGTGCAGGATTTAGCAATTCATTGATATATCTGAAAAATTTCAACCCCTTGATGACTAAGCATGATCTCACATGTACAGTGAATTTTGGACAGCATTGAGTTCCTTGGTTACATCACTCTTGTTTTCTACACCGGGTTAGCCCACGTAGACTTAGAGTTGATCTACTAAAGGTTCTTTGCTAAAGATAACATGTGACATCATCTCTCTCTTAGTGATTTTGAAGAAAATACTTTTCTAAGGGAGGAAGAGATTTTTGAAAGTGAACCACACCACACCTTTTAATTTGATTTCCAATAAGGGGGAGAAAATATTGGCACACATATTGACCCATTCATATGTGCTGAAGAAGTGTATTGACAACAAATACAAAGGGGGAGATTGAAGTGCACTGTGTTGCATTTGTTGTCAATGAGGCATGATGTTGTCATGGAATGAATGGATGTCAAGGAATGTCAAGATGTAAATGACAAAGGATGTGATGGTGATAGTGATGAAGTAGAATGGCCATGGTACTAAGATGCATGTCACTTAGGAGATTCACTAAGTGACATTGGATGTTGTGGTTGAAACATTCTATGTGGATATCAGACGATTGTAGAACTGATCTTAATGTTTCAATACTTGTATCAATATGATACTAAGTTACACCACTTGAAGAATGGATGATGATGGAGCATCATCATTACATCTGACGATTGATGAGATGATCTTAATGTTCCAAGAACTTGTATCAACTGGATACAATGTCACAACAATATCAGAAGACCATGCATTGTCTTAACAATGCATGAGGACATGAGGAGAACCATCCAAAACTCCTAAGTGGATGAAGTGGTATTAAAGAAGTCCATGCACTATCACTTAGTGCATGTGAATTTGAAGAAGATCCAATTTGATCTCTGATTAGATCAATGAAGAACATTGACGAATCTATTTGATTAAGGAGCTCGGTTGATGAAGAAGACCCTTCGGGAATTTCACGTTCTATGTATTGAGTATATGTGAGGAGGATTGAGGAATTCCTAAGAAGAAGATATGAGAAGAAATTAAGAAGGGAGAATGGCTTGGAAGATGAATGGCATTTGACATTTTATATAAATAGGATACTTTGTTTTTTAACAAAGTGTTTAACACTTCATTTGCCAAACAATTGGCCAGCCGTGGACACCTTGATGGTTCAACCCCAAGGCATGTGGGCCTAAGGCGCCACACCCAAGGGGGAACCCGTGGGGCAAACCCAAGGCGGCAGAGGACACGCGGGGGTGTCACGCTCGGAAGGCAGGGGCGCAGGAGCACGCCCGCGAGAGCGCATAGAGGGCGCTAGTAGCGCGCCCGAGTGGCAGGGGAGGGCGTAAAGTGCGCCCGCAAGAAGAACTCGGTGCGGGGCGGCACCGATAGGGGAGAAGTCCAATTGAGGAGTAGCGGGGAGTGCGAGTTTGATAAACCGCGAGAAACAAGCAGGCCGATTCGATGTGGGACGCGGGAATTTGCCGCGGAAGAGATCCTGGCCGCCCATCCAATCGTGCGACTGATCACAGCCGCTCATCGCATCCCGTACGCGATCTTCTAATCGCAGCCGTCCAAAGAGCTGATCCGACGGCTGCCACATCGTCTTCCTTGAGCTCAGCCGAAGACCACCCCGCGAAGCCGCCGCTGAACCAGTGGTGCCTCCGAGTGGTGTTTTTGAGTTCCCGGCCACCTCCGATCAAACCGAAGTGTCCCTCGTGATCGTCTGGCCACACCGAACATGTCCACGCATTAAAATGACTCTGCATGCAAAAAAGGAGAGATTTTGGAGTTTGGACGAAGGCAAGCGAAGATGTCGAGGCCATGTGGTTTTCGTACTATGCATGGACTGGTTTTAAATGAAGTCATGCATGTGTTTTAAAATGCATGCACGTAGAGAAGGCTGAAGATAAAAGAGCCTGCGTTGAACAGAGGATAAAAATCAAGATTTAAAAAATCTTGAAGATCCTAAATCTTCGGGAGATCACACAGATGACAAAGGAACCGCCTCTGCCTATAAAAGGAGCACCCGAGGATCTCTGTTTGTTTGCTGATCCTTTGAGAAACGGGAGTCCCGCGAGTGCATTGCCTCGCGAAGAACAGCCTGCGCACCCCCTGCGCGGCAGAGAAGCCCGGAGCCATTTTTGGATTCGTGAAGTCCCTTTTGCACATCCCTTGCGTGAAAGAGGTAAAGGGAAGTCCCCTGCGCGCACCCCTTGCGCGACAGGAAGGAGCCGAGCCGCATACTTGCGCGCTCGAGTCTCTTGCCACCCTCTCTGCCCGCACACTTGCGTGGCAGGAGGAAGGATCCTGCGGTGTTGCACCCTGCACACTTGTGCGGTGGTTGAGAAGAGGAGGAGGCCCTTGCACCTCACACTTTGTGTGCTTGCTACACCAAGACCCTACGCGGCAGTAGGTTGCATACCTTGTGTGTGTGTGATAAAGTGGGGAAGAAGACCCGAGGCTTTGCCTCTTGTGTGTGCATAGTAAAGAAGGAAGGCCACCACATCTCTTGTGTGTGTGCAACAAGTGAAGAAGCCGTATCCAATTAGGTGTGCAAGAAGAAGTGGAGGCCGAGACCACAACTTGTGTGTGTGCCAAGTGAGGAAGACCCTACGGGTTGGTTGTGCACACTTGAAGATTAAAAGAGAAAAACAAAGTGTGTGTACAAAGTGGAAGAGTACATATTGGCCGTGTGTGTGCAAGAAGACGAGGAGGCTAATTCAAGTGAAGACCACACATTTTGTGTGTGTGAAAAGTGAAGGAGGAAGGCTAAAGACTTACCATAGTGGTGTGTGTGCAAAGGAATAAAAAGGCCGAACCTAGTGTGTGCACTAAGTGAAGTGTATACACTTAGAAGAAGTGGAAGACTCTCACACTAAAGTATAACACACATTTATGTGTGTAATCAAAAGGAATTAAGTGTGTGTAGGGAGTGAGAAGGTGTGTGCTAAGAAGGATTACACCCTTTGTGGGTTTATTGCACCAAGAGAAGAAGAAGGGGAGTGCATGTATGCATGCATGCACATGCACACGTGAACAAAGCTAAACCAGGCTGTGTGAAATTTGAGGAGTCCAAGACCAAGAGTTCTTGAAGAAATTGAGATGCCATGCACTCTGTGTATGAAGTTGATGTGAAGTCAGACTGAAGCCAGACAGAAGTTAGAGATATCAGTTGTCTGAGTTTTCAGTAATTGAGAAGAGCCTGATCAACTGAAGTGATCAGAAGTGTGAGAAAGACCAACAGACCTTTTCAGAGGCTGTTGAAGATTCTTGAAGAGAGAGGCCAGGTCATCCTTAGAAGAAGGAGATAAAGCCTGAGCAAGACGAGAAGACCTGATCAACTCAAGTGATCAGAGGTACAGAGAAAGGCCAGCAGTCTTTATCCCAAACTGCTGAAGATACTTGAAGAAGCTTAAAGTGAAGAAGAGCTACTCGTGTGACTCGAGGAGCCAAGAGAAGACCCTATGGGACTCAGGGAGAAGAATTCTTCGGTGGGATTCTGGAGCAGGCCAGTGGGACTCTGGTAACACTGTGGGACGCAGTATAAAGACCCTCCTGTGGGACTCAGGAGAGATACGGTGGGATGCTGTATCGACCATTGTAATTCTAACAAGTTATAATGGAGAAACCATGTTGGGGCGTATAACCAACAAGGCAAGGATGTAGGCCTTTGGTGCCGAACCTTTTAAATCCTTCTGTCATGTTCCTTTACATTTACTGCATCATTCGAGGAAAGGTTGAGAGATACAAGAAGAGTGGATCGATGCCTTAACAAGACATCGAGGTTTAATTGATTAAGAATCAATTAGTAAAAAAGTTTTAAGGGATCACTGATTCACCCCCTCCCCCTCTCAGTGATTCACACTGATCCGGGCACTTCAATGATGAAAAAAAGTTGTTTTTCATTAAAATATAGTGTGTTTTTACTATTCATCAAAATATGAAATTTACCAGAATAATACGAAAAATTTATCCAAAGTAAATTTCTATTTCTTGATTCCAAAGAAGAATTTTATTTTGTCAAATTGAGCTTATAAACATGTCAAAAACTAGATTTAAAGTGGGTGCGCCATCAAAAGGCAGTAAAACTGCATTTTTTTAAAAATACTTATTTTACCCGAAAAATTTATTTTGTTCTTATACCATGTTCTAGAAAATGTGTAAGATTAAAAATAATGTAATAAAATTAAAAATTTATTTAATACTATTCATAATGGCTAGTTCATAATAATATTATAATAATATATCATTGTTTAGTAAAACTCGGTATTGTGTACAACACATGCTATCGAGGAAGGTCGTGATTGCATGTAATGCAAGCCAAGTCAGGGTTGTGTGTCGTGAAATAATCCTTCGTTGATTCGTATAACAGAATCCAACCATATTTCATTTATACATTGAATATATATATATATATATATATACTGAATGTTGCGTAGAATAACTATTATCAAAATTGTGTGTAACACGATCCAAGAATAGTGTTGTGTATACTGCAAGCTAATATGGTGTTGCGTATAGCGCAAGGTATTTTTGGTGTAGCATACAACACAAGAAAATAATTAAATTAAGAGAATATTTTTCATAAAATCTTAGGGTGTTACAGGGCAAGGTGGGTCATGCCATGGGTCGGGGCTCACAGCGGGTAAGGGCGCGCTGCAGGCAAGGGCGTGCTGCGGGAAGGGGCGCGGCTCGGGCGGGGTCACGGCGTGGGAAAAAGCGCACCGCAGGACGGGGTGGGCCGCCTATCGGGGAGTGTCGTGGCCAGGGGCGCGCCCGGCCGGGGTCCACCGTGGGTTGGGTAGTGCTGCGGGTTTGGTCAGTCCGCAGGTCGAGTCGGTCCGATCGGGTCGGACCGGACCCGGACCAGTTTCGACCCATCCCATAATTTTGGTCATAACTTTTGCACCAGGAATCCTTTTGACAAACCGTCTACGGAGCTGGAAACATTGGAGTGAGACGGTCTTTTTGGTATACCCCATTTGAGTTTTGGATAATTTTGGGGAATAGTTGGGTTGGATCGACCATGAGAAGCTAGACACGGAAAGATGAAACTTCTCGTCGAGTCTTCGCTACCTATAGTAGGAGAGTAGACTCATCCAACCACGAGAAGCTAGACACGGAAAGCACATGTCATACCCCATGAATCTTTGCCTCTCCTAGAAGGAGAGTAACCAAACCCAAGGAGTGGTACTCGAACAAGGTATATACATATCCATATGCTCAATCAAGAAACATGAAAAAGATCGTACAGGGATCTTCATCCCGTAGCTCGGCCCAAGAAAGTGAGTAGCCAACAGTCCCAGATGTAAACACCATTGATGCCCAGCATCCCACCCATCTGCCCCCAACTACAGGTCAAGAGTATCAAATCACCGCACCTTGACACTATCCACTTGGAGAGGCAATGACTCGCCTGCACGGTTTTAGGTCGCGCCTCAAGGATGTGTCTTGGTGGGGAAAGCACCCCTAGTACTTGACAGTTCCGGGGAAAGTCAAACCACACCTCGTTATTGTCACATAGTCAAGATGTCTTCTCAAAGTCAAATTTGTCACATCACTGACCCGTATAACCAAGGGTCCTGCTCCGGTAGTCATGGAGAAAAGCCACAAACTAGCCTAGTAGAAAGGACTGAGTCTGAAAGATTTCATCGGGTAACCCACTACCCAGTCTCTGCTAGAGGGTAAACCCTAAGAGGTCGTCGAGTAACCCACTGCCCAGTATCTGCTGGAGGGTAAACCCTAAGAGGTCATCGAGTAACCCACTGCCTAGTCTTTGATGGAGGGTAAACCCAAAGAGGTTGTCTGGTAACCCACTGCCCAGTCCCTGCTGAAGTGTATACCCTAAGAGGTTGTCGGGTAACCCACTTCCCAGTCCATACTGGAGGGTAGACCCTATGAAGGTCTCCGGGTAACCCACAACCCAGTCTCTGCTGGAGGGTAGACCCTAAGAAGTCAATGAGCAACCCACTTCCCAGCCCCGCTAGAGGGTAAACCCTAGGAAGGTCATCGGGTAACCCACTGCCCAGTCTCTGCTGGAGGGTAGACCCTAATAAGTCAATGAGAAACCCACTACCTAGCCCTGCTAGAGGATAAACCCTAGGAAGGTCGTCGAGTAACCCACTTCCCAGTATCTACTAGAGGGTAGACCCTAATAAGTCAATGAGCAATCCACTGCCCAGCCCTGCTAGTGGGTAAACCCTAGGAAGGTCGCCGGGTAACCCACTGCCCAGTCTCTACTGGAGGGTAGAACCTACGAATTCAATGAGAAGCCCACTGCCCAGCCCCACTGGAGGGTAAACCCAGAACTGCTATGGCCATCCCTACTGGAAGGTACAACATTGGCCAATAGAACATGGAGTGGGTATCAAATAACCACCCAACTCCACAGAAATTCACCTAGTAGAGGTTCAGCGCCTGTGTAGTGTGGGTCACGCTGATACCTGGATTCCTACCTAGGGAAACACGTCATGGTAGATCACGGAAGGAGGATGTGATCTCGATACTCATCTAGGGAATCTGCACCCAGGCTCACTGGGGCTCTTTACCCTACTGGAAACAACCCCACCCCCCCCCCCCCCCGGTAGAGGATTTGTGTCTGCATAAAGTATTGGTCACATCAAAGCCACAATAACCCCACCAAGGAACATGAAGGGATGTGGTACTAAAAGCCCACACAGCTAAAGGAACAAGGGAAACCTAAACAAATCTACTGATCAAACCGTCAAGAACAGAACTAGGTGAAACCACTCAACCTTGGTGGTCTAAACCATTGTGAACAGGACTAGGGGAAAACCCACTAAACCCTGCTGATCGAAACCATTGAGAACATGAGGACCATCTATGTCGCGAGAGGTCAAAGTTGCGTAAATTAGAACAAGACACACACATGGGGCCCATATGACGTGTGGCCCCAACTCATCTCCAAACCAAGTGCAAAAACATTATCAGGTACAAACTATAACATGTACCTTCAATCATTCTCGTATACTCCCAGATTATGCCACATTTTCAGCTCAAGGGCTATCGTGCACACGACACCCAATGTCACCACAAAAAGGCGTAAACATAACTTCACCAACCAGATTCCTCCGTGGCCCTAGCACGACCAACCACATCTCTTTAAGCATTCACTTCACTCCCCTGGGAGTGAACGCAATCACACACCAAGGGTTCTCTACAAACACCACTAGAAGAACCACCACCAGTACACCTTTCATGCTTTCACATTTAATCAGATCTCGGATGAGGCTTCGTACATCCAAACGGATCATACTTTTCTAATCCTCATGGAGAAACACACGAGATTGACTATTTACTCTCCTCTGATAGATATTCGACGAAGAAGTCGACCAACACTGCTTTACGCCGGAATGACATCCCATGGTCCTAAGCCTCATTCCCGAAAATAGTCGGGCACATCACACCATTGCGATCTCCCTGGAAAGACACGTCAAATTGACTGTTTATTTATGGGGAACGGATTTCCAGAAAAAAAAAATATGCATTTCGTCGTACCGCACACGAGCGATGCTATGTGGGACCCGCATCACAGTCCTAAAACACAACAAATGGATCGAACCATTGAGATCCTCTCAAAAAGTACACAATATTGACCAATCACTTGTCCAAAACGGGCACCCGGTGAAAAAGGTGGAATTCACCGTCAATGCCAAAAATGACCCTCATGGGGCCCGCACCACCATGTTGAATTTAAGCGGGTGGATTGCGCCATTGAAATTCCCTCAGAAAAAAAATCAGAATTGACTGCTCGCACGCCTCGAACGGACGTCTGATGAAAAAGTTACAAATTGATGTGTGTATCTAGAAAGACGGCCCATGGGGTCCACATCTCAACTCTCAATTTAGTTCCCAAAAACCCCTTGTAAATCTTCTTCTCGACTCCAGGGTCTCAACACCGCTGAAGGCACCCAAATCGGACATCGGATGTGTCAGTGCCACCCAAAACAAGAACCTCAGGAAAAATGTTAATTCACTTAAAGGTGTGTCACACCTCCGAGACCCTCGTTTCGGGAATTAAAAATCCCCAAAACCATCTTAAAAAGTTCTTCTCGGTTTAAGGGATGTGTTTCCATAGACGTCTTGAAAATCCGATACACGTTTTACATTTTATGGCATTTTAAAATATTAATAGACTGAAACGGTGGGTCGATCCGGTTTGGTCGGCACACTCACTACCTGAACTAGCATGCGGTTCACTGCGCGGGCCGGCCAACCTCGCTCGGACTGTCTCAGTAGGTCTGGTTTGCTCTCCATGGTGACCCACCCTTTTCAGGTTGCGGTTGGCTAGTCGGGGTCACTGACGCCGGTCTTCGTCATCGATCGGCCGACAGCCGGCCGGTCTTCCTCACCAGACCGCGCTCGCCCGTAGCCACCACCGGCCATCCGCAACCACGCCCCCAACCGCTTGTAATCGCCAGCTCCGCTCGACCCCAATACCTAGCCTCCTTTCCATCTCCGATGCTCTCTCTCCCAGCCGCTCGACCATGGACACCTCGGCTAAAGACCCACCGGGCCACACGCCCTGGACCGCCACGCCACTGCGCGAAGCCCTCGGACCGCCGCTACCCCGGGCCGCCGCCGCCCGGATGGCCGGAACCTCACCGGAAAAGTGAAGGGAAAATCTTAAGATATAAACCACACAAATACGGGCTTTTTTTGAAGATCAAACAGCATTTCGACACTATAATTGAACTTTAAAGAAGGGCTCAGAAATTAAAACTCAAAACGAAATCTCCTACCTACAGGGGCTTAGCCTGATGCTTCACGGTCGATCCGCACCTCGCCGTTGTCACCCCCATTTTGATCGATGTAAGAGGAGGAGGAGGTTTAGAGGGAAGGGTTGGGGAGAAGGTTGGTTTCTTCATGGGGTGGAATGAGGATGGGGGAGAGGGAGAGGAGTGTTTATGTAATTAAACTCTTTTTAATTAAAAACTCGACCCCTGAAAACACCCACATCCAAAACCCTTGATGCGGTCAAGATTAAACCTCTCCTAGAGTAAACACCACCTCCCGAGCACAACGGAGGTCTTAGAATTTTAATACAAGGCCCTATTCAAAAGTTATAAAACTCAACGCCCGAGGCTGCTAAATTACGAAAACACCCCTAGGGCCATTTTCCATAGAAGGGTCATGCCCGCAAAAATTACACCCCTCCTCGGGTAAACGGCACAATCCGGAAACAACGGTGCCCTTGGTTTTCCCATCTGAGCTACCTTTTAGGAGTTATTTCATTAACTTGGCATTCCTAGTGTGAATGCACTGAAAATTCAATTTCGGCCATACCGGGGCTCGAAATCACACGTCGTCTGAAGGAACTACTCCGAAATAACATCAAGAATATTCCAAAGTATTTTATTGAAAAAATTGGGTTTTTACATAAAAAATCATCCATATAATTTTAATATTTTTAGAAATCAGGGTTTTGGATGAAAAACTGGTTTTTCACTGATGAGATAAATAACAATAATTTTTCGTAAAAACATTCTTTTAAACTCTTGAGTACATAAATAGATGAAAATGATGTGAAAAAATTTATTCTCATGAAATGAAAATATTTGAAGTAAATTAATGATTTTATTGAGATATATATTAATATTTCATCGATTTTAGAATAATAATAAATAGTTTGATAGTTGATGAGATTTTATCATAAACCTCATATTATCTCGTACCTCTGAATCATATTCCAAATTTAATAATAACATTAAATGAAGAAAAAAAATCATGTGAATAAAAAAAATCATGATATTACATGTCAATTGGTTTTCATTTACACATAAAAAATTAGATAGGTGTTTTACATAACATATATATCAAAGAAGGAAAATTGAGAAAACAAAATCCTCTAATTATTCTATAAATTTTAATTTTTAAAACCACGGAAAGAGAGATCCTAAAAATGATATATAAATAAAAATAATATGTATTTTATTAATAATAAAATATAATCATGGGAATTATATACATCTTATTAAATAAATATGCAGTGAATATGGAATGTATCTCATAGAAGTAAAAAAGTGGGAAATAAATCTCTTACCTTAAGTCTCACCTTCTTTCATAAAAATAATCACATCATATATAAAAAATATAAATTTATTAAAAAACAATTAGTTAGCCATAATTATATATATATTACCATATATGATTTAATTATGACTTTCTATAACTTTGTTGTTAATAATACCTTGTAAAAATCACATTTCTAATAATAACCACTTTTCTTTTCTAGTACGTTTTGATTTTTTATATTTTGTTCCCATGAATTTAATCAGGGTTCTATAATATCTAGGATTTTACCATGATATAAATATAATATATATTTTTTATATATGTATTTATAGTATTAAAAAGTTGATATAATGAAAATTAAGGAAACTATTTATAGAGATATGAGGCCATACATACGCGTGAAAATTATTTCCATTTTCTAAACAGGTAAAAAAATTAAGGAAAAATAAGATATAATAATTCAAAGATAATTTTTACAGGATAAAAATCAAATATTTAGTTTTTAAAAAATTTCCATTACCATCCATCTAAAACAAACGTGAATAAAGAACCACATCACTTCACTTGGCAATAGTTTTCAATAAATATGAATGACATTATTATATCACCCATTGAATGAAATTTATGAAATAAAATGTGATTTAATAACTAAATATGTATAATTTTGTTACAAATAACATATATATTCATTTAATCATTCCTCACTATAATCCATTTAAATCAAAAATGAAAAAAATCTTCTCAGTTTGTGAGGTAGTAAGCTTCCATTCACATGAACAATAATATTTTTTTCCAGACATGATTAGTGGAAGGTAATAATATGTGGAATTATAATAACATTGGTATAATAAAATCAAAAATATAATATATAACATCAACTCCATGATTATATTCTGTTGTGATAGGTAGTGATAGAAAATAGATGACATTGGTTCGCGTGGAGATATTCCCCCATACACACAAATGGATATTTCATATCCCATTTGATGAAAGGGGAGATAGATATTGATCAATTAATTAATAGAAAAAATTATAAATATTATTAATATATTTAGTTTTTTATATCATAAATAATTAATATAATTCAACAGAGTGAGAATAAAATTAAAGGTTCTGTTAAGGATGTTAACTCTTCTTCAGAAAACTTATATTTGTCTACACAAAAACCCTCTTTAGTTTATACAGATGCAGAAAATAGAGATTTTAGGATGCTATTAGTGAAATAAATAAGGTATTGAAGAAGGTATTGTCTGATAAAAATGGATTTAATTGTGTGAAGGAGAGAGGATAGTGGGTGGCCTTTTATAAGTGAGGTGAGTGGCACAATTGTAATTTTTGAAATGAAAAATGTGTACCCATGTTTTACACATGGAAAAGGCACCAAATTTGGCCATTATAAAACCTATAATATATATGGACCAAATATTTCTATAAAATTAGTGCTGATAATTTTTTGGATCATGTTATCTCTTATATTTTTTGTTTAACCCCCCAGTGAACACATTTTTACCATAACTGTTGTATACAGTTTTTACTTTTTTACTATTCATTATGGTTAAACATTATATTTAACTTATTAGATAAAAAATATGATTCCAAATATGGAATATATTTTACCAAATTCCATTCATATATTTTAGAAAATTGTATTTAAAATTAACCCCGAGTCACGAAGAGGAAGAGATTTTCTAAAGAGAAAATGTTCAAATGATTCAAAGGTTTCTGTATTGAAATTCAGTAATAAATTTATTACCTTGAAATAAATTGGGTTAACATATATATAATTTAACTAATTTAACCTTTAATACCATCATAATTTATTTTATTTTATTTTTTTAATTAAAATAAATGAAACATTTTAATAAGAACTAGTTTGTTTTACTATTCATTAAAGATTTATCTTCTCATAAAATACTAAAAAATTAACCTTAAGATGATTTTGATAAGATTATTTCCAAAATGATATTTCATTTTTTAAAATAAATTATAAATCTATCAACAATTAATTTTAAAATATATTTTCAAATGAGATAGAAATACTTTTTAGAAAATACAACTTTAAATGTAACTTTGGATTTATTGTTATCTCATGTATAGAAAAATATAAGATGAATTTTAAAATTTTAATTGAATATATAATGTATATTTTTAATTATAATAGTTAAATGAAAGTTATTTTTTAAATTTTTTTACATAAAACTCATTTATGTGTATAAAATTAGTTTTCAAGAAATAGATTTTATTTGGTTTTGATTAGTTTTTATTTACATTTCAAATTAATTAGTCCCAATATAATTTATATTATATTTTCATAATTTAATTATACTTATTCACACCCACCATTCTAATATCTGGGTGATAACTATCATCTTAAATAAAAATATTTTAAATCTGTTCCACAATTTTTTATACTCGGTGTTACATATAATGTAATCTAATCTTAGTTTTGTGTACAATGAATGTTAAATTCAGAGTTTTCTTGTATAATATAATATTTATATTATTAATATTATTTGAAAATAAATTAATTTTAATAAAATATCAGGGTGTTTCAAAAAATGGGTGGAATGATTTTTTTTAATCCATAAAAACATTTATGTATATTTAGGATATAAGAATATTATTTTTTTCATAAATAATTAATATTTTAGAATGGAAAATATGGATTAATAAGTAAGTGATAGGTTAGGTTTAATACCACTTCTTTTAAATAAATCCTTTATTTGACCACTTTAGAACCCTATAGATGGTCTTTTTAGTAGTCTAAAACCACAAAAACGTTTCTATGGTTGTGGAGATGTGGAATTGATTGGTCTTGGTTGAGAATGGGTTTTCAAAGTGTTCTAAAGATGGGGGAGAATGGGTTTCCTTCTATAAGGTATAGAAAGAATATACTTAGAATTACTAAAAATATAAATATATAGATATGTAATTCCAAATAAAAAAGATTCCATATGGATATATAGTCTATGTGAATGTAGGATATGATTTATATACCAACAAACAATAAAATATAGACATATTAATTTGGTATTTTAAACATGCTCTTTTGGTTTATCCCCATAGCTACCCTATTTTATTAATATACGTTGTCATAATTTATCAATTATAAATGGTTATAATTTTACTAATAAGTTATAAATTGGCATATAAATGGAAAAGGGATGGATTTTTTTACCATATATTATCCTATTTTCATATTTTAATATTTTTATGAATTTTATCAAATTTAATAATGTATTATTTAGATAAAATGACATTCTTTTCATTTTTGACACAACGAATTTAATTTGACATTAATGACATCATGAAATTTTTTTAATTAGAATATATTTATTTTATAAATACCTAATATTGTATATTAATATATAAAACTTTTTAAATATTATTTTTTCCCAAAATTATATTACTTTTAGAATTTTTAAAATCTATTATTTTCTTTTAGTCATAATTTAATAAATACCATTTATGTGATGTGAAAGTGTTTATAGTAAATATATAATAAATAAATTTGTCAATAAGTTAAAATAATACTAATTTCATTATACAAAAAATAAAATTTAATATTCATTCAAAACATGTCTTTATCCCTATGTGGTCATAGAATATATATTTGATGTCAAGAGAGTGACATTTTGTATTATTCATTACTTAAAATAATATAAAGTTCAATATTAAATAATAATGTCACCAAGTTGACATATTATTAGTAAATAAAAGGAAATTAATTAACTAAAATCATATAATATCATAATATAAAGTGTTATAGAAATCTTAAGTCATTATGAAATTAATTTTAAGCCAATATTACCAGATTTACCCTTTAAGAAGATGATAAATTTTACCACATTCACTGTTTTGTATCACCAAAAATGAATTATTAAATAAATATGATCATGATGATTCCAAATATTTATTCCATTTTTCTTTATTCAATTTCTTTAAGTGGTTAGAAACTAATTTTAAAATAATTTTGAAAAATAGAATGGAAAATGATTAATATGAAAATACCGGTTTTAATCGTAATACTTGATTAATTCTTGTCCCATATCTAAAATAATATTAGATGGAGGTTAAATAATTTGGTTGAATATATAATATATATTTAATAAAAAAATCGAAAATATTTTTCAATTAAATTTATTATAATAAAATCAAATTGAAAATGAAAAAAAAATTCGGAAAAATATCACTTTTACCATTGAATTATTAATATTTTAGTTTCTAATAATTTTGTAACTAATAAGCTCATTATAAATAATAAATTATCTAAAGTTGACTATTTTTATTAATACTCTCTAATTTTTTTGTCTATTTTATTAATTTTAAATTTAAATAATATTTTAGTGGTGGGTCACAGTTTGTTTAAACTTCAGGGTGCATATAACACAATCAATTAATGAAATTAAATTTAAAATGAAGTATATCATAAAATCTTGTGGTGTTAAATTTTTCCACCCTTATAGGAATTTCAACCTCCAAATTCAACCACTCGGATTCAAAATATTGAGGAAAAATTAGTCTCATCACATCCTTAGATTACCATGTTGATCCTCAAATTTATGGGCTCAACATAATACCTTTACCTGTTTAGTTGTCTGGATTCGTAGCACTTTCTATGAAGGATCAAAAATATACACCATTTCTTCTATATAAGATCAATATTTCTCTTTTTATATGACCTCTGAGTTCATTATATGTGAATGAATAGGTATGTACTTCCTCAGGAGAGAAAATAGAATATATCGTGAACTTGATACATATTTGGTGAAATTGTAATGCCATAAGCTACTATAAGAATACAATAATAAATCTCTAATGGGAAAATATATATAAGGCTTAACATTCCTTTATTTCTAAAACACGTTTCCATATTCTATAGAGATAGTCAGGTTAATACCTTATCAACAATATCAAAATCTAGATCAGATCTAGTGTTGTAATCATAACCTTTTTGTCAACACTAGGAAGCCCTTATATTCCATTGAATCGATCTAACCTTCTCTACCATTTTCACAGTTTACTAAAGTCCCAGTATAATTAACTCATTAACACCATCACAAAACATTGGAGTTATATAAATCCTTCTATTTTTGGAATCATAATGATCCATCTGAATGCACGTGTGAAATCTATTACAAAAACAAATTCCACCAAATTAAGGTGTTAACCCAAACCAAATTTTAAATCCAGAGATATATTTTTTTATATTTTTATATTTTTTAAAGGGTACTCTCATAAATACCATATGTTTGAGGATGATAATTAGTATATAAAATCAAGCCATTATCTATATATCACTAATGAATTTTCCAAAACATCGAGGTAAAATATATTTTGTAATCAGATACAATAGAATGTTTAACTACATGAAACAATAAAACTTCCTTATTGTATATTCTTGAAACTCGTAAATATAGAATTATTATATGATAGTAATGATGTGTGTTGACCTCTTATGGCCATTGAGTACAAATAAAATAGAACTTTATAATTTTGACATTTTGTCAAGTCTGTTTAAATAAGCATTGGTGATTTTTTAAATTTCCCTTCTTATTTAGGATAATATTGTATCATCCAAATAAATTTAAAAATATAATTTTTAATTTATATAATTGGATCTAAGACACAAGCTTTTTAATATATCTCAAAATATTTTCCAACTTGAAATACTCTTTCATATCTCTATACATCTTTGTATATCCTGTAATGAATAGTGAATGATAAATAATGAGATTCATCCAACTAACCATTATTTAAATCTAGTCTAAATGGTACACATATTTGATTCCTAAAAATTATTATTCTAATGTGGTCATAGTTGAAATTAGGAAAAAAAATTACCTTATTAAGTAACTCATAATCTTCTATTTGTGCCTTCTTAACTGTCTCATGGACTGACAGTAGAATAATAAACTATTAATACTAGGACTTATACCCTTTAATATTTGTTTAGATACCCATATTATAAAAACCCATAAGTATTGAATCTCTTAAAATCCAAATCAATGAAAAATAAGCATGTTCTTTCTTACTCTAAGTATCAGCCCTGTTGTTTTCTTTCCCAGGGAGATAATATATTGATCAATCATAATCCATAATCGACTCCAATCATCTTCATTGGTGAATATTGATATACATTTGTGTAAATATATTTTTCAATATTTAATAATCAACATATATATCACAAATTTCACCATACATATAATTCATCCATACCATGAATAAAATAAATTATAACTTCCAACTCCAAATAAGGAGTTCATTCGCTTTCTCAATAATTTTTAACTAGGAAGAGGCATATTTCATCACTATTCCATTTTTCACAGGGATACGGTCCAATAAATTATTTTATGCATCACAAATAATCTCTATACATTCTCCACAACATATTAGTGTATAAATAAGAATGTTGAGTGATTTTATCATATGTTCTTCAAAACTCTATCCACATTCAACTACCCAAAATAACATTTCAACCTTCTATGTCAACATGGTGTGTGGATTAGATTGTCATGATAAGTCTTTCAAAAATATTCATTTTTTCCAAAAAACTAAGAAAAAAATGGATTTCAGATTCAGTTTTTCTCCATGGAAAATTTTCAATATCATATATATTTTAAGGAACAATTTATATACATCAATTGAGATTATATGACCCATGAAGGAAATTTTTGAAGACAAAATTCAAAATTGTTGAATTTAGCATTAAAATTATCCATCCTTGTGGTCTTTAAAAAAATTCTTAAATTTTATTCTTTCTTTTCCATGATCAATGAATATATAAGAATTCCATCTATAAATACTACCAAACTCTAATAAATGAAATATCCAATGAATATATTCACAAATAGACAAATATAGAAGAAACCTTGATATGTACAAATAGAATTACTATAAATTAATAGATACCATAACCAGTATGGAAGGATTATTTGATATATACTCCTTCTTGATCATTTTTGATGATATCTAGATTGAAGATAAATCATAGAAAAATAATGATATTCTCATAATTGATCTAAAATATCATCGATGTTGGGTTAAGGATACCTATTCTCAATTTTGATCTTTTTATGTTATAGATAATTAATGAATGAAGGGATTAACGCGTATTTATTTTTAACAACAAGAATATGTTCACCTTATGGATAAAAACATGGATTAATGATTTCTTTATCTAGATTACCAATTATTTTCTTATTCAAATCATACAACTCGATTATATAAATTGTATATAGAGTCTTAAAAATAGTTTTAATAATAGATATTCATTCTATGGAAAACATATCATCCTAATTTGGGTTAATAAATTAGTAGTCATCAAGAAATAAATCTGAATATTCCCAAAAAAATATTTACAATTTTAATGTTGAGTTTCTCCCTATGTATTTGATAAAAATATCCCCCATGAATAGGTATCAAAACCCATATTATAGAAATAATTCCAATTGCATGACCAGGTTCATCCTCTCACTAATAGATGACAGAAGGTTGACTTGGAATATAAAATAAAAAATCCCCTCACGAATAATTGTTATGGGGGGAGAGATGATCCATATAAAAAATTATATAAAAATAAACTATAGGATGAATTAAAAGGTTAATAGAATGAAAATTACAACAAACTTATATGATAGAGGAGTTACAGACATTATATGTGGTCATTATAATATTTTAATTTTTCATGAAAACATAATATCAAATCATTTAGGTGGTGATAAAAAATATTATAAAATTATTTTGATATAAATAAGTATGTAGAACTAGAATCAAATAAACAAAAATTCTATAGGATGATAGGTGTACCTTTCACTATGTCTCTTATATCACCATCATCAACTATAGAAATTTCTTAATATTGGCTTTCTCCCCTTTGACTCTTTTTTACTATGTTTCACTAACATTTATATATTCTTTAGAATGTTTCCCAATATATATAATGTTAAATAACGATAATTCAACAGAATATCCCTTTCCCTTTCATTCATGTGTATGATGCATTTTTTTATCCCCGCATGAAGAGAACTTCATTTCATTTTAATCATGCACAATGGTTTTTTTATTAAAAAAGTATTTCATGTTGGAAAATTCCACTATATCTTCATACACTAATCCATTCTTTCTATTCCATCATCTATATCTCATTATTTTCTTTAAATCCATAATACATGGAATCTATTTTCTCTATATTGATAATACATAAGAATATTTCCTCATATGATGATAATGTTTTAGAGAGTCATAAAATTTCATAGAATTTATTAATACCGTCAAAGAAATGTAAAATCCAGATATTTATATTATGTATATGATATTATATATTTCTTGTTATCCATGTAATTCAATCTTCATACATATAATCATTTTCCTCATTTTTTTCATAGACTCAAAAATTGTTTCTCCATATCTACTTTTTGTTCATGAGGAAAATATTATCTCATAAAATGTTACGTAAAATCATTTATTACATTATCATTATTACCTACAAATACATAGTTTTTTTAATAAATGAAAACCAATTATCAACATATATTAAACTTCTCTAAGTGACTGATACTAATTTTAATATAAATTCCCAAAATGTGATGAAAATAGATTTTTATAAAAAAAATGTTTCTATACATAAAATTGGTTTTATTCTTATAATATCCCGAGAAAAAATTATATGGTGGTTAAAAAATTTTCTTTAATATATAATATATATTTTTCATTAAATTAATTTAAAATTAGGGATCAATTTAATTTATTAATATAATAATACATTGCACACAGAAACCCATTTTCTTCTAAAAAACTGATAACAACTAGTGATTATCATTTTCATTAATAATAAATTTATAGCTAATGAAATCATCATAAAATATAAATATTTCATAATTAATTTATTCTTATTCATTCACTACAGTTGTATGGCTTGATTATAATTGCAAAATTAAAATAATATTTAAGTATTAGATCATGGATTGTTTGAACACTGTGTTTCAGGTAATTCAATATATCATATATGTTAAATTTTAAAATAAATATATCATAAAATCTAGTTATATTACCACAAAAAACCAATTGGACAGTTGATGGACATGACCACGGTGGCTGATGATCCAATAGGTGTCCAATGTGATTTGATCGGTTAGCTAGTGTTCTCCATGATTCTTTTTTAAAGGTGTATTTTTTCATTTTGTGGATATATGTATTGGATATTATATTATAAACCTTAAATTTTAGGGATCATTTTAATTATTTTTATGAAACATTGAAACCATAAAATTCTCCCTTAAACCCATATCATTAATATTTAATTTCATTATAATTTTATCTTTGAACCATGATATTATTAGATTATTTTTATCATCTAAATATTAGAACTAGGATCATTCATTTATTTATAAAGGCGATAAGAATAATGTTTTTATATATTATTTTTCAATTTATCTGTTTTTTAGTTTATTAATTCTTGAATCATTGACATCATAGAGTTTCTATGGATTTAAATAAAATTTGAGTTTCTTTTATCAATTTATGTTAGTGACCTATTGACCACTACTGGTGCAAGGGATGTGTTTATATAATTATTATTCACTAATATAGATTTTTATTTTCTTTAATTTAATTTTTTTTATTATTCATTAAATTAAAAGGAATTAATGGAAAATTTGTCAAGTCACCCCGAGATAGGTTTCACCCTTGATCAATTTTCAGCACCACTACAATAGAATCATTCATTTTATAGTGTTGTATTATATTTTACATTATTTATTTATTTTTATTCTTTAAATTTAAATCATAATGATATTTTATATGGTTAAAATATTAATACATTAATAATAATCTCACTTATTCTATATTATTGTCATATTATTACATGATATTATAAATTTTTTATATAAAATGATAGTGGTTCATCAATGTTATATGAGTCCACAATATATTATATTAGTTTGATAGTCTCATAATAATTCACAATAATTAAATAAGGAATATTATAAAGGAATGTAATGTTTCCATAATATACTAAGAGTATGGAAGATATTGTATTTTAAAATTATGAAAAACCCAATAATGTGTGGGTTTAAGAGAGAATAGATGATGACGACTACATATATATTCATTATAATATATTACAATGATAATTAAATTTATAAGTTTAGTTTTTGTTGAGATTTTATGGTAAGATGAATCTTCTTTCCTTTCAATTGGTTATAATTGTTTTATGGAAAAAAATTACTAATTTCCATTATGTAAAAATTTTCATGTTCCTTGTAGTGGATGATGAGAATGAATATGTAACAATTAAGGGAATAGTTAAGCTCTATATTTCCTTTGAAGAATATATTAAAGGAGGAAATAAAGGTGAAAATACCATCAGTTATGATGTTTATGATAACATGGTTATGGTAAAATATATACAGTCTATATTCCAATTTTTTTACAAGATTCAAGAAATGAAGTTGTATTGAAATACATATAAGAAACTAAATCCTCACTATGATTGTGGATAAATTTATGAAGCTATTAATTAATGGATATCTTAAATATTTCACTTTTTTAGGGGGTTCAAACAAAAAATAATATTATCATTTCATCTAATTGAAATTTTACATTGTTTAGAATTAGTTCAAAAACAAATTTTTAGATTTTATTTATAAATATTAAAGATAATAGAAATAATATAATATATTATAATATTTAATATAGTTTATCACACTATAAAAAAGATAAACCTTTCTATTTTTTACTTTCAATAAGAGTAATTTTTATTCGTCTTTGTATGTTAACAAAGAGGGCACTATTGTGCATCAATATAATAACTAAATAATATTTTTTCCACTTTTGTAAAAACTTCATGTTGAATATATCCATTGTGTAATTTTTTTAACATAAATATATGTTTTTACATATTATTAGTATATATACAAATTAATTACATTAGAAATAATAAAAAAATTTAGTTTTCATTGAAATTTACCTTATTATTTTGTAGTTTTTGAAATTAATTGTGTGCTTTAATTTTATTTACTTTTCCTTTTTCTATCCTTGCTTTTAAAGTAAATTTAATGTAATATTGAATATTATTATTCTAAAACAAGTTATTTATATGGTATATCATTTAATTTAAAAAATTTGGTTTAATTAGATATTGATATTTGTCTTTTTTTACATTATATTTAATTTTCAAAAAATTATATGAATTTCAACATATTTTAAAACTCATTACCATTAGAGAATTTATAATAACACTCCTAAAGTATATAGAGGTTATATGATATATTTTTTCAAAAATATAAATGTGTTAACCTTTTCATGAATGAACAAGTTTCAAGTTTCATTAAATAAAAATTGATAATTTTATACATCGAAACATTTTTAGAATAAATATTATTTTATTTTATTATAGGTGTTTTTTTTGATTTCTATTATTAATTTTTTTTTATACCATCATTAAAATTTACCCACACATAAATTATATTCCTATAAATAGGCTTATATTATATATATATATTTGTAAAATTGTTACATTACTAAAAATTTCTCTTATTTTTTCATGATTGTTATATATGTTTTAGAGTAATTTTGTTTATTTTTTTCACTAATATGTGTTCACTGTTATTACAAATTTATTATTGTTTAATTATTTAGTAGATTTTATTGAAAATTTTCAGGATCCATTTAATCATGATATTCCAATATTCATTTTATTTTCCATGAAATCAAAGTGAAAATTAATCTATAAAAAAATATTTTCATAAATTTAAAACATTAGAAAATAAAAAATGCATGAATGAAAAGAAAAAATATACAAAATGGAGGTAGGATTGAAATATTTAATTATATTATTTCTATGAATTATGACCATAATTATAAAAATAGAAGATATTTTTATGGGTATAATTGTTATAATAGAAGTGAATACTAGATTTTTTAGTAGATTTTTATAAAATAAACATGAATTATATTATAATACAAACCCACTATATCTTGATATTTATTTTTGAACTCATACTAGTTGGCATGTTGCTTAAAATTTATCTTCAATAAATATAATGATTAGTAATTATTTTCTTAATTTAGTTTTGTGGTAATAATTTTATAAAACATATGGTTTTACATGAATTATATTGGGATCAGAATTACTCCATATTTTTATCATCTAGTGAGAATAGTTCCATAAATTAAATATAAGATTGTTTTTAAAGTGGTTATTAAATGGATAGTTGATGATGATTATATTTTATTATGTGATAATTACATAAAAATATAATTTATTTCATTAAATAAAAAGACTGATTTAATTTCAAAATTGATTAGTGATTCTAAAAGAATTCATTTAACTGTGGAAACTTGTATGTGTATTAAAATTTTCCAAGAGTGTAAAATGTTATTATATGGGATTAGAAATACATGGTTTTCTTTGAATAATTTATTTTAATTTATATGAATATATACCCATAATTCATAATGAAATACAAAATAATATATAATTCTATATTTTATGTTTTTATTGTTTTCTAGTGAATAATTTAGTTTCACATTACTTCTAAATATTAATGTTTAAATATACTCGGAAATTAAATGTTGTGTTTTATGTAAAATATCATTTTTAACTTCAATTATAATTTTAATTTATGAAATTAATTTACTTTTTTATAGTTTAAAATAATGTTTGGGATATCATTTTAAATATTTCAAATTTATTTTTTTTGCTTCATAAAAAAATTCGGCATGTTATAACTTCTTGTATATATGAAGTTAACTATGTTTTATTGAAGATAATTTGGGTAAATAAGTCATATTTTAATACTTCTAGATGTGAGATAAAACATTCATGGAATGAACTAAATCATACAATCATCCTAGGGATTATTTTAGTTGACCATATAAAAATGATTAAGTAAATAGAGAGAATTGGTAGTTTAAATTTTATAATTTTTCAATCTAGTTGAACCCTTATTAAAAATTTGGTGGACAAAGGGATTGGTGATATTTTTGGATGAAAAAATGAATATATTGAATAAAATTAATATATTGAATTAAAATGTTCTAAAAGGAGAAAAATTAGTTACATTTAAATAATTCAATTGAAGAAATATTAGATAAATAAATTGTTATATCAATATTAAATTTATGGATCAAGGTGATGTGATAGGTTTTCATAAATTCTTGTCCTTATTTTGAAATAAGATAAATTGGGGGAAATTTTTTTATTATTTTAAAATAAAATTCAATTATTTTAAATATGGGATTATTGAATGTTTATATAAATAATTTATTAGTATTTATAATATTGAGGATGATGATGACAAAACACAAAAGAAAAATATGAATTGAAATAGTTAGTATTTTCTTTAAAATAGAGGAACATTTATAAATGAAGTAAATAAGTATATTGATTTACTTATAATTTGAGAAAAAAATAAATTTTGGTTTAAAAAATCATATTTGACGGTGATAAGTGTAGTGGAGACTAAAATATTTATATTATCTACATTAATTAGATGTTTTTAATCATGAGAAAAAAGATAATATTTATCATGATGATGTAGATGATTTTTCTTCAAATGATTATAATGGTATTCTATATATAAAATATAAAAACAAAATGCATTTAGTATTTATGATTGAAATTGTGTTTCATATCAAGGGAAAAAATATTGTTCAGATAAGATAAAACCTCAAAAAATTTAAGTCTTGAAAATAAAAATAAGGTTGGAAAATTTATAAAATAAAATTAGAATATTTCCATGTACATTGAAGGTATCAAATAAATGCTTTTTAGATTAATAATTTTATTTCATTACATGAATTTAGGATGTTTTCCAATGATGGTATAAAAAATATTATAAAATTTTGATTAAATATTTGATTTTTTTCAATTATAATTTTATTATTGATAAAATTTTTTAAAAATTTACAATGATTTATAAAAATATTGAAGAAAATGATGGGTTCATTGTAGTTCAGTGTGTATAAAAACTTTACCAAGATTTTTTTGTAATAAAATTTTACATATGATGAATGATATGATTTAATTTTATCTAGTCTATGAAATATTGATTCTAATTCATTTGGTTTTCAAAATAGAGACTATTTTTTAAAATATTTATAAGTACAAGTAAAAAATATAATCAAATTTGATTAATTAAAATTAAAAAATATATATTATTGTTTGAAGAGAGTACTAATAACAAAAAAATTCTTCCCCAAAATTATTCCAATTGAGTCTTAATTAATTATATAATTAATAGTAATTTTTTTCTATGTAAACATATTTTCTTTGAAAAGATTCATGAATAAAGTTACTATTTTAAAATTAATTTGAAAATGCCACTATGTCTTGGTGAAATATTTCACTACCATGATTTATAACAAGGGATTAGTCAAGGGTGATAGTAAAATATGTAATGAATATACAACCATAGAATATATTGTGTAATTTTCAAGACTAGAGTCATCATTAGTATCCTAAAAATACATTTGTGGCATGTCATCTATAAGGACACGTGGTTGAGAAGGGGTTTCTATTATACCTTCAAAATTAATAAAAAAGGTAATATTTAATACCATTAATATGATAGGATAATATAATTTAGTTATTTATGTACAATATAAATCTTTATATAATGAGTTAATATGGGTACTTGTATATGGATACTCATCAAAGACGATTGGAGATAAAAGAAATATTAAGAAAATTTATAAGTATAATTTAAGGTTTTCCCTAATATTAAATTAATTAATATTAATGATTAATGTTCATGTAATAAATGATATTGATATTAAGTATCTATGATCAATAAATTTTGTAAAAATTTGTTGTTTGATGTGTAATACAATGAGAGTTTTTATCTCTATTATAGTAGAAATAATGTTATATTTCAGAAGAATTTATTTTTTATTAATATATATAGATATTGATATATTTGAATGGTATTATAATTCCTAAATGGTTACTTTCTTCATGATGGTAATGATAATAACCTATGATTCTTTAGTATTATGGATGAATATGACATATTTCATAAAATATTTGACCACCTCGGTTTGAATAATTTATGAATAATGGTTTTTTCAAATGTTATCATGAATATTTATAATCTAAAAATATATATCTATGTATGTAAATTTTAAAACTTCTAAAATTGGGAGTCATTGAAACAAAGGGACTAAATTTCAAATAATTGGATTATTAAGGATAGTTTAATAAAATATATGTAGGCTATTGAGAATGTTTTCAATGAAAAAGTTATGTATTTTCTTTCATTAATTAATCAATTCAACCAAATTACTTGTAAATTTTTATATCATGAAAATCAAAAGACCTATCTATGTTTAATAAACACATGATATATGGTTGGAAAGAAACAAGTAATCCTATGAAGAAATTAACAATCAAAAATTTTGAAAGATATTCCTACTGGATATTTTTATGGTATCCAAATATGTATAAAAATTATCATAAATTTAGTTAATCATAAACTCCACAAAAATGGTGAAGTTGATTTAAATATTTATATTTTTTGGGGAATGGTAATATCAATATTGACAATGTACAATACCTCAATGTATTTTTAGGGAAATATAATTACATGGAATTTCATAAAAAAAATGTTATTTGTTACGAAACAATCCAGACCTGATATTATATGATATTTCATATATGAAAACACCAAACACAATTCATTTTTAAGAATTTTAAATACTCTTTATAATACATGTGAAATATATAAACGTTGTAATGTTTTATGAGGGAACATAAAATGAAAAATTTGTTGGATATGCACACAAAAAATATTTATTACCACTACTATAACAAGAATTTTTGAAATATGGTTGATAGTGATGAAGTTAATGCCATTTATTATGTTATAGATCATAAAAAACAACACTATAATAATGAATACTATGAAAAATTAATTTATACAACATTTTAATATAACGATTATAATGTATAATGTTAATATAAATGAGCTAATTGTGATCATTCATGTGATTAAAATAGAGTAAAATCATCTAAAATAATAAATCAAAGGCTAAGAATCATGAATTTATTAGAAACATAATTTTTAAATAGAAAAAGTTGTAAAATGTCAATAATATTTTATAAAATCATTCTAGACAATCATTTTTTCCATGTTGATAAATTTTTTGATGAAGAAGTGCTTTAGTATAAATAATTATGTTATGAAATAAATTAAAAAAGAAATAATATTAAGAACAATGACATATAGTTTATTTTTTACTTGGTCAATGGAAAAAAACATCATTTTTATAAAATATGAATATTAAAATTTGGTAAACTATGATTTTAAAAATAAAAATTTTCTTATTTTCACTATTTATCAATAAGTTAATAGACATAATATGGTTTGAAATTTTTTTATCTTGAATTTATAAAAACTTTGAGAATAATTATTAAAATTAAACCCAATATAAATTATAAGGTTATTGAAATAGAGTTCAGGATTCAGGAATGTTGATCTGAAATAAGAAATAAATTTTAAGAAATAATAAGTTTTTAGGATAGTTAATTGTGGAATTGATATATTCAAAATAATTTAATAATGTTATATGACAAAAGAGTCCCCTAGATCTTGATATTCCAAGATATATCATGGATTTAAAATCATGGAATATCATAAATTTAAGGGGAACACCAACAAAAATATTAATTAATGGTGAATTAAATCATTATTTTTTTATTCATATTTATTTAATAAACATTATATAATATTATTTTAAAGAAAATCACATTTCTCTCAAAATTATAGAGAAATTTTAGAATTAAATTCTAAAAAAACATTAATTTTTAAATTACTCATGATGATTTATTTATTATCTTAAAATAAAATTGATCTCATTATTTACTAATATATTTTTTATATGACTCATATAAGGTTCTACCACTTATATCAATTTTCCTTAAATTGAAAAACAAATTAAAAAAAAATTAAATGAAAATTATTATAGAATGTTTTTTAATAACATTTTTTATTTAATAAATTCTTGGTGTATAATTGACTATATAGTTAAATTATATATTATATTATAAATTAGTAAAATATTCTCATATAATGTGGAAATAAAATGGTTATATATGTGTATAAACAAAATATATTTTTATTGTCTTGTGTATAGAAGAAGTTTATAATAATAAATTTTTTTATAGACATGAAAATTGAGAATGTTATAAGAATGATTGTAAGTACACTATAGGAAATTATTTCTTCATTTAATGAAGATATATTTCATTTAACTAAAAATTTTATTCATGAAACCCATTAATAATAATAAAGTCTTAATATTTTGTTATTTATCAAGTAAACAAAGAAATAATACTGAAGTTTTCTCAACTAGAAGACATATAAGTTCATGTAGTATATCCATTAGTGATAGGTTCTGGTATCCAAGGTTCCATAAATAATTCAATTTATCTATTACACTCCTGTGTAATAAAATCAATTAAAAAAATTTCTTTTGGGATGTTAACATTAATTAATATTCTTTAACTTTGATAAATTATTCCTTTGAAAAAAATATTAGCTATTGTGATAAATGGAACACTCAAAATATTGTTTTTTAATGTTATGGGAAGGATGGGGTCCAAACCCATATTTAATTAGGATTGAGGTGTGTCTATCCATTTCCTAAATATTTTCATTGGATTTATTTTATAATATGCGTGATTAAAATAGTAATAAAAATGAATTGGTTTTTAGAAAAGGTAGAAAATGAGTCTGTTGAAAATATGGGGATGAAATTTAATGGTGAAAATATATAACTAAAAATTATAGATAAATCCTTTTTGGTGTGAATTTAAATAATCATATTAAATTTTAAAAAAAAATTATTGAGAAATGTTATAGTAGAATAATTGTAATTTTTAAAATGTTTAGTTAGAAATTCAATAATTTTGTCGAGGAATAGCCAAAGTTTGTCTAACCATTTTAATGATCTAAAAATTAATTCATAATACTTGTTTACTTGATAAATGAGAGAAACTGGGCTAGTAGAAATTATTTCTTATTGATAAATACATAATTATTTCAATTTTAGTGAATCCTTTTGGATATAAATCTATAATTTATTATTTCTATAAATATTACATACTTATTTACTTTTATTTGAATGATTAATTCTATATCTCTAAGAGAATATAAATTTCAAATTGAAATTAAATTGGTATAAATTTACAACATAGAGTAAGGTCTTCACATGAATTAGTTTCAGAGGATAATTTTTGTTTGAAATAAACACAGATGGGTGTAGATTATAGTGACTATATAGAGAAGTACATATAAATCATCACGAGGTTTCTGAGTTTAAACAACTTTTATTACAATGAGAGAATAAATATAGAACAATATATCTTTTATTTTTCTTTACAAATTCATTAACCAAAATATTCAATTATATTTTTAATTTATATATTTATAAACCTGATAGATATCCCATGAAGGTGTTTAGGCCATGAAGAATAACTTAATTAGAGTGAAACAGTTCATAGTAGTTTAATATGTGGAAAATTAGATTTTTATATAAATAAAAAATAAATATCAATGATTTTTGAGCGGTTATATAAGTTATATATGAATCAATTTTGAAAATAAAATTTTGTTTAATTTAAACTTTACTCATCGTAAAGGTGGCCTTTAAAAATGATAGGTAACACTAGTTTTCAGTCAACTTTAATAGTAGATAGAATAAATATTAAGATAATGTATAATTTTTTCTCAATGTTTTATAAGTCATATTTCACAAAAATCAAAGAATTTAAAACAATTATATGATTTTTTATAGTGGATTATTTTTCTAACAGTTTATTTGTAGGATTAAACTAACATTTTAGAAAACTATAAAAAAATTGTGGAAAATAATTAAGTGATTCATTTCAATTAAAAAATGATGTGTAATGGTGATATTAATTTTTTTTAATTCTATACAATACTATTTCATTGGTTTAATGATATACCTAAGAGTAGATTCATAAATTTTTGCATGAATATACTAGGATTAATTTCACATGGTGTATGTCATATTTATTTTCAAAAAATAACGGAATTAATTTTTATATCGGAACAACATAACATTATTAAATTTCATGGGAAGATCAGGTATGGATAAGTGATTAGTTAATTCCCATTACTAATTTTTTAATTTATGTGAAAAATCATTTCTATTAGGGAAATTAGGGAATACTGAGAAAAAATAGAAAATAAGAAGAACAAGTGAATTATTGGGGTTGTTTATTTGAGTAATTACAGAATGGTATCATGGGAAAATTATATATAGAATAAGGATAGATAAATATATGATAAAATAGGTTTATATATATATTTTTTTCATTTAATTTTTGATGATTCAATAATGAATAATAATAGAGGAAGTTGATTGAGTCATCCTAAAATTTATTAATTTTTGTCAGAAACATTTTTTAATAGATATAGAAGAATGCACACTAGATGGAGATATATTTTTGTGGATCAAGGTTATCAACAATCCAAAATAATATTTCCTTAATTAAAAGAGAATAAATCTACTTAGGTTTCATATTTACTTTATCACGTTGATCGAAAGATACAAAAAACGAGTAATGGTCATTGAAAATAACTCTTTCATGGATCATAAAATAAATCCAATTTCAATGCCTGAGTAAAGAGTGGAAGGTCATGTTTCAGTAGTCGATGATGAGGGTAAATAAAATTTGAACTACAAAAATGAAATGATCACTGATTCACCCCACATTATCTTTGATAAATATCATATGTCTCCAATAAAATACTAAAAAATTTACAATTAAATATATCTTTTATAATAAAATGAAATTTTCATATATATGTTTAATAATATTCTCACATCCCTATTTAATTAATTTTCAAAATTCATTAGTATCATTTTAAAGTTATCCAACATACTCTATTAAATCAATATCCTCAAGATAAACTCATTTTAATAATCACAATGAGTAATTTTAATAATTTATCCTTATAAATTTACTAATATTACCACATAACGTTTTTTTATGAAATAATGGACCATTGTTAAATATAGAATCAATATTAAACTCACATTAGTTTAATAAGGGTAAATGTATCTGTAAATATACCATTATTCCTAATGGTTTCTCTATTACTAATTATTTATCATACATTTATAACTCCTCATTAATTATCCATCATCCTTGATTCATTATTCCCAGAGTGATGTAATTTTACCATCCGAAAATATAGAATATTGGATCAACAAGGTAATAACTCAATATTTTTATTCTTATATCGAATTTCTAAAAATATTATATCTTTTTCATATATACTATATATCATAAAGGTAAATTCATCTCATGATATAAATATCTAATAGAAACATATTAAAAGTTAAACATCTTAATAACTGAAAATAATGTTCCATATAATGATATCTATTTCAAATAAAACACTATGATGTCAGAAAAAAATAAATTATCCATATGGAATTCACTAAATTAATGAAATAATATCATAGAAAAATAATATATTAAAAATAATTGAATTTCAGACACATAAAATTTGGTATCAATATATTTTTTCGTCACTAACTGAAAATATTATGAGAAAAATATAGAAACCCTAACTACCCACAAAAAAATGTCTTTATTAAGATTACACATTTAAGGAAAAGTGGGAAATAGTTCAAGTACTCAAAGAATGTCAAGAAACATAATGTGTCATATCTAAATCTATGATTTTTAGTTTAAGACTTTTAGAGACCTTACCTCTGAGGAGATTCCATAGATGAATGATAACCTGCTCATCTGGATCATCTTTGAGTAGGTTTTCAAAATTATAGACCATCTTGTTCCAGGTTTGGATGAGCTCTTACACATTGATATTTTTCCCGTTGAAGCCATGTGCCAGTCTTCCATGTTGTTTTTCAGTCTAGTCACTCTGCTCCTTGGAAAAGTTTTCCTTAATGTGCCTCTCATTCAGCCTGTCAAACACATCCTATGTAGTAATGACCTCTAGAACCTTGTCTGTGAATTCCTCATTTCCCTCAATGATGACTTCCCACTAATCACACTCCATCAATTCCTTCCAGTGCTGGAGGATACCAGATTCTAAAATTTTCTTCTCAGTATTCGTCAGGTAGATGATAGAAAATTCCCTTGCTAGGGGTTCTAGTTCCTTAGTAGAATATTTCTCTACCTTCTTAGGAACCCTCATAGAAATCTTGGCTTTGCTTGAGGATCTATTAAAGGGAGGGCTTGGAAATAAGGAATAGTATTTTCTTCTCCTTATCCTTCGAGAGTGCTGAATAAATCCCTCTGCATCAATGAGGGTGTTCTTCCCCTTCCTAGAAGAAGATCTTATATATTCATCTATAATATGCACTTCTTTGGACCCAATAATGGTGTCTGAATCAGTATCACAATCCTCTTGAGAAGACTCGATCTCATCCCCTTCCTCAGCTGCATGACACTCTTCATTCCCCAAAACTGCAAATCGATTTTGAGATGGTATAATTGTTTCTCAGTAATTCACCGAGTCAATATAGGATCTCTTAGCAGGCAAGTTCTGCTCAGGAAAATATGAGCCTCTAATCTGTACAAAACCGTGGCCCATGAATTGGGGCTGCTTATTAGTGTCCTCCCAAAGCATACTTTGAGGATGTTATCTCGTACCTGGAGCATTACAGGAATCAATGCATGCAGTAGAATTATTGGAAGAACTAGAAGATACTGGTTGGTTGGATGATGAAGCATCCAAGGGAGGGTCCCTTACATCATGCCAAACGTCTATATAAAGAGAGGAGGTCAACTCCTAAACCTTACTGACCAGCACAGCCCCACCTGATCTGCTTGACAAGGGTTTGGCACCCAAATCACGTCTCATATGGGAAAAAACATCAGCAACCCTCAGCTATGATACCTTAGAATTAGAACCCTTCACAACAGTTGAAGATGACCCCAGCTTCGGAACCAACTGAGCCTCCACAGAAGGACCCAACTCCAATGAGCCAGCCCCGCACAACTCCTCAACATTACCTAAATCGACTACAACCTGGGAAATCAGGTTCATAGTAGGGTCTTCCTTAGACTCTGTCCCAAATGGTTGTCTTAGTAAATGATACATCCCATGTCATTCCCTACTCCCATGAAGACAATCTGAATTCAAGTGGCCTAACCATTGGCAGTTCAATAAAAACGTAGGCCAGGATTCAAAAATCACTAACTACTTCCATCTGAATTTCTCTCCAACCACAATCCAAATAGAGTCCACCGAAGGCTGTGAAATATCAACTTTGATACAAATTTGAAGGGATATCAGGTGGAAAACAGGTGTAGTTCTACTATCAGAGCACAAATATCGGCCTACCATATTCCCTATCACAAAAATAATCAACGAATTTTGGAATGGTAAAGGAAAATCAGGAAATCTTACCCATACGTCCATAGTAGTCACATCACGGTTAATGTTGAACTTTAATGTCCAGCAAAGGAGG